>OV815489.1:35906531-36597153 GCA_929108735.1 Andrena dorsata | reverse complement strand
TTAATCAATCATTGATGTCTGATGCGTCTACCAGTAACAATGATGTATTTGATAAGCTTTTGTCGGAGTCTACTAGTAAGAACTCTCAACCTATTTCAAAAAGTTCTATGCCCACAGAATTAAGTGACGAAGTAAAGGAACGTATAGAAAGAAATAGGCAACAAGCCATTCAAAGAAGAAATGCAAGACTCGCAGCTATGCAGGAAGAAGCTAAAAGAAATAAAATGGAACGAATTGATAGCACACAATTGGAAGATAGTTCTAATTTGCAAGTACCCAATAGAAGTGGAAATTTGGGAAATAACGAGGATAATTCGCAAGGAGTAGATACAGAGTTATGAGTTTTGAAAATTTTATAACGCAAAGGTATTAATGCAGCATTTAGAGAAGAAAAAAGTATATAAAATAAAGTTTATTTTATCATGAAAAATTTCTGACTGTACTGTTTCTTAAATACTTATAAGTTAAAATAATAAAAACTTACTAGAAATTATATGTTTATTTTCACTTAGGTTCTACGCTTTTGTGTACTGATATATAATACATTATTTCCACGAATAAAAGCATCGCCGTATTTGTCTTTTAACTGACCATTCACGTATTCCTCTGTTTGTTCAAGAGCTATATTCATATACCCATCGAGACAAGCCAAAACGCCTATGATTTGAAAGAATGTCATTAATTATTAAAATACCTTGGATAGTATCAATTTGTTTAAGAATTACAAATGATTCGTCACCTCTATAATCTGCCCCACTATTTAGTTTTACAACAACAGGGCGTCCATGTATTTGCTGGATAAACTGTGATAATGCTTCCTTGCGACTCATCTGCAAATTAACATTACATTTCGAATATAAATGTTTATTCAGCATGTTTGTTAAATGATTTTCTGTAAGTGAGGTTAGCATTTGCATACCTTACAATTATTAACTTATATACAGTTCTATATATATTCTCTTTTCTTATATATTTCGTTTTCGAATTTCAACGATACTAACGTTTCGATACACAAATTTTATTAGTATGGCGTAAGGAAACAACAATGCAGTTACTTGTAAGCTGTAACCAATACTTGATAAAAAAATATTCCTACTACTGGGAGCAGCTTCTTTATGTACTTTTATAATTGAATTATGAATATGGATACGTTTACAATTACAATGGACCAAACACATATTAGTAGAAAACTCTAATATTAGTAGAAAAGTCTAAATTTATAAAATACTTGATTTGTTTCGCATTTATATAGTTCCAAATAAATTCAACCAATCAAATTGTAAATACCTAGTATCTGTGAACTGAAATTCAATAAAGTGATGATTTTTAAAATCTTTTTGTAAATGTACAATGTTCGTACAATTGTTTCACCAATATGAATTGAAAAACTTAGTGGTGTCTATTATTTAAATATTCAAATATTAGTATATATGCACAGTTTTCAACATTCGCAATTGCAATAAAAATTAAGTACTACCTAAAAGTATTAAAAATTTCCAACAGCAATAATTTAAAAAGTATCTGAAGTCCTTTGATAACGATATCACAAGCAAAAAGGTACTAAAGTTGATAAAACCGAAGTTTTTGAACGACATAAACAAATTTGTATTTATCATTTCACTTTCTAATGTGCGTATGCAATATGAAGCTAATACATTACTTTAATGAAAATTATTTCGCAAACGGAAAGTACGTAAATTATACTGTTTGTTTAGCATTTTTTAAAAATAATATCTGATAATGTTTGTGTGTCTTTGTTCATTATCTCTCTGTCGTGCTCAGGTCAAACAGTATGAAATCGTTCGATATGCATTATAGGTATATACCTATGTATAGTCTTCTGTATTCGTTCTTTTAGTCGTTTTAATATTAATTGTAACAGTGAACGAACATAACAAATTCGAATAGTAGTTTCCATTTACGTACTCTTTAAAATAAAGACGTAGAATTTTCAAAAATTTGTCGTTATTCTATCTAAAGAGTGTCACGTCTAAAGTGTTCTATTTTTATGTATTTGAACGATTAAAGTGTAATTACATAAATTGGCATCTCTATTCTTCGTGGATAGAGATCTTGTTGTTTCTCGCATAAATTTTATTGACTTCGAATTATTATGGTATTGTGGCTACCAAAGAAACGCTTTAAGAAGAGGTACCGTTTTCGCTTTTAATCAGTCACTCTCTGATTTTGGTTCTGTTACACAGGAATGTCTTTCATCCACTTATGAATACTAATATTTTAATATAGCAGTCTATGCAAGAATTAATAATGGTTTTAACACTAATATGGCTATTAAGTGTAATTATTACCACTGCGTCTTGAATTTTGCAATCTAATTACAATACACCTTGTTTAGTGGACATGCTTATTGGAGTCTTCGTTTAAATATCTTATCATAATATGGGATACTTAATTTAAAATTCATACAGTTTCTCATATATGTATCCGATGACGGTCATATTATAATTGTTTTTATTTTTAAAGTTTGTCGTAAGGGAATTGTATAGCCACATGTTACGAATGTAAATTTTTCACTGTTGCTTAAACATTCCGATAAGTAGTCGAGAGTGTAATAATAATGTATTTGACAATAAATTTGCCAGAACGTAATTTTCAATTAACAAATGATTTTGTAAATGTTAAAACAAGGTGCAAGATTAATCAATCATCCAGGACAAAATTGTATGTTCATGAAATACGATGTTCTCGATAATTTGACCACGTATCGACTGGAATTTTCATCAGCGTTAGGATATGAGCTGCTGTAAAATTAATGTGAATATAATTACACTTGCATGAGTGAAACAAGCAGCATAAAGTCTGATTACTTGTCTATCGTTATTGTGTAGTACTTTGTCCCAACGACTTTTACACATCTAAATTACCTTAAAAAGGAGGAATTAAAAAGGTGGCTTAGATTTGGTAGCTACTAACAAACATGCAGACCATTTATCTACTATTAGCAGCAGTGACGCCACTCGTCGTTCTTGATATTTGGTATACAGGAATGTAAGTTACTCTATCGTGATGATGATTTAGTCACTTCTCTATTTAAGATTCTTAATAATGCTAATGTACCTATATCTATCATACTTTCATAAGCCTCTGTACTTTCTAAAGCGGATTTCTCTTAACATATTTTTTTCATTCTATTATTTTATCACATAAAGCCGCATTATCGCATACTTAATATGTTGTAAATATTCCAATTATAAATGCGATTTTCAATGTTGTATATTGACTAATCGAATGATTCAAATGGCAATGCTCCTTGTTTTTTTTTATAAAAAAGAAAAGAAAGATTTATCACGAATGAATATTTTGAAGGTTTCTTACTCACACTAATAAAAACAGAAAATTTTGTAACAGAAACAGAAAGTTTTCTGTTACATAACTTGCATCAGCACCTCAGTGCAACTATGGACTTTAAACCCAGTTTGTATGTTGAGTGATATTATATGCCTTAGAAACAATTACATTTGACTAACTTCTTTATTGATTAATTATATGTGTATTTAATATAAATACATAACAGGTACTCTTTTACAAATATAGTTTATTGTATGAAATACTCGCTTTGGTTTTTTCGCTTTGGTTTTTATAATTTATATGCGTAGTTATCAATATTTTTGAAAATTATTCACTTTTTCATACAAAAGGTTTCATTCTTATTTTGCCCTTTTATTATAGTTTTCATCATATATTGCAAAACACTTAAAGAATTGGGAAATGTACAGATAAACGATTAAAAAGAAAAGACAAATTTTTGAAATATTTTATTAGATTCATGAAATGAAAAGTGAAAAGGTTCATTTGCAAAATTCAATTGGTGTGCATTTAATTTGTACTGTATATAAACAATTTTCAAACTAAACGCATTCAATGATCTGGAATAATAATCAGTTTAAATAATTGCTAATATGTACATCAAACAGCTATGAAATTAATAAGGTATTATTTTATAAATATTATCAAATCCTTTGACACTTGGTTCATGGTTTATTATAATATTATAATGGAATTGTAATATTTTTATATACATATTTTAACCTGCAGCTGGTTTAATGATTATCTTATACGTGTGTATTACCAATGAATATCTTGCATGTTTGACAATATTTTTTTTAAACAATGTCAAAATATGAAAGTTTTTGTTTAAGTTACTTAAGACTGAATATTATTTTTTTCACATAAATGAATTATAGCGTTATATCTGCAAATAAATGCATTCAATTCTTCTTATTCATTTCTTTATAATCTTATTGTAAGTGCAATAGTATTTGGAATAAATTAGATTAATCTATATTGCAGATACTTGTTTTGGATAATGAAGGTATCAATAATTATATACCTTGTTCTATTTGGGCTTCTGCCTATTATATTTCATTATTCTTCGACCATACAAGAGAAAATAATTTTTTTAAATTTAGGTAAGTGGCTAGATTTAAGGTATGATTGTAATAATATTCATCTTTAATTGTGTACAGAATAAAATGTAGCGTTTGACTGTTTTTAGTACAATGGCCATTTAATGTAGATTTCACTAAACCAGAATTACTTGGGATGAATGGAACGAGAAATTTTTACTTAAAAACTGATGAGCAAGTAACAATAGGATTATGGTGAGTAACCGTGCGTGTTTACATTTGTACTTATGTATATAACATTGGATGTAATCTGTTTTTAGGCAAACGCTACCTCGATCTTTATTAAACGATTCTTCTATCGTAACTGACACTGATTATGAGGCTGTTTTAAGTAATGCTAATCAACCTGTTTTTCTATATATGCATGGCAATAGTGGCAATAGAGCAAGTAGTCATCGACTAGAACTTTATAAACTTTTTCAGAATTTAGATTATCATGTTATATGCTTTGATTACAGAGGTAATTGTAAACTATTTTGTTTATTAAAGAATCATGTACATACATAGCTATTGGATTATTTATGAACTGAAGTTTATTCAATTAATACAGGATACGGCGATAGCGAAGGAGCAAAACTTTCCGAAATGGGTGTAGTTGCAGATAGTAAATATGTACTTGAATGGTTATTAAAAATAGTAAACGGCACAGTTCCTGTTTTTGTGTGGGGCCACTCCTTAGGCACTGGGTAAAAATTATAAATTTATTTTAAGTGACATTAGTGCCAGTAAAACTTAAATTTATGCTGGGAAATATATATTGATTTCCATAAACCTTAGAATTATTATTTGATTGCAGCGTTTCCACTCATGCCTTAGCATTGTTGGCAGGAAAAAATGTTCAACCTGCCGGTTTGTTTCTAGAGGCACCGTTCAGTAACATTGCCGATGAAATAAGTGAACATCCTTTAGCACAGGTACTTGGAATTATATGGAAAATGCTGTATGAGTATTACGAGTATACGCTATAATATTAAGTAGTATATAAAGATTGTTCTTTCAGCCTTTCAGGCATCTACCATGGTTCCATTGGGTGGTTATCGACCCATTTTACAAGAATCATCTTCGATTTGAAACAGATAAGCATATTAAAAGAGTTCAATGCCCTGTTATGATATTACACGCAGAAGATGATAATATTATACCAATTTCTTTGGGTGAAAAGGTATGGAATTTATTTACGATCACCTAATAAAATAATGATAATACATTTTATACTTATATTTTTAGTTATTTAAAATAGCAACATCTTATCATGGAAACGATACAAATCGTATTCAATTAATACGAATCGATTCGTCGTATGGTCTTGGTCATAAATATATATGTCGCTATAAAGAATTACCTAATATAATTAAGTAAGTCCTAATCGCAACTTCAATACAATATTTAGGATGTACTTTATCGCTGTGTTTAATGATTTTCAGATCATTTGTGGAGATGGCACATCAAAATCAGACTGATTAAATTATTTAGTAGACAATTTTCTTTTGTGACAAGTATTTTTACCATAAATACTTGTAGTTCGAAAATATAAATAATACTCTTATAAAACTTACAATTTTTATGATATCATTGAAATTGCATGATTCTTTTGTATCAACAAAAGTTTTAAAATCGTACATTTTCTACTGTTTCAATTTTCTTGAATGAAAGATTCGGACAAACAAGTATTAACAGTGCACTTAATACATGTATTGTATTTTTTAGGCATTAACGTTTGTCGTAACAATAATAAACTTATCTAACAAAACAAACGCAAAAATGTATATACATATATATTATTCATAGGAAAATGTCATGTGATAACTATTTCAATACCTTCAACAGTATTTTTTCTGATTTTATAGGTATTTGTCAATTAATGTATGATACAATTATATGTAAAGTGCTGTAAACTTCTATGTGACTGTATGTATACTACATGTTCCTTACAGAAATAAAACAATAAAGCGGGACAGAGAAACAACAAGAATCCTACACTCCATTCTATATCATCTGTAACGTACTTTTTTCTGTTCGCTTTGTTCTTATCGTTTAATCAGAACAAATCTATAGTTACAGTTACATGCAACTAATGATAACAGGAATTTGATACACTTCGGTGTATGTATATATTGCGATTTGCGATGACAGTTCCAACCAAGCTTCCAACGTTCAACACGTGGGAATTTGGAGAGGCACTAGTGACAATGGGTTTCGTAAATTTCATGCTGACGCTTGACGCTCGTTTTCAGCGTCAAAACCAGTCACGTGACTTTCAGCGTCGACGCTCGCTTTGAGCGTCAAAACCAATCACGTGACCGACGCTCAACCAATGAACGAGCGAGTCAACCAGAGTAAACGAATCACGCGATTGTTCCACGTGACTTTCAGCGTTAAGCGGAAAAGCTCAACCGAGTTCAGCTTTTTCGCTAAAAACGAGCGTCAACGCTGAAAGTCACGTGGCCCGATCATGTGACTGGTTTTGACGCTCAAAACGAGCATCAAAACGAGCATCAAACGTCAGCATAAAATCGCACCTTTACACCGGAGTTATGAGTATTCAATGAATTATTGTGATGGTCAATATTGATTTTTTATAGTAAAATGTTAATTAAAGATAAAAGTTTTTCATGTTTTCTATACATTGCATGACATAAAGAATTTAATTTCATATAGGTTAGTATAGATTACTTAAATAGTACATATATGAATACGAGGGTAGCAACTACATCTTTGGAAACAATTTCTTTATTAATAGTGTTATATAGAAGGAAAGGAACCGAAACAATGGAAGAGCAGAGTATTTTAGCATCAAAAGCATATAAGCGGGCTGAGAAAAATTTAAAGGACAAATTGAAACCAACATTCCTGAAGCACTATCCGCATCATTTAGTACCAGGCTATAATTTACATAATAATGCCTTTCTGGATGATGTAGACTTAGAAAATGTTGTGGAACAGTATCAAGATTATCCGTACCATTGCGATTTACCTAAGCCTCTGCTACCACCTGCTAGATTACCTAGAACTGGTAAGCAGTTAGATCAAATGCTGAAGTAACTTATTAAATGAATTAACTACATCTGTGTAAATTGTACAGTATTAGATGAAGAAGACCCCGCGTTAGAACTACTTACTGTTAAATGTCACATGAAGGGTGACATACAACGGATGAAACATTATTACCTTAAACATGCTAAAGGTATTTGCATTGTAATCGTTATAAACGCAACTTCAAGAGATTACATATTTATAATTCTATGAATTTTTTACAGAGCTACAACTAGTACGTAAGAAAGATGTAAAGTGGAATCGTATGGGAAATGCAGTTACAGCCAAAGTGCCTAAATATTTAGCAGATTTAACAGAAATCATTGACATGGATCCAGATCCTTATTTTGAAGGGGTATGACAAATTAACACCTATAATTTATCGAGAACTTTATTTAAATAAATAAATTATTTGGAGGGAGAACATATGAATGAGTTAAAAAAATTCATTTCAGACTTATAATTGGTATCGTACGGGTGGATCATTGGATCATGTGCATTTAAATAATGCAAATATATTACTCTTTCCATTCATGGGAGAATTAGGTATTCGTTATTCGAATAGTGTTTTTATTCTATACATTGAAAGTGGTTGGAATCTCATTTCAATGTATTTGTAGTTGCTGCGCCTATTGTTAGTACGGAAGAATTTTTATGGAGACCACTATTACAAGCAGCAGCTAAATGTGAACTTGATGGTTCATTGTACGAATTAAAACATAATATTAACGTCGATACATGTAAGTTCATACGTGTGCAATTTTGGAGCAATATTTACAGGAAGTATTATCGGTGAAAGTTTGAAAATTCTTTTTTTCAATGTTTTAGGTATGATTTTAGGCAGATACAAGAATCATTGCAATTTTTATTTACTATTAGATCATGAGAATAAATGTAGTCTTACCGAAATCCACAAACAATCATCAAAAATTCCTTATGTTAGTGCAGACTTAAACTTAATTAATACAAACCAGTATTGTACATTGAATGTGGAAAGATCCGTGACATTATGGGATATGACTAAAATGTTAATATTAAGTATAACAGTGGTATTAAGTGTACGCGTATTATCAAATACGTAACAAGTGTGCGTTTGCTTTTTGTTCTTATAGGAAGCATATAAACAGTAACACTATACCGCAAAATACTGTATTAGACGACCCTTGGGGAATTATTGAGTTTCAAACGATGGATTCAAATGTTATTTTATTTGTAGATAGATGCTGTCTTCATTATCTTGATGTTAGAGTAAGAATCATATATATTTTTATGAAGTATATTCTAAATGTAAATTCTAATAAATTCGTTCGTATTATAGATTCCGTTCGATCGACCGGCGCTAACGTTATGTCCGAAACCTCATTTGGAAACATGTGAGAATCTTTCATTCGATGTCGCAAGTAGACACAGCTCTTGTAGATATGTAGCAGCTCGTCATAGCGTTTTAATGTGCGATAATCGTTCTCCGAAACAATGTGTACAGCAAAAATGGACTCATCAGTTCAAAGGTCCGCCTCTGATGGGTCATACAATAAATAGGTAACAGAATATGTATAATTCTAAATGTATCTAAATGTAATTGAATTAGAAATAGACTGACGAGCAATTATTTTCAGAGAGACTCAGGAATTTCTTATCTTATCTAGTCAAATAGCTACTGAAAGTACAGCGATTTTAAACACGTGGACAAGTAGCGAGACTTCTCATTCATTTAATTTTCCATTCACTCCTCCTCATGTTCTGAAAACATTGAATGAATCTCAAATGCAAGGGATGTGTTTAAATCCATATTTAAGAAATAGGTTTGAATTATGTAATATCGGCTCCACAGCTATCAAAAGCGAAGGGGAAACTATATCTTTCTTTCTTCAAAATTCGATTGGTACGGATAGTGTTCAGTTGTTGCGTGTCTCGTTTTATTCACGCGGGACTTATAGAAAATATTCTTTTCAGGCGATGTATTTTATCAGTGCATAACACATGATGCTGCATTAAACAAATATTCACCTATCAATTGTAAATTGTATTGCATATTAAATGCTTGGGGAAATGCGGTAACATCACAAACAGACACCGTGGTGCCTCTTACAGTTTCAGATAAATCAAGTATGCAACATGTTTATGAAAGTAAGTAAATGCAAATTAAAGTTGCTTATTTTGCGCGCGATACATAATAATATAATAAACATTATTCATATGTTAATCTTATAGGCTTTGCAAATAAAAAATTACGCTTCCAATGTAATAAACGCGAGTTAGATGATTACTTTGAACCAACTTGGAAACAATCTCTAGACAAATTGAACTGTTATATGGATATACTAGCGCCGGAACTCCTAGCTGTATGGGAAATATGCGAAGAAATTCCATTGCCCTTAACGGCCGCACCGCACCAGAAGGTTTTGAATTGGCTAGAATCGTCGGATACGAAACCAGTAATTCCCTTACAGGAAGAATTGGACAACGTGGCGACGCCACTTAATACTCAAGAATTAATAAATCAATCTCAGGAGACAGATATAACTTGTTTAGACGACAGTGATATGTTACAACTGCTCTTGCCGAAAGTGAAAACTGCTAGAAGAAAAGATAACGCCCGAAAGAAACGAAAAGTATGAAGTTTTCTTTCGTAAAAGATCAAGTTATTATTTTCTTAATAAAATTTATGACGGAATGTAATTACAAGAACAAATCATTCGGACGTACGAATTACTTGTTTATTTATTTATAGCAAAAATTATACAATAATTAGATGTAATGTGTATTGATAAAATGAACGAACATGTTAATGATGGTGTACAAGTTTTTATATTTTACAACAATTGCACGTTCTATTATGATTTAACGATTTCGAAGGAAAGATGGTTTCCATTTTGACGTTAGTACTTTGCTGTTTTCTTGCTGTGCTTTATTTTCTTCCTCCTCCATTTGCATCTAGAATTTTATAGGTGTCAACAAATATTAAATTCATCTACTATAAAGATTAATAATGTCAATTATAGTTACCAGCAATTTTCGTTGATTTTCTCTAAAAACTTGTAACGGATTATCAAACTGTCTGTAATAATTGAGAACGTCTCGCACATCTTCGACATTTGTTGCTAATATAGCTGAAAGATGCGCAAAATATGATCATAAAAGTAGTAAAAATTGTTGACATAGATAAAACATGTTTACGAAATTAATGAAGGAAACTTACTTTTGAGGAATGCAGCTAAGTCATATAGCGTCGTATCGTCGTCATTACCCGTCCATTGCGGCAACGTCAATGTGTTCTCAGGGTGGAATTTTGTACTCTTTGAATTCCAGTCAACTACTAGAACCTGATAAAACATCACGTGAAATATGTGACAATGCCTTTAACACATATTAAAAGCATCGACCGAGAGTACTTACTTTACTAAGATCACGGTTCAGGGCATCTAAATCTTTAACATGATGGCCATCTACAAAACGTGTTGTATCTCTCACTAATCTGTACATGATATATCCATTAGGATCCAAGATATCCAAAATAGGGAAAACAGTCTAGAAGTCACACGAAACAAATAACTTAAATCCCTCGCTAATAATTTTGTGTCTGTATATAATTAGCATTGCTTACCAGCCCTTGTTCTGCCGTATACACTACAATTTCGAATTGTGGGGGAGCTACGGCTTCTAAAAACTGATCCACTCCAGGCCGCTTTTTAAATCTCCAACCAGTTTCGTACTGAAGCGTGAATTGGTACAGGTAAATATTTATGTTAAACGAAATTAAAACCATTTCAGTAAAGCTGCAACTTACCGTCCAATCAGGATGCACGAGTACGTCTGTCAATTCCAATACTAAAGTATAAGGAGGTTGAATGTAAGGATACTTAAGGGGGTCTGGAAGTAACTTATCTCTGCTAGGTTCTTGAACCATCTACAAAATACAATACATTTTTTCTATATATTTTTTCATATTATTCTGTATTATTGAGAACTCATTTAAATCATTCTCTTGGTAGCTTGAGTTTTCTACCTTAGTATAATAGTTAAGCTCTCTTGTTAGCCTTCTATATATCCTTTCGTGTAATGGTAAATTTGAAAATTCATCTTCAATGATGTTTCCGTCATCGTCGTATTTGGTTCTAGTTAAATCGTATATCATATAAGATAGGCCAACAGTAATAAAAACCCCGAAGAATGTGAAACTATGTTTGAGCAGTCTTCTCGATTGTTCGCGTCTCTTTTTCTCCTCTACCTCCTCCTTTTCTTCATCCTCTAGTTTCTTATTATCCAATCCGTCCACTGCCAGAGACTGAATGGTTCCCCCGGTTGATTGTATATTCGTTAAGCTACCTGTTATTTTTGGTCTATGCGCTACGGAAAGCCATAGTTCATGCGTTAAGTATTTACATAGAAAATATTCACATAAAAAATCAGTGATTAAGCAGGTGCTATCAGCGGTAATTAAAAGCGTGTTACTGCGCGTCGGTATGAACGGCGATTTCTTTTTTGTTATGCATAGTACTTATCGTAGTGCGCACTAAGTATTTCAGCCGTGTATGCTCCGGCTATAAAAGGTTATATCTTCTGGGGTTACTTACCCTCAGTGTTGTAATAACATCTTTGCGCCGTTTGAACGACGGATATTCGAGCAATCGGTAGGCGAAGTGTAGAGTATCTAGCTGCTGTACTTCCATTGTATATTTTATATAAATGCCGCAGACTCCTCGTAGCAAATGCCATTACTTTAAACAGGTCATGAGCTTTCTGGCAGATGTACGCAAAAAGCTTGTGCTCGCATTTTCTATTATCTTACTATACTCGACCTCTGTTTTAGGGATTTCTAGGGATTTTTAGGGACCTCCGGTTTCCCGATGTGTTCCTAAATAATGTTGCAGTCTTGACACCGGCCCCTCACGCATCATCTGAACGAAGCAGCTTTATTTCTCGCGTTTTTCAAATGCGTGTAGGTACTTTAGTCCTGTGAATTGTTAAATATTAATGTTGAAATTGCCCAGACTTTGCGTTTCAACTATCGGCATGATTTCGAGCAATATCACTTGGTCACCTTTACGAGGTATTTGTTAATGTTATTGACGATAATAGATGTACGTTAACGGCACAATAATAACGTATTAAATTTCTGTAAGCTATTTTTGGAAATAGTTCCTCTGATACTGGGGATTGACGTTCATTATTAGCGGCAGGTATAAAATCTTAAATTCAGGGTGAAATATTTGAGAAAATACTAAAAAGGTATTCCGTGAAAGAAACTTTGCCAATACGCGAGATTATCCAATGAAACTTTATTCGTGGAATCCATGCTCCTATTCCAACCTACCGGATTACGTTCCGCTGTTGCCTCTCACGTAATCGCGAGAAGATTAAACATTTAATTAAAAGCGTGCCGTCTATATACATTTACCGACATTTATCATTGTTCCCTAGCGTTTTTTTCCACATCGCTCTAACTAGTCGGAGGCCTTATCCTCGTGCATGCTAAGTAATAAATCGCTGAATTTCAGGAAACGAAGCCGTGCAAACGGGGACACAAGTGGTCGAAGCTCTTTCTGGTTTAATCAACAACGGGAAGTTTGCTGGCAGCGGCGGTTGCCGGGGTGAGTGCATGCATTCTATACTAGCCAGGGGAATTTTGTGGACATCGTGCGGTCAACCACTATAATATTAATAGCCCGGGTATGAAATTTGCTTAATCATGATTAACGGGATGACCCAATGGAATGACAATAATTCGCCGGTGTTCACTAGCCGCGTCAATCTCGGCTAACGATCCCGACGAAATTGCAGCCGATGTAAAGCTACCTACATACGTTGGACTGCGACTCTTCGCGTTGCCGATACAAATATCGATTATCAGAACTGTCTCCTTAGTCTTCTTATCGCCACGTAATGGAATTAAATCATATCGAGTGACGCGGTTGGGTACCATTCAAACCACTATCCTTCAACTAACTGTGGAATTAAGTGGATTTGGCACAGTATACACCACTGACCCAGCTGTTCTATTGCAAAGCAACTAAGTTTTATTTGCGGGCCAGCTCCATTCAAGTGGTCTGATCTCTTCAATTCTACCCGAGACACGGTGAGCATGAGGAAGAAAGGGCGGTAGGTAGGGGGGGGGGGGGCGAATTAATCGTGGAATTTTTCTGTGTTCTCTCCCAAGGCGACGGTTAAATTTTTCCTTCCGTCAACGGCGCGCATAGGGGATGGGGGGGTGAACCCGCCCGTTGCTCGTGTCAGCTGCTGTTAGGACCGTAATGAGAGGTGCCATAACGTTAACGGGCGAACGCATACATTCGAGCAATTACGCCGCTCCAACTAATTTCTGTCCCTGGGCAAACTTGAGGAATTCCGCGCTGCGAATACGCGGCTGCGTCCGTCGGGGCGGCTGGCAACCGGGTTGCAAAGGGGTTGCCGAGGAGGCGGAGGCGGAGGCCGTCGCTGACCATTTCGTCGGATCTCCCCGCGTTTTCCTGGCCCGCACTCTGCAGACGGTCACAGACGACCGTGTACCTACACACGCGTGGGAAAGCGTACAAACACAGAGGCGACCGCGACGTGCCGTTTAGCCGGCCGGGGGTGCGAATGCAGCCGAGAGGGTTGTTTGTCAAGAGAATTTTCAGCGGCGAACACGCCGAGCAACGAGTATTACGGGGCTGGATTAATTCCTAACAAAAATATGTGAAATATTTTCACGGCACAGGCGAGCGAGCACGCATATGGCCGCCCCACGTTCCAGGGCACAAAAAGGGCGCGTACATTGTTTGTTGGACGTTGCCCCGGACGTTCTGTTTTGCTTTCGGATTGCGCGCCAAGGTTTTCGCGACAAATTGCTTTCGGAGAAAGGACGTATTCTCTCGTATGATATTCACGCGTTCATACTCTCTTGCGTTGAATGTTCCTCCCACTATAGAATCCTTTATGCAAGTGGCCTGCCTCGTCTACTCCACACCCCTGCCGCTCCATACTTCTCGAAACGTTCGAATTAAGTAGAAGTGCTCGGAATTCCAATATACCTACATAATTCACCTTTGCGTAAGCTTATATCGTAGGGGAGACCGGGGCTAGTGTACTAACGAGGTTAGTTGACTAATTGCATTTAATTATTGTATTGTAGAATAAATTTTGCTGCGATTCGCGATATTGAAGTATATGAATGACCAGCTTGCTAGTTAATGTGTCGCCGTGACAAAAACTTGCTTGTTCTGTCAGTGAGATTGAAAAATCTAAAAAGGTCGGCCGGGAGTAAATATTTTTGTTTCGAGTAAATATGAATTTTTGTCCACTAAGTACTGCTTGATCTTTTTTCATGAATGTTTTGTGGAAACGTGATACATTGACTATAATTTACGGTATTTTATTTTATCCGGTGCATGGAGGTTTTGTACGTACGACCCTTAACATGTTAACAATGTCGGATGTGGTTACTTGACTAAGCATAGGAATACCACTAATAATTGCATGTTTTATCCTCAAGATGCAGTCGAGGCAAAGAGTTTAGCTGCTCAAGTTCACTTCCCCCACCACAAATCCTTCCAAACTCACCCCTACCAGTTTTACACCCTATCCTTCCTTCAAACTCTCAGGCCTTCCAAATAGACCACAACCTTTTAGTAGCATTGGTCGTAGTATACATATGTACGCGTTTCGTATACTATATTGATGGAATTGGCAGCGTGTATATGCGCTTTTCATATATATTGGTGGAACAGTGACAGTGTATATATAGACTTTTCGCAGGCAAAGGGTTAAAACTGAAAAGTAAATGACAAGTCAACTAACCCCGCAGCCGGGGTTGACTTATTCGACTCACTACTCTAAATACAATAAAAACTACAACCTAGACTCAATTAAAACGATTTTAAAAATTAAGCCTGTATACCTAATGAAATTTGCAAACTTTTGGTATGCCGCAAGTTAACAAAATACCAATGGCCTATTTATAAAAATTAGAAATGTAAAAAATTAGTCAACTAGCCCCGGTCTCCCCTATACTTTCTTCTAACGCGCAGTGCTCGGTGACTGGTTCGGCGACGCTCCCTTAACGCGTCGAGATCTATAAACATATTGGAAATGAGGAAAGTCGTGGTCACAGGCGATATCTACTCGCGCATGTTCGTCGAGCGCGAGCCAGCGCTATTTGCTCGCGTTTATACGTGGTAGGTATATAAAGATTGCCGTATGAAATTTCCTTCCCGAGCCGGGAATAGTCGAGTCATTCAAGCCGCTGGCGACGTTCTATTCACGAGTCGAGAGCGACTTCCCTTTCCACGATTCATTTCTCACCAGTGATTCAACGACGACGATTTACCTTTCGCACGTAGAATCTATCACCCATTAGAAGCAAGATTATAACGTCAGATTTACCACGTAAATTCGCGCGACGACAATTTCGCGACCCCCCCCCCCCCACCCACCCTTTTCCTTCACGCTAATCTTCCTTAAGCGGTGATCATAATTGCCCGGCGTAAGTTTCTACGTGCGGCTATAAGTTGGAATTATAAGCGTCGAACAACGACGACGGGAGCAGAGTGGCTGGGTAGCGGGGAGAGGGGAAGGCGGGGTGGTGGCGGCAGCCGCGAAAGGGAGCATTTGGCGTAATCGAAGTATCGCGTGCCGCGGTTCCTGCGGAACGATAATTCCATTACGCGAGAGAACAAACGTACCTACATAGGTACCGGCGGGGGCAGGACATTTTTATCGGGAACGATCTGATATTTCGTCGATCACCGCCGGCCCGTTGTTGTGAAAGCGCGTGCGTGAGATACGCGAGTAATTCTCCTCGCGTGGGAAAGCAACGTTTCGAGCCGCATAAATATAACTGGGAGAGACTTGTCGGGCGGCCACGCTTAGGCACGAGTAGCTAGCCGATGGCCTCAGCACACGTCCAATCGTTTCGCGTGTGCATCGCGAAATTCCAATCGTATCGAATGCTACTCGAAACCAGATGAAAATCTTGGGCAGCTATAGGAAGGGGCTTGGAACGCGAAATTCTTACGAGCAGCTTCCACTTCGCTCGCTGGCTGTTAATTCGCCTGTCGCTTGCGAAAAGTTACCCCAGGTAATTCGATGCACGACCCCTCGAGTACCTACACGTCCGAATTCGCTGGATCGTTATTATGATTCGCTGGCTTTTGACACAAAACCACCGCCCCTCCAGGCTCGAACTTTCTTAATCTGAAGTAAACCAAAGCGCGGATAATACGCGCCTCCTCCGGCCATTCGGGGACTTTAATAATCTAACTTTTCGCGCCACTTTGCGCCCCACTTTTTTTTTTCAACGTAAAGATTGCTTTTCACCCCCCGGCGGCCGGGGGACGAACGAGTATTTACGCGTGCTCGCGCGTGTCTTTCCTCCAGGGCGGCTGAAAATAGGGGGGGCCCTCGGTCTTCATTTTCACGCCGACGATACACCGTCGGAGAAATTAGAATTCTCGCAATTGCGTGTGACAAGCTTTTCATCGTGGACGGGGTTTACGATGGGTACGTGACTTTCCCGCTATGCCAGAGATTAGAATCTTCCCTTCTGACTCTATAATTCAATTGCGTCTGAATAGAAAGAGTGTACAGCGTTCGCTTCTTTCGCCACGAGGTACATCCCGAGTAATTTGTAAATTATTTAGTCGCAACGCCAATCTCAAGTAACATGGAGAATTGTTTCGTTGGCAAGCGGGAGATATTGAAACTGTTTTCGCTCGTTTACGAGTGCCAGGACGTTGAGAAGTCGCGTTAAACGATCGATCAGAGGGGGTGTGCGAGGAGGCTCCTCCTTTATACGGAGGATAAAGGTAGTCGGGAGATTTCATATAGATGGTCGGAATTACAAAGCTCGTCGAAGCGCAGCCTGGTAATAAAAATCGGCTCTGCGTATCTGCCCGTGCACGCACCCTATCTCCTCCAACCCTTCGATTTCTCCTCCCGCCGCGCCGCCACCTCGCCGCGGCATTCATCGAGCGACGATCGATTACAGTGCTCTTGCGGACAATACCATTCGGGACAGTGCGAATTTCATTCTTTTCGTCTCGTACTCGCGCCCAGAACCCTCGACAAAAGCTTTCATATTCGTCTCTCTCCTCTCGTAAGTCTTGCATGAATTCGCGTCCGCGAGCGGCACGTATCCGGGAACTTATTCAAACGGCGCTATTGCAATGTGATCCTTTCTCATTGTTCCGCCGCGCATTCCGATATTACGCTATAATTTATCGTCGGTCGCGGCCTTGTTAACGGATCGATTTTAGTAAAATGTTACCCTTTCAATGGATGATTTGTGGATACGTAGGTATATTCTCCCGCGGAATAGCCGGCGGAGCTGATAAAATTACTTAATCCCGCGCCGGCCGGAATTAATATTTGCTCGCGACGCAACGGCATCAATGCACCCCCGCCTCGGAACGATAGCCGGCGCAGGCTTTTAATGGGCGGAGTGGAAATTTCGAAGGAGCCGTCCTTCCCGCGCGACTGAATTTCAGCGAGACGCGAATTTACATTCGTTACGCAACCAGCGTTCCCTTTGTCCTTCTTTCACGGCCTCTCTCCTTTATTCCGAGTTTGATGTTCATTGTTATACATTGTGCGGCCGCGGTTACGGCCGCACAATACAACGCGAGCCCTTTCCACGCGCGAAATCATTAGACCGTCGTGCAAAAGGTAACCGCGCCGTCATAAGGGCCAAATTAGGTGTCCCTATTCTGCGGATCGTAAAGCATACCGTCCATAAATTCTTCTAAAGAGACGTTTACACACGCCAGAAGGTATGAAACTGAATTCCTTCGCTTTGCAACCAAACAAACCGACGCGACGCCTTGTTCCCGCGGCTTTTCGTTACCAGTTCGCGAATGTTTTATTCACGCCCGGCAGGATAAATTCAGCGAAAAACACGGCAACGAATTTGCCCAATAAGCGGGCCAGACCGTTGCGCATTTTCGCCGGGGGATCAATAAAATTAATTCTCATATATTTCAGACATTTGCATAGGTAATGGCGACTGGTGGGTGTGACCGATTACCGTACGTGATCCTGCGCTTCTCCGCTCACGAATACTTAGCAAATGAAATTTCGTGCGTGCACGCGTACGTGCACCTGAACGTGATCGAAATGACTAGCGTACCGCGAGCATTTCAAAACCGACGAAATACCATCTAACGAAATACGTTCTTCGTGTCTTCTTATAAACGTTCCACGCTCGATTTTGTAGAGTCTTCGTAATTATTTGAAGCGATCTTCTATGAGTACGTTAATGAAATTAATCAGAATTGCCAGGGAGATCGGACCATCAATCAGAGCTCGAAGGCGTTTTTATCAGTTTACGTTAGAGAGTTTCGAGGTGAGCTTCTTCTCCGACGACTAACGGTGACTAATGGTCCATCATCGTTCACCATCGCATTCCGCGACGAATGGCCTCGTGTCTTACTCCCGTTTGAGTTAGACAATGCGACTTTATCCTTATTGCTACGAGGTGTGCACACAGATCGAACAATACCCCCGCTCATCCGCGTGGCAATAACTTTTGACATGGCACGGCGATACGTTCCACGACGGAGCAGATCAAAAGAATATAATATGTACATATACCCGTTGTCAACGGGCGGGGCGCATTGTTCGCGTTGCAGAAGATTTACAGCGGCGCCGTGATTTCGAAGCGGTACTTACGCGAGAAATTATGAGCAACTCTTACTGGACGCGAGAAGAGTGAAATTCTTTTATCGACAATAGTACGACTTCTGTTAGCCTTGACTCTTGGGGTCACTTCAAATCTCCGCGTACTCGAGGCTCGTCAGAATTACTGAAGCAAGCAGATTCGTAGTACTTGGGTACACTCCATGATCAATGTAATGACTTTTAACTACCATTTTCTCACTTCGTTTAAAAATACTCTCTCAATCGTATCTCAAGGCAGAAACACCCGCGATCACCGAGGATCCCCAGAAGTCGTTTCAAAGCCGCGGGCATCGTTCAATCGGAATTATTTATAAAGGTGCGCGGAATACAGTCGCGCTATCAGCATTAAGTTATCCGAAACAACTTTCACTGCCCTACCGTGTACCTTATTCTTTCCAACTGAAAAGTAACCTCGGGGCAAGAAATAGGATCATTATTTCTGCTTTATTAGCGATCACTCTTTTTGAATCCGCCACCAGACATCCTTGACAAGGAAGCGTATATCAAAGACGAAAATGTGCTGGTCTCGCGCCCGGGGCATTGTCAGACAGGCTTAATACGATAGTAAAACATTCGGACGGCGACGCCACCACGGCGTTGGTCCATATTAAATTCTTAGCGGGTACCGCGTGTCGGTCTTGATGTCCTTCATTAATCAATGCATTGTGGCCGGGGCCCAGTAAGTGGGATCCAAATGTTTCGACACTGGCCTCCCCCCGGTGCCTTTTTCTTCCTCCTCGCTCCTCGGTCCGGTGGCCCTACGGGTCCGAGCATTGTGTACAATTGCGCCAACAGCCATCAGCCACGGCGGCCTTTTCGTACACGCCATCGCGATGTATTGCCGCCGCGGTGCACTGTAACTTATGGGCTCCCATTATATGTAAAGTAGGACGTGTCGGGTCAACCATATTGGTCCTCCTATTAAGTCTTATTTGTTTCACTTCATCCGGGATGCCGATATTCCGATGAGCCTCTACGTAGGCCAGTAGCTTGCAATTAAAGCAGGTGTTAACATTGGTACGGATATATTAATCCCCTTAATTTAAAGGGAACATTGAGGACAGCTTTTCTGCTTGTAAAAGCCTTCCCGTTTCGCGTGAAATGAAGCGTGTTTGCGTTTTCTTCATTGCTACTTAAGGGGGTATACCCGTTTGAACCCTCGGAAAATGTATACATTTTGTGGATTTTTTTACAAGTCCACGGTTTGATGCAGATTTCCCGTTTTTTTACTATCTTTACATAGTATTATGAACTACTCAAAAAAAAAGTTTCAGTTGAAAAATTATTGTTTTTGGGAAGTTATGCATACACTTCCGAAAGTCTTTCGATTTTAGAGGGCTAAACGGTGGCCCTGAAAACACCTGTATGTCGTGTCTGAAATCAAAAACCATAAAATTTTCTTATAAAGTATGTTAGTAGCTATCGTCCAACGAAGCCGATTTAGAAAATTTTGGAAAATAAAGAAATGGTGCGAGATCAAAGGTAAAGTTAAATTTTTCTAAGAGAAAAATCCACCTTTTTTCTTTATAAATAATAAACGGGGAATCGGAATAAAAAAAGCCTTCGTTGGACGATGTGGAATCTTATTATGATTCTGCATGCAAAATTGGAAGTGAATTGGTTGAACGTAGCGCGAGTTTTTAGGGCCACCGTTTAGCCGTCTAAAATCGAAAGACTTTCGGAAGTGTATGCATAACTTCCCAAAAACAATAGTTTTTTAACTGAAACTTTTTTTTGAGTAGTTCATAATACTATGTAAAGATAGTAAAAAAAACGGGAAATCTGCATCAAACCGTGGACTTGTAAAAAAATCCACAAAATGTATACATTTTCCGAGGGTTCAAACGGGTATACCCCCTTCAGTAGAGTGAATTAAAGTTTCTTGTGCACTCATGGAGAGTGACTTGTTTCTATGCGGAGGAATTTAAACAGTCTCGAGAAAGTACTGTAAACTAGGGATACCCTTCGGTATAGCGGGAAGTAGTTGAGCGCGAGGTTGATAGGTGGCGGTGCCGGTTCTTCTTTGAATTAGAATCTGAAAGACTTGAAACGTTCAGCACGATAAGGGGCTATAATTGAAAAAGCTCCGTTTTGTATTTAGCTTCGCTCTACATTGGGAATGCATTAACGATGTTTTGGGACCCGTTTTTTGTTCGGCCACTAATGGCGAACCGCCGCAATTTAATGTAACGTCGCTGGTCGTTAGGGCGGCGGGAAGTTTTTATTCGACTGGTAGCGTTTTCGAACGTGTAGAGAGGTGGCACAGGTCGTTTCAAGAATAAGTACGCGCGCAGCACGTACGAAACACGCCAACTGACCATTATGCAGATTTCGAATGATTAGATATATCGGTCGTTTGGCAGTAAAACGAATGTAATGCGCCTTTGTTGGATCCACTCCGTGCTCCCTCCGTTCCATCATTGCTTCTTTAATTTCTTATCTTGACTAACGACCTCTTTGCCGCGAATGGGGCAAGGAAAAGATGAACGCTGTCTCGGTTCAATAAAAGGAATTGCTCATGAAACAACTTGCACTGAACTTAAGGGGGTTGAAGACCCTGCTTCACCGTACCGAACTTTCCAGCAGCTTTCCGAACATCGATGCCTCCAGGGCGCGGTGTCGCTAATTTTTATTGAATAATTCCTTCACGCTTGTGGGTGGCGTACACTGCGCACAATAGAGGCACTATCCCACAGCCCGAGATTACGTTCGATGGTATCTATATTATTAATGTTTCCATCTGCATGCACGTTGAGGTGAAAATCGCGTCTTACACTCCGCTTCTATTGCGATTAGACGCGCCCCGCCTCGAAGACGGGAGACGTCTAGGCTTGCAGCGTAGCGCCGCGCGAGGCATTCAACCTCTCGTTGGAATTGTTTTGTTACTTAGCGGCCTGACGATAATTACGCTCGTCGGCGCAGGTGGTAAAGAATTATTTATGCCACGAAGCGAAGCGTCTGCGACGCCCTTTCCCGACACCTCCAAGAACTGTTTGTCGAATATTAAAAGCGTCTCTTAAATATTCATGAATGTCTTATTCCTGGGACGTCTCTGTGTCGATATCTTACAGTGAACCGGTCGGCCGGATAGTCGCGCACCCCGGGGTGGATTAAATAATTGTACCACATTCTTCGGCAGCGCGAAACGAGCGGCTCTTCCGTTCTTAATAAATACCAGAGTATCCAGCGCGCGCGCGCGTTTATCGCTCGACTATTTGCATCAATTAATTACAGCGATCGTAATTATCGCGACAGAGGAAACGCGCGTATAACGTATACGGCGATGTTATCGTTGCCCACGAAACGCGAGCCAGGGCTCCGGCAGTGATTCTTAAACTTTCCTCCCAGGATGTCCCGACTTTTTTATTAGATTATGTCCCTCGATATAGCAATGCCGGTTGAGCCTAGCATTAGCATATTTCAGACTGTATAATTTATGCACCCATTACATCGCCCAGGGAGAAAGGGGCGAGTCTAGAGGGAAAGGGGTTGGACTCCGTACATTATATGGAGAGCTCTGAAGGGGACGCAAAAGACGGTCTCCCTGTATCCATTCGTAAAGTCTCATTTATTGATTTCGTCTGTCAATAAAGCGTGTATATCGCGTCGTTTGTCGACCCAGACGTGAATACGGTGTACACGTGACTGTCAAGTGATTTATTTTCTACGGGCAGCTTTAGAATTCCATTCACACACGATTGATCTTCTTCTACGAACGCGCACCGTTGCTGCGAGCAAGTACAGACGGTATGGTAGGTACTTTTATAAAATTAAGTAGACTCCGCCCGTTACTGTATCATTCCTGAACCCTGATCAGTATTCGAGGATAAGTCATCGATCGTCCTCGCGTTGGCAACGCGTAAGCTCAACCGCCCCCTGTCGCAATGTAATTAAAATAACATCGGAACGGTCTGGGTAGATTATCGTAGCGGTTACTTGAACCGGTCGATTGCGAAGCTGCACAGAGAACGTCAGATTGCAGGTGTCGGCGTTGCTGCATCCGTATTATTGTCCTGATAATAACGGCAATTAAGCCGTTTCCAGCAGTTCGTAATAACGCCTCGCGCGTAATATGTGTTCCTAATCCGACGCGGCATATGGTCCAACAAGGCCGCCGTCGCGGGCTACCCATCGCCCTCTTCACTTACGGCTTAAATTCGCCATTAAAGTGTGTTATGCCCGGTTCGCCGTTTACGGCTCGGTAGCGGATACTTCGCAGGGCAACATTATCGATCAGTCATCCCGTCTGCCGAGGGGTGAAGCTCAATTTATGGCCCCTTTCCCGCGAACGCTAGCATCCGACGCGCTTCCTGTATCATTTCGCCCGCTCCTACGGGGGCTACAGAAATATTCGGATCGCCTTCGAATCCGTATTAAGCCGCCTCGTATTCTTGTAGGATGCAATCGGCGCGCATCAGTCATGCAACGCGTGCTGCGAAGCAGAAAGAGAAAATGCACGCGGTTGTGGGAGTCGGCGCGGGTGTCCTTCGTTACGAGCAACCTTTAAGCCACAGAGCTTTCTCCGACGCCGGCGAAAACACCGTTCTCACCGACGATCCGCGTCGTGTCCGCCGCTCGTATTATCGCCTCGCGCGGCCGCTGATAATACGCCCGATACACCCTCGTTAGTTGTGAGCGGAAAGTTGTTAAGTTATCCGTTATCCTAATTATGCACATAATAAATTACATGCAAAACTGTCCGTCACACTCGCCTTGGCCTCTCTCCTTTCTCCACGCCGCCTCTGTCCGGCCGTGCGCTCATCGATCGGCATAATTTCCCTACGCGCGAACCGTCCACGCGTGCAGCCACGCACGCACCCATCGGCGCCACGTGATGGCGGAATTTCTGGAAAAACGTCCACCCTCGAACGGCCGCGGCCGATCATTAAGGCACCGCTTTCGCGGCGCCAGTTAGGAACGAACTCGATTTGCTACGGCGAACGGTGGGTACGTAATTAGATGTGGTATCTTTCCGTTAATTAAATCACTTTTTGCTTGATTAATTAGCAGTCAGCCGCGGTACTCGCATTCGCCGTTCAGCCGCGCTCCTCGCGGCCTTTCTCCGGTGGACCGATCACGAATGCGTGGCGATCTCCGTGTTTCATTTCTGTCCCGCGGGTCGAAAGGCGAGGGTTTTATTAGGGCTGATATTTGGAGCAAGGAGCGTTGGCTCTACGGCGCTGTCGCTTACTGCCAATCGGAAGTAAATAAATTAAGGGAAAGGAGGTCGACCGGTGTCATTGTCAGCACCCTTCCACTCGGGTTGCCTTTGATCGTTGGATTCGATCGTAAAGCCAGCAACGGATAGCCCATAAAAGTGCTCGACCAATATCGTTCGGTGCATGCGAGGGACGGTTGCATGCGCTTGGTCGCAGTGCAGGTGCGAGATATAACAATAGCGGTTCATTGGCAGGGAGTACATAGATGCTTATGAAACTTACGATATTATCTGAATCGCGACGAGGGATCGTTGTTGCATAGGTAAATAATCCTCGCGTGCGCTGCTCGGCGTGTAAAGCACCCGGGCACGTTACGATTTTCCGATTATCGAATTTCATCTCGTGCAACGATAGCAACGATTAATTAGCATCTACGTTACAGTGTCCAGTCTTTATCTCTCTCTCGAGTACTTTAATTCGGGGCTGAAGTCCTGCCTCGAGTCAGAACAATACGGAGTGTGCCTTGGTTCGTCTTTGAATCCTTTATGCAGCACTTACACGGAATGGTACGTTATCCCCAAGCCTGTAATGGTCCACGGATGGTTTTGGGCGCTGGCCAACCATGCTTATTTTGTGGCCGCCGAAGCACGGAACGCGGGAACACGGCTGGACGTGTCGGTAGGCGTGTAGCCCGTTCTGTTTTATTAGCTAATGGCATTCCGGCCAGAGCTATGAATGTTACCTCGACATTAGAAGCGCCGTTAATGAGCAACGGCGGCGTGAGGCGGGATAAGTGAACTCCTTAAGATTCAGCTGACTAGCGGGCGTTCTTGGGTCACACCGTTCATACGCTACGATCTGCATTTTTAAATCCCTCGAGGGGCCTGCTGAGCGACTGCATGCGCGATGGCTTCTCCATCGACATCGTTTGAGATTAAGGTCGCGGTAAGATAGTGACGCGCATTAACATACTCGAGTGGCACGATTTGTCTATTCTTTCGCCCGGCGCGCATCTAACATCCTTGGTCGACAAGAAGAATGTTCTTGAAAATCGGTGTCAATCTTCTCTTTCATTACAGTGGCAACACTCCTATGCCCATTTCGTTCCCCCGTTGCATTAATTCCGTGCGATTTGGCATCACCGTAGACCAAACAGATTATGTTTTAAATTCATAAGTCCGGGAGGATCCCGTGATTTCCTGTCTCTGATAATATTTTCTGGCGCGCCAGAGATTGTTTTCTTCGCGAGTACACGCGTCTGCACGTGCACGCTGCATATCCTATTTCATGGTAATCCCTTCGAATTGTTTGTTCTGCAAAGTTCTTCATCCATCCACTTACAGGATGCGCGCCACGACGCTGGCAGTCGCTCGGTTAATCAAATTTCTTCCCGCACATCCATGGCCACCCACCTTACCTAATAATTGCTTCAGCGTGTTCGTGAAAATGAATCCGTGAAAACGAGTATCGCTCTCAATCCCCGTCCAACAAACATTCTCGACGGGAATCTGTGTTCCATCTATCCTCATTCCCGTTGTTAAATGCGAACGTCCGTTGCATAATGCATAGTAACGAAAGTATAGAGTGCTATAGAGTATAGAGGGGAGTTAAGCGTCGATACACAGGGAATGGTATACAGACGGTGGTCGTTACCCTGGTTTTTGCGGGAACAGAAATGAGGCGTCAAATGACTAAGGCCGGCCCGCGTCCGGGCCAGACTTCGCCCATTTGTTGCAGAGTTTCTTTCCGACGTCCAATTGAGTTTGTGGTTTAACTCGTTGAGCTTTCGCGAACGCATCTGTGTTGCTACTCGAACTCTCGCGTTCGCTTCCGCTTGAATCGAGCAGCGCGATGGTCGGGCAAACTTCCCTACGCAGAAATGGAACGGAACCGGGGGGGGGGGGGGGGAGTTTGCCGAGCTTCTCGTATTTTTCCACCGCGGAACGATTATTCCGGCCAGTGGTAAGTATACGTTGTAACCACAATTCGCTAAAGATGCTGCGAGTCAGGACATTTAAGTGATTCGAGAAGAAAGTGCTGCGTTAAAGTTCTGCACACTTCGGAGCACGCTGAACGTTTCTCCTCGCCGTGCGGTATTTATTAGAAGCTCTCGTGCCTCGACCCAAATACTCCTCTCGCCGCGATCTGTTTTTCAAATTATACCTTCCTCGGCCGAAGAATCCCTTTTACCTCGTTAAATAGCAATCGTTAGCGTCTGATCGGCAACGGGAAGGGGAAGACAAGTCGAACGCGAGTTGCATATTAATAATAAAGCAGTAGACGGGTCCCGGGGTCTCGATGTCGGTAAAGGGTCCGATACTTTTGTCCCGGCAGTTTCTTTCTCAGACCTCATTACCTTTTCCCCCGAACGATTGTCCCGATAAACACTCGACGAACAAATTGCTGGTCGTTAACAAACCCGGGCCCGGGGATAAATTATACGGAAGAGACGATTCGATGAGCTCACGAGGAGGGGGGAGTAGGAAACGAGGCCGCGATAAATTTGTCAATTTTAAATAGGATTACGATGTCTGGAATATTGCCTTGGCTACGTCGCTAATGGTACCTAGAGGAGCCGTAGTCGCTGAGTAATTATTTTCACGAATTCGTCGATTTCTTTCGAATTGTTCCCCTATTTTATTTCTACGCCCCGTTAAGCCTCGTTCGTTTCTTTCTAGGCTCTCCCTACAGCCACACGATTTCTTCACCTTAGTCTCCGAACGCCAAGTTAATTACGCAATTTTCACGCCTGCGAGGTTCGAGCTCCTGTTTCCTCGCGTTGTTCGTTCTCATCTAATGCGTTACTCGACGTAAACGATCATTAGTTGCCGATGAATATGCAGGAGCAGAGTACGCCGGGCAGTTGCATACGTTTGTTATTAAATTGAACTGCTCGTCCGGGGCAAGGTACACGGGATTAGCGAGCGTTCCCCGGGATCATACGCGCATTATGGTCACGCGGGTTAACTTTCTTCGCCGGAGCGCTTCTCGACGGGCGGATCCATTAATAACTCTGATTTATGTGAGAATTTCTCGTTACACGACACACGGCCACCACCCACCAGCAATTGACAGTTCCCTGGAGTAGATTCACAATAACATCCGCCGCGTAAATTAACGACCGAGTTGCAGTTCGCGCTTTGGCGGCACCGTCTACTGCGTTCAGCTCGATGAAAAGCTTCGGCGGATTTGAAGATGTTCAGTCGCTACAAGATAGTCATCTATCCCCTCGTGCTTAGAATCCTAACGATACTATCAAAATGCTACTTCTATTCTACCGGTCTCGCAAATTAGCTGGCATTTTTGTTTGCATTGCTCCATTTTCTGGTCCCGCTATATACCGTTAACGTTTCCCTGATTATACATGTATCGTATCGTTTGTCGATTAATCGTTAACTATAAGAATTACTTTCAACATCGTCTTATCTACATATCTCGAGGCCGTGCACGTCCGACGTTGTAAAATCAAGCAGGCGCGAGGAGCACGCCGGTCGAACGAGCTCGCAGCAAACAAATCCGAAGTATGCTCGACGAAACAGCACCGAGACGAGATTCTCGTTTGTTTACTGTCGCTTGTTTCCGCTGTTTTGTCACCGTCGTTTACGGGCTCTCTACGCGCGGAGTCGCGAAAGCAGGCAGTTATCGCTGAAACTGTCGATGTCGAGACGCGAGGCTGCACTCGCGACGGATTTTAGTGGAGCAAATTCTCCTGTGCATAGACAGAGAAGGGCGCCGGTAGATCTGTCGGTACGCCCGTTTCACGCGGAAAATAGTAAACGAGCAACCAATGTCTGGGAGTAACGTGGACGCGAGCAGTGACGCGTGCTAGCAATTGTTTCCAACGGTGCGATACATACGTTTTCTATAACCTGATCGATTGGAGCGATACCCGATCGAAAGTGGGACCCACAGGACTCATTAATCTTCCACCGACGATGAATCAGTCCCTGAACTGGAAGCTTGTGTTCCGCGACGGATGCTCGCAAGCCGATTCCCTCATATGGATCCTTCGTATCTTGATCACGTACGCGGCCCTGTATCTGATATGCGTCGTCATATGGATAATATATTACCACGCGTCGCTTTATATAATATGCGCCTGTGCTTAGAGGAGAATCGTGATCGAAGGAGAATGGTAAGCAGTCGACTATTATCATCGGCTCCGTTCGGTTGCTCTCAACACCATTTAAAACGAATTTCCTTCTGCTTTAGCGAGACGGATTTGACGGATTTGAGTTTCTCCGAGATGAAGTATCTGCCGGCCCTCCCACTCGATCCGCGTTTCGGAGCGATCACGCTAGGCGCTCGGAAATATAGAGTAATTTAAGAGAATGTAAATAAAAATCGTGTTTCCTATGCAAACAATGTATTCATAGCCCTCTGAAATAAAGCTTTCTCATTCGCGGATGCTTATCGAACATTCGGCTACAGACACGCCGATATATGCCTGTTAATTTTCGTCGAATGATACGCGCGGAATGTGCTTTTTTTCGACGCGACCGTGTATTATTTTTCACGCCGGGGGAGAATGAGTTCCCATGCCCGGTGTATCATCATCATCGTACGAAATTTCGTGGTTTTCGGCGGCTTTTCAATTTTGCTCGATTCGGGGGCCTGAGAATTAATATGCAGCCACGTGCACATGCAGTTACGCGCGCATGCACGGCGGCCATGCGATATTAACGTAGGGTTATTGGAACGGTGATGAAACATCGGTATCATTATCGCGAGTAGCTAGGCGAAAAATTTTGTCGGTATGCCGGGAATGGTTCGAGTAACCCACTGCGATGTTTCAGTTGATTACACGGTAAATTATATCAGAGCGGGAGAGAGAGAGAACCGTAGAATTAAAGCCGGAGGTTGGCTGGCGGAACGCTCGCTGCTTGAATTCTTTCTCACGTTCGTTCGACGCAAGTTAAAGGAACAAGTTTGTAAGTTCGCCGGGGGTTGAAAAAAAGGACTTTGCCCGGTACCCCTGCTGGGGCAAAATTAAATTCCTCCCACGTTCGACTGAATTTTTTTTATAAAGTCAAATATCTAAGATCGCACCGGCTCGGACGGTTCAATATTTACCATCGCATTGATTACTTATATCCACGCAAATTGCGCCCATCTTTTTTATTCTAAATATTGCGTCACTGTCAGGATAATCTTCTAGTTTACTACCACCTGTATATCACCTACTTAAGTCGCCAGTAGATTCTTATCTTAATGTATAAAGAAGAAAGCTTATATGTTTGTGTGTTTGTCTGTCGCTTAAAAAGTTTCGATCGGTAAACTCTGGGGTCACGAAATGTACCTCAGCTCATTATGCCTGGTTAATCCAGACAAATATGACCTTTTTCACCCCCCCCCCCCCCCCAAAAAAAACACACAAACTTTTTTTTTCTTTTATAAAATCGGAATCTAAATTTCGAGCGAAACCGAGTAGTAAAGCTACTTAGTATCTGATAAACCTAAATAGAAAAAAGCCCGTGTGCAACGCTGACGCATTAGTAACACCCCTCGCGACAAGGGAGCCCACCCTTGCTCTCCACCGTCCACAAAAATGAAACGGCTTCTCTCCACGGTGGTGGTAACTGTCTAACACAAACCCTGCACATATGTACCTCCCCTCCCCCGCGTAGAACGAAGATTAAATTCGCGTGTTAATCGTCGGATGTGGTTCGTGCGAAACTCGAAAGTACAGATTCCACCATTTCCAGTCTGACTCGCTGTGTTCTATGTACAGATATCGTGCTCTCGAGGCCGATGAGGTGCGCGGGTACATCTTGTCGATGCGTAATGACGATGGATGATGTTCCCGAGCACGGAGGACTAACCTCGATTCCGTGGCAATTTCCGGTTCGTCCGGTGGCGCATCGTCATTGTGCGAAGGCGAGTATTGGCGAGGAAGGCTGGAGGGATGGAACGAGGAGATGGCAACTGTAGGTCTACGTAGGAAATAGATAATCATCGGACGTTTAATTACTTCCTAGGCGGCGGCTGGAATTAAGGTATTGCTAACGGGACACGCGTACGTGGGATATCGGGCGGCCTTTGCCTAGGTAGCTCCCGAGTGTTCAACTAATTAATTATTCGTTATGAAGGCGCGCTCTAATGGCTTGGGATTATACGGATGCACAATATTTTCGCTGCCGCCCGTTATAATACGTTGCAACGTATATTACCGCGCCGCTTTGATTAAATTTTTACGCACTTCCGTTCCTTTACTATAATTTCAGTTAGCTTGCTCTTTGTGGAAGGGGCTGGTTCTTCTCTTGCGTTCCAGCCTGAGCACCGAGAAATTCGTATCAGACATCTTTTCTCACATACATATTTCCGCGCTACTAGCGGGGTAAATAATGATGAATGCGACTCGCGATTAATATGGACAGGTGAATCGCCCATAAGAGCAAGCTGCCGCTTGATTCGCTATTGCCAAAGGGACCGACAATTTGTAGACCTTTCGTAGTAATCTGTGCGCGCACGTGCTCGTAGGAAGAATCATTCGCGACGGTGACGAACAAAAACCCGTGCCCACACGCGAGCTGGTCACCGCCCGGCGTGGATAGAGTGTAAGGAGAATTTATGTGCTGTGTGGGAAAAGCGCGCGCACACCGATTGGGTTTACCTATTGCTGTTTAACTCCGTCCCCGTCGATTTATAGTTTCCCGTGCTTGAAATTGGGAATTAGCGGCCAGTTCAGCCGGTGTCGTAGCTCATGAGATCGCGCAAGCCTCTTGGACGCGATCCTTAAATATTGCTCGAGGTTCAAGCGTCTTGATAATTTTCGCGGTAATTCCCGACATTTGTCAGCCTCTGACAGCAGCACTTCCGAATATTATGTAATATTTCATCAACTTTGATTCTAGAAGAGGTACAACTTATCCTTCGTAGTATCTATATGTTATGCAAATCTAGTACTCAAGGATAGACGCTTTCTCGAAGAAAAGCCTCCTTCCTTCTTGAAATATAACTGCTTTCGTGTTACGTGATTACCTTTTGGGGCTTTGTGCAAGTCTTCTAATTCTGCACAACATATACGTTATATATATATAACGGAATTATACGCGGCCGGGCTGGAGAGTTGGTCGAAACAGTTGATTTTTAAGGTACGAATACACGACGACACTTTTGTGTCTAGATGAAGTGTCTAGATCAGTCTAGATCGAGAAACTTAGCGTCTACACCAGTCTAGGACACTGTCCCCACGCCGACACTTGATGTATACACTTGATCTAGACACAAAAGTGTCGTCGTGTATTCGTACCTTTAGAGAATTAATTGTTCTGAACCTTAACACATTTTTACATATACACAGATGTAGAGTCTGAATATAGCAACTCGACCAACTCTCCAGCCCCGCCGGGTCTCCCGGAATTACCCTATATAAAACAATTTCGAAACTGAAAACCACTACTTTTGCGGAAAAAACCAGTTCTCTAAAGGTTAAATTATCTGTTCCTTGAGAAATTCTATACAAGCTTCTACACACAAATGATTTAGAATATTTAGATTACCAGAAAATGAGCCGTTGTTTGCAAGTAGCTAAACGAAACCACTCATACTGTGCCTTCATTTGTAACAACAAATCTTCTAGCCATTGCATTCGCTAATAATCTGATACAAATTCCGTGTAATCGAATTACCGATCGTATGACCGACGAATTACTGTTTCAAAGCCAGTATAAGCGCCGATGTGTGAGTCGTCGTATTGCCGCGGCGCGGGGGTGTGTTGGACAGGAATGAGTAAGGCACTGAATGCAGGGTAACCAGGATAATTATTTCCGTGGTCGGTCGGCCGCCCTATTTAACCTATAAAATTTGCATGCGCGGCTCTGTGGCAGGCTGTCTCGAATGTGTACACGACCCATACGTTCAGCGTCTAGCTGAAAACTCTGCGTTTATCGTGTCGGTCAACGTAGGAGAAAATTTTTGTCCCGTCATCCCACGCGCAACGGCTGCGCAGTTTCAGCTCTGAATACATAGTACGTATGTAGGTTTGTAGTTCTAAATTAGCAAACATCCTCGCGACTCGCCGAACTTGGACGCACATAGCTTTTTCACGATTAATAATTTTAAAAGTATCTCGGGGACCTCGAGCACCGATCGCGCGCAATTTAGAAATTCGTCCCCCCTCTTTAATCCACGAGCTTTCCATTTCTGCAACATTGTAAGCGGCACCAATACACCATTGTACTCGCCGTTTGCCCGGGCGATGCAATGCCTTTTGATTGAATTTCGATTATTTGAAAGCATTCTGGCGGCGAGCGGGTGCAGCCGCGGCGAACCCGAAATTGTTGTACAAACAGGTCCGACCAGAGTTTCGTAGTTCCCAGAAACGCGCACTCGTATTTTCCGGATTAAAATTTGGCCAGTCGTGTAAGCCGCCCTCGGTTGCAGCCTCGGCCCGTCGCTCGGCGAATTTTCATTTTCATTCTTCGCCCCTTTCCCTCCGCCGTCGGCCTCTCATTCTCGGCTCTGACAGGCGGCGCTTAAGCGAACGAAGGTCTTACATTTTGCGGCAGGCAAGGCGGCCGCGACGGCTCTGCTCGATTTTAATAATAATGCGATAATGCGTTTCGGGCTTATGGCTCCGTGCACCTTAATTGCGAATTCTAAGTCCATTTTGGCGAGCGGTCATCCTACGTGTAAATAATTCAGGGCGCACATGCGACCGCGCTAGGCCGCTTCTGCATGAATGTATGCGGGCTTGTAACTAGTTTACTGATTATTAAATGGCCCGCCCTCGCCAGGGCCGCGTCGCACACCCTTTCATCGTCGACACGCGCCACACCACGGTTGCACCACACGCCGACACGTTTCGCCAAGTGGCCGAATACATTCACGATACTTTCCATAATCTTCTCGTTTCGTATTAGGTACTTTCGGACATTTCGAATTTTCGATGCACATTGAGCCCAGTTCACGTGCCTCGGACACGCAGAGATATACGAGCGAGCACACGATGATCTCGCCAAGTTGGAATGTTTGTATGCTTTTAAAAGTACGTGAATATTTTAGACCCCGGGAAATTTGTCGAAAGGTGAAAATGTTGCAGGGCCTGGTAGGTAGATGGTCTGTGTTAAGCATGGGTAGTAAAAACGAATGGCGAAAGTGTGTGTTCCGTGGATTTAGAGTCACGTGTATCGGGTTTCAAATATTTCGTGATATAAATAGACTCGATGAGGATTGGTATCATCCCTTCAGCCGACGAAGCGTTAACGACGACACCGTTTCGCACTAGCCCGGCCTCATCGCGAATTCGTCGGGCAGTTTCCCCCAAGATGTTCATTTAGGGGATCAATTACCTCTCGACTAATTTTGTATTCGAGATGCGTGGGAAGCGTCTGCTGGGGGAGGGGGGGGGGGGGTGGAGCGGAGGCAGACTTTCGAACCTGGCCGACCTCGAGCGAACATAAATGAAATCGCTGGCGTGAATCCGCGGACGATTGCCGCGGCACGCGGGTTGCCGCCGCGTGCCTTCTCTCTAATCCCGTCTAATCGATACGAAAGTCTCGCGCGCTTACTCAGTGTCACCGGCAGGATCTGCACCGGGAACTTTCGATAAGAGCAGCGCACGCCCTACACTCTATGCCCTCGGCTTCCTCCTGTTCCCCGCAGCGCGCCCGTAAATTTGTTTAAAGTTCCGCCCGCGACGTTGCTACACGCCGTTCCCCCGATTCAGATTGCGCCCGCCGAATCTCCGTTCTTCGAATACTTCGCGGTGGCACGGCGTCGCGACACCTCTTTGAACTTCCCCCGTCCTCTTTCCTAAGTTAATCTAAGTCCGTCACATCGACCCTGCACGCCTGAAGGGTAGGTATATACCGATCGACGCGAAAGGGTACGGTTCTCTTGGAAACCTGTCGACGCTCTGCTCTTGATATTTCCACAGGGAAATGGCCTTATTTCATTCTACTCGTGGTATCCCGGCTAGGATATTTCTCAAAACATTCCCGCAGTTTAACGTACCACTGTCACCTCCGTTCCAGCCACCCCTTTGAGCCACGGCAGATTTTATAGGGGCACTCCTCTTTAATCGGGAGTTTAACAGCGGGACCGCTGCGAAATAGCTTCGTTCAGCTTTCGAAGAGACATTTTTGGCCGGAAATTGTATGCCAATCCCGGGCAAGACAATTACGCCCGCAGTCAGATGAAAACCGTATCTTTGCGAGTACCGGCCGATCGATAGTCTATCAAAGCGGTTAAGGTACCACTTTTCAATCAGTTTTCCATTTGCATCGACGGCGCTCCTACGCAATGCCGCAGATTACCTTTCCGAGTGGTCTATTTGCCGCGGATAGAAGGATGCAACCGTTTAACAATGACTATCACCGATCAAATAAACGATCCCAGTGATCGCGATATCGGTGCATTTATTATAAAATATTGCGGTAAACCGGATGGCAGTAGTGGAAAGCAGGGGCTCTAATGTTAATTCCTCCGGGAACCAGCGGATTTCTTAAGTGGATGAAGTCCAGCGGCATTCAACGACGGAATAACGTGAGAAACTTCTCGCGTCTCGGCAGCCGCGACTTTACTGTCCGCTGCTTTCGTGCATTATGCAACCGACAGAGATCTCCTGCAAGTTTTATCGAGCGTGCGCGATTTTTTTAACCGGAGGAATGTAACGGACGCGGACTCGTCCCACTTCCATCGCTACTTCAACGCACATGCAGCTTCGCTAACTGCAATGTTTCGCGTAGATTTTAATCGCCAATCGCATCACTCATAACTCGCATCATTTGCAACTTTTTCATAACCGAGAAATCTCTGTAACTTGTGGCCGATCGTTGGCTCCGGTTTCATCAGTTTCACCTGTTTCGCAGCGATATGGCGCCGGGATATAGGGCACTGCGCAGCCTTTCTGTCCCCGGATAGTCGGTTGGTCAAGCCACCACGTCACGTCAGGCGAGGGTGCTCTCGCGACGTTAATTATGCGGCGGTGTAATTAAATAGGAGGTAATTGAGGGACGTGGAAGGTATTATTGAAGTTTCTGATGGCGGTGGGGGCTTTGGTTGTTTGTGTGCGCGTGGCAACGTTTACGTGTGCCACGGTGTGTGCGTACACGTAGCGACGGATACGTGTACGTGTGCACGTTGCTGAAGGGGGATGGTAGCGGAGAACGCTGACGCTGACATGCGCGGTCAGTCGTTGGAGGCTGCGGAAAGGGGTTGGTCGACTCATGCATATGCTAATCATATTCGGGAGATGCACTGGCTTCTAGACAGAGATGAGCACCGGCCAATTCCGCCTCGCCATCGACTACTCTATCCCTCTTTTACCAGCCGCGTCTACTACTGCACCCCTCTGCGCCACGATCACGCGTATCTGTTTGCCCTTTCTTTCCTCTCGGTTGCGCGGAAATGTAGTGCGATTGCAAGGTGGGTTAAATTAAACGGAGCGTCGATGATCGCCGCGACGATTATCGCGTAGGTGCTCGGGCAAACTTGCCTTCCCTCTTTACCCATCAACCTTTCGTTATACCTCTGCGGCGTCAATCAGGAGACAGTTAGAAGATTCAATTTGTACAGCAGGAGCCGCATTCGAAGCCTCGGCTACTTCATTTGCATGGGCGAGCATTTAATTATTTCAAGGTTTGTTCGACGTTCCGCTTGACTGATCTCTAGGGGCGCAGCAATTTCTTATATATCGTTCTTATATCTCTCAGGCATCTAGCAGTCGCCTCGAAAGAATTGGCGAGGAGGAAGCCTATTTATCTTCGTCTCTCAGTGTCGGCACGACATTTCACTTTTATAGACATTTACCTATTCCAGTCGCCGCGACCTTTTCGCCACCTACGGTCTCATCTGTCCCCATTGGCCTGCCAATTACCGATATAATACCCGCGGTGGATGTGTTTTTGAAACGTCGTTACTTGCCGAACAGAAATACCAGTCTGTCCCTCGCTTCTGTCCCCCTTTTATAGAGGGCCTCCCGTCGACGGCGTTGCCCTCGTTAGAAATAGAGTTTCTCAAAGATCAATCTCGGCTGGATGGGACTTCAAAGCGGGTCGGTGGTGACGCGTGCCTTTTGATTTCGCGACCAGGCACGCTGACGCGTTAAGCCCGCACGAAGTGAAACGTATCGAGGCAATTTCCAGGGAAGAGACGTCGATCGTTTATCAGATTAGATCCTTTCGGGGGCATCTCGATCCAGGACGAAATTTCTCTAGGTGCGCAACGGTGGATTGTACAATAAATGCTCGCAGCGGAACAGACGAAGAAGCTGCACTTGGACCAGCTCTCGCCAACCGACACGCACGAATTTCCTCGACTTCTAAACGATAATATAATTACTTTCGCGAACGCGCTCGTGCCGCGAACTGCTCGCTGTACACCTCTAACTTTTATGACGTATCAGCTCGTTAGAAGTTGCATTGAAATGTTTTGCCCGGCGCTCGAAACGGAATGCCAGACACATACCTACTGTGTAGTTGAATCGTGCCCACGGAATTTTGCTGGCGAATAATTTTGTGATAAAACGCCCGGATAAATTGCCGCGCTCTCGTCGAAATGCAGCTGGCTGGTTGGCCCCTGGAATTATCGCCCCCTGATCCTCATATTTTCCAAGTTTCGATCTTCGATTTCTGGCAGGCGGAATAATGAAGCGTGTAGACCTAATTGCGCTCAGTGATATATTTGGATAAGAAAGGTTATTTGATATATCATCGGTGGCCCCGAAGAATCGCGCGGCTTGACGAATGGCGACAAAAAGGAGCGGATATTAAAGTGCAGGGATTCTTATTCCACCTCGGTGCAATAGTACAGGCTGAAATTTATCGCACGGAGAACCGACACGCAAGCTCACTTAATCGTCAAACCGGTCTCATTTCTCGTCAGATTGCTTTCGCGCGACACAGCATCCCGAGTAGCCGCGGCGCTCTTCTTCTTCTTGTCGCTTTTCCAATGGTCGACAGCTTATTTGAATGCATGGCGATAGTCGCGCGAACACCGATTCCGATTACGCCGCGCTGCTTCGGACCAATTAATTGTCACGTAAATCTTAAGAATTTATAGAACAGTGGCGAGCGGCAACATGCTTTGCGACACTGTACAGAGAGCGTTAGTGCCCGGAGTAGAGACAATATTCATTTTTTTGCAATTCAACACGGTGTAATTTACGTTGCTGCCGCTTCAATCGGCAGCCAAGCGAACGTTTTTGCAGGCTATTCAGGCGGAGCGTGTTCTTCCACTAAGATAAGTCAAGAGGTTATTTAAACACTCTGCAGTTTCAGCTTTCGTTTTTCAGATACGGGTAATTAAACTTGGCGTAGTTTGATTTATATCGAATTTAGGGAAAATCTAGTGTAAGTTGTTGAAAAGTGTAAAAGTATATTCAATAAGGAAAATGAAGAAAAATTGCATGTCCAGTTATTTTATTAGCGTAGCAAATTCTATAACGCCTTTCTGCCCTTCGTCATAAATTCGTTGTTAATTCAAAGTACCTAAGTAGTTTCGAATTCGATTGAAGTGGAAATCGAGAGGCTAGCCAGAAACAACACCTAGGGGTTACGAAAGTGTAACGTAGGTACCTACCTTTCGATTTGTTTTAGCATAATAAATTTATGAGAGTACAAGCTACCAAACGGTCACTTGGCACCCCATCATTACCATCATTCATTAACCTGTTCACTGGTAAACTTCTTAACTCCAAACACCCTGGGTACTTAACAATAAATAAGGGCAATTTAGATCGCCCTGGCCACGGTAAATGGTATGTAGACTCGTGTTGCCGAATGCAGAGGCATTTTCAAACATGGTCACTCGTGCTCTCCAGTGAACAGGTTAAACATTCCCCCATAGGGGTCTTGGGATTGTCAGGCCTGTCTTATTTCTCATCGATTCGGCTCGCTCTGGGTGCTCGGAGTGGTTCTCGGGAGCGGTCGCCCCGCTCCCGTTCTCGTCGTCATTTTTCCAACGGCCAATAGCTCATTTGAATGCGCCGCGGTTCCGTGCATCGTCGCGGCGGACGTTAACGATTCTTTTGTTTTACGTATACCCCTGTGGACTTGGCTCAAAGTCAGTCAGCAGTCGAGAGGCAGAGGGACTTGATTTAAAGCCGGTACGATATCTCGGGGAATCGCACTGCGCTTAACGAGCGCTGGCCCGCGCGCGTACGTACGCGAGAGACACGCTGGATCGGGCCCGTTCCACCCTTTTCTCTACCCCTTGGCATTTTCAAAAATCCCCCCACACGAGTATTATCCCTCTCGCGTCGGACATGGGTCGAGCTGGTCGCTTTGCGCGCGTTCGTCGACCAACCCTATATTCATTTCGATCGGGAACCACTGCGTATCGATGATTGCCCCATGAAGAAAACGTGAAGAACGAATAGATTCTTTAGCTCTATCCTAGTTCATAGGTGGATCGAAGATCTCGCTTGGCGATAAAAGCTCAGCGTTTGTAGAACCTTGGAATTTCTTGCTTGGAGGTGTTTGAGTGCTGATGCTCTTTAACCAATCGTCATGATAGAACGAGGAAGGCTAATTTCATACTTGAGACAAACCACGAGGGTCGCGCCTCCGGATGAATCTGTCCCCTAAAGCGAACGAACTACCCCGGCGAGGGGTGTTCCTCCTGTCTCACGCTCCACCCTCCCCATCAACTTCCCGCCGAATAAACAATAAAAAAGAAGTTGGGACCACCGGGGACCAGCCTGCGGGACAAACATATTTTCGCGGTTCGTTTATTATTCGAATATCGGCTGTGCGCTCCGTCTCTGTCGTTCCGTCTGCATCCTCCAAGGAGGAGGATGAAGACGAGCACTCGTGGACACGGATGGTTACAGGCGTTCACGTGTGTTCGCGTCCTAGCGAGGGGAAAGATTGGCGGTGAAAAGGGACGCGGTTAGTCGCGAGGAGGCGCGAAGGGAAATGTGTAATGTGGTTAGAGGTTGCTGCTGGCTTTGTCAGCCGTGGCAATGTGTTTATCCTCGCTGGACAAACAGCGCGGGCAGAGTATCGTTTTACGACGTACGGCCGTGGGGATAATATATGGAAAGTATAAATCGAGATAGGACGGCGAGTGGACGGCGATCGCGACATCGTTGCACCCTCCTCGGCCCCATATCCACATACACTCGGGCCCGATAGATTCACCTATCTCCAAGCGATCAGATTTGTACCCAGGGGGTCGAGGGTTATGTATATTCCGACGTTGGTTGGCCTGTTATATTTCCATTGCCCTGTTCCACGAGCGGACTTACCCTCTTTTTTTCATCCGCACCGACGCGCGGTTTATCGATTTTCTAGAGTTTTTAATATTCGAGTAGCTTCAGTCGCTACACACTCGTTATCTTACGAGAGACAGGGAGCGAGAGAAGATGGTAGCAATTAATCTGAGAATTCGTTGGAATCCCTGAGAATTATCCGTTTCAAAGACTTCTAATCGGTGGCCGTGATGATGAGGCGGGGAATTTGATCGGCTCGTTATACGATCGCCCCGCGTCCTTCATGTCCGGTGGCGAGATAATTGAATTATCGGTACTTGCTACATCTTCCTCTTCCGGCGGATCCAACGGTAGTCGGCTAAAGTTCGCTCGAGTGCCCTCTCCGGGAATGCTAGCTCGTATTGCGCTTTGAAACGTGTCAATTTTCAAATTGATCAGAGCTCGATTGCCCTTAGACCACCTAAATGAAACTAATTCCTTGATTGCCGTTTGACGCAATATCCGTTCGTTAACGGCGATCCCTGAATTCCTACATTTCTAGGATTTTCAAGCGGACGGGTCGTTGAAAAGTGCCGCGTGCTTGCTCAGCGTCCCGTAATTTCATTTCGCCAAGGGACGACGATTTTTCTCGATATCATTCGACTCCCCTTCGATTCTCTAACGGTTCAAATATTTAATTGTACGATCGTTAGACTGGACCCGGGAATATTGAGCTCATGGAGCACAGTATTAGCATTGAAACGGGTCAGTAAGAACTTGGAATGAAACGGTGGGATTTCATGGGCCCTGGTAAAATGGAACGCGTGGATATCGCGATGCACGAGTAAAACGGAAGAATTGGGCTCGGCTCTTCCGTAAAGGAGGCCAGCAAATGGGCGATTTACAACCGGGGCGGTACTTTTCACAGGGATCGTAAAGAAGAGACGGGTAGGAATCGGTAGCATGATTAAGAAAAGCCCTCGCGTGTATTCAGCTGTTTCTCTGGTGGCGCAGTGCGCGGTTCGCGTCCCAGGGCCTGTTGCTCGTTTGTATGCAGGCTACCCGTGTCCTTGACGACTTGGATGTATGACTGGGCATTGTTAGCGGTGTCTCATCAGTTGTATGTGAAATTCACGCAAAAGTATGATCTTTAAGTGCCACGGTCGCTCGTAAAATTGCCAGAAGCTTGCGCCTGTGCACATACCTCTTGCTCCCCTCGACGTGGCCGCTCGTGATCGAAATAATCGATTTTTCTGCAGCTTCCACTTGGAATCCTCGTCGAATGCCTCGAAATCTCTCTCGTTCCACGGTACTGAATAAGACGAAGGACATCTCGAGCAGAGATCGTAGACTGATCCCTTCGATTACACCTCGAAAAGGATTCGCGATGCTGCTTTGACAAATAGAATTTGTAGCGAGAGTTCCGAGCGATCCTCTGCGGATCCTCGCCGCAGGTAGATATCGCACCAGCGTTCGCCCCATTCGTATACCAACGACATGATCGTGGGGTTTAATCAGAGTTGGGACAGACGCGCCGCTATCGTAATCCATCCGGCATTTCGAATCATTTGCATCGTTAAAATGGCAACTACGCTCCGCGTAGTGGCGTTCTTCGATATCACGAAATCTCCGGCCGAAAGCACGAAAAGGTGACGAGGTCTACGTGCCTCGGACCTTCGGCTTGTCCGCATTTGGGAGTCGTTAGTAGGATCCTCCTCCGGAGGGTCCTCTGCTCCTCTCTCTTCCACTTTGGCGTTCCGAGGCAAGGGATCGCTCATTTTGGAAAAGCCTTAATGCAATCTAGACTCGGATCAGCGCATGGGTATAGCGTGTGCCCCTCTGGGCGTTCAATGGCCCGTCGTCGTCGCTGTCGTAGTTGTCCTCGTCGTTCTCGTCGTCCACCTCCTCGTTCTCATCCCCCTTCTCGGCTACCTTTCCTCCTCTACTTCTTCCTCTTCTTCTTCGTCTCTCGTTGTCGTTGCCGTCTTCGTCGTCCTCTTCGTCGTCGCCGTCGCCGTTGTCGTCGTTGTCTCCGCAGCACTCGCCCGTTTGACAGAAGCCGATGCATTCCGCACGACATCGCGACTGTCCTACTGCGTCTCGTCTCCCCTTATTTATTGCCGCGGGATCACGAGCGAGCTGGACAAACGGATCGATGGCCAGAACGGGCAGAACGGCGCACGGATCCCGGGGACATTTGGCATGTGCGTATTCAAATCCGTCCGGACGACTGCCCTAACTCACGATACGACAGAAAAAGGGAAAGAAAGCTTCCTCGAACGGCGAGCATCGGTGACGTTGATTGAATTAAAAATAATCGTGCGCTCGATCCGCCTCTTGACGATCTACCGCCACCGTGGATCTGCTTCATCCCCTTGCTCTACCCTCCGCCCTCCTCCTTCCCGCCTCCCCCCCCCCCTTGGTACGGATCATCCCGATAGTCATGATTATGCGCCATTCGCAGGGCTTAATTAGGCGGTGCTCGTGAGAATCCGGTCCTCCGTGTTCTGGAGAGATGAAAAAATCGCGATCCCAAGGCGATTACGTGAGTGGAATCGGCTAGTCGCCGGGGGACTCTGCTTTCAGAGCGGGTTGACCGTGCGCTCCTTTGCATAACCCCGTTTAATTGTGAAATTGGGGATGGAGGGTACATATTTAATTACCGCCGCTCGACTACACTTTCGCTCGGCTCGTTAGCGTTTTTCCGTCTGGATTCGTTTCGTCCGTTCGGTGGTTGGTTCGTTTTGCTCGTCCCTCGATCAACGACGACGGCAAGTAGACGAAGAAGCACACGGTCAGCCCGCGATGCACACGCGCCTCTAATCGACGCACGAATGAAACGTCACTTCCATTTCGAGGGCGTGAAACATTCCCGTGATGGTAGCGGGTAGCTGGTAGCCACCGATGCTGCAACCCGTTTCGGCTGGTTATGCTCTCGAGAGGCAACTGCCACGGGGGCAAGTGGCCGTGAAGCGAGCGAAAACTAGGAGAGCTGAAGCCTGATGGGGTTGCGTTTCGCGGAGGTTAATGTCTGATTGCAAATAGTTTCAGGAACGCGATCGCTGCTTCCTTCCACGAGATTGCACCGCGAACTTGGGTGTAGGTACACCGTTCCACGCTTTTGACGACGATGGCGAGTCTCCGTGAATGGCGTGTAGAAAAATGTATCAGTAGTCGAGTGCGTTGGTAGTTGAATCTATATATCTTATAAAAGTTCTGCTTTCAACTGATTTTCCCTTATCAGTTATTAATTTCACATCGAAATTTTATGTAGGTTCAACTGATACAAAGGTATCAGCGTCTAAGAGGCACGGAACATCTTCGAGTGGCCACATTCGCGGTCTTTATTGGCATCGCACGCCTCGCAAATAGATGCCGATTTAATCAATAACTCGCGTCGAATGCTCTATGTGGCGCGTGATATTATTAACGAGGGGATTAAATAGAAAGTTGGTGGATTGCCCGCGCGATACAATTGCGCCGAACGAAACAATGGAGCGCGATATAACCGATTGGAGCGCGGCGCGAGAAGTGGCGGAGAGAGGGCATTGCTCGCTTTTAGGCGGAAGTTGGAGAGCATTGTACTGCAACGTACGGTTGTTTCCGGGTGCATATTTGCGGTTAAGAGATTTTAACGGGAACCACCCGTGTATCGTTCATTCATTAAAGTTTACCTCTTGCCGCCGCGCGCAGATTTGATTAATTACCTAAAAGCGTAAGTTGTTCCCGTGCCAATTCGACCGTCGACGGTGGTGTGTAACTCGACGTTCGATCGTGAATCGAGACTGAACTTCATTTCACCACCGCTAGTTACTACAATTACCGTGGCTCTGGCCATGTATCCCCTGTACAAAAGCTCCCGTCTACGTTCGTTCGATAACTTAATAACCACGCTGTTCCGTTCAACTAATTTCCACGTGCAGGGCGGGATTTCGCGGAAAAATGAAAATTAGTTTCATAATACGAGATTCCTCTTTGTGATCCCGCAATCTTAGAGATATCTGTTAATCACTTCACAAAACTGCTTTGCACTTTAATAAACCATCGTCTCGTTCACCTCGATCACCTAATGGCGATCGATTTCTTAATTCCTTTGAGTGCTCACGTTCAATCCTCCGTGGTCGTCACCTGGCCATTAATAATCGTTTATTAAGCGAGCTTTTCTTGTGTACCAGATTTCTCTTTCTGCCACGTTAATCTCGTTACCTCGATCGCGGATCTTCCGACTGGGGGTTTTTTTTTTCGTTGCGCCTCCATACCGGGATTGATAATTCAATTAGACGGCTCACACAGTTGATTTAACTGCCGGGTCTTTCTGTGCCAGCGCTCTAGCATTGGGATTCACAATTCAATTAGAAGTTAAACGCCTGTAGGTCTGTACCAGCTATCCGAGTTACCCCCTGCAACTCTGCTGTGTACCTAACTCTCTCGTCCTTCACTCCCTTCTCCATCTCTCCCTCTGCTCTCCCGTTAACTGCCTCTCTGTCTCTCTACCCTTCGGCGACTTCCCTCTGCAATCCCTTTCTTCCTCTCTCCCAGGCTGCCCTCTGCCTCCCCGAAGTTTCTCCTCCGTGCAACCGTCTTTGTCCCTTCCCTTAACACTGTCAAGGGTGAGGCCATCTCATAATCTTGCTGCGTATGTCTTCGTCTCAGCCTAATAAAGTATGCAGCCTGAATAAGCAATGAGGCGCGGTGTCACTCGTGAAACTAACTCTTTAATAATCGCGCGGCACTCCGATCGCCCTCTCCCTTTCTCCTCGTTCCCCATCCCACGGTTTTCTAGCCCCAATTCGGTCACCTTCAAGGTATTCTATCTTCTTCGGTAGTAGCAATGAACGGCCGCGATCCTAGATCTATACATACCTACTTTTAGGGCTCGCGCGAGTTACGCGCACCTTCAGCGAAGCTCAACGATCTTCAACGATCCTCGTGGATAAGCAACGACCGCGGGGGACTTGAAAAAGTAATTAACGCGAATGTTTAGTAGACCCTGGTCGCGTCTAAGTACGTTTTACACTTCCCATGCAGGCCTCGTCCCGCTGAATAACCGCAGAGCGACACTAAAGTTATAAAATCTCGTCTGGGAGCGTTCACTGATTTATGAATCGTTTGTGGTGTTGGTTTTTTACGTCGAACGGTAGAAGCGACCGTGCAGCGGGGAAACGTAGGATCGAACGTGTTAGATACAGCATCGACATAGCAAATGAAAGCTGCTGCTTTTCCCGGCGAAATCGAGCAATCCGCAATAATGCAGCTTCCATTACTCGCAAGTTTCAGTGCTATAGGATTTAATAACGAATACCCCTTTCGGTCTTTCCCTGGAATTACAATGAGACTTTTGCCATAGTAATTACCGCTTTTCTTCTTTCGCATTTCGCGTCAGAAGCACAAAGCTCGTGCCTCCAAGCGAAAAGGAACACACATCGCGAATGTTTGCGGTAACAAAAAGAGGAAAAGCTATGAACGTAGAGAAGTAGAAAGCGCTTTTCACCGCGACCAAGTTGTAGAGAACATTTGATACGTTTTCTTGCTTTAAGACTGAGAAGAATGGGGGGGTTACGCAATATGAGGAAACTTTTGAACCTGGCATAGTCACGGCCCGTGACTATGTTAATAAGGGGCCATAGAATATTTCATAATATACGACGAATAATGAAACCACCCCCGATTTATCGTATAAAAAGTAGGTCGTTCAACGATGCGACCGATCGATGTCCTTCATCCAGAATTCATATCGATACAATCACCCTGTTTACCTTCTGTTTTCTCGTTATTTCGAATTCTAAATCCTACACAGACTCCAAGCTAGCTATTTCGACCGAGACCATTTCGTTCAATACTTCATTTCTGCTCGCCGATTCTTTTCCCCCTCCGCATGATGATTGCCACAGATCAGTGCTCGTGTCCCGCCGAAACGTTACCAAATAAGTGCAACGTGGTCATTGCAGCCGGTTGCTTGAACTCGCAAGAATAATAGGCACACCGCTTGTCCTCGATTCCTGCTCGTGGCAATGGCAGCACGCGCCAATCGCGTTAATCGTGCGTGAAAATACCACTCGCTTACAAGGTCCACCTGTCCAATTATTAAACAGCCGAACGATATAATACCGGCTGGATACTTTTGTAGCCCAGCGCGTGTACACCGTTGGGTTAGAACGGTTACGCTATAAGGCAATATGTACAGCGCGGCGGCTTTTGTTGCACCGTGAGAAATGGTCGCTGCAAGTGTCTCGTTTTGTACGTGGGACGAAGGTGAACTGGTGCTGAGGAATGGCACAGAACTTCGCTTGCTTTATGCCTTAGCATTCGGCTTTACGCAATTCCGCTTCCCTTTTGCGAATTTCCGCGACGCAAATGCTAGCGGCAGGTAGCGTTCCTTCCTTCTTCCCTTTCGATGCTCCACTGGGTGACTTTATCAATGAGGGTGACAGTGGAGGGTTGTCAGAAGCTCCTCCGTTTTCTGAATTTAACGAGGTACGACGAGAAAAATCTGTGCAGCCGTTCTAAACGCGCCAATTTACTTATCGAAGAGGAATGGTATTGGTAAAACATGTACAGCCCAGTCGTACGAATCCGTGTCTGTTTAACAGGAGAAAGGGCGTGGTAAACTGAAACGATTCTTCCTCGTTTGCGAAAAAGAGGACGCGGAGTGGTCACACGAACAGGCGCGACAAATGAATCACCCGTTAGTGGAGCTCTGACTGTGCCAACGAATCGCTGCACAGCCCAGCGTGAAAGTGCAACGGCGATAGGCGAAGCGTGACGCATAACGACACCCTTGGACGTAGCGATGATGCGCTGCAGGTGAAGTGAAAAAATATCCGCGACCCAGAAACTCGTCGCCATCGGGAAAGTAATCTGTTTGGACGGGCGTCGTTCGTCAATGACACGTATCGTCGGTGCGTACGGTGTGTCGGGAACGCGGGGGTGGGGGACTAGTTTTGGTGGTTGTCGTCGGAAGAAGGGTTGAAAGTGGTGCCAGTTTGGGTAGGGTAGGTTGGAAGGGCCGGCCGGTCGGTGCTCGAGAGAAATGTGTTATCGATTTCCCCGGGTATCGATATCACTGGGTATTGTTCGCGGGGATCGGACACATGCGGGCGGTTTTTGCTTTTTTCCTGCCAGCGACGCGCGGCGATCTGCACCGAAAATATTGCGCTAACGATGGCTTTTTGGGGGAGGGAGGGGGGGGGGAGCTGCGAACGGTGCAGCCGGCCACCTCGGACGCGAAAAGGGAAAACCGATAGACGATAGATCCGGAGGGAGGCGAAACCTGACGCGGGGACAAATCGTTAAACGCGAGCTATGATGACAAAGTGCGACTAGCGAGAGTCGAAACGATAGCGTCAGGGATGAACGATGCGTTCGCGCCACATCTCTTGCGTGCAACGCAGTCTACCAGTCAACTCCACTTTAACTCTCCCATCTCTATCACTCTCTCTCTCTCTCTCTCTCTCTTTCTCTGGCGAGCCCGCGCGCGCGCACGCGACCTCCCCCACCCCCTCTGTGTACACGTTTTTGTTTTATTTCTAAATGCATCCTTTCGAAACGTTCAAATGCATTTTTTCCTGACAGCCACCCGTCTCGCGCAGTTCGCACTTGTCGCTCGTTAAAAAACAGAGGACAGATGTAGAGTGGCTGATGAATCGCCCGACGCGACGCGGCTTATATTCGCTTCTGAATCGGCTGCGTTCATTGCACAGGCTTGGTGTTTCGCGGATTCTAGCGCTAAACCACCGGGACTGTGCAGACATATGTTCCACCCCCTCGATGGCTAGGGCGAGGGAAACATTTGGTTAATAAAATCATAGAAAAGGCACGTGGTATACTGCTGACAGTCGACCTCCAAGCCTCGAAGCTTAATTTAATTTATTAGTCATAATTTGTGCCCGTAAAGGCTTCCAAATGGGAAGGTGGGAACGGGGCAACAAAACGGGAGCTTAAGAGGACGATAAATTACAGTTCGAGGCCCTAAATTTCGATCTCGGAATTGTGTAGCTTGGCAGTTCGCAGGAATTACCAGAGATACATCGTACAATTTCCTTTTCTTTTCCCTACTCAGAATCGTTGACTCGCGCGTTTCGTCGGGTCACGAAACCGTCTCGTAAACCCAAAACGTAAATTCCCGACGTTTAGGTGGCGGGAGGAGGGCGGGGAGGACAACAATCGATTACCACTTTGTGCTTATACGGATCCACCGAGGGTCGGGACGATAAAGCACGAATGGGCCGCTCGTGAAACGGCGCCTTTTAAGAAGCCATAACTCTTTCGCCTCCCTTAATTTGCGAATAGATAATTCGTTGGTGGCGGCGGGCCCCGAGAATCAGCGGACAACCGTGACTCCCGAGCGTAAAATGACTTATCGCGAGCATCTCGAATGATCCCGCGCTCGATGGAAATTTATAGAATCTTTTTACGGTCAATTTGCCCGGGGAATCTTTGAGGCGTACGGGCAGGTGTGAAGTTGCCGTGGGAGCAGCTTGCGCGCCATAATCCATCGCTGTGAATTCACTAATCGCGAGGCGAGTCGCGTCGCGATGCCCGTTAGTTTTTCAAATTGAGATACTCCCGCCGAAATGATCACGTCTCGTCGCTTCCAAGTACTCGAGCAGTCCCCATTAATTAATGTTTCAATCCCGCCGCGATCGAAAGAAACTCCGGACGTTTGAAGCCGTACCGCTGCTCCTAACGATTTGCGCCACCCCGAGAGGAATTCAGCTGGAAACGAAACGGATCCGGCAGGAAAGTGGCGAAATTTTTGGCCGCGTCGATACGCGGTAAGACGGACAGGATCGAGGAAGAGAAGAAGAACGGCGGGGGCCAAGGAGCATGCACCCCTGATGGTCGCGAGCGTAAACGCCCGCTCGCGCAGGGCATCGCGGTACAAGGGGCCAGAGGGACGGAGCCTGGAAACAGGTTCGTACATTCTAAAAGGACGGCGTGATTCGACTGCGTGGCCGATGTCGCGTCGTCGATCCCCCGAATTCGGGAGCCGGTAAGAGGCCGGGCCCTTTATAATGAAGCGATAGAATGCGAAAAATTCGCTAGCTCGACAAGCGGGCGCGCGTTGGAGCGTTTTCGAGCGTATTGTAAAAAGGGCGGAGCGGCGCTGCTCCGGGGAACAGGATAAGAAGAAAAGGACGGAAGGGAGGGAGGAGAGGGCACCTATGGAGAAACGGACGAACGAATCTCTGGAAGATTGGAGGCGCGCTCGCTTGCTACGAGGTGGGACGAGGATAACGAATTGCGTGGAAGCCGCAGGAGAGCCCGGGGGCCCTCTCCGTGGAGGCATTCATAGAAGACGATTTGCGGACTGGCTTGCTGAATCTTTGGTACCTTTTTACCCTTTTCCTCGGCCGGCCGAGATCGGGCGAGAGTAGGAGATGACGGGAGGGATGGAAGGATGGACAGTAGGGGAGGGAGCGAAGGTGAGCGGGGCCGGAAGGGCCGGGGGGGTGTTATTAGCGAGTCGACCCTGGCGGCTGCCACGAAGGGACCACACACATCGTCGCGTCGCGGACAGAGGGAAACGGGAAGAGGCGCGGGAGAAAGGAGAGGAAGCGGGTCGACAGCAGCAGAAGCGAAAGGGAAGAGAGAATGAAGACTGGCGAAGAAGGGAAGCACGGCAACGAGAGACGAGGAGAGGAGAGAGTGCTCCTTTGCTCTAGACCGTGGACCGCGGACCGCTTCGACGTCTCTACCGTCCATTGCGTACACCAACTGGACCATGCTTCCTCTCATCCTTCCTTCCTTCCTCCCTTTCTTTCTACCTTCCTTCCGTTCTTCCGTTCGTTGTTTCCTTCGTCCTTCCTTCCTTCCTCCAATCGGCTTTTCGACCGTTTCGTCCAAGTACGGGCTACCATTATGCACTCTGTTCACGGACGCCCGTTACGTTTTATGTCTTTATCCCCGCGCCACTGTGTCGATTGAGATGAAAGTGCCGACGACACCGAGTCTTCTATGACTCTGACTCCTCTTTCTGTACCGTCGCCGCTTCGTATTCCGGCGACCGCGTCCGTAATTGTGGGGAAAATGGCCATCGACGGCCCGATAATGGGGCCCTGGCGAAACGTTGGGCGCGTTTTAACGCCCCGAATTAGAATTACGGCTGTCCGTCCCTTAGACTATCGAGGGGGAGAAAACAGCAAACGAAAGCAGCGAGAAAATCGCGCGAATAACCGTGCCTGCCGGCTAACGGTCATTAATAGTCATTAAAGCCACTCTCCTCCGTATACTGGACGCAATTAATCAATGTTTCGCATAATAACTAAGTACTAATATCATTAAGTACATGTTAAATAAGAAGCCAGTGACTCGGGATCCAGTCTTTACGTTTTCTCCCAGATATTAGATTGCTCCGTAAATTATTATTTTGCTCCAGGTGTCGGGAATCTTAAAAGTTAAATAAATCTTACTTCTTGGTGATGCATACAAGTGCGTATCGTGTAATTAAATTCATGTACAGTATGCATACTCGTTACGCGTTGGCGTGAAATAATTACTAAATCTCGTGTTCGGCGCGCAACGTTTAACTACCATTCGTGTCATCAAGAGCAGACACGGTTACCATGTTTTCTAATATACATATGCTGAAACCCGCGGGAACAGGGTGCGGAATGAGAAGACAACGGAGACGCGTTACGGTCGCATCGTTATCCGTTGCCGTCTACAGAAGGATATCGCGACCATGTTCTAGCTGCCATTACCGGGGATTAACGTCACCTGGCGAGACTTAAGCTTGATTTTAATTGCACCGTGATGTTTCGGAGCGTCTCCGGGAAAAAAACCTGTCCCCCCCCATACTTGGGCCACCCGGTGGACCGGTTTATCGGTCGAAGTTGAAAAGATGTCACTGGTCTCATATGGTATTCCGTGGACGCGTCTCGGAGACACGAAGCTTATGTCTTTGCTACCGTTATCGGGGATTAACGTCAACCGGGGAGAATGGGATTGAAATTACACGCGAAGGCCACTCGAAATTTTGCGGCGCAACCTGCACGCATCGCAGTATACTTTTACAATTCCTCTGCATATGTAGCTTAGAGTTTTAAAACTTGTTAGTTGCACATAATTGGATGCTGTTGGGCAGATCGCGCCTCTGCGCCAGTCAGACGAGTTTGAAACCCCTTTTAGACCACGTACTCGGTCGCTGTTGCTTCTACGCCATTCGAACAGTCACAGTGAGGGAAGGTTTGAAACATCGAACCTCCGCGAGCATTATCAAACCGACGAACGGTAGCCCCAGCTCTGATAGCGTTTCCGTGTCGCGTCAGGGTGAATCACGATCCCCCTTGTTTGTCAGATTTTGTGAATCGCGCATCGCCCGCGCTACCTACCGAATAATCCATAAGCGCTTTTCATCTACTCGCGTTCCGCGTGGTTCGCGTGTGCACGCACACAGGCGTACACGCCTCCGCTCGCGGCTAGGGCTCGCCCTCGTAGGAGCTCGCGTGTAAAAACTCGCGCGTATCGTATTTCTCGCTACACGGGGGGTGGCTGAACCGTTTTAATTCCGCGTGTAAGACATTGTCCGCTTTAATTACCTACTCTTCGTCGTCGATGGTGGCCAACGGCCCCGTGAGGCTCCACGGTCCCTCTTTCTCGCGCCCGCACGAGCAGACAGGGGCCCTTTCCGCGGCCAGACGCCGCACAGAATGGACGAGATTATATTGCGGCTCAGGCCGCGGCGATCTCTCCTTCTGGCCACAGACTTCGGGACGGCCAAGCGGACAAATTACTTAGTAATACTCTTCACCGAAAATTTCGCGCCGGTTGCGGTTTTGCGGTGCACGCCGGACGCGTAAGGGTCGCCGCGGTGTCGCGCAAACGAATGCTCTGCGGTCGCGCAGCGTTACGTTTTCGAAAAGGCATGCGGGCAGAATGCGAGATTAAACATGGGAGCGTAGCCTAACATCTCTAATCTCGCGGAGGCAACGGTGACGAAGCGCACACTATAGCGAAATTCGTAAGAGTTACCTGCTCGCGAAACGCTCGAAACGTTGGCCCGGTCCCCTGTGAAGCTAAAAAAGTCCGCCATGAAAGCAGGGGGAAGAATTCTCCGGATGAGGGTATCCTCGCGAACGCTTTCTAGCGAGGAATCAGTTCTTTATTGTCATTGGCCAGCTTGGAGACGCTTCTCGACGCGGCTTCTTTCCGCCAGTCAATTACAGCGTTATTTCGTTGGCGACGGTAGTCGGGAGGGACAGCGAGAATTCGCAATAAGGAGCGCGGAACAGCTTCGCAAATGGGTTGGCAGGAGATACGCGGCTTTTATCCGACTTTATCCCCCGAAAGTTCGCCGGGGCCATAAAGCGTGTGCGCGCGGGTCCGAGTTAAATCAAATTCGTTCCGCGAAACGGTCCTGCCTGGGAAGCGTTTCGCGCACGCAAACGAGATTCCGCGGCGACATTCCCAATCATTCTTCCGCGCTGTGCACCACCATTCACCGGCGGGGGTTATAAGGCCGCTTCTTCGTATCACGAACACACGCGTGGTCGCGGCGCGAGGCCGCGCCGTGAAAGAGGACGGGGAAGCGGCCGGCCAGATCCTTCGGGCTATGAAAAAGGAGCAAATGATGATAATAAGCGAGAAAGAGGGGCCGAGGAGGGAGGCACGATATAAATTATTAAACGCTCTTTCGAAGAGTTTTTCGAGCAACAATTCTGATTAACCGTGAAGGGACGTTCGATAATTTGCGGTCACGTTTAAATCACGCGCCCTTCGAAAGAGAACCTTCCCCACCAAGTGCGCTGGTTATATTCCCCGCGGTACTTTAACACCTGCTTTATTCTTACTAAGAATACGCTACGGGGGTTGATTCGCCCTACTTTGTAATAAATGTTAGAAAGTACCTAGGACGAGTCTATTTCTCTTTCCCTGGTTTATTCAGGGTGTCAAGCTCGCTCCACTTGCACCCGAGTGGTGAATCGACTTAAAATTTCGAGTTCCAGTCCGTTTAAAAAGCGTTCTTCTGGATCTCGTCCTCCCCTTGCGAATTCATCCTCGTTACAGGCGGGAGAGTGAGAAAATCCGAGAATGGCGAGGAATGCTTTCGTTTATCCCCAGCCAGATAAATATCTGGGCCCAGGGAAGTTGGTCCACCTAATCCCCAATAACTTGGCGTCCTCCACGTCCACATCTTTTGAAAGTATTCGAGCAGGATACCCGAAGAGCCGTCAAATAGGTTCCGAGAAGCACGCGGCACGGGGTCAGCCCGGTGCAGAGACTGAAAGGGTCGCGCGAAAAAGCCGTCCTTGGGCGACGTCCGCGTGCGAACTTTTCGGCCGGTCTCTGTGCGTGGAGGAGGGCATAGGGCGGCCGAACAGAGGTCAGACGCGTGACATACGCGCGCGGACGCGCGAAGAGCTCGCTCCAGCCTCGGCGGTGGTGGTCTGCCAATGGTGCCGCAATATTTCATAATTAGCCGCGATGTCCGTGGCTCTGCGCACGCGTGTGTATATTTATCCGTGCGCGCGAGCATACCCGATCACCTCCGCGGCGAGCGTGTCCACTCGCGCCCCTCCGTCATGCTACGCCACGATGTTGTGCCTACACGTCCCCGATTAAATGCCGTATTAACTCCGGGGCCCTTCATATTTTAGGCCCCGCGCGAAGGGGCCCGCGAGTGAACGTTTTCTCGCGGGGGAGGACGACGACGGGGGGAAGGTATTTTCGGTCGGCGACGGAGGAGGACGGGGCAGATTCTACGGATAGCCTGCTCGCGAAAAGGGGTTAAGACATGGGGGAAATAAAACGATGCCGAGGAACGAGACGGGGAGAGGAACTGGTCGAACAGAAAGAGACGCGGTCGGAGCCAGCGTGAAGTTGAAGGAGACCAACAGCGAGGGAGCGATGAAGCGATGGAGAAAAAGAGCCACGGGGTGGAGAAGCGGATGGGGAGGGGGTGGGGGGGGGGGGGAGAACATCTCACGTCTCAAAGTCTCAAGGCATCGTCAAGTGATTTACGCGCACGAATGTGGCGTAGGTACAATAATTAAGCGAGGAGCCGCTCGGGCCCCGATCGCACCGGGGCAGCTTTTCACTGTTGCGCTCGGTTCGACCGCGTGGGCGGTCTCTCGGGGCCCCGTCCAAATTTGACACGCGTATCATAACCCTTCCGACTTAGTTCCCTTGCCTCGCCTCGCCATGTGCGTGTACGTATGTACCTGCGAACTCCCACATCCGCGGATTTCAGCCGTGAGCTACGTGCAAGGCGGCGAACGCGCCGACGCCGACGCCGCTCCAACAGCGGAGTGTTATTAAGTTATACGCCGGGGTAGCGAACGCTTGCCACGCTTGTGGGAATTTTTCCTGCGCTTGCCCCGGCTATGCAGGTGCCTCGGAATTTAGCGCGAGCACCGTTTCCTCGTCTCTTAACGCGGTTAATGTGGATTTACGATTGCATCCAGCGCGGATACCTCTCCTTTCTGCCCCGCGTATAAAATCGAAACGAGCATACATGCCTCGCGATTCGATTTCGCCGTGTTCCCGGGCTCAAAGCGATTTGATTAAAAGCGCAGCAACGGAAAGTAAAATATGAACATCGGTTCCGTCGTGAAATTCATGTTGCCGGCTAACTGGAGTGGAACTTTGCAAGATAAACGGCCCGCTGCTGCCCGAGCAAAAGTCCTGATTGAAATTGGATCAAACGAGACAAACAATCGATCCCGACGCCGTTGCTCCGCGAACTTTTCGTTCGCTGGGTTTTTTTTTTTATTTTCGCCCGCGCGCTTCGGTCGAGGTGCAAAGGGCGTCGAATATTTATGGGAGACGCGGATGGCTCCATTTGCAATTGGATCAAGCGAGACGGACGATTGATCGGGCCGTGGGTGTACTTTACGAGGACGCCGGCGATCAGTCGTGTGTCAGTGTTCATCGTGGGCGCCCGGTGTAATTCGGGATCGGTCAGCCGATGAATCAATGACGTTATCCGTATGCACGAGGACGTCCTCGATATTTGCAACGTTAATGGTCAGCTAGAACCCGGGCCAAACGTTTGCTCGCCAGCATCCGATCAGGGAACAGAGACGGATGAAGGGGAACACGGTCACGTGGGGTGGTCCGTGCGTCTATGCTGGTCGTTTTTGCACCTATCGACTATGGCGGTTACCTTTCGGCCTGATACACGGGCTAGGAATTCGCGAAATCCGAACGCAACTGGCAAATTGCCGTCCAAGAATCCGACGGTGGAATTCCATTGAACAAAATGCCATCACCGTGTTCTTACCTGGACGCGAAGGAATGGACGTGGGGATCCGATTTCGGGGTCCTCTGAGAGTCCCCCGAATCTGGGACGTACGCTCCCTGGCCACGGTTGACAAGATTCGTCATACCGTTGGGAACCGTCGAAGAGCAATTATCTCCATCGAGTTCTCAATTTCTTTGCGAGTAACAGGCTTCGGTGTATCCAGCATTGTCGTCCAGTCGAACCGTGGTAGTAACCCTCTGATTAAACGGAGGTTTTGGAGCAAGGAGATAAAGCTACTTATCAAAGTAAACCAGCCACCGGATAAATACTCCTTAGGATACTGTAATGCCTTTTACTTGGAACGATAATACCCAGCATTCCGCTCTTTCTCCCTTCGCTTTGTATTCTCTTTGTATCTTTCTCACTTCTGCTCGGAGGGCTCGGTAGTACGTAGCACATAGCCCGACGGTAAATCCTTCGACCTCTTCAGGGTCGAGTGCTATGGAGAGTTGTCTACGGATTAGAGCTCTGCAAGGACTTGGTCAGAGTGGGCTCAAAGCGGAGGGCACTTGAAGAATACACGCAATGCTAAAGGGCAATGAGAAAAATAAGGGCGAAGGGAGGGTGGGTTAAGAACGTGGCGAAGGGGAAATCTATGAAGCCCCGTGGAAGCGTGGCTACGACAGCGCGGCGTATATATACTTACACTGTACACACACGATGAAGGAAAGGAAGACTACGCTTTCGCCTTAACCTTTACACTTTATCATTCTGCGGTTATACAACCGCATATTTTGATTTATTCGCCTGATCGCAATCAGAATCACATAGATCTTGATCCACTTGTTCGATCGAGATCGAATCGATCTAATCGGCAAGTTACGCAACTGTATTCGAGACTAATGGCTCTCAGGTAAAACCTAGTGCTTGAGAGATTAAATTGGCCCAGCTCCCTCGGACCACCGTGCACGCCTCGGCGCGGAAACGCGAACGCGAACGCCACGTCGACGGTGGTGTTATCATTAAGGAAATTCGCGTGGAACGCGGGGCACGGTGATCAAAGCGTAAAGTGACCGATACTGGCAAGCGGGAAACGTGGTCGTTTCGGAGCGCAGCCTCTATTTCAGCCGCGATATTTCAGTGGCGCGTCTGACAAATGAGCGGCAATTGCTACTTGGTGCACGGCCGGCACACGCGAGCGTACCGGCAACGACTTTCTAGCGGCCGCGCACAACCGCCGGCCAAGGCAAATGATTTACCCCGTAATACCGATAGCCCCGGTATGATCGATTCGAGCATTAATGTTGCCCGGACGTACGAACGCGTGCGCGATTGACCGTACGGGACGACCACCGAATGTATTTCGCTCGGTATTACACTCGGCATTGGTGTTCGATACGCCCAGGGAAGCTCACCAGGTGCATAAGCAGCGCGTGCACCGCCAGGGGATTGATGTTTGGACGCGCGCGCGGCTGCAAGAGTCATGTATATTTACGCAGCTTCCCGACACGACGGACCTCGCCGCGCCGCGCCGCACCGCGCTTCGGTTCCACGCTGAAACTCACGCGCACGAAATGTCGGGTAATCAGCGTCGGAGAAACGATCTCTGATTCATTGGGCTTTCCCATCGCGATTACGCGTCCATCCGGGATGAAATGCCGTGAATACTTTATCACTCGATGGTTTTGGGGTCAGATTCACGCTGGACGTTACTATTCCAATTTCATTAGCCTCCATCTTACGTGCCTGTACAACAGAGGTGCGCGATTGCAATTTTCTGGAAACTCGTTTGCAGGAGTTGCTCGATGAAGAGCCTCCTACATATTGGATGTCGTATGTGGTTCATGCAGGATGCTGCTCCACCTATCTCCAATCGGGAAGCCAGGTATTACCAGGATGAACAGTTGCCCGGTAAATGGATAGGACGTGTAGGACCAATTGCTTGGCCTCCAAGCAAGCAATTGGATTCGCTTTGCGATTGCGTACGCATCGCGCTCCGAACAGTCGCCTCCACCCTTTAATAAAGCAAATAATCGAATCCAATATTCCGTGCAGCCCGTCGTCTAGGAAACCGTTGCTGCTCCTGTCTTTGAATATATTTCCCGTGACGCGTCGTTGCGGCCGCGATGCGTTCACGCTGCGATTCGGCCGCCGAGCTTTCCCGAGAAAAATCCATTCGTTTGCGGGGATCGTTATGCATATTTTGCCTTGGCAAAGCGCAGCCGCGTTATTGACGTATTGCGGTAGCGAAACCGGTTCCTCCTGGCCCCATGCTTCTCTTCGGCCGGCCAGGTCACACGTAAAATTATTCCCGTCATTAAACTGACGTCCTGGCGCCCTGGAGATGAGGGCACAGCGTTTACCGGTTTTATGGGCACTTGCATTTTACTGGTTTAATCTCTGTACGCTCGCCAAGGCGGTACCTCCAATCTCGCGGCTACGTACCCCGCCACCTGCCTTCGGATCCTTCTGCTTTCCCCATCTGTATTTATTTCTCGAGATCTTTATCGGGCTCCCGGACTCTGGTCCTCCTCTCTAAATCCACGCAGAATCAACATTGTCGCGGTCTTAATTATGCACGAGCAATCTGCTGTTACTCGGGACGCCGCGGAAAGTTGCCGCGCGATATGTGTTCGGAGAAACGTCACCCCCTTTGCTTTCGCCCTCGTCCTCGTCGTTTTCAAACCTGTTCGCGGCTTCTTGCCGCATCCGGAGCCTCCAGTGATTGCACGACGGAAGCGTTTCCTTTATTTTCGAAACTTCTAACCGCCTTCGTTCCCTCCCCTCTCTCCTCCTGGATCCTCGCAGCTTCTTGCTTTACCTCTTGGAAGCATTATGATTTCCCCGACGAGTCAAAGTCCTTTCCACCACGGGCAACTTATCGAAATGTGACGCGCGCTGGGTAAACGATGCAGCTCGATGCATTTCTGCTCGACGACGAGTTTCCCCGCGAGTTCGGACGGCGGCAAGGTTACGCGGCAGCGACCTGTACGCTTACTCGAATCTCGAATCTCGTTCTGCTCGTCAAGATTGGCCCAGCGTAATGCCGCGCGGAGAGGACAACTGTAAAAGCATCCGTGGCGAGGTATGGTCGTTAGAGATAGTTTTACGACGCGACCGCCTCGATAAGACTCTGTAACGGCACGATGCAACGTGACGCGTCAGGCAGCGACGAGGAAAACCAAAATGCAGGATCGCTGGCTTCCTTTTACGCTGATCTGCGTGGACAGAAGCTTTCACGAACAGATACCACGTTGCTTTCCAAAGGATCTTGACGAAAGGAATGTCTGACGGACGTTTCAATCTTTTGATCTCGCGGATGCTTCGAACTTTCCCCCGCTTAACCTCTCAACGGCTACGCAAGGTCCGGAGATAATAACGGAAGGCATAGGAGACAGCGAAACATGGAAGAAAAGGAGCTCCGTACTGAAGTTCACTTGATAAAACCATTCCTTATGTGCCTCCCCTTATTATCTCCGGACTTTACGTAGCCACGACATACCTACCGAACGAGGGGAATCTGTTAGAAGGCAACGTAAAACTATCGAATACCTATCCGATGAAAGCTTTAGAAGTCAATCTAGAGCTGTCTTCTTGCAAGTTGTTGAGAGGATCGGAAGGAAGAGGAGATACACGTTATTGGCTGTCGTGTCGTGACTCTATATTTGATTCAAGAAATTCCATCGTACGCCCGCAATCCTTGTAACATTGAATACCATTACCTTCGGTACGACCAAGTGACGTTAAGACCGAATTTTTCTATTCGGTCCAGCAGACTGAGCCGTTCTCACGGCTGCTCCTTTGATTTCAAGGCTTCGACACTTTCCCGCAGCGCGCCGGGGGCGCGGAGATAAGTGAAGAGGTAAGGGTGGAAAAAGCAGCCGCAAGAGTGGCGGGCGAGGGACTTGCCCGCATTGCTGGGCGCGCTCGTAAGAGGCAAGTGCGGCTTTTAGAACAATAGCACTCGGGGCCTCGAGTGCGTTACCTATTCTTCTGACCAGCAGGATATTATACGCTGAGGGAGCGGGGCCCTTCCGACCCACTGCCGGGAGCTACAAAGTGTCGAGGAAACGTACAACCCTCCGGCCCTCGGTGGAAGATTTTGGGCACGAATTAAAGGCACGCTGTCTCGAGTTCGCGAGCCTGCTTGATTACCAGCATGCGGGATTAGCCGGCTCGGTTCGCGGCGAACGGAACGGTTTAATTTGTCGTGCGGTTCGCGTCGAATGGGACCGCTGGCTCTGTAATTCCGTGCCGTGAGAAAACGAACGCGCCGCGGAAGAAACCCTCGGATGCCGAAGAATACGCGTGCGTATTTATTGCGGTCACGGCGTATCCAGCCAGTTCGTAATGCACTGGCGTATCCACGGCCGCCTACGTCGAAACCGCAGGTCCGAGCAGATTGTCTCGCGAAACCGCACCAGTCGATGCACCGAAGTTTCACCGATCCCGACGCTTCATGGAACGTCGGCCGTGAATTGCACCGATTACGCTGTCGCGCGAATACTCTCATCGGTGCACGCTCTCGCGGCCTCGATTTTCTGTGTCGGTCCATCGGCGGCGAGAATAAACGCGCATCGTTTCTTCCGTTGCACTTGCGAATTTCTACGAGAAAGGATCGTCTCCGGAAGTCAGAGGTCGTTTGAAAATCCTTTGGAAGCCACTCGGGAGCGATTCGGGGTCCTTACATCTGTTACTCTCGAATACCGAGTGGTTATCGTTAAAGGGACGTTCGTTGCGTAACGACCTCGTTGCAGATGGAGGGAAGGTTGGGAGAGAACAGGTTCCCCCGGGTCAGGATCAGAGTTAAGTTGTACACCGCGGACGGAACATTTTGTACGACATGTCGAGCGTTCTTGTTCCGCCGCGATTCCGATAATTTCGATAATTCTTTGGACGGGGCCCGCGGGCCTCGGATCCGGCTGCACCCGTGGGCCCTCGCATAATGTACACGATAGCGGACGTGCTAACGATCCGCTAAGTTGGACGGCTAATTAGATCAGACACTCGGATGTAACTAATACGAGAACGGGCGAATGCAAATGATAGCTAACGAACGACTTCGGATGCCGTTCACAGCCGCGGCACGCGGCGGGGCGAAAATAAAAAGGGCCACGGGGAAGTTTTTTCGATTACCGATTGGATTCGTGCGATCGCGGCCCCGTGGTCAAATGAACCTCGCATTTCGATTAGGTGCTTCGCGAGTGGTTTTATGCATGCATTGTGGTCGGCCTGGCACAGTCCTCGGTAAAAGTTTCTGGTTTGCCAGTATAAATCTGATACACTCTCCGCTGGCCATACAACCAGTGGATTAAACGCCAACGGATTTGTCGGCTTTGTTGCCCCCTTTTATTTCCGTTTCACCGTCTCTGCTGTATCCTTCCATTTTATCCGCCCCCTGCTGTCGCGCAGTTTATCGAGAGATTCGAAAGCTTTTTCTATTAATCCTCGTGACCAGACTCGATCGATTCGTTAGCATCTACCGAAGATCGACTTCTACTCGAGTCACTTAACGTTCGACATCTTTCTGGAAGAACTTGTGCGTTTGGTATTCTCATAGAATTTCTCTGTTTCCTGCTCGTGCTTGCCACCGCGTTTCTCGCCTTAAATAATGTTTCTTTCCAAGCTTATTGGCCTTAACTGGTTCGTTATCTGGAATCGATCCGTTTAAACGCTCCGGACGAATTGATATGGGCCACGCACGGTTCCCCGGGTCCGCGTAATGAGTGCAATTAAAGCAGTTGTAAAGGTGGATTGTATTTTAGGCTACGTACCGTACCCAAAGTCATTATGTCCCGCCGCCTGACAGCTACATATGTATAAATGCTCAATTTGCGCGCCAGCGCGCGAAACATTAATCTTATTATTTTAATTACAAAGGATCGGAGGGGTGGAGATCCGTTCGGCGATGCCTTATAAATATAGATGTCGACCGGGGCTTTTTGACCACGTACAGTCCGCGAAAGTAGTTCTTGCCAGCGCTTTTTCTTTCCCCTCGGTTCGTCGTGCTCCTCCTGGCACTTGACGCAAAAATTCTCGACTCTCTTTTTAATCATTCCCTGTAAACCGGCAGGGAATTCAAAGTCGATATATTTGCCCCGAAAGTTCCCGTTTTCCGCGATACACCAGTTTTCTGTCATCCCCTCGTACGCCTACAATGATGGACGGCGCACTAATCAATATTTTATGCAAATAAAACTTTTTCAAATCTCCAATCTGGGCGATAAATTGCACGCGGATGTGTCATCAGTTTTGAAGGATCTGTACGGCGTTATTCATGTTTGAGTGAGGAGAAGGTGGTCGAGCACTCTGGCTTTTTTTCAACGTGGCTATAGATTGCCTATTCGATGTCCTGCGTGGAATCGAGCGATTTCCATTGCTCGCCAGGTGCCCCGAATTAAAAAGCGACATCGACGGAACAATATCGGAACGACTACATTACGATCGAGGGTTTATGAGAGAGATAAACCGGCAATTAATTCGGTAGGTCGTTCCGGCTGGCGTGCAATTCTTCAACGGTAACCGATAAATCTTACGTTGACACGGTGTTTCGCGGGCTGAAAGCAATCCGGGTTCGTTAATTTATACCAATCACGAGGTACGCGCGTACAAAGAGGCCGTAATAGCGTTCCGAGCTTATTCTACCGGCGGAATTTATTTATTACTATCGCTGTCCCGCGCGTTTGAAGTGCCGACATTCGGCATTATCTTAGCGGCCAGAGAACTTTTTCCAAAGTAGGTACCATTTGCTGCTTACTTTCTAAATTCTTCCGAGCGACGCGCAACCATGCGCATAGGTATTACACACGTGTGTCCATTTCGGAGAACAGATACGTAACGGGGCGATGCAGGATCGCTGGCGGGAACGTTGGATGAAATTCCATCGAACGTGGAAACATCGGTGGCGGATCGAGCGTGGCAAGGAGTTTGCCACCGGCTGTACAGTCAGCGAAATTAATACCTGCCGATCTGAATTGGGCTGGCCAAGTGGCCGCACGAGAGTACAAGTAGTCGCGGGACCCGCGGCCCCCGTCGATCATCATTCTCCGTTTTTTTAATTATCGCGCGCGCTCGCGCCCCTGCCCGCGCGAAGAAAGCGTCCCGCTTTTAATATTTTAACGAAGCATTTTTGTTCTCCGCGGGTAATTAAGATTGATGGCGAGTTCGAATGCGTAATTGCGCCGGACGGGGACCTTCTTTTTTCCACTTGCGCCGCGGCGCACTTCATCAATCAAATATTTTTTTCAAGCCCGCGGTCCGCTGGTGGCACGCATTCCGGCCGTGCTTGCCGCATCTGCCTGGCGAGAAACGCAACCAGATGGGTTGCATTGTGAACGGGCGAGGGCGTGTACCTTTTGCGCGCACCGGCTCATTGTGCGCGCTGGCAAAAAATGCCGTCGAACCGATGTACGTGCGTGTACAAAAGGCGAATTTTTCCTCGCGGAGGAATCGTGGGCAGGAGATTAGACGGTGGCCGTCGAGCACCTCGCTGTGGTACTTATGCGTGTACCTATATACCTACACGCCACGCTAATGGTGGCGCAACGGATTACACGGCGGCGCGAGCCCCTTAGAAATCGCTTCGGGAGCGGGAATTTTTCTGAGGGTAAATAATTTTCAATTTTACGGCGGACGTGACGCCATAATGCGCCGTAAGTGCGGCATGCGCCCGTGCTTTCCAGTCGTTTTCGCTCCCCGACCTTAAACTCTTAGCGAATCGCCATCCCTTCGATTCCTTTTATCGACGCGGCCCCACATTTCCAAGCTATCGGGGGCTACAGAGGTTCATTGCCATTTACCTTCGATTACTATGCGCGAATTTAATTATTAAAGCGTTACCCGGCCGGGTAAACAGTGTAACGTTTCCGTTGCACCGGGGTGTATAAGTTCCGCTGTAATTCCAACGGCGAGCAAAGCGGTTTAATGGTCATGGTATTTAACTGCTCGTACTTATTCGCTGGTATCGGATATTACGCGCGAATAAGTAACTACGATTTAAATACTCGCAGCAATTAAATCCCGACGAAAACGTTTTCTCACTTCCCACTAAACGAACGTCAGTAGTGAAACTCCGATTCTCCGTAATTTTTGTCGAGTAATGGAACTTACGCTCAACGACACATAAAACATGTGACGACCAATGGGGACGACCCGATACTCCCCTCGGAGGGACCGGAAGCGAAGGCGAAGAAGAATCCGCTCGGTGCCTCCGCTGAAGCCAATTGCCACCGGTATCAAAGCATTGTGGGCTCGCGCGTTTGTCTAGGACTGTTCGCGGCGCGGTCTTTTAAAGAGCATCGTCTTCTCGCGCAATAAATTAGCATTGTTCGGCGAGCTAACGCGCAAGGGAGAGAGAGGGGGGGGGGGGACAATTCTCGTGGCACACAACGGCGGCGTTCCGCACCTGTTACCTTTTTTAGAGACGCGGCCTGGGGAATCTGGGCTGCGCGAGACGAAGAGGGTAAAGTTTCTTAACTCGCGTGCGCGGGAACGATAGAAAGGAAGAAAGGAGCAACACACAGGCACGCGGACGCGCGGGGGCACACACGCGTTGAGAGAATAGGTGGAAGGATGGACGAAGCAACAGCTCCAGAGGAAAGCTCGCGAAGCGTGGACACAGGGAGTATGCAGCGACGGTGACTTAATCCGGAGGCCCACGGGTTAAGCCAGTCCCGGATACACAATGCCGGCCACCCAGCTTCCGCTCTAGTTAGTGCGTAGAGACCGTAAACAGAATGACAACCGAGAACCCTAGACGCAACAACGAGTCTTACGTGTTCGTACTTGTTAGCTGTTGCCCAGCGCGAAGAAGGTTAACGGCGCGATTCTGCTGGCCGCAAAAGTGAATTGTTGATCACGGTCCGGCTATTTGCTTTACAAAGTCAACCCTCCTGGCGGAGTAAAAATAACGTCGAAATCGACGAGCGACGAGCATTCCGAACTCGTAAATAACTGATTGCGAGCCATGGATTGCTTCTGGATCCACTGTACGTGTGTAGTGGTTGATTCGATTATTAGAAAGCCGATAATCTGTTGAATGTTCAACATTCTTTCTTAATTCTTTTACTTAACGACAATCAGTCGCCGTGTTTTTCCAGCGTTACAAGTTTATTATACACGAACATGTTTGAAATAAATGCTCCCAACAGAAGAGGCTTTTTCAATTACGGCATTATTGGCAGCGGTGAAATTGTCGACGTGTAAATCAATAATCGAATAGTGTTACGAGCCGGTGAAATTAGTTCAGTCCAAATATCGCATAATCTGGGGGGGCTTGAGTTCTAATATGTAAATCCTCTGACATAACGACCAGGTCGTTTTAGTGGTCTCCGATTATAGCTGCTGTTCCCGGATTTCAGCAGAGTACGCTTCCGTGCTGCTCATTCGCGCTAACTCAACTGTTGGGTAAAATCAGACGATTTGTTTAATTTGTCGATTCCACTTATCACCCTCGTCTCAGTTCCGAATAGCCTCGATCGTCTCCTATCGAGCATGACATTCTGAATGTTCGAATATCAGTGGAATATCTTTAGAGGCAGGCTACGTTGCCTGTTCGACGATGTATTTCGGCGGTGTCTCTGGAAAGGCCTCCTTTCCGTTTCCGCTCGCGGCACAAGGGATCGGTCGGTATCGTCGTCTGCGTCGTCTGCGAGAGAAAATGCGCTTTCCTTTCGAGTTTCTTACATTTGAATGAAGCTAGAAGGATAAGAGGAAGAAACGAAGAAAGGAGGGAGTCTACGACAGGGAGCCGTGTTTCGAATTCGTTGGCGCGAACTACCGTACCCCTTCGCCTCTTCCTTGTTATTCCACCCTACCCCCTCCCCCGCGCAGCCTCCCCCAACCACCTCCTGTCTCTTCTCCACTTCACCCTCGGGACCGCCGCAGCCCTTGATTTATTTATTTCCTCGTGTTTCGCGCTGTCGTCCCTGGCTCGTCCCTCCGTTCATCTCCGCCTCGTTGTTTCCCTCTCAGCTTTCCTTCGATTTCCTCCGTTCCGTCGCGTCGCGCGGCTCCTCCACGACTTTTACGTCGCCCAGGAGCCGCCGATTTCCGGCAATTGGCTCCAACCCTGGGCTACGCTAAAGTGTTCAAAGTGCAGTATTCAAAGGTTCCACTTCTTCCTCCCTCCTGGCGATAAGTCTTCCTTCTTTTCCAACTTTGTCTCCCGCAGTCGACGCTTCGCCCCCGCTCCCCCCCCCTCCCTCCCCCCTCCTCCGTCTTTCTCCACAATCGGGCACCGCCGCGCCGAGGCAACTGCCTCGAGTAACTTGTTCCATTATCGCTGTAACGGCGGGTTGTTAAAACATGAAAGACAAACTCCGTTAAAGGGAACGCGACGAGTGTATCTGAAGCTGAACGATGATTGTATAGAGAGTTCTCCGGTGCAACGCGATTCGGTATGCACAAATTAGCGCTCCAAGTCTTTTCGCTGGAGGAGTTGGCTTTTAATTTGTATCGGTTAATTGTTAATTTTCCGGGATCACGGGTGGAGCGCGTGTAACCCCGCGGAAAATGGAGATATCGATCGCGAGGGCCGTCCAAGGAATTTCCAGACTCTCGTTCGCGTTCGTGTACATACACTTTTCCTGCTTTTATTCCCCCCTACCTCTTACTTTTGCGATTGAATTTTAACGTCGACAGAGTCGTCGATTTCCGGAAACGATCTTGGCAAAGGATCGTGCCAAGGTGCAGTCTCCGAGGAATCGATCGTTAGCTTTGATCTTATTGCTTTACGTTCGCCGCTCCCTTTTTGCGCCCTCGCCCCGACGTTTCTCCTTTCGCCGCTCCTCGTCAGAAATTTCATAATCACACACAGAATCGGACTTTCTAACGGCTTCTTTGGAGGAGCCGTTCGAAGCGCTATTCGTCACGTGGAATAAATGAATCTAAGTACACGAGTAGACATCTAAATACACGGACGAACCGCGTGGAATCCAATGACCGTCGGCGCATATTTATTTTATTCCACTGCGGACGCGGAATCGGATCTCGTGGCATCGTGACCGATGCATCGGAACCGGGCGAAACTTTTCAATTTATCCCGCGGTGAGATTACATCAGGCGAAATGTCGATTATGTCGCGCTCCGCGAAAGAAAATAATGGCCCCCGGGATCGCGTTGGAGAGCGCATTAATCGCGGCTAAACGTACGAACGTTCTCGCAACGGGGCTCGGTGGGGGCCGATAGGTGATTTAATAAGGCTATATTTCGTATTGATTCATAAATACATCTCGCGATGGCCGTGGCGCGCGGGTACCATTAAGCGATTGATCGCCGTGCAATTTGTAATCAATAAATCTGGAGAACGACCTCGGTGCTACGGCGTAGCGCCTCCACGAACGCACGCCAAGTAAACCGGAATGGGAGATTTTTCCGGGGCGAGAGCACCGCCTGCTCGTTATTTGCAACGAGCGAATGGGAGGAAGTGTGTTTACAAGACGACGGGCACCGTGCGATCGTCCCAGGAAAAATCATCTATTTTCTGCGTATTTTTCCACCGCCTCTTTTGCCCCGCCCCCCCTCCCTTTATCGACACCTAATGAAGTAGAATAACTTCATTCCTCGATGAAATATGTTTACCCCGAGATTTTTCGTCTCAACGCTTTTTTGCGTGACGTCGCTGTTCCACGCGCGCAGGCCTTAAGTCACGCTAGAGGTGACGAAGGCTCGCTGTCATTCACAGCCATCTTCTTTCGGATCGTGTCGCGTGATTTTGCAAACTGACTCTCTCGAGGGAGAGAATAGGAGCTTACATATTCGTCGATTTGTTATGTCACTCGCGGGCCAATTTTTTGGAAAGCTGCGTCCGCATCGCGATGAACGTCCACTGTATTCCGAGAGCCTTCTCGCGAAGAATTTATTTATCAAGTTCGACCCGTTCCGCCAGATTTAAGAGTGCATACACAGGTCGGTTTTATCGACCAAAGCTTTCCCCGAGATCGCGCACAGTCTCGTAACACCAGTTCCGCAGGGTTGATTTTACGATGAATACTTTATCAGCAAGAAGCAACGAGCACTTGCAGGGGATAATTTATCGACGATAAAGAATGCAGATGAAAAGCACATACCTAGAAGGCGGTGTTGTTGTTCGCGTCTTCCGCGTCAGAGTCACCGGCAGACGGCGTGTATCATCGCGCTACATACTTATTTTGTGTAATGGCGCGTGTTCGCGCACGGGGGCTTGTGTCTCTTGTTTGCCGTGATAAGATTGCGCCTTCGGGCTTGCGGCAAACGTTGTCGAATCCCTTTTTCTTCCTGGAAGAAAGCGACGGGACGGCAAATGAGTAGGTATACATATACTTTGAGTAAAGATTCCCTCGTATGCGTTCCATTCGCTGCAGAATTTACTTGCGCCAGGCAACCGCTGCGGTTCATAATAACAGCACTGTAATTTTCAAATGTATGCATTATAATAGGAACACGTTGCAATAAGGAATGCGAGTGTGTAGGGTTTGCTCGATAGAAGTCTCCATTCTCTGATCTCGATTTCATCCTATGAATTGAAATAACTGCTCCATTACCCATCGAAACGAACGTTGATACGCCTAGGATCCTGTCCGGCCAGGGCAAAAGTAATTCCCGATACATCGGGAAAGTGCACGCTGCAATCGCATTGCAAATCCCGTATCATCGCGTATCAGATGATACAGCAGCTGAAGCCCGGAACATTAATCGAGAGCATGTAATTAAACGACCATGTACCCGCGGTGCCTCGATTCCATGCACGTTAGAATACAGCAGTTCTGTATCAATTGAGATCCGCATCGCTCTGAGCCCATGATTATTAATAGAAGCTTGGCGATAATCGATAAATCCAGGTTCGGTCTCCATTACGAGAAGCGTAACTGGTGCAAGAGGATGGTGCCAATGAAACGCCGAGGAACGTTGTTGACGAGCAAGTAAGTACGTACGCGGAATCGTTGCTCGCTTCGGCTTGCTTTAATATCCCTCGGCATCGCCAGCGATCGAGATCATGCCCCGTCGATGAAATCCCATCGAATCTATGAGAAATCTGCTCGGTTATGGCAGAACGCCGTGCGAGGGTAGTCACGTGAATAACAGGCACGAAGACAGTCGCGTCCCGTGCTCGGAACGGTATTCCCGTGTACGAACGTATATGGGGACGCGAGTGTACGCGGAGTAAAGCACATCTCCTCGGGGTCGACGTTCAGGGGATCGTGCATGGAGCGAGTCGTGAGCAGCCTAGAGCCGACACGGCGCTGGAATTTCTCGACAAATAGGCGAATATGCACATAAATACATGACAAAGGCCCGTGACGGGTACCACGGATCGCATAAGGACGCCGACGGACGATAGGAGACGACAACTAGGACAACTACGACGACGAGGAAGAAGACGGGGGAAGGGGGACAAGGGGCTGCGAGGACAGCGATGGGGTACCCCGGCGGTGATTCCACGAGAACGAATGTCACGCGTGGCTGTCGAGGACTTACACCAACTCGATATAACTCACTTTATTACCGGTACGCTCCTCCGGAAAATGAATTATTGAAAACGTGCGCCGAGACACCGGGAAGCAAGAGCGCGTGTCCGCGCTGGCCGCTCGGGGAGCCATTAGTAACACGTTAAGGAGTTTGATTCCGTCGTCTGTAAATGGGCATTCAGGGCGATAGGAGTGAGTGATGTCAATATGCTATCCGTAAAGGGGCTTGTCGCCAAATATGCGAGCCATTGGAACGGACGATCCTTAATTGGACTTCTCGCCTTGGCGAATCACCGCTCCCATCGAACGCATCTCAAGGAAAACATGAAGACTTGTGTTATAACAGACGAGAGTGAGAGAGAGAGAGAGAGAGAGAGAGAGACGGAGCGTTTTGGAATCGATTATTTCGTATCAGAATCGGGGAACGTGGTCAAAGCCGCAGCCAAGATTGAGGAGAATGTCGCGGATTCAGCGCGGTATGACGATCACGCCCGTAATCAATTGTACGCATAGTCGCGGCCATCGGTTCGCCCTAGCATTTCGCAATATTCGCGTCTATCCCACCGATTCGCGGTGTGCTCCTCCCGTACGTGTGCGCCCGTGCGGCTGTGTATGCGCAGCATGCGAAAAATTAATTCCGTTCATGATTTGCATATACACCCTGTTAGCAATACGTGCCCCCTTAACGAAGTACGTGAGCGGTTCGGGCTTAACGATGCGTCCAGCTAGATTAAAACTCAAATATCATTTTTTTTTTGCACCTGTTTTCATAAGACCCCGCTCTTTATCCGTCGCGGTGGCTCGCCGGATCGTGATTGCGCGATTGATCGCTTCATTTCGGAATTTCGATCAGATTCGCACCGTTGATCTTTGATTACCGAGTCAATAGGAGTTGGTTTGCATAGCTGCAGATGTCGTTTGCTACAGTCAAATGAATTCAAGATCCTCCTATGATAGGTACCCACCTACAGCACTTGAGGCTTAAACTTGATAGCAAGAAGAAACATTGATAAGTCTAAAATCGAACGTCCCCATTCCCCGCGAAAGGAAGAGCGCTATTTGTCCTGCAGCGGAACGAGCGTATACGAAATCGCGGCTCACCGGACGTATTACGCACGATTATGATGATTATTTTCTTTAATGTATAGCTGGCAGTGGCCGGGCCATGTTATTAATACAGAGGAAAGCATGGACACCCTGCTGAGGTCCTCACGATACACCATGGGCAAGGCCCTGACCTCGGGCCCTCACCATCGCCAGGGTCCAGGGAATCGTTGCTGGGTTCCTACGTGCGGCATCGCACACACGGCCAGAGAGCCCACGGTGCTTTTCATTGTTCGTTCTCGATTCGACTTTGCAACGTACGTATGTAGGTTTACTCTGGTACGAAACATCAACGCTCCCCTCTTCCCACTGGACCTCCAGCTGTAACACGCGGGTTAAGTCTATAACAGTAATCGTTGAGGTGGTCAGCAACAAAGTAATTTCCGTAGCCGGGCCTTTACCTTCGACCCTATCGCCCGACGTTAAAGACCACCATCGATGTCGTTAGCCGCAGAATCTTTGTTGCACAGTGGCTCGTATATTCCGCAAGCGAGCCTCATCTCTGCACAAAGGTTGCGCGAAAGTAATCCCAGCGTATGTATGTATGTACATAGAATGAGGTACGAGCATTTGCTACTTAGTCTTCAGCCAGGTGTAAATGTATATAACCATAAATCGCCCGGGCAACCCGGGGAAGCCGTTGTCTTGCGAGTTTCGTCCACGGCGGACGTCGTTTCGGGTCGAAGCCAGGCGAAGGACGAATGTTACAGCGAGGGATGGCGAGAGGGCACGGGGGATGATGGAAATGATATAAGTTTACATAGAGGCAGGTATGTTAATGCAAGGCATAAATAAGGAGGCGCATTCGGTGCCTAATAGGACGCTAATTGTGATTATATACAACATAGCCACGCGGATGCAGCCTGAATTTTATATACCTATATAACATTTATTGCCGGCCGCCTGACCGGTCGGTTGCGGTGGAGCAAAAATCTGCAACGCCCGGGAATTTATAGTAATGAAAGGATGGAGATTTATCGGGCGTTACCGCTTTACAAATGATCCGATATCCTGGTCCGCTCTGCTGGTACTTATAATGGTTAATTCGTGCGAGAGCAGGATCCTTCCGACGCTGCGTTCGCGGCCCGCCATTATACCGGCGGGGGTACACGAAGAAAACGAGACTTCTTCCATTCTCGATCGCACTTTGTCTCCCCGCGAAACCTTTGCTAATTGCAAGCAGGTATATTTATTTTTGTCCCGCGTATCCTTTAAATTGGCCCTCGCGAGCTGGGCCCGGTCGATGCCGCGAATCGCCCACTTTTCCCGATGAACGCTTGGCAAGATAATGTTGGATTACAACAGCTAATTAATACAGCACCTAGCGCAACGAATTCTGCGCCAGTTGTTGCAGTCAACGCTGCGAGATTGATGCGAGCTTCTGATAAAATCCGGGATGATAAACATCTCTCAGGCCGCGTAACTTGATGATCCTTGATCTACTTGCGGCTTTCAGTTGTAGATCGCTATTGATTTCGAATAACGTGTAAACCAGTCGCCGTGGGCTATTCGTTCATCGTTCGGTGCCTGTTCAAGTGGCCATAACCCGTGCGCCGATCGCGGAATGGTAAATTTTATTGCTACAAATTACGTATCGTGTGCTTGTAACTAAGAGGCACTAACTAAATTTAGCTGCACTCGCCGATTTATAGCACCGTTGGTTTATTGCGTATCTCAGAGTTTATCGACGAGATCGCTCTTAGTGCTATTTTCACACGTGGATCATCGAACTGTCTCGCGTTCGTTTCTCAAGGGGCAGCAAGGCTAATTTCTCTAACTTCTGCGCCCATCGTGCCGCTGGTGGAATTCGACGTTTGTCGAATAAATGGACACTGGTAAATTAAAATACGGGTGGCGCGGATGGCGGAAATGGGAGAAAATAAAGGGTGGGAGGACAGAGGGGGAAGCCGTACGACCGAATAACTCTTGACGGGATGGAAAAAGGACCGACGTGGAACCGGAGTCGGCAGTTTATGCAGCCATTACCACAGGTGAACGCCGCAAGCAATACGTTGGATTACGCTGATTTAAAAGCGCTCTTAGATTCGGTCTACTCTCCTCCCTTCGTTCTTCCACGGTTACAAAAGATCTCTCGTCTGTCTTCCATACGAATCGTGCGCTAACGGTTGTTCAAATAAATCCTACTCTTTAGCGTGCTTATATTTATTCCCGTGGTCCTTTATGGTTAATGTTCGATCGTACCGGTTTGCGTCTCTGCTCTCATCGCTGTAAATACCCGCGCTCGTCGTCCTGTGCCACTTCCTTTTTAACACGTTGCGTGTGGCACCAAAAATAGTTGACCGTCCCAGATGCCGGCAATAGATTTTTGTATAAAGTGCATCCTTTTATGCTACTTTCGACACTTTATAACATTTTAGCCAAAAATAATTTGTTTTCGTTAGAAAAAGAGGTACACGTTACCCGCCATACGATAGGGGTTTAATTTGGCCAACGCGAATTTCATTTTAATTTCGGCTTGCCATTTTATACGTGGCTATAAATTATGATGTTAGTAAAGGTTTTGGGAAGAACAACAAAAAAATTGTATTCACTAATTCTTACAATTATATTTACAAATACTATTACAATAGTAATATAATTTTTTCGTCTACAGAAGTCGTTATAAACTATTGATGGGAGTTATTTGCTATGTATAGTTGTGGTATTTCGCAAAGCATTTGTCGAGGCAGAGGCCTGGTTTATCTGGGCACGTCGAACAGTAAAATAATCCCTCTTTTCTTACCCCTTTTACAAAACACATCCTGCATCTCTTTCTCATTTTCTTTTCCCCCTCCAGGCCTGACATTGCCGGTAAATGTACCTTGTCCTCTGGTACCGGAATTATGTTTAAGCGTGGCCTGTTCTTATAAATAAGTCGGTCAATAACCGCTTCCCTAAATTTGAGTAATGATATCGATGTACTTGAATTTAGTTTATGCAATAAGTATGCATTGTTCATCATAACGTGAAATATATGTAATGCAATCTTCCGGTACCATCGCAATGTTTTTCTGTCGCACGGATAATATGCTAAAAATTGATCGCTGTAGTCAATTCCGCACATGCAATTGTTATATTTGTTTACCATTTCTGGCCTTTGCACATCTCTACCAGATCTCGTTTTTACTTTCTCGAGGTTTGATGTGTATTCTGACGAAATCATTATTACATCCCGTTTATCATGCCATTTTAGCACGCATATACCATCTGGAGTGTAGCGTGCTTCTACTTCACCCTTTTTCAGTTTTCTTTGTGTCACAGTGAGGGGATTACCTTTCCTATTCGCCCTGAGAGTGCCGGTTGCATAAGTTTTGTCATGCAACAATTCCCTAACTAACGCTACATTCGAATAAAAATTGTCAGAAAACACCGAATGCCCCTTTCCCAAAAAATCTGTTAGCAGCGTTCTTACAACTTTTTCGGTATGCCCAACACCTCCAACACCAGAATCTCGTGAGCCACGATGAATTATATTACGCAGAACAATTCCGTTGGGCTCGGTCAGCATATAAAATTGAATTCCATACTTGTGCGATTTATTTTTAATATACTTGCGAAAGTATAATCGGCCCCGCCATAGTAGCATGGATTCGTCTAAACTTAAATTTTTCCCTGGATAATAAATTTCCCGCATTGTATTGGTGAAATGATCGAGAAGTGGTCGAATTTTGTACAAGGGATCAGACGGTTTGGGCTGTCCCCTTTGCGGATTTCGTGAAAAGTGTAAAGTCGCCAGTATAGTTTGAAATCTGTCTCTTGACATTGCGTTGGCAAAGGCGGGGAATTGATATAAATCATTCTTTTTCCAAAAATCTGCAAAACAAGGGACACGAATATTACCTGCTAAAAATATTAGCCCTAGAAAAATCTCAAGCTCCTCCCTTTTTACCTGTTTGAAAATTTTAAATCGCGAGTTGGGGCAAGTGGCGGACCGTGATAATTTACGCCCTTGAAAATTCGTTTCGCGTAAAACTATATCAAATAACTGGTCATTGGCCAGTAAAAAAAAGAAATCTATCGGTTCTTTGGACGCCATTGAAGTTATAAGTCCGGGATTTCCCGTAAACGGTACGCTTGGGGAAATCGACCGAACGCAGCTCCATGTACCTAGTTCAACTAAACACGAGGTAGATTCAGACGAGGTTGACTCTTCACCGCTTTCTTCACTTTCCTCCTCCGAGGAATCCGTCGTGGAAAAGACGCAATCCGACACTATATCTTCGTCACTCCCACTGTCAAACAAATAATCTTCAACTGCTTCCTCCGGTTCAACGTTCATAGAACTCCTTGTACATCTTCCGATTCCAGATGTCGATGGTTGAGGGGCTTTTGGGGGTGGAGGAGCATCGATGCATTCAGTCGATTTCCTTTTCGACATGACTGTAAAAGAAAATATTATAAAAATATGTCCACAAATATATATGACTGAAAAATAATTTTGAAAAACAATTACCTTCGGTAAGGGCGAATGCTTCTCGCTTATTCTTCAAAGATTTGTCTTTTCCAGACAAAATACTATAGTGGCTGAAAAATAATAAAATATGATTTTTTAGAATATTTTAGACAACCAGTTCATCATTTCCTTATAATAGTGATGAAAATGGACGAAACAATAGATGAAGAAAGTGTACGAAATATAAAAGGAATAAATGATTAGAAATTACGTTGAACACCCCGCGCAAGTAATCGCCGAATCGTTCACACGCAACAGTCGAAAATTCCGTCATTTTACATTTTTTTCACGATGTTTATTCCTCAAAACTGTACATATATTCCAAAATATTTAATATAGAAATTGAATAAAAATATTGATAGGAAGTAGAATACGGCAGAAAAAATACAACTTACCTCGTTAAATACAAAAAAACAGCTGCAGAATGGTGAAAAACGCTGCAAAGTATCGACTGAACACACTGATGAACACGTTCGTACTGAACGCGTATGCAAAAGGAAAACTCGGGACCAGGCCGAAGACGTGACCGTACGCGTGACCCGCCGTAGGATAGGAATTCCCCATGACGTGACCGCACACGTCACCCGCACGCAACGTGTTAACGACTTCGTTAATCTACTACTTTCCGAAGAAACGAAGGTCGTACCATCCTTCGACTCGTCTCCTTCTCTTCGCCCCGTATGCTTGCATCACATCCCTGGCACAATTGTTGCGTCAACACGATTATCTTGAAGTTCTCTTGCATCGTCACACATTGATTTCGATGTAAGCTTGCCACGTGAAAGCAATATTTCAACGGGAACAGAGGTGCACGGTGTAACGAACGAATGCAATCTTCTTTGCGTTTCCCTACTCAACGATGAGGCAATTTCAACTTCAATTTGCATGTAATTTCGCCCCCTTCGTTACGTAATTATTACAGATCGATTGGGCCGTATTGCTCGTCCTCTTCTCTCAGATGCTTTCGTGGGCTACGTCTTCCTTCGGTTTCACGAGAGGTCCGCTGAGGTTTCACGAAACGTCGAAGAATACTGGTTGCTCTTCGATGGTTTCAGGTCCGATAAATTCGCCATGCAGACGAAGCTTTATTACCGTAAAATGGGGGAACATTGGCAGGTTTTTGATACATTTTGTTATATAATGTAAAAATTAAAATGTTTACAGTTGCTTTAAGTATCCTATCATAACATTGCATGTTTCGTGCTTGTACTATAAGTGTTAAAATGCATAAAATTTTTGTCATTTTCTTCTTTAATACATGTTAAAAACGTTAGTGTACCGGGGTAGTAACGTTGGCACATCATGTAGATAACATTAACGGGTTAAGTTTTACTAATCTGAGGTCAGTAAACTTAAATTTGTTTATTTTATTTTATTTTTCACATCTTAACTAAAATCAATTCGTAACGTAGGCACATCATATAAATAGCATTAACAGGTTAAGTTTTACTAATCTGACGGAAAACAACGTAATTTCAGTGTATGCCAATGTTGTCCCTGTCTGCCAATGTTCCCCCATTTTACGGTACGTTTTAAGCCGAGCGCACGGGGCGAGTAAGCAAGAATATCAATTTTTGTGGAAGTCGGTTATAAAGGGCAGCCCACTTGCAGCGCCCTGCGCTATTTGTATTCGTTCCCACTGCACTTGCATCGGATACAAAGGAACATATTGGATCCTGGGCAACGATGCTGGTGATGTCGTCTGATACTTGTTCTTTATTGGACGTTAGAGCAGCCAGCGTAAATAATCTTTTGTGCTTATTTTATTACTCTGCCCGCCGTCGCGTTTTGGTGTACCTACTATCATCCCGGGGGCTCATGGTTTTTAGCGGTGCCAGACCGAATTGGTATGGATAAATAATCGATCTCGAAACACGGCAAGAACGGTCACATTCACTTGGGCGAATTCCCACGTAAAAATGTCTCCACTCTTATCTTCCTTGCGATGGCTGTGACAAAAGTAATTGTGCCTGTCCAATTCGAGTGAACAGCTTCTGCTTGTTTCTTACGGGGAAGGGGGGTTGGTAGAGTGTCTGGTGTAGCCGGTGCGACGCGTGTAATTATGCATCCGCGTTAGTCGCCCCGGCCAGATTTCCGTCATTATTCTTTGTACGTAATTGCGCAGCCCCGGTTCCCGCGAATATACGTACACTTTTTTCGTACATTCGTCCCGGTTTGCATGCTGATTTCCCCGGGACCCCATTGTTCAACTGAACGTGACGCAGGAGCTCCTGTTTGCAACCAAATTTATGAAGCCTCTCGAACTTTTCATCCGCGACGCACGGAGCATCGGCGCTATTCAAAAGAACCGTTGAATTAAATTCCACCCCCACCCCACTCCCCCTCCTCCCAAGTATAGAAATACTACTCTATTACTGCAGAAACGATGGCCGGGGAATTTCATATGACCCGCTCGCTTGACTGACTACCAATATCGGCGGGGACGTTTTCGACGTATGGATGAAACGCGAAGGAAACGAGATAAGGGGGATAAGCGTAAAAGCATAGATAGGTCGGCGCTCTCGTAACGCGACGAGGTGAAACAAAATAAGACGGAGAGGGAGCGCAGAGGAATGGCAAGAAGGGCGGACGGGTGGAAGGAAGAAAGGGAACGGTAAAAAAGCAACCGGTTCTGCGACTCCGATATTAAATATTTTCATTCGGACGTACTAACATCGAAAGAAAGGAGGGTGAGGAGGGGGCGATGGAGGAAAAAGAAGAAAGTAATCGCGAACGCTCTCGGGGGGTAGAGACGGTCGATGCACTTTATCAGGGAAACATTCCCCCCCCCCCCCCCTGGTGAAAAATTACGCTTTTTACGGTTTTACTCCTGTATGTAATTACCATTACTTTGGCGAATATGGTGATAATATAAGAAACGGGGCGGCCGCGACAAAAAACTACTTTAATGCATTTAATTAAGTCGTGCCATTTTACCCTGGCATTTTTACAGGAGCCACGCGGCGGAGGGAATTTTAAAATGCTATCGGTACCGGCGATATATCGTTACCGGTCAGGCAGCGACTTACTTGGGAATGCGCCGTAATGCCTGTCAAATATACACGTGTAAAGAAAGAGGCGGAGAAAGTGTGGATATCGAGATGGCGAGGGATAAAGGAGAAATGGCTGGTGGCGTTACGATCACACCTTTGTTCTCCTTTACGTCTTATAAACCGTTAGCGTTCCCCATCTGGGGACGTTTTCGCCAGTCGTGCAAATAAGTCGACGGCCGACGGCCGACGAAAAATAGAGTCATATTTCTGGGGGCAGCTGCGCCTGCACCGTCTCCACGGAGATTCTAATAAGAACCGCATAAAGCTTAGAAATTAATGTCTTCCACCTATCCACCTCTCTCTTTCCCTCGCTCCGCCTTTCTTCTCGCGGTGCACATTTTGCAGCGTTTTATCGTGCCACGGGATACCCAGAAGTTTTCTCCACTTTTTAGATATCCCCGTTTCTTTCCAGCTTTGTTTGGCAGACCACCCGCTCCGACGTAATCGGCCCCTATCGATTTATGCAAGGGAAAATATCGCCCGTTCTAATTACTTTCACGTGGCATTACAATTTTTTTTTTCTCGAGCTCCAACGATTGCTATCTGCGCGAACAGAGGTGCACTTTGGCTTGTACAAAACTCGAGGGCACGAAAGACTTCGCGACTTCGCGACTTCGCTCAACCCGCGGCCTTTCGCGTTTCATACATATTCAATGCACCGTCGTGAATACGGAACGTATTTCAGAAATCGTTACACACACCGTCTCGAATTGCATTTTCGCGTATAATTACATCGGCCGGCTGCCATAATGATAAAGGAGATTGCATTATCGCCGGACTCCAAGCCAACATTTCCATTGATCAAATTCCTTCCGCCCCGTGAGCGAGGTTATTTAACGGGAAAATGTAATAAATTGTAGGACCTGTCTCTCTTTCTCTTCCTTGTCCCGTAACGATCCTACTCCCCGAGCATCCAGCAAAGTGGTCTTGCCTGACGTCCTCTCGCGCAACGTTTTCGCAAAATCATTTTCGAAGTATCAGAGTGACAAATTCCTGCGATCAGCCAATCGAAAATTAATTTCTGTCATCGACGAATTCTCTTCCCTGCATGCCTGCTGCTCGACTACTCCACTTCAAACCCTCTCAACTACATCACGCGAAGTATGACTTAACTATTGCCACTCGACTTGTCTTGCATCGTTTGTCACGATGATTAATTCGATTCTACTCGATATCCCTTTCATCGATTTTCTTGCACGTCTTCTGCTCGATCTATTTCCGACAATTAATCATCTCCCCCTAGACCAATAAGCGTAGTTAGCTGGCACATTTTGAATTCCGATGGATTCTACCAAGCTCTCGACCTGGTCCTCGGTCAGCGACACGGTTTCCGAGATCACTCTGTAATAGATCTATCGTCTGTAATTCCTACAGCTAATTAGGCAGTTAAACGACCAGTAATATAAACAGGGTAGCATCGCAAGGTGTGGTACTTCGCCGGTGGGTGCGTCATTAGTTGCCAGCAGTTTGCTAACATTAATACCGTAGTATCGTGGAATCGAAGGTGGGTAGATGGGTCAGCAGCTAGGTCTCACGTCGCGCACAAAGGGACATCGTCTAGCTGAAGTTACCGAACAATAGACTGTACTATGCTTAGTATCTGCTGGAGCGAAACAAACTTATAATTAGTTATGGGAGCTTGTACCGAGATTGATGTCCCTACTTGCATTTGCAGATACGAGCTGCGCGAACCGCATAATATTCGACACTTGTCCAAGTTCTACCCGCAGCGCTCCGCGGCGCTCCCTTTGCGACTTAATTCGGCGATCGGTTTCTTCAAATCAATTACTCGATTCTGCATCGCCGCGGTATGTAGGTGGTTGAGAAGCCCTGATACTTACAGGGGATCGGCTACACTAAGTCGAGAAACGGTGGAGGCGAAGGGATACTAAAGGGGGTCCATAAAAAACATAGGAGCGGGATCGTATGCATTTTTAAGGGCACTAACCCTGTCGATGGTTCTTACCGAGACTTACTGCTCAGAGTTTGCTTTTTATAGGCGGTTCCGCGCTCTTTCAGGAGCAGCGGATGATTCGAAGGGGAGTTAGGTCACTGGGTCGTATTATACGAAAAGGCGCACCGGCCAGAAATATGGGCTACGATCTTCGCGAATCATCCGACGGGATCTGCTGACATCGTTCGACCGATATCCTCGCTTTACGGCTAGTAAAATGAAAATAATTCGCTCCGGTGGACTGTTCTTTACGCGGAACTATGATAGTGAATCGTTCCAGGGGACTGGAGATTGAAATAGATTTCGGATAGCTGCATATCTAAGTACATAGATCGCGATACGTATTTGTGACCGGGACGGGCGCGGTTGATAAATATTCGATGATCTTGCAACGAGGATTTACGGCTAGATAATTACGCGTCTGATTTTTCCAATTTCCATTTCGCATAACAATGAGGGAGGAGTAAGTTAAAGGGAATCTCCTTAAGCGTTCCCGCGCTGAACGGAGATTACTTTGATAACCACTCCGGTGATTGCTGGGTATTCAACGCGGCAGCTAGCGAACTATTAATTAAAAGAGCCTTCGGTGGAAGTTACCGGGGGATCCTTTAAGTAATTTCGTAATTCGGCCGCTGCACAAAGTAACCGGGGGATGGTTTTAATATCGCGGGCGAATAGAAATTTCGCTGTTTCTAGCTACCCCGCTCGTTCTGACAACGCAATAAGAACTCCCCCCTAAATGACAATTAAAAAGCGAAGGCGTTTAGAATTTTTTAATTAAAACGCAATCACTGTTCTCGCGTAATAAATAGGACTGTGTACAGGGCGGGTCGAAATGTCGGCGCAGTCAAGAAGGGACTGTCCACGAAGAAGCAGATTAAAGAAATAAGAAGATCGAGGATTAAACTACGTTTCCTCCGTTTCCTCCAAGTACACCAACTTCAACTCAGCTACACTTCCTATGTAGATACGACAGGAGTCCGTAGAAGTCAAGCACACAGCATTCATTTTTAAACTCGATTCTTCCGAAGTGTCGTCTAAAAAAAACCTTCACTCTACATTTTCGGTTTACTTGCCACGGAAATTACATTCCAACACCTTCGCGATGTTCACTCTTGATTCGCAACGGACAACGGGGGTCCATTGAAATTTAAAATCTGTTTCTGTCTTGTCCTGTTAAGTCAAGTGAAATTAGAAAACGAAGAAGGAGGGCAGAGTTTCGGAAGGGAAGAAAGGAGTAGGTAACTCGACCTTGACTATTTCCAGCATAGCCACTCGACGTTGCGAAGCGAGCAGCTTTCCTCTCCGCTCTTTTTCCTGCTGCTCATCGGAGTCGGTAGGCCACACACGTTAGGCGTTAGGAGGTCACGGCCCCTTGACCTAATTAGACATTTTCCCGGAGGGTGTAGCACGGTTCAAGGATATTGCACGGGCGGATGTGTGTGCTCGGAGCTTTTCATTACTTCGGCGGCGAGATTCGCAGAACTCACTAAATATAGCGGTTTATTGCCGCGGTCGTGCAGGCGGTAAAATTCGCGGTGGGTGGTGGTGATGGTCGTGGTAGTGGTGGTGGCGGTGTGCTGCTTTCTGGAAGAACGAATGGTTATATAGATGTACAGGGAGCCTGGATATCCGACGTCTAGCGCAGACAGATACAGTGGAAGAGGCGAGGGCGAGGGCGAGGGTGAGGATGCGAGCTAGCTAGCGAGCCAGAGAGCGTTCGCCAGTTACACTTTCCTCAGATTTCCATCTCACTGGTGTTTCATTCCGATAGACAATATAACGGCGGCGGTTTGCCTCGTTCGCGTGTACGGATGCACGGGAACAGGAGTCGGGGATGAACAGCGAACGCAGAAGTTCACGCCAGCAACCGGGCGGGGATACGCGTCGGGTTTACGCTGCTAGCTTCCAGGAACAAGTTATTTGCCGACACGATAGCGAAACAAAATACAGTCGAGGTTTCTGCCCGTCTCGAGGAGAATTTGATATAATTCGGTTAAGAAAATAGTCTTGCCGCAGCCGATTCTGCTTCCCGCGGGTTACTTTGATTGCTCGTTGCTCGGGCTTCTTGTGTTTCTTGTGAAACAATTGAACTAGGCGAAACGCGATACGTTGTAAATTATTTAGAATGCTTCCGCAGGATTTCGCAGGACCACCTATAAAGCGAGTAATTTCGCGTTATCCAGCCGTTTCAAAGGCTCGGCTACGTACATGCAGATTTCTCTGAGCCTAGTTGACCGAAGAGCGGACAAACTGGAGTATCTTCTCTTGTTTACCTCCTCGGTTTCGCGAGATGGATTTTCCAAGTTGATTAGGAGTAATTTCCAAGAGATACGTGACGGCGCGCGTGATGTAAGGGGCTTCGAACTCGTTAAACGCGTACGAGCTCGCTAATTGTTATTCACCTTCGTAATTATAATTCATACGAGGTCCATTAACCGGAGCATTATTTTTGCGTGACGAAACGATGGATGGGAACAGGGTCGCAGCGACGCAACTAACGCAACGTACTGGCGGATTTGCATAGTAATTTAACGATTTAAATATCGCAACCTCGTGCGGGTCGCGAGCTCGAATGAAAAATTTATCGTTCATTTCGAGTCGCGGCGTTATAAATAAATCTGAGCTTGATCTGCTCTTAAGCTGTCGAATCGTTTGATGGATCGCGCTGCGTGCCAGCCTGTCCTGTTTAAATACCGTTCGAATAGAGACACCGTGCCCCCCGTTTCGTCTCCTCCTTTTTGTTCCACTTTTATGATCGCCGAAGTACCCCGCTGCACGTCGTCGATTGATTCTCGATCCTCAAACAAGGCGCACGGAAAAAGTAAACGTTTTTCCAGGTAGCCGGCGATACTTCATCGCTCGCATCCTTTTCTACATTTCTCATCGGGCTTGTAAAACGCCAGCGCTGCCAGTTGCGTGCCGTACGTACGCTCGATCGAATTTTTACGATAGCTCGATTCCGTTCGGGCGTCGCGGCGGTAGTTATTTCGTCGTAAATAGATTGCATGCGAGCCAGTAAAACGATATATTAACGCCGATCCATTGCAGTAAATCCACGACGATAACTCGACTTAACCTTAACGGCTGTTCCCGCCAAGTGGCATCGTTCTTCCTGTCCCTTCGTTGCCCGTTTACGACCCTTACCGCCATTTTATTCCCCGGGAAACACTCTGAGCCGATAAAAAAAAAAAAGAACAACCGCCATAAATCGATGATCGCTAATTTTCTTGGGCGACATATCGCCGGCTAGATATCGAACGGATGGTAGAGATCCGTGCGCTCGAGTCGATGTCCGATCCCAAATTGGTCCTCCTCGCGGGCCATATCGAACATTTCATTTTGCTGAAACTTTCGACGGTTTCGCGCGTCTTAACGCAGACCTTGTCCACGTTCAGTGAACCCCGGCACGGAATGTATGGAATCGTTCGGCCGCGTTCGTCCGCGTTCGTCCGGGGTTCATAATTCCTGAAAAGTTCATAACTTCCGAGAACCCAGCGGAGGGAGGCGGTAAACGTCAGGGCGGAAACTTCGCGCCATTAATATAAGGTCGACGCTCGTTTATACGCGCCCTCGACGTATGTAGTCCCCGCGCAGAGATAATAACGCGAACGACGCCAGGCATCGCGATTAAATGTCCGCCGAGGTGCCATATTTTTGGCCGTGTCTCGCGAATTTCAACCGCGTGACGCCTGTCGCGGAGCGACGTCTGTACTTTATCTGCATCGCGAAAGCTGCAATTGCTTCCTCGAACGTGATTCATTTTGCAGCTGTGGCTGAGCATTCCGTACCTACCTTTTAACAGCTGGCCACTTTGTAGTATGATTTGTAACAGGTACCAAATGCGTTTCTAGAATGAGGTAGGCATTACCCACGAGCATCTCCCTAAATCCGCTACAAAAAGGGTACCCGGGTACAATTACTGCTCCAGTTCGTTCCCTCGCTGACAAAAAGCCTGCGAATCATTGCCCCATTTCAGCGGCGATGAAGTTCAAGGCAACGTGGATAGGGAAAGCAGATATCGTTTTTCCCGGCTCGCGGAGCACTGTCCACGCAGTGTCACGTGCCAGAGGCGGCGGTTTCCTCGGCACCACCATCTGGCTGGATAAAGAGAAAGTATTACCTCGTCCGCGGCGCCGCGTCGCGACGACTGGAATTAATCCAGAAATTTAATTAACGAAACCGTAAGCGCTGTCCCTCTCGCTTTCACGCCCGCAACACCACTGCTCGTCGATTCCACTCTTTCGTTCTGTAAAGAAGCTGCCCCCTCGTTCATCGTATTTGATCTTGTCGAACGCTCGCTGGCAATTACGCTTGTCTCGTATATTTCCATCGAAGGGCCATGAAAAATCGACGCGTCAGGGTCGACTTCTTGGCACTCCCGCACATCCTAGGGAATTCACCCCGACGACGTAAAACCGCTCCGCCGTAAATTCGGTTAACCAGCCACAGGTGATCGGTGAGTTACTTTACGATTGCTGTAATAAAAGCGTCGAGGGGCCGTCAGAGATGCAGCTCGCGTCGGTAGGCGTCCCGACACTCGCAATCCCTTGTCTTTCCGTAGCCCAGCACCGATGCTTCTTTTATCGTCCCGTTCTCTGCCCCATCGATATTCACGACGGCGAATCCGCGCGTGTAAAGCACACGATGAAAACGAATTGTGTGACGCGTGTGGTGACAACCTCGACGCCACCCACGCACCAGGGGCTTTGTAATATATAGCGTTACGCTACACTTACAAATCTGTTCTGATTTGTCTGCATAGGTATAGCACGCTATAAATAATTGGCGAGTACTAAGTAAGTAGGATCGATACGTAAATCTTTCTAGCGATAACGATCATCGTCAGACAATTTCGATGACAGACCATCTCTCCCTCCAAGTTTCTCGTTGACGGGTAGGCAAGCTTCGTGGAGCTGGCCTGCTGAAATAGCCTTCTTGATGAGTTCATCAAGACGCCTAAAGCTTGTCCCCCGCCTACCCAGAGCCATTCTTCGCTTTACTGCCTCCACCCCGCGTCGAGCACTCCCGATGGAGAAAATCGAATCTCCAAAGCCAGTATCCTTCATTGCTCCTCGATTTCCATGATTGGAACGGGGCAGGATTTATGGCAGCCATCCTCGAAGAGCAAACACGAGGATCGGAGCAACGGCGTTCGCGCTCTCAAATGAGTAAAGTGGAGCGGAGTTTCATAGGTGTGCGATCTGTAACGAAGAATAATTGAAATGGCAGTAGTCGGCGCCGGATGTATCCGTGGCCCACGTACATACACCCACGTGACGCGCTCCTGGGCACACGCGACCGGGAGAATCCTCGGGCCGTATATCTCACCGGGGTTACGCTTTCTAACGATTTTTCGATATTGGTAGGCGATGCGTTTTTATTCGTTCGCCCGCGATAGAAACGTCCGTACGTTGCAGACAATCTGCCGGATAACGCGTAACTGCCCTCAGGAAAATGGCCCGGCGAATTTTATGCCTGGCCGTGTGCGCGCCGAGGGACAATTTATGAAAACGTTTATGAAGTCGTAGTTGCTTGGATTTTAAAGGGAGAAAAAAGTGTACCCGCGGGAGGGAAAGAGAGAAGGGACCTGTAGGTGGAAAGTATTCACGGCGACAATGCAGCGTTACGTCCTAATCCCCCGGAATGGAGGAGCCCTCTGTTTCCTCTTTATTCCCCGGTACCGATCGTTTCGTCAGCGATTCGTTTCACGAGACTCCGGGCCCCCTCTCCACCCGCGGGCGCGCTTTTTATACGCGGTCGCCTGTTCCATCAGCGATTCCCCGGGACGCACATTTTTCGACGATCACGATCGTGCGTCGCGTGTCGCGTAAAACTTGATTGCCGCCCGCGGAATGCTTTCCTTCGGCTTGTATATTTTTACGCGGGAATAAAACGTCTTGGTTTATTCCGCGATACAGTATGGCACGCCTATTCTCATTGCTCAGGGTTTTCAGCGGGGGCGCGGTTTTTGCGAGGCGCTGGGTCGCGAGATGTTTGGAATTTTACGATCGCTGTTTCATGCGATCCCGTAGCCAAGGATCGCCTCTAATTACGCCAGTGTCCCGCGTAATAACCGGCAGATACGCGGTATCGCTTTTCACGGGCTTAAACACGCTATCCGCGAAGCCCAGGCCGCGTTTTTACTTGCCCGTTGCTACCCGCGCCGCGGGATAAAGATTTTCGCCGGGAACAACGACTTCCGCTCAGGAAAATGAATACCCCGAGGAAGGACTATTGTACTTTATTCGGGGTATGCATAGTCTTTTTTTCGCTCGGATGAATAACGGAGTTCGTTAACTTCCACAGCCTCCATTATTTAGTTACCCTCACGATCTAATTTCACGGCTTACAACGACGGACGTTGAAATTCTGTAGAATAGTGCTCCTGATTTTTGTACGCCTTATTGGACTGTTCGAGGAGTCGGATACTTTGCCATTTACAAACAATCCAATTATTGGACTGAATATTCCTGCAGCATTCTGCGTCGTCGGGACGCCTGGGAATCAGCTGAAACGATTTCAGGTTGATCCAAAGGAATTCGCGGGCGATTAGTTGCCATTTATCGCCGCCTAATCCTATTATTCTTTCCCGATGGCGGGATATTCGCGACAAAGCACGCAACTACACCCGCGCGTTGAGCCCCTTTTGACACGGTTAACCGGTGTGCGGAAATTAGCGAACGTCGGGCGGCGTGACCAGTTGCTAAAGCGCCTTGTAACGCGAAACGGAAAATTCTATAATGGATCGTGAATAATCGTGGACGAGGAACGCGAATAATTTTATACATCCAGTGTTTGTTCGCCGTCTACTACCAGATATCGGTGTGAAGTATCTCGTAACGTACAATCCTACCCCCACCCTTTGATATTTTATTTCCCTGGGAATTACGCTCGGCGCCGTGTGCACGGCCCCCTCTCCCCCTTCCGCTACCCGTTGGACGTTAATAATTATCAAAAGTCCGGGGATTTCGTGTCGGGGTGCCGTGGCAAACTCGGTGTCAGCTTCATTACGGTCGAGAGCTCGTCAGAAGGATTTAAATCCGGGGGTCGCCTTAAATCAGGAGGACCCTGGACAAATCAGATCGTCGTCGTTGGCGACGTCGTCGTCGCCGTCATCCTCGGGGCCGTTCCCTCCGTTTATGCGTCGACGAGGAGGAGGCTTGACATTAATAGTCTCGCGGCGGATAAGCCGTTTTTGAAATGACGTTCGAAGGGAATAATACATGGAGGGTCACTTCTCGGGGCTGGTCTCCACCCCTGCGAACGGATGTCCCTTTTCAAATAACGCGTTCCAAGTCCTTTCCTTTTCGCCCAAGTGGAGGACCCTTCAGCGAGACTTCCACCCTTACGGAGTGTCTCGCACTCTCCTCTATATCTATCGGGACGTGTGCGAGTAGATATAGCTGGACGTGGCATATACGGTGTCCCAAAAGTACACGTTGCAGGAGGGGTTCTATAAATTATGGAGATTCTTTTTGACCTTTGGTGTAATTGACAGCTCCATTTAATGTGTGCTGAGGAAACCATTATTTCTTGAGGCTGTTTAAGTAAACCCTTTACATTCGATGGCTCATAGTAAGCCGATATTGAATAATTTCTCTCGGGTTTTTAAAAAGCCCGTCGGTTTCACTCACCGCCCTGAAACGCTCGTGTCAATCAGCTTTTTAATTAGAAAGTCCACAACGAATACACTGGCAAGATTTTGTTTGTGAAGCATTACTTTGCGATAGATACAGACGGGCGCAACCCTTTCCACGCGTCCTTTAATTCCCAAAGATTGACGTACGTATTAACACGGCCCCTCTGTTTGCAGCACAACGTAATTTCTCCACGAAATTTCCTCTCGTGGATTCGCAGCGTTGCAGTACACCTTGTACAGATATTTCGGGGCGCACGCGTGTCGGCTCCTTTCTTTCAGATCGCCACACTCTCGTCGACAACCCTTCTCTTGCACCACTTTCCTGTCACCCGCGCCCTCGACTCCCGCCGCCGTTAATTGCCTCAATTAAATCTTTGTTACGAGCGATTTCAGCCCGACGATTTTTGGAAGAAGGGGTGCCGTTAGAGAGTACCCGACGGTGCGAACGTCATCTTCTTAGAAGTAGGTATGTAGTCGGTGCTTGAGAGACTCCTTCAACGAAACGGACGATTCCAATTCGACTAAAATACCCGTAGGTACCTAAATGAAATGAAAGAATGACGTTGAAACGTAATCATGAAAAATTCGTCCCGTAGCCAAGATATAGGTAACGTTACGTCGCGTAGAATAAATACGTGCTCGCGGGAGCGGCGCGAATTGGAACAAAAGTCAGGTGAGTTATGCTCATTTCCATGAAACGAAATTTACGCGGGGCCAGAAAATAGCGTTCGTTTCCACGTCGATCTATCTTTCCGCGAGTGGTTGGCCACTTTCATCGCGTTTCGATCAATCATACCCGTTTACAAATAGTGATGTTTAGCCCGAGCAACAAAGCAGAAAGCGCGCGGGGGGGGGGGGAGCGGCATTGAATTACACAGGGAACAGAGCGGCGAACGTGTAATGACACGACGTGGCTCGGTCCGCGAACCGAGTAAATTATTTCGCAATGCGGCAAACGCGTTGTGTTTTATGCGCCGCGGTATTTTCAAATCGAATCCCCCTTTTTGGCCATTTGCGTCGCCGGTTACGATAACGCGATTACGACAGATACGGGCGACACCCCCGATCGCCGTTGTTTTTCAATGCCACTCGCGTTACGCTCATAGAGGCGAATGATAATTCTCCATCCGCGTCTCTTAATTGAATTTATGTAAACCCGCCGATCGGCCGTCCATCACTGTCGTTATGTAAAATTCACTCGCTTTGTGTACCGAAAACAGCCAATTCTGGGAGGAAGGGGAGGGGAAAACGGCCAATTCTATTACTGGTTTGTCCGAGATAAATTGTGGGTAGGTACTCCCCCGGAACGTAATGAATGAAAGATACGTTTCTTGGAAAATTAAATTAGCTTCGCCGGTTAATTGCCAGCGCCGTTTACTCCTCCACGTCCTAGCCGTGTTTAACGTTTCCGCTTCTCGGCCTCGGCGTCATGCAACTTGTTGGACCGTTACCTTTCCGTACCATGCACCCGCGCGGTTCTATGTTTCCATAATACTATTAATTATCAATTATGATAAACGTTTGCCCCGTCACGCAGTCGCGGCTGCGGCCAACTCCGCCGCTTTCGATTTCCCATCGCCAAGTCCCCGAAGCGGTGTCTATCACGGAGAGTGACGTGGTTCACTGCGTAAACTCATCGCTCGCCTAACACAACCGTATGCATATTTCATATGCGCATCTACATGCATATTTCCAGAAGGGACGGACGAGCACCTTCATCCACGACTGATGAAAATCAGCTTCACGGTTTTATCGGGAATCTTTCGTCGATCGATTCCCTCCCTGCTGAATTCATTTAGCTAGCCGGAGTTTCCAGAATGACAATCCGTGGCCGCTTCTTGAAATCTGTCGACGAAACTTCAAGTTAATCATCCAACGGTCCGATGCGAAGTCCAGAAGTCTATCGGGACGTGCCGCGCTTCAAATTGTTCCCTCGTTCTCCACCGCAACGGCGGCCAATCTACAACGTTTCCCAGCAATCGATTCCTTGCGTCTTCGCAAATTAGCCAGACTGCGGTACCGTCGCAGGAAGGCATGCTAATTTTTTGCCAGCCCGAGCGTCTGAATTCCGGTCACGTATTCCGTCGCTAACGAATCGAAAACTGGTAATTAAAGTTACCGTGACTTCTGATCGCGCGATTTCGAGCCGCGACCATTCGTTACTGACGGCTCCCGGCGTGGCATCATCGGCCAACGGAATTTCAGCCCCCTGTCCAAGCGTCGCCACCCTTGGACCGCTCGCCGCGAACCATTCGCGATGGAAGGAATAACAGATACTTGGATTGGCGCAGCTTTCGCGAGGCATTTCTTCCCAGTCACGTCGGTTCAAGGGCCCCCGTTATAAGGCTAGGAAGTTACATCTTGAATAACGGAGAAATTCCACTCGGCTAGAAAGGCGAGTATCGTTTTATTTAACTTGCTAAAAGCCGGCAGTTTCGAGGGTACTCGCGTGAGAAAAGTTTCAAGTTTACTCCAGCGAGTGCTGTCGTTACGACCTTGATCGCACTTTGTCCGATACTCACTCGACAGACCTTGAGGACAGCGATAAACGATACTCGAGCTATCTCGCCGCCTTGAGTGGCTGAAAAACTTATAATTAGCCGCGTGCACAGAGAACGCCTGTCCTATCCGCGTGGCGCGCGCGTATTCCTCTGGTTTCTCATTAGCGTGCGGGATTATCCATAAGAGTTCATTAAGCATTCCCGTTTCCCACATGGAAGAGGCCTTTCGATTGTAAATTTCGCCAGATATCAAGGACGCGCACTTTACCAGGGCTGCTCCGTTTTCCGCAGAACGTTACGCTAATTGTAAGTCAGCCTTTGAGATATAGATATTACGCCTGTATATACTTCTGTTCGTTTGCAAACGCAGCAACGTCCGCGGACCTTCGCGTTTATTGCTTAATTGCAAGGAGGCAAGGAATGTCGATCGTTTTGCTCTCCGTGTACGCGATGCACGATAGCTCGAAACGGTTCCAGTTTCTTTATGCTCTGCGGAATTATTTGCAACCTCGTGTGAGGCTAGTTAGGATTGAAATACGGCTATTTGTTTGTCAGCGAGCGTGGAACATTAACCCTCAGGTGGTTACGTAACTGGTGTGTGGCGGGGCTGATTCGACCTTCATTAAAAACGCCTTATTCAACCTGTGGCCATTTTGTAATTTGTTGCAGAGGAGAGGCACGGAAATGGGAGGAATTTACACGCCTCGCCCTCGGTCTACTTAATTGGACTCATCAGTTACAAGGATTTCTTCCCCGGAGGAATGCGGTGCTAGCTGAGGATGACTGTGATGCGCCTCTCGCGGTGAGTGCAGGATCTTTCTATGAAATTGCATTCGACGTTCCTCTTCGGGGCAATGAAATCACCACTTCGATATTTAACAGTCCCCGCTGTAAACGTCGTCGCGGCTCGCCGGTGCAACGTGTTGCACCCGTAAAAGCCGCCAAGTAGAGGCACATTTTCATTCCACGACGATACGGGGTCATTGAAAGAAAGCAGAGAAAAAAAAATTGCTCGGCACGTAACGCACGGGTCGAAACCGAAAGATGATGGAGTAGACTCCTTCGGGAGTCACGGAAGAGAAAGGAAGGATGGAAAAAGAAAGCGGCCCGGGATAAATTGCCAGTGACGAGGAGAAATTTTTAATTGATATCGCTAATTATTACTCGACAAAGTTGCGATCGTGGGCGTGGCCGCGTTTCTGGCTACCAGAGGTTGCATTCTGGCAAAAACGTGGGCCACGTCAAATTGCCTGGGCGCACTGAAAGCCATACTTAAGCGGCCGCTCGTGCGCGCGCGCATCCAGAGTGGACGAAATTGTGCAGGTGAGCGACTGCCACCACGAAGAGGGAGAAAGAGAAATGAATAAGTGGAAAAAGACAGGTTGGAAGAGGGTCGGCGAAACTCGAAGAAAAGGCCAGCAGGATTCGCCTTTGTACTTGCGGCCGCATTAAAGGGTCACGCGTTCAGCGCCACCCCCCCCCCCCCCTCCCCGCGCCCTTTAAAATCTAATTGTTACTTAGTTTTAATTGCTGCCGGCTGTGTTTTGCATAAGTGGCCTCGGAGGCCCCCGCCGTCGTTTGTTTTTGCTTGGACGGCCGCGAAGAAAGACCGCCAAGAACCTGAATCTTCGCGCCTGCCTCGCGCGCGCGCGCGCGCGGACGTGGATTAAATTGAATTAATTTCGGCCTCTCATCCCGGCTGCGCTCTGCCCCTCGGGGCCAAATAATTAATTACCGTCTTACATGACGGCTGATAAGTAAATCTTTTTAAGCGGGGGATTTGCGTGCGATCGGGCGACGATTAAGGGTTTATCGTTACGTCTTACGAGGGGGGGGGGGGGGGGGCGCGGTGGCCGAAGCGACATGATACATGCTATTTGGTCAATCGGGGGCTTCGCCACTTTGCTCTCCCCTTACTTTCGAGACGGACACTTTGCGACCATCCGGAACCACTGTCCGCGATTGGGAGATCATCGGTCGCGGTAGCGTACTGTTCTGCGATTACTTCAAATTCACGCACGCATATGCGGTTCCTCCTACGCGGGATAGGCAAGTCAGAAATGGTGGAAAGCATTTACGTCGGTATTAACAGCTCCGCACGGTAAATTACACGAGCGCAGTTCTCCGGTGCAGAGAACGCGAAATGACAGACGACGTCCCGCGGAATAAATTTTTCATTCGCCCCTCCCCCACGATATTACCCTCTTCCGGTCTCGAAATCATAAATATTCGTGGCAGCCCCGGCCTGCTACTGTGAATTTGTACTTGCTCGCGGTGCTATCTACTAATCGATAGATTTGAAAGTCATGGCGCGGCGACCATTTGAATTTCAGATTCGGGATCGGGAGCAATATGACAACCTTAGTGGTAGTTTAGTCTCAAACGTTCCCTTAAGTTGCGGGCTGGTGGTAGATTGCGGAAGGGGCGACGGAGGGACGGTGGGAAGGACAAAGGAAAGGAGGAAGAATCGGAGGAAGACAGGGGCTGTAGAATGTTGTCGCAGATTAATACACTTTTTTCCCCTGTGGGAGAGGAAGAAGAAGCAAAAGAGGGCAGAGGAGTAGCCGTATATCATACGCCGCTTCTACTAATGACTCTGGAAAGTTCGTTTCAGAGCTGCTTCTGCATGGAGGAGAGCTCCGTTTGCTCGTCAAAACGGTTGGCCGAAAGTATCGTTGAAATCAAGAAAGCGGTGGAGACCGTGGGGGGGGGGAGGGAGGTTCGATTAAGACCAGAGGGGCGAAGAGATGAAGGGTGGACAGGAGGGGAGGGGAGAAACAGTATGCACGGTCGAACGAGGAGGGGGGAAGATTGAGCGCACAAAAGAAGGATTTTGCATGTCTGATTACTTACGGTAAAGGGTCTTTGTGACTACCAACTTCCTCCGCTGAAAAACCATTGACGTTCTAGAATGGTTTTATCAGCGGATCGTGGAATCCCGTTTTCTTCCTCCTCTGCCGTTTTTCGTCCCCATAGTCCGTCGCAGAAGAGAGAGAGAGAGAGAGAGAGAGAGAGAGAGAGAGAGAGAGGAGGAAACGCGACCGAGGAAATATTACGTCGAAAACAATCGTGTTTCCCGTGGCAATTTGTGCATTACTAGGGCCCCGGCGGATGGCTACTTAATGAACCGTAATAACGCGCTTCTTATCTGGCAAACATTAAAACGATCCGCGAGCATAGCTCGCGGACGCGAAAAATATAGTTAGCCGTAATATCCGTACGTGCAATGAAATAATACCGGTACGATGGAACGCGCGGCGCCTTTTTCTTCGGCTCGAGGGCATGATGAGGGACGCGCGAAGGGCGAGGGGAGGCTGGGGTGGGACGAGAAAAAGGCGTCAGCCGTGAGAGGGCACATCAGTGGGACCCATGAAATAATAATGGTATATATAAAGTGTAATTTAGCTAAACGTATGCAGCGTTGTATTGAAGCTCGGCTTCGAAACCAGGGCTGTGCCTAGCCGCGGCACTCGCCTGGCGCGCCCCTTCGTGTAACCGACGGAACCAAGCCGCGCATTCCGCCACGCGAATCTTCGCCCCGACTTGGCGGCGAGAGCCACGCGAGAGACAGCCCATCCTGTAATAATTCTAGCCGAACAATGGACAGTTAGTAGGTGGCGCGAGTTCTCTAACGAGGATTAGTCGGCGCGGGGTAATTGAGCGATTGCTCGGCCATAGAAGAGAATAAGAGTGGGTTATCCGCGAGCGCATCGCCGCGGCGCGGCGCGGCGCGACTCGACGGCCTCGGAGGATCGGCTCGCCAACGTGCGGTACACGCGCACCTCGGTTCACCGGTTGCGAAAACAATAGACGCGGCTGCATAATGCTATCATAAATTCTATTATCTTCGATGGCGCTATTTGTCACGCGCGATCGGCCGGGGACCATCGGGCTTCGATTCCTCCACGGGAACGCCGGCGACGAGATTATGTCCCGGCCATTTCCTTGGAGAAAAACGTCCCCTTCCCGTTCCCGGGTAGCTCCAAAAATTATTAACCGTTCGTTGAATGGTGCGGCGATTCCTCGTACGAGGGGATACTGTATTGCGGCGTACCAGAGTTAATACCGGCCTAGCGCGAAATTATACCGATAATAACCGAATCGCCGGAAGGGGGCCCGAGGGAACTGGACACGCGTGTAACGAGTCTAAACGGTGGTCGCGCACGTTCGAGCGTCGCTCGCCGTTGCTCGCGAGCCGAAATTCCCCGGGGTGGCGCGGCGCGGCGGTGCCCCGCGAGAAGTGACATTTTCGGGGTCCGATGGGCCCATCCCTGAGTTATGCCACGAGATGGATAGCCTGGGGCCCGCGGTGAGTAAATTACAAGGTAAGACGGAACGCCGACTGCCTTCCTGCCCCTCTGCCCCGTGGCACTTCTTCTTTTCGTTCTCTCGCTCGCCCTCCATTCCTCTCTGTCCATCCGACGTACCCCGTGCCCCTCGCTCCCACTCCCATCCTCTCTCTCGCACCCGCCCGATCCCCCGGCGAAGCACCTACTCGTACCACCGTCCACTCGACCGACCGGCATGGGGCTTCACGGGCCCCGAACATCCCACGAGCATCCGACACTTTGGGCCCTGCTATGATACACCTTTGGCGTGGCTACCGTACTGCGAGATACTCGCTCCCTCCTTCCCTCATCCTCCTCGGCTCCTTTCCGCCTCGTCTCTTCCTTCTGCGCTCTACCTTCCTCATCGTATCAATTTTTTCTGCCTTTTCTCTTCTTTTTTCTACCTTTTATATATCTCCCCCTTCCACCCTCCTCCTACCCTCCTCTCCGCTCATCCTGTTGCTCCATTTTCTCGCCGCTCGCGTCGTTTAAATCTTCCGATCTTCTGTTTCTTCTTTCTGCCCCGCCTTTTTTGTTTTTTTCACTTGGAATTCTATTATCGTTATCGTCGGCCAGGAGATACCGTTTTTATCATCGAGCGCGATGCCTGTAATGGAGTCCGGACGAGAAAATTGCGTTTCGAATCGTACGGCCGGGGGCGAATTATTAATTTCGTTCGCAAGATCAGCGAATTGAAAGACAGTCCAGACTTTTCCCACATTTCGACACAGGTCCCTCGTCATTTTTTTTACCCTGTAGGTGTAATTGACGTATTTAGGAGTTCTTCTTTCCCTCCTCACGTTCCTCAGGGCTTGGGACTTGTTGCATGGATGATTGTCCCTGAGAAACATGTTCCCAAGACGGGAAATGGCGATCCCGGGGTGCCCGAGCCAGCTTACACCTCGTTTTGAGGTATCGTGCAACACTTAATGCCCCTTTCGACCGGCATTTCGCGTCGCGATCTAATGCTCCCTCGTCGAATAAAGTGCAATTCCAGCAGAGTTTTTACACGCATCCCCTCGTTACGCGAGAACTGTTAGAAGTCTCGCGTGGAAATCGTAATTCCAACACCGGCTGCAGCCGTACACAAGAAGACACCCGCGTATCCGTGCACACGTGGAAATTGCGACGATGCAAATCTCGTTTCCGGCGCGTATAGTTGTGAGTGGCGTGAAGGGCTCAGCGCGGCTGGCGCGAATGCAATTAACCCTTAACTGGTAATGCGAAATTTTGATGCAGTTGCGTGTAATTTCGTTAATTAAGAAACTCGTTTATATATAGCGGGGCCAACGAGGGGTCGCGGAGGGAACGCTAAAGGCTTTTCTGTCGAGCGAAACCCGCGTACTAGATACAGCCTTGAAGGTCCGTTTTATTTTAGCAACCAGTCACTCGACAGTTTTTGCAGAATAGTTTTTCCGATCACCCGTCAACTATTTCGTCCCGCTCTTCGATCGTTCGGTAGGTAAATGGAAAAGTTAATGGAATCGACCGGTGTACGAGCATCGGATTTCGATGAAGTTTTAATAGCCGTCGATAATGAATTCTCAATTGGCCCGTAAAGGGAGATTCCGGTGGGAGGCGCGTACGTAGCGCGGATTAAAGCATTGCTCCGTGTTCGTTAATTAGTCGCTCCTCTTTCTGAATACCTGAGAGCGCTGTTACTCCGCAATTGGCCCTGTTCTCGCAAGAAATACGAGTCATTTCTCTGCCTTTACACTCTACTCCCGCGGCCCACGTGCCCGTGCCAGTCAGATCGAATAAACCGCGATAAAGCAGAATCGATTCTCCTCCGATCTGTTAACGGCGTTCCGAAATCAAATCTGTGCCGGATAATTCTCGATTACGCCGGACACCGTAAACCCGGCTGCAGCTTTATTCTCGCTCGTCCACCGATCGATCGCCGATCGAGACGCGCGTCGGGCGGCCATCGGGCAGAACAAGTGTCCCGGGGCTCGTGAAAAAAATCACCGAATAATTAATGACCATCGCGGCCCGATATTGACAACATATGCGACCGCTGCCAGCGCGGCAAATCTGCGGCGACACATGCGTGGAAAATCGGGTGCACCGCTCGGGGGACGCGTGACATCTGTCCTCACTTTGCCCGTCCTAATGCACACGCATTGCACGATTCGACAACGTTATGGTCGATGTCTTCATACCGCCCACCCTTCGATGATTCGATGCATGTCGAACGGTGTCGCGCTAAAAGCTATCAAGTAGTCGTGTCGTCGCACAACTCTTTCATCCGAAAGTCATCTATCGTGGGGTGAATAATAGAGTTCGTCCTTCGAATGAGAGGGGCATTTGTGAATGCTTGAAGGAACTGAATATTCGGGGTCCTCGCGATTGTTTCGTCGTAACTTTAATTGCAATGCAGTTTATATTACACTCCTCTTCTTCACACTTTTTCCCTCCGGTTAGGGTAGCATTTGTTTGAGAAAGCTGGAGGCGCAAGCTCGCCTGGAGGATGTTCGTCGCCTGCACGGTTGGTTTACGCGAACGGGAAGGAACCGCGATAAGGGTGCTCGCCGAGAGCCGTTTCCGTGTCGAGGGACAACACGGGAAATCGTTTCAGAATGAATGAAAAGGAAGGGGCTAATGAGCCGCTGGCCCTCCCATTCCTCACGCCCGCGCGGGAAATTATTTGCCGTTTCTGATAAGTACCGCTGAGATTTTCCAGCTCGAAAGTAAAGAGGAGCGAATAAATTCGCCGACAGTCGGGGAGCTGAAAGCTTCGATAGATCGATGCTCGTGCGGAGAAAAAGACAGAGAATACCGCGGATCGCTTGGCTAACGAAAATCGACGGAATGGTAATCAGTAACGTTGCCTTTGATCGCAACGAAACACGATGATTTAGACGCGTGTGCGCGCGTTGACCTTTCTCACTGGCATCGTTTCAGCGGATTTGATACGTAACAAAGGGAAACACGCGCGATGCCGCCGCCACGTTAAATATACAGAGGGACCGGTGGTGGTTAAAATAATTCAGTCTCGTATTACATGCCGTGCGTGTATCGGCGAACGAATGAATTTATTTGCTCAAACTTCACCGACGCGGACGGCACGTATTTCGACGCCCACAAGTGGCCGCGCGAGTACGCGGCATTACAGGCTGCGCCTCGCTCCGCCGAAGGTCGCAAATTCCAATAGCTCTTGTGCGGTTTTGCACCGACGCGGACGCTGCAGATTGCCACGAGTTTATGAATCATTCGCGCCGCTTTCGAAACGGCCCAGGTATCTCCGTGCCGGCCGTTTCGCCTATTCCCGTCCTATTATTCCGTTTCATATGCAGCCCGCTGTCGATAATTAGCTGGAAGGATTACGGAAAGATCTCGGAGCGAACCAAGGCTCCCTCTTCTCTTGGAACCTCCTTCAAACCGAGGCAACCTGCTTCGATTCGCACCGAACTATGCACGCATCCACTTTGGTCTCTCGCAAATCTCTTTCAATTCCCTCGAAATGTACAAAAAAAAGAACCGTGGAAGCGTTCGTTCCTCCCAAAGAATTTGCATTAAGCGAGAGCAGCCTGTTTGGACTGGAGAAATTTTTCTCAGCTGCTCGAAAGCTCGCGGGGGGAGGACAGTTCATTCTAATTCAACATGATCGGAATGCGCGGGTAAACTTTCTGAAGTACGTACGGCAACATCGTGGCTCGTGGTGAGGTTTATGCACGGCTGAAGAAGGGACACAAGAGATACAAGGCGCACGACAAAAGGGCGATTCAGCAGCGTCAGCATGATCGTGTAAAGGTGACGATGCAGGTTGCGTTCGGATTGGCAGTTGTATACGGATATACAAAGAAAGTGGGGTCATTTTTCTAATTCAATAAAACCGATGACGGCAACGAAATTGGCCGAGCCGTACACGGTGACACTTTCGGTTGCTTTCCCCTCTTTTTCGATCAGTCACTGTCCAATCACTTAAACCACCGAGCGTCCGCAATTTCCACTTCCTGGAAACTTATTAACAACCACACATATCCTAACAAGGGTTACATTTGTTCGTTTTCTTTTTCGCTCTTTCTGGCCAGTCATCCCCCTTGTGATTCCGAAATAGACAGCTTGTTACGAACGAACAGCGTGTCTCTCCTCAAAGAAAAATTGCTCGGAAGGAAAGAAGGAGTCGCGCTGGCAGTCGGCAACGAAACGAGTAAACGACGCTGTTCCGAATTACGGAGTAACGAAATTTTCATGGTCACAGCTGCGGTGGTTTGAAAAAAAGGGATGTTTAATATCCTCGTTGACGGGAGGATGGTAGAGCGGGTGACCGTGATGGGGGTGGCACGCGGCACGATTCGACGGTTTCAATTACGCGACACGACTTTGTGCCTCAGCGGTTGGCTGCTTCGTTCTTTCTGACAGACTGCCTTCTGTCGGGATGAAAAAGAAACGCGGCGTCGCGTGAAGCGGAAGGATGCAGACTGGCCAGCCCCCGAGTGGCTGCATTCGAGTTGAGTCGCCAGAAACTTGGCCAAGTATAACAGACCTTCTAACGAATTCGGGGCTTCCACCGGACCGACGAATTCCCGATGCTTCAAACGCCAATCCTATTGTCTCTGGCCGCGCGGTTGCGTCACTGTGCCCACACTACGCTACAGCTCGCCGATAAATAAAACCTCTCTCCCGTTTCCATCCTATCTGTCCATAAAAACGGGAACAAGCATCGCTTAATTACTTTTCCATTCAGTAATCGCGGAGAAGTGATTTATCCGACTATTGAATGAAAAAAAAAAGAAAGAAAAAAGTCGGCCGGTAGCTGCAGCACCCTCGGTAAACATAGTTCAGCTCTGATAAACGTTCGAAGAGGGACGGAAGGGGTGGTTATTGCGGGGTTGCCAATAAAATAGTTGTTCCGCGGGAATGAATGGCCCCGACCGCAAAGTTAACTACCGGCTGGAGTGTGTCCCCCGCACGGAAACTATCAGCGAACAATTCTCGAGCCACCTAGCAATGGTGGTCACGGAAGAAGGACGAAGGAAGGCCACCGCGTTCGACGAGGAGGACGGTTCGTTGGCTTCCAAGTGGCTAGACGCACCGAAAGAGAAAGGAAGAGCAAGGGAAATCGGGAGGGTGGGTAGGGGAACGGTTTAGGAGGGTTGCTCGAGCCCTATTATCGGGAAATTAAAGGCAGTAACTCATCTTGGGACGACTTCTATTAGACTTTCCCTGGCCAGGCCGGTCGATATTACTTTCGATATGAACGAGCCACTAAATTAATATCCACAATGCACTGGCAATTATGAACGGCCCTTATACTTCGTCTACCACATCCCCCATGGTTGCCTCGTCGGAGGGGGGTCGAATCGCTAGCCGTCGTCAGCGTCCCGATAAATGGCACGGGAATCTGCGATATTCAGTGCCTACTCGAGGACAGAGGAGCTGTCTCTCTGTAATAGGCCAAATATCAGAAGCCCGGTGGAACGTTGCTTGATATCAGACCGTTGCTCTCTGATTTACATCTGCGAATCGAGATAAAAGGCGATGGCTGTTGCGATCACGAGTCACGAATCAAACCACGCTTCAGACTGTCGCGCAAAGACGTCAGAGGATTTCCAGACTCTAAACAGCAAAGCTGATTCGGACAGTGTAAACCGCGTAACGCGATTGCGACGCTTTTTCCGGATTGCCGACGAAACTCGCTCGGCCACGAGAGTGTCGCGGCGTTTTAATTCCCTCCCTCAGTTCGCCAGTTTTCGTATCGTCGGAGCCGCGGCCAGAGTTCGGGTAAACAAGGCGGCAGCAGTCGGATTACCGAAATGGGATTGGCGACGTCGCCACCTAGCCGCTTACATAGCTATGCGCGAGACCGTATAACGGAGCGAACAATTAGACAAGTCCGACTAATGGCAGTGTCTGAAACGCGCGGATGGAATCGCATCGCCAAAAATATGTTTGAAACTTGCACGGGCAAGGCCAATTACGCGTAATTCACTTGTATAGAGTTGCCGCGAGTTTCGTCATTCGTTCCGCAACCCCTTTCTTCCTTCGCCGCTTCTTCTGTCCCTCTGTTAGTCGCCATTCTCTCTCGCCCACTGCCTCTTCACTACCGCGCACTTCGTTTACCGCTTCTCTCCGAGTCGCTCGCTCTCCGCGTTTCGCGGAGGACGCAACGATGTTAGCTCACCTTCCTAATCGTTTTAACGCACCCACACGCGGCCGCGCCAGCGTGCCCACATCCACGCCAGCCGAAAATCATTACAACGGGCGCGAAACCGTGCGTTTTCGTCTGGGGGGGTTCGCGTTCGCACGTTCGCGTCGTTTGCACAAGCCCCGTCTCGCGCGGCGCGAGCTTCTACCAGCGAGTGTGTGTGTGTGCGCGCGTGTGGAGGCGCGGGGGCGTGCTGCAACTGTGACTGGCTGATTCTGTGTGGAACGGTGGAAAGCGTCGCCTCCTGCAGCCCTTTCTCTGCACCGGTCCTTTTATCACGCCGAACTTCCGGAAGCTACCGAGCGTCACGGCGACGGCGACGTAACGAGTTGTCGGCGACGCCGGTGTCGCTGCGCGTCGTCGTGCATCGCGTGCACGGGATAGGGATTGAAAATTATACAGTTTGCTGACACGAAGGCGACGCGTTCGTGGGCGTACTGCCTGCAGGAATGTTTGCTTTTTACGGGGCGAAACGGCGAGTTTCTGACGTGAAGGGAATTTCGGGTTGATCTGCCACAGAGGGAAGATTCCCTTAGAATCTTTCGTGTCTTAGGAACTTGGGGCACTTAGGGAAATAACAACACCCAGAGTTCCTTTCACGCTGCCCTTTCGTCGAACACGAAATGCACATCGCGAACCCTCGCCATCATCCGTTATCCTTCCTAGACGTAACGAGGACGTAACGAGGACGAGAAACGAACAATGGACGAGCGTTTACATCGATCTCGTTCTTCCCCGTATCGGGGGTTGATTTTATGTACCGCGGGTAACATATTGCCCAGGACGCGTCTCCTAATATCGAGACATGCCGAGAGAGATGCGTGTTTGCGTTCACACGGCCGCATATGCCCGGTCTCATCGATTCGTCATGATCAGCGGAGGCTGGCTACTTCACAATGATCCCCCTCCGCGAACCTCGCCGCTCTGGCTTATTCTCCAGCCCACGGAAAATGCGTCGTTGATTAAATCTATTTTGGGTAATCGACGATGTATGAGCGATTGGCCTGTCTCGCCGCGAGGGGTGTCGAGCCGTGACAACGCTTCGAGAAAATGGAGAAAACATGGGGTTGTCGGTCGTCTGTCAGCCACCCCCGAAATTTCTCGTTGTTCCGTGGGGTTGCTCGTTGTTATTCAAGCACCCAGAACATATATGGAGCGAATCGACCCGCGAGTTACCTTGTTATTAATTATACGAAATAGAGAGTGTTGGTCGAGCTGAAGAAGGGGATGAAAATGGGGTAGCGACGCAAAGGCGAAGTTACAATGATAGGTATGTGGAATCTGAGACGCGATACGTACTTCTCTCTCTGTCTTTCTCTCTGTCTCTCTGGCGAGGAGCATTTTGCTTGTCAGATTCCCCTAGGTGGCAGGTAAACAGATGCACCATTGTTGCAGCTCGGATTATTCTTCGTATTTAATGCAGGCTATCTTCGGCCAAAGTTTTCATTGTTCCCCGACGTGAATCATTCGGAACTGGTGTTCTCTCCCCGTAGCTACTTTCTCGAGTAGATACGAACTTGCCGGCAATAACGGTATTGCGATGATCATCTCTGCAGCGAAGGTGAGGCTTTTAGCCGGCAAGTTTCTTCGGTTCTGGAATCGACTGAGCTTCCGCGAAGCTTTTTAGCTCCGGGCGGGGGATGTTTCGGGGGACGATTAACACCTCACCAGCAGCGATTAACGGTAGGGGGTCCTAAGTTCTCCGGTTCTATCAGGCTTTGTCGAAAGTGAGCTGCTAATTATTTTGTAATAAATGTAAAAATTACCTCTATGTGTCAGTACCTACCTACGTTTCGTCCCGAGCGATGATTGCTGAGTTTATGGTAATACAATATAAGGATAATTAATAGTTGAGCTAATGGATGTTCGGTTCATCGAACGACCTACATCCCTCTTGATCACCCCGTATGCTTGCCTCTGTGCACGTTTCTGTGATCAGCAAGAATGCGTCTCTGCATCTGGCACACATCCACCCTGTTATTCAGGATTGACTCGCAATACTGTTCGTTTGAATTGCCAAGAACCCGCTGTATCACTAAAACTCGCCACGCGGAATAGGGTCGGGCCGAAGGTGGAAGGGACGTTGATTACAGGTTCTCAAATAATGCCACGTAGTACCTGGAAATTTCAAACAGTTGGCAAGTAGAGATATATTATATTATACTCCACTATCAGTTTATCATTACCGATAGACACCGTTTCATATACATACATCTTCTTCTTGATTCTAATCCCACAGATGTAACTCACCCCCACCATTCATCGAAATTTCGGGGTGCATTTACATTCGCGGCCTCGCATTATTACAATTCATTGTCTGAGAACATCAGGTACATCAATTAAAAAAAAATTTCAGGCAAGCAGCTTCGTTGTACATAAAGATTGAGAATTTGTAACTTATTTATAAGAGTAATAGGGTAGGGTTTTAAAACAGCATGTTTCCAAATCTCGTCCTTTTGCACCGCAAAAGGAAAAAAAACGCTATATATCTAACGCAATTTGACGGTGTAATAGAGACGTATAATTATTATTATTAATATTATTGTCATCATTATTATTATCATTATTATTACGAAAAGTTCCTTCAAATCGTCCAACCCCGTATTCCTTTCAATAGCTGACGCTCTGGCGTTTAAACTTCTTCTAGTTAATCTTCCAAGACTTTCCAACATTTTACAATCTTTGTAGCTGTTCGCACACGAAATGCTGGGCCATTTTCTCGGGCTCTAGTTTGAGAACCCGCAACATAGGTGCCGGCGAAGGAGGGTTGCCAGCATTACGATCGCCGTCTGGCATAGGTATCTGAATCCCAGAGTTACGATGATCAGCTCGATACGAACAATGTGGAATGACCTGGCAGTGACGCAGTTAGATCATCCCGTATTACCCTGTGGGTGCACCGATTCTCGAGTGTTGCGCTGGTGGTCGTTTTCTATGCACGCGCGTGCAGGTTCTCCATCACGGAGTCGTTGTGTTTGTAGAGCATTTACATGGTCGTGTAAACTCATCGGGAATACTCACAGGCAAACGAGCGCGTATAGCACGAATATGTGATGCACGTATGCATGAAAGGCTGCAGTTGGAGATATGGAAGAGTCTTAAGGGGGGAACCTGGTATAACTAGCTGAAAATCGAGTCATTTTTCCGGATTTTTTTTAAAGAAAGTACTTAATCGATCTTTCTGAAACTTTCGGGATATTGTATTAACAGGTTAAGGTAGATAAAAAAATTTTTATTTAAAAATAGCAACAAATAACAAAGTTATAAGGGCTTATGCCCAGTCCGTTGGCAACGCAATTGGTACACTGCGGGCAACGTAGTGTCTTTTGGTTTCATCTGAACCCAAAAATCGAACAATTTTCGCGTATCAATTTATTTCTTAAAACATGCAAAATTGAATAAATGGCGGCCTCTTGAAAAAAGGTCCCTTTTTCCAACGAAATTTTGCCTTAAATGTGTTATAAAAAGTTATTTATTTAAACAATATCATTATACCCATAGCTTAGATCTGTGAAGAAAATGTTCGCAAATATCCGTGCACAAGGCCAAGTCGATTGGTTGAATATTTTTGGAGTTACATTGCCCGCAAATTGTGAAACCGTCGTTTCAAGAAAAACGCGTTTCAAGTTTTCTGATAACCTGGCGCTCCGTAGCAAAACCGGCTATATCCGCTTTAATTTTTCGAATTTCGTTTTGCGGCTTTGGGAGCATATTATTGTGATGTTTAACTATTGATTTATGCAAAAAAAAAATCGATTTCTTCGACCCGCTACACCAGGTTCCCCCCTTAATACCTTTGCACCTGGAACAAGTGTCTCTAATCACATTAGGTGATATAATTAGCTCGTGCAAATCGAGTGGAATAATCTACTGCAGTGATTTCTCATTACATTAAGACGCGACACACACTCGCGCTTCCCTGTGCACATCTCTTTTAGCCCGAGAGCAACTCGAGCAACATAGCGATAGTTCACGAAGTACATTGCTAGAGCAACAGCATCCGTGCGAAGCAAGCTTGAGAATTCTACAGGGTGACCAAAGCGCAACGGGTACATGACGAGCGAACCGATGTGCCCAGTCCTTGGTTGACACGTGTCGTAAGCCGATCCTTGCCGGGACGCAGGACCATTATCCCGTACACGCGCCTATCACGTATACAGCCGCGGCTGGACGTACAGAGTCGCGGGTGTATACGGTGCAATTACTGTTGCCAGTTTGACACGTATCGACTTTATGCTTGGGTGAAAACGATCGTGCCAGATCCTGTTTATAGCGCTGGTTACCTTAGCACGAACGATACGTCCTGGCTAGATGGTAAGTGTTACAGACAGCCACTTGGGCGACCATTCAGCGTGGAAACTACGGATAGAGGTGAATTAATCGTGGGAACGTTATTCCGTCTAATTAAGATAACGTTATTATTTCCAAGGCACGTGCCCCACTCGTTTCAGCGAAAATCGACTCGTGTACAGTTGACGCGTACACACGCTTTCAATGAATAGACAAGCGAGACGAGAAAAGAGGGATGAGAAACGTTACCGCAGCGGGAATTTCGTCGACACATTGTTGTTAAATGCGGTTAAACGTTTTGGACGGAAATTGGTCGGACTGGCGAAATGAAACGTAGTTTTCTTCGGTGAATTTCAGGGCTTGTGCGGAATTAATGTTGCGAACTGAGGATATAATTACACTGCCAACGAACTGTTGATGCTTGCAGTCGAAGGCTGAAGTCAGCACGTATGTAATTGGCAATAACTAACTTTCGTTTCCTATTACATTTACCGTCGGTTAATTCTCTGCTCGACGTTGGAATAATCGCCGGCCACAGGGCTGCGACTTTTCTACATTCCGGTGTTGAACGCATCGTAACGATTGCTTGCCATTAGATTGGCTTAACCAATATCCTTCTCGTGCCAGAGAACTCGAAACACGGAAACGAAAAAGCTCGGATCATCTGTTACCCAGATTATAGTGTCACCGGGATGTTAACGTGACTATTCTTCATCCAGGCGCCCTGTTCTACGCCACGAATACTAGGTAGGGTCACCAAGGGTTGTTTCCATGGGGGTGGGGACGAATGTACGCGGTAGTTGAACCGTATCTACGACACACGCCGTGTATATGTGTGTTTCTTTTTAAAATTGCTCGTGAATAACCTTCGATTCTCGGTGGCGTTAAAAATTTCACCCCCATCGGGAGAACCATTGTTTCAATTCCCCTCCTCTCTCTCTCTGAGCTTTTTCATCAAGGTCCGCGGCAATTCGAAGTTACTGTCAACGCGGTCAAATTTCATCCGCGAATTTTTTTTCAATCGACCCAGTTTACCGCGAATAGCCGTGACTTCGGCGCTTTAATATAGGTACACGGAGGAACAGCCTGTATCGACAAAGTGTCTCCGCAATGGCAATCAAGCGGGCGCATTTATAACTACGGTAGTTTTCACGCGACACATTCTTTATATAGTTTTCCATTTTTGTGGCGAACGCTGTAATTATTAACTTGAAGAATCCTTTCACTCGGTGTAACGCCGTAGAGTGACGCTTCTACGTTCGGAGTAGCAACGGATGTGTCTGTCCTCTATTGGCGTCGTAGAAACGGCTGAGTTAGGTAGGCAGAGGCAAGCAAATGGGCGCGCGCACCAGGGCTGAACTCTGACTCACCCCTCGCTGTACAGGGATGTAGTCTGCAGCCGCCACCCCCCTCCCCTCCCCCGATGGCTTTGCTGCCCCGAGCTACGCACGCAATTACCATCCCTGATTGGATTAGGCAGCGTCTTGATTTGAGCCCAGCGTCGACAATCTCACCCATCCGTGTCTGCGTTGTCTCCGGTAGCTCTCGCAGCTTGCGCTGAAAATAGCAGTCGCTCGGAAATATTTGCTAAACCCCGGACACCGGCTATCATTCTTTATAAACCATCTGAATTTCATCTTCCTAATAATTTACCAGGTAATTCGATTGATTAATCAGAAATAAGTACAGCTCTTCCCGTATTATCACGCTAAAATAGAACGCCGGTGAAACGGTTGTAACTTATTCAAAACTGCTGGAATTATAATATGAATCATAGAGGTCGTTCTAATTCACGCTGGAACGGTCTATTTTACCAGACGTTGATTCCCGATTAATTCATAATGGCGTGTGTTATTCGAAGCGCGGTCCCTCGGACGGGGAGGAGCACGATTAGCAAGAATGCTGACTGCGTGATTGCACCATATCCCTCAACTTTTTACCAGCGGTTTCCACCGTAGGAACGTTTTCTCCTTGGCGGAGGAAAAATTGCAGCTGTTTCGGACTTTTTGAGCCGCTCGACTGGAGTTATTAATCCACGCTTTGCGCTCCAGTATAATCGCTGTGAATTAATTTCCCGTAATTCTTTTTACGCGGGACTCCAGTAAAAATACACTGCTTTACCCACACACTGGCGCCGCGACATTGTGCCCGGGGAATAATTAGAAGTGACGCGAATAGAAGGTATAAGAGGAATATGTATCCGGGCGTTCCAGAGAGAAGATCGATAGGTAGATGTTGACGAGAATACACCTATTTCCGAGCTTCGCGAAATTTTTGTTCCACGATATCGACTGACAGAGGGCGATGGTACAAAGGGAGCGAGGGAGGGGGATAGCGAGAAGGTCATCGTGCGTCACATACTGATAGAACGGAAAGACGAATGGTCCGCTGGAGTGGTTAGACCCCAAATCTGTTCGGGATTTGGCAGGACGAGAACTTAAAACGAGGCTCACGTTCCCTATTGGTGAAGGACGACGGGCACACTTCGCTGGCAGCCACCTAGACCGGTCAGAAATGTACTCACGTACGAATTCCTTTTCTCTTTCCCACAGGGGATTGACCGGCTACTTTTCATTCGCCCGATATTCCTACGTTTATTGATTGATCGGCACGTCAAATTGCTTTCGAGCAAGTGCCAGAAACTCTCCCGCCGGTGTCTGATCTCTGTGTGTCCGATTCGTTTCTCTATCCACCGTTTCCTTAATATCTAACATTAGCTCCGATGATTTATCTTTAGAAGTCGGCTTCCTTTCCTCAGGCATCGCCCAGCTAACACGACCGCTCGATTAAATCAGTCCCCGATCCAGCTAGAAAAGCGAAGGAAACGTATTGACTCGGAGCGCGAGAGGTGAGTCGCAATTCCTTATCCAGAAGTTCATTATCAGCGCGGAGTCGTTTTATCATCCCCGTCGACGGGATGGAAAAGAAATTCGATGGTTATCCTTGTGCGATCTAGAGATGGAAATGGCATCCAGCGTAAGGGAGGGAGTTGGTCGAGTGGCGCATTATTACCATAAAATAATGAAAAGGGATCTGGCTGCATTACGGGCCGCAGCCCATTACGTGGGGTGGGCTGTGATCTTTCTCTGTAGTCCGAGGTATGCATGCTTCACTGGTCAGATAGATAGTCCTGCAGTGACGGAGCAGGAGCGATCTCCTTTCGCGAAGGGTCATACCAATTCTATATAGATACCTCTTCAAAGGGAATATCGATTTTTGCCGATACGCACACCGTTTGCCCTAGCGACTTGTCCTCTTGCCCACCCTTTTCAGCACAACAGATCTGACGTAATAAATAGGGTAGCCCTGCGGAACATTTAAAGATCCTCCTGCAAATTCCGAAGAAACCCAGTGAAGAGTGCGGATGCGGCCTCACGAAAGACCCCACCGAGAGAGATTAATCCGTTAGTGTCGCGTAACGGTCTTCTCTAACAGCGAAGATCGCGAATGGTGCAATTACAGGGAGGGTCATCATATCGAATCGTTCGAGTTGCCCGCAAAGCGTTCGGCTGTCGATGTACCACCAGACTGGCGACCGTGAACGTTAATCTAGCGAATGGGAACCGGTCCAGCTGCACTTGGAATAATCATGTTTCCGGCAGAACTCGATGACCGGGTAAAAGCCTACTTCCCCTGATCGGCCTTAACTTCGTATACCCATCTCAGCGGAAGAGAGGCCCGACTATATCGATGCGGTATACACTTCTTAGCGACCTGTGGGCGATAGAGAGGTCTGTACTACGGGGGGCACAGAGGAGGGAACAGAGAAAGAGTAGCTGCGAGCTGAGAGAGACCGGAGCGACTCCGCACACGTAGGAGCAACTCAGAAATCGAATTCCAGCGGGTCGGTGTGGGGACCCAGGGCGTCGTAGCCTCCGCGTAATCTCCGGTTTCGTGGAAAATGAAGCGCCGGGCGAATTCTGCGCCGGTAAATCGACTCCGCCGGATAATGAGCCGAGCCGAATAATTTCTCTTTTCTGGCACACTGAAACGGCTGAATCTACATCGACCGATCCTGCGCGGTGTAGTTCTATCACCTTCGAAGACGTTCCCTCCGCGGGTTACACGCGTCGCGTCGCCTCAGATCGCTCGACGGTTGGACGGGAGTTAAGTGCTCGGTTCGACGTTTGTCCAGCGCTCGCAGCGCGGATCGTCCTTAGGACTTCTCGATAAAGGGCTTTGTGAGACGGATGTCGGGAACACTGTTATTTTTTAGAGGCGTCTGCTTGAGAATTAGGTGCCCAGTTTTGAAGCTGGAAGAGGAGTGAGGGGCTTAGAAGTTAATTATCGGAGGGACATGGAACTTTTGCAGACTGCACGTAGTAGAAAGCACTTTGCCCTTTCGTTCTCAATCACGACTGTGTACCCAGGTGGGCGTGGAAGCGTTAAAAGACCAGTGTCAGTCGGTAAACTCTTCTACTTGATTATTCGTAGTTCATAAACATGTCAGAGAACTCTGATTCCTTCGTAGTAGGTACCTACTTTGGCCGATCGTTGTCGAAGTTCCTGAACGGATGGAAAGGCACTGGATGCCAGCAGGGTGAAAAGAAATATTATTCGCGATCCGCCGAAGTTAGCCGTGCGAATGCCAAAGTTTCCCCATCCCGCGATACATCAAGACGTTTATATTCTGTAACCATTGCTTCGAGGAAGCCCTCCCTTTTAGAAAAACTGCCATTCTCCATGCCACCCCCTCAAGACAAACTGGAAATACAGTGGATTCAGTCGGATATCGTTGAGAAAGCCATCCGATTCGTGGGGTCGTAGATCGTCCGGCGGGTTGCCGTGTGGCCAGAGGGGTAGCTGAAAAAGAGGATGCCAAAGGCGGTCGCGTCGGATCGAAAGCCCCAGCGGAACTTAACATGTGCGTTTTATTGTCTCTTAGCTTGAATAACACGCGTTATTTGGCGCGAGACAAATGCTTAAATCGAAGGATAGCGGGCCGAGGATCCCGCGGTGTTTCGCCTCATAGAAGTCCACCGTCCCTATTTTCTTTCCTTCCTCCCCTTCTCCCTGTCGGGAACACGAAATCCTCCCCTTCGTCATCTATCTGGTGACATGGCGATACATCTCGACGTATAGTCGAATAACTATTACTCAGATGGCTTGACCGCGTTGCTGGTAAAAACGTATCCAATTTCCAGAGGTCGGCTAGTTGGTCTTTCGAGTATCTAATCCTTCTGGATCGAAACAGTATAGGTACTTAAACATTCACACGTCTCCAAAGTGTCTCTTAATCGCGGTATCGATCCCGCTTCTCTCCGGTTCATCGGGCCTAACGCAAAGTGTCCGAGTGACACACGACGCGGATAATCCCCGAGGATATTCGTCCAATTCCAGGAGACCGCAGGGCCTTATCTGGACCTAGAAGGTGACGTCTGTGCAGCCGATCCCCAGCCGTCTTCGAGGGTTGTTCGTAAGCAATAAACGCTGATACGACGGTGGCTGCTCGCGTGTCGAGGGTGCCGTGCGGTCATGCGATACCGCCTTTCGCCAGGGGTAACATTATTGAACATTACGTTTATAGATTTGTCGCAGCCTGCCACGTAACCGCCGCCGCGCTCGGGCAAAACCGGGCTCCGTGTTTCCCCGTGCTCTTTCCCTACATTAGTCGCACTCGCCAGGAAGTCATTACCTAGATTCCGGTGTTTGAAAAGTATTCTCAAGGCAGGGGATTGCCGACGAGCGTCGTGCCAATAACGTAACTGAAATTCGTCCACGGTGATCCACCATGACACGCGGAGTTTGAAGCGGCTCTCCAGCGCCACTCACGGCATATTGCATTCCGTCGTGCGAGCGAACGGTGCCACGAGCCGTGTACCGCCAAGTGCGCGTCTACCGCGTGCGTGATACACGGCCGTTCTCCGAGTACCTTCAATTACCGGCTATTAAGAAGCAAGTGTTAGAAACGGTAAATCGATTTGACGGGGTCGCGGGGAGCCGAGGGGGTGGGTCGGCTTCGACCCGCGCCGACTAATCACGATACTGGTTTCTTTTATTCCTTCCAAGGGAGATGGTTGATAAGAGGGGAATTACACGAAGGCCCTTATTTCGAGTACATACCGGCCGTTCGATGTGGATAAGCGAAAAGAGAAGGTTGGCGACTTCAAAGCCGTCTGACCGCGCAGCTTTTAAAGCATTCACGTTTTAAATCGCTGCCGAAGAGACACCGCCGTGCACGGTAAGATTCGAAGGCACGAGGCGCGCTTCGACAACCGGGATTTATCGATTATTATCGGCTGCATCTTGGATAGCTCTAAATCAAACACGCTGCTTGATTGAAGTGCACTCGGCTGAAAGGGGTAAAGGGTAAGAGGTAAGAGGCCTCCAGTCTCTCATCATCGGGGATTAAACTGTTATTGCAAACTTTCCGCGGTGCCGGCGTCGTCGTCATCGTCGACGGCTACGGCGGAGCATATTGAGCGTCGCGAAATTAAAATACAGGACGAAAGTTTACACATTGGATAACGCGCGCGGGCGCGCGTCTGCGCCGCCCGTCAATATTGAAATCCGGAAATTGTGACAGCCATTCGCTTGTTCCGACCCCTCTCCCCTCCCATTGCTCTTCCGACGCTCCGCTCGTCGCCGCGTTCTGATTTCGACTGATTTCGGATTTTCGGCTCGCCATTGTCACGAGATCAAGTCGGCGCAGCCTGGGAATCGCGCGGCAACGCGTCACCCAAGTAATCCAATATTTTCAATTCCGACTGTCTCCCGTTCTCCGCGACGAAACAATTTTCCCGCGTGTTTTCCTTTCTATCTCTGTTGCACTATAGATTTTTTTTTCCACGCACACGACGACGGGATGCAAACGAATCTATAAAATAATTTTAGTGATTATAATTGCTGGGTTTCCCTTGTCCACGCGATGGAGGAACGTCTATGCAGGCACGCAAGTAGTGATCGTCGACGTACGTTCAATCTCCTGTCGCTAAATTATCACGTTCGTTGTTCGCCGAGACGCGTGACGCGAGTGTAAACTGCTCGCGGAATGCGCAATGAGTTTAATCACGATGTAAGTACATTACAGGAGATCGATACCTCCTGGTGACTGGTTTTCATGGCTATAAGGTATAGGTGCGCGCGGTTATTTGGATTGCCAATGGGTCCTTTCGATCAGCCACTCCAGCAACGTTCGTAATGTCTCTAGGTGAGAATTTCTTTGCCACGTGTTTACCATAGCGCGGCTTCTTTAGAATCATTTTTTGCCGCTGTTTGCACGGGTGAGTGGAAAGGAGTGTTCCCGGCGGCGCAGTCATTCCCTGAAAATCCGCTGGAGGACAGTAATCGAACGATCAATCGAATCCACTACGGTTCGCCGTCCTCTCCGGTTTCAACGGGCGCGATAGTCTTTATTCAGTTTCCAGAAGAGTCCACTCCGGACTCCGGGGGGTGGAAAAAGGCGGCGTGGCGAAAGTGGCAGGGGCTGGCGGAGGGATTGGGGAGGAGGTCGGTTGGATAGGTAAGCTTTGGATTCCGTTTCTAGGAGCCCGTGAAATCCCGCAAGTTTACTTGGACTCGGCGAACGACTCGGGGGCAAAGACAGTTCGCAGCGCGATAAAACCTGCTCCTTCACCCTTCGACGCAGCCACCGACTAATGGAAGGTGTCGATAGGGCTCGCGGGGGTCGAAGTTTACATAGGAGGGTGGAATGGAAAAGGGCGAAAGAGAGGGAGAGAGAAAGTGGGAGAGAAAGAGGTTCGAGGGACAGGGTGGAGATGTGAGAGAAAGGGCAACTCCAATCTCGACGTGGCAGGATGACTACCCCACCGCCATGTTGGATTTCATTTTCATTTCTGCCGGGGGTCGATCAGGGCGCCTGCGCCACCCCCTCGGTTCCTTCCCCGTGTGCAGCCGCGTCCGTGTCCGCGGCTCGTTGCAGTGGATGTCGACGGTGTGTCGATCATCCGATGGTGTTGGTCCCCGGCGTGGAAAGTGGAAAGTGGAAAGCGTCAGTGCTTGCACGGCCGTACAGCCGCTCGGAAGGGTGGCTGTACGCAGAATCGGTCTCGAATTTGCCAAGAATCTCGGAGTACGCCTAAAGGGGGGGGGGGGGGCCCTCTGTTTACGTATGCAAATGAGAACGGATCAATGCCGTTAATTAGGATTCTCCAACCTGCTCCCCCTTCACCCTTTATTCTTCTCCTTCCAAGGACGTCCATTGGTTGGTCTGTCTGTCTGTCTGTCTGTCTGTCTGTTCACCCCTCGCTCTCGACTGATTCGGCCCGCCACCTATCGCTCTCGGCTCCGTCCCGCTCTCTCGCTTCTATCTCAATTTAGCGGCCGTAGCTATCTTATACGCCTACGATAAGCTTGTAATGCGGTGCATGCACCGGTCTCGCACGGCCCAACGACCATAATCGTACGTGATGGTGTATAATCATACGTGCCAAGCTTCTCCTCCCCTTGCATTCTTCTCCCTCCTTGTCGGGGTCGGGCGCCCCACCCCTCCGTCGGCTGTCTTCTTTTTCGCGCAGCTTTTGCTTCCACTTCCTCCTGGATTTCTACGGGCTCTCCTCGACACTTTTCCAGCGCACCCCGCAACTTTCCTCGCCCATGGCTCTCTCTTCCTGTCCCTTGGAATTTCTCCGACATTTGTCTTTCCACTTCCCGTGCCCCTTCGTGTGCCGCGCTTTTTGCTCGTTTCCTCCACTTTCCCTCGGCCGCTCGTGCTTCCCCCCCCCCCCGCTTCTCTATTTGCCCCGCTCGCCCCCTCCCCCCCCCCCAATTTCATCTAGCTTCCCGGGCCTCGAGTTTCGGCGGCGGCCGCAACTTCCTCCAGCGGTGCTCGCGTGTCGCGTGAATAGGTAGTTGCTCCGTGGGCCTCCTCGTCCAGACCTTCAAACAAAGACATTATACCTGGCCGACGTGATTACCGTCATTAGCCGGTGGACATCCTGTTGCGCCTCTGCCGATATAATTTCCGCGACACCCTCAGCCACGAACGAAGACGTCGGCGGCCGGCGCGCCGCATCGTGCTTTCGTAATACCTGGCTAGATTGTCGGCAGCCGAGGATACCGGCGGGGCCTGCGGGTATCATTTCGAGGAGATTACGAAATCACGCCGCGCCTCTGCCCGTATCATTACGATCGTTTGGAATATCGTGCGCGTCCGCGGCCTATTTAAATCGCTACGATTTCCATCCGCGGTGCCGTTGCTGACAGGTTGAAAACCGCGGATCTTGTTGCTTGTTCGTCTCTAACCGGGACAATAGTCGGGAGTTTTTCGAATTCTCGGTGGCACGGGCGCGGAAAGGGCAGGGAGTAACGATCTGCATCGGATCGACGGATTACTTAATAATATACAATGCGCGTGTTAACGGGGCGCGCTATTTCTTCGGTGTATTACACAGTACAGTTAAAGGGAGATTGACGGTTATCGGTTTCATTGCAAGTGGTTATTTTGCACCTTGGCGTTTGTCGATTCTTTGTTTACACAAAAGCAACGGTGCTGCGGAGGAAACTCGCCAGCTGTGCGTGATTGTTTGATGGCTTCATGAGCCTTGGTTATGCACGGACGAAACGTCGACATCGATAAACAGTAGCGCAGCTAATTACACCAGCGTCATTGAAAGGAAGAAAAGTGCGAGCGTGTTCAGGAATTTATGGCGAAAATGCGAGCAGGAAATGGAAATATCCGCGGCGGAATAATAGAAGCGCGTCCCGCATTCTCGCGATCAAATATAATTAGGTATTCCCTTTATTGATATTTCGCGTGTACCCGCCACGTTTAAACGTACTTGTAATACCTGTGCTGCTTTGGTTCCTCCTGTCGCGTGTACCAAGGGACGGAGGAAGGGAGAGAGAGAGAGAGAGAGATAGAGAGGGAGGGAGGGAGAGAGAGAGAGAGAGAGAGAGAGAGAGAGAGAGAGAGAGAGAGAGAGAGAGAGAGAGAGAGAAAGAGGGAGAGAATTATCGCCTCGACGCCGTGCCCAGAGTTACCATCGAAATTAATGGCCGTGTAACATTGTCGAGGAAAAGTCCCTTCCATTGTGAGAGGCAACGCGCCGCGTACCTAGATGAGTTTCAGTGGCAATGAAAATCATCGCGGCTGCACCGGGTCTGGTAATTAAAAGGTAATGAGCTCACGGTTATGCAGATTGCGGCGAAGTTGACGCGCGGCGCGCCACCCCACCGGTTATACACTTATACCGCGGAGGCCCTTCGTGCATTTATCCTACCTCATCGCTATTGATCGGCGGGAAGTGACACTAAAGGATTGCACGCCGCTGGAATTCTATTTTGTTCCGTACTTCGAAGAGTATGAACCGTGTCACGCGGCAGACCGATAATTGGGTTCCAAGAGAGAGCTGAAAGTTACGAATCGGTCTCATTGTTCCGAGCATCCTATGTACATCGTTACCGAATACACTTCAGTATTTTCAGAGAGATCAGGAGTAGCCGTTTACTCTGCCATAGCCAATACACCTGCAACGAAAGCCCGTTGCCTCTGCAAACATTTGACAGCTCGCATAACCGTGTTCCGTGAGAATACCGAAATCGCAACAGAGATCGGGGGAAGAGATCTTGCCGGTCCCGAGACAGGGGGGCGTATACTGAAAACTTCGAACGCCAGGGCTTGGTATTGTATTTAATAAAACGGTCGTATGTTCGATTTATCGGTGATCGTGTCTATCTCAGAGCTCACCATTCTCCACTTCAAGTGGACGCGTATCGAGCGCACGTGTCGCGGGATCGTGATTTGTCGACCACGCGGCCGCATATTTACGGTTCGGCTGACCAGCCGCCTAGACGGGGCCACACTTACGACGACACGGGTGTGCACCTACTTGCTGAATTTCACATTTCCCGGGGTATTTCCAAAGGGATATCGAGTAGCGCTCTCCAAGGGGAGGAGGGGGGGGGGGGAGGGAGGCGAGGGTTGCTCGCACTCGAGCCAGCGGCTGACTCGATAAGGGCTTTGATATGCTAAGTCCGAACGATCTGACTGGAGATGCGTGAACCGACCACGCATCTCCACAATTGGAATTCGAGGACGCCGCCCGGGCCAACTGTATATATACCCGCCGTGTCGGCCACGAAATTGTACATCCTATATCTCTGCGAGGCCATCCCGCCACTCGAGATGAAAATCGAGACGGTTCTGCGAGGATATTCAGCGCTGGCTAATCGAAAATAGCCGCCGAGAAGCTCCCAGCCCCTTTCGAATATTATTCGTCCCGGTTGGCTGCGAAGGGAACGTGATTATGAAAATTCTTTGCAGCTAGCAAGCGTGTCTCTGGTGGGGTTCGAGGCTCGAGAGAGACTCTTCCCGCAGTGTAAGAATGAAGATGAGCTCGCAGATTCTCGAGTAGATTGAGATAGAAGAGCAGTGGAATCCTCTCGCCCATCGTTTCGATAGGAATACCGAAAACCCTCGCGCAACTTCGAACACAACTCTTTACTCACCGAATTTCCACTCAATTAAATCACCGCCTGCTCGGGCGATAAATAACCTGGCTGTCCAACGTCGGGACGCTGGTTTTCGAGGGCCGATGCATCAATCAGGGTACGACAGGGAGGGAGGAAGCTAAAATGGATCGAAAGGAAGAGTGTCGGAACTGTCTGCGGAGGAGGCCTCGGAAAATTGCAGTTATTCCTTTCACGCTGGGAGGAAGCAAGTGTTGCCCGTTGCTGGAGCCGTTTGCGTCGCCGGTCGATTCCGCTCGGTCGTTAAACTCGGGCCGATGCCGCGCGGCCTCACCGCTCCTCTTCCTTTTTTCTGTTCGTTCACGCTTGTCAATTTACGAAACCGCCTGTTGCACCTGCGTGCGTCTCCCCTCGGGAACATTGTAACGCATGTATACGCAAAATAAAAGGGTGCTCCGTGGCCGGGGACGGGCACCGGGGTCCCCGGCCCCGTCCCGAGGCGGATCGCCGCGGAAACACGCGCGGAATCGGCCGTTACGGCCGCGTGACACGTCGCGCTCGATGTTGCAGAAAACGGACACAGAATCCACGCACCACGGCGATACACTTGTCCGTCGTCGGCCAGGTATACACCGAGCCAGTAGCGAACGCTTCTCCCCCTGGGATTCTCGCGTTAAGAGCAGGTCCCGAGCCGTTCGAGCATGAAGAACTCACTGAACCATATTTAGCGCTATCATGTTGTATTAAGGCCCGCCGAGAGGCGCCGCTCGATAAGACACGACGTGTTAAAAGTTTCGAATGATACGTCTACACGGCGCGCGTATAATACGCGGCTGCGCGCGAGTAAATAAAAGCGATGTGCGAACGAGGCCTGACTCGTGTCCCGGGCCCTCTTCCTCCCGAGGTAGCATGCACGGTAGCGAACTTTCTGGGAATTTTTTGGCTACAACAAGCTGTAACATCGAATCTTGCCGGATGACGGTACCCGGTGCTCGACGAATTTTCGGATCGTAGCCGTTGCATCGTGCATTCGCTAAACCATAAATTTTAGGGAATTGTGGATTTCGAGCTGCGCGAATAGAAATGGGGAAAATGTGAGAAACTCTGCTCCCTTGATTTTTACCACGTTCGGCGAAGCCTCTGCACAAATAGCAATTTAAACGTTGTACACAGTTAGGTAATTGCACCCTTTTCATTCTGCGTACAGCCAGGGTAGGACACCGTTTGTTGCGTGTCGCGTTTGACGAGACGCGCGAATTTAATATTTCGACCAGAAAAAAGATTCGTAAGATTGAAACTGCAGCCGCAGCAATTTTCATCACGGGAATACCGTGAAGCGTGTTTGGCCTAGATTAAAAGCGAGGTGCAGGGAGTTGGGTTCGCTGATGCGCGCGAACCCGCGTTGCGGTTTATATTCCTATTTCCCGTGCTCGTGTATGAGCACTTACTCTTTCATTACGCTTTAAACGGTGGTCCTGAGCGCAGCCACGAGTTTGTTAAAGATGCCCGCGTTTGGAAAACCCGGATACACGGGAAATTTTGCTACGAACACGCGAAATAGGAACGGTGGACGTGTCATTATCGATTCGATTCCTCTCGCCACGGAACAATGCCAGGCTGCTGTCGAATAAAGTCTGGCAGGCACGTAACAATATTCTGCCTATACATTCCGCGAATTAAATTCGATGATACTGCGACTTTATGCGATATTAACGTATCGGTATGCATTGTATCTCAGCGACGGCAATTAATTTGTTGTCGTATATCGATGGAGCTTGATTACACTTTATTATGGGTTTTAATATAATATCGACGCGGATATATGTCGGGCTGTAATTAAATACCATCGATGGAAAGTGTTCGATAAAGTTATTCGCAATGAGCCGCGTGCAAGAACACTGAAATCGCTTGACAATTTCAGAAAATTAATTTGCAGAGCATTGTTCGGTTCGACGTGTCCCGGTCCTTTTTCCCCGTGCGCGGAAGTTTGACGAAGCGCGTGGAAAGCGGGGGAAAAGAATCCCACAAGTTTGACGGCTCACGTTACAAAGAGAGCAAGGAAGGAGCCACGACCGTGCTCGAGTATTCTGAGAAAAAGAAGAAGAAAAGAAAACCATTGGCCGGGTAACACGATACGACATATTCATCATAAACCATAACGCAGAACACCTCGGGCATTCACGGCCCGTCAAAAGTCCTCAAAGAAAATTTTCTACAGGAAGCCCCTTCACGGGCCATTATTATTTTTGTCGGCGGAGGCCGGCGTTTTTCTATTCTTATGGATCTAGGAAGATGAAGGCCCAGAATATAATTATTGCGTCTTAAATCCCGCTTCTGCTCGAACGTAGGCCTTAAATACTGCGTGCGATATCGGATACGGAATCGGTGCTCCGAACAGTGAAAGAAATCTGAGATGTTCTTGTAAAAAGCAATTATGTCAGCGAGCCCTGGAAAACTGGGATTAATGTTTGCAAGATTTTTGTACAAGCCACTTCCTATCGATCCTCTGTACAGTAATAAGTTCAAGAGACTTTGTAGAATATACTGTAAGTGTCAAAACTCAAATTCTATACTAGGAGCAGTACCATTGGCACGTAGAGGACATTTTCCGTCAAATTTTTTCTGAATTTTGGCACTTGCAGTGTCTCCTAAAAGGACTCTTCAATTATGCAAACGAGCAATTTGTCGTGTTTGGGCGTGACTTTTGCTCACTATAAGTGACAATCAGCCGTCAGAAAGCTGACAGTTCACGTCATCCTGTTGAAAGATGCGTGCATCCTTTGGAAAGATAGAGCCGTGAAGCTAATCGCGCAAGATTCTTATCCGCGGATCCCGTATGCCAGCCGCGTGTTGCGCGTTGCGCGGCGACGGAATATTAATTTCTTAGATTTAATTAACCGATTAGTGGATGTCGACTTGACGACGCTTTAACCCAGTCACGTAGGCAAGTTAGCCTACGCCTTCGATGCCGCGACGACTTCAATTAAACGACGTGTCGTAACGCGTGATTTACAAAAGCATCGGGGTTACCCTTGTAACGATATCGAAGCCCAGCAACGATCCGTGGAGTGCCAACAGTTTAGATACACCCCTTCAGTACTTGGAGCGAAGCAGTTGAAGTATCTTTCAATTGTTTGCTCCTTTTTACAGAAACGTAGCGAGGTGAATTGGAGCAGGTGCGGGTACGGTGAGCTTCCCTGAGCGTCATTCCATTGTAAGTTCATTGAGTTGGCCTCCGCGCGAGATAATACATTCTATGACTATTCAGTAAAAAAAAAAACACCGAGCACATATTCCCCGGCAAACATTCTTTTCAAAATGTGACGTAATTTTTTTTTCCGTCGACATGCCGCGATCGCCTCGGAATTTAATTAACTCCGGCTGAAATGTAGCCGAGCGATGTGGGTCAATAGCGTCTAGTTAATAATCAGGCATTCGGGGTTTTTCATTCAGCCCTTTCGCAATATTTTCTGTTTCCCGTGAACAAAAGCGTCGCGCTACAGCTTTGAGCGTGTTATCAGGCTTTCGTTGCTCCCATCCTCCTTCTTTCTAGGATGCTACTTCGTCTCGCTTCCCCTCCCACGCCCCGTTCCCTTCCCCGTCCTGGGAGGTTTAATCCAGAATATTTTGCTCGTACATTTTGCGTCATATCCTACCGTGTATCAAGCACGGAACCGTGCGCCAGTGTGTCTACGCGACTTGCATCTACCGTGTGTACAGCCGGGGGATTCCAATAGAGGAAACAGACGGCCAGACACACGCCTATCGGATTCCTATTATTAAGGTTTCCATCGAAACGCCATCGTAGCTGGCTGGCTGGTGTTGTTCGTGCTTTCGGCGTCACTTTTCGCCCGCGAACACGAAGCTACGCGCTTCACCCCCCGATGACGCCCCGACCGGTTCGAACGTCGGATGCCAGGTCGATGGCAACCATATTCAATTTATTAAAGCGCGCAGGAGCCAAGGGTGTATTAACTTGCACGGTTACTCGTCGTTACGTTCCCCGGTTCACGACTCGAGGTCTAGCCAACCGTAAATCCGTCCCTCCGAATCGCCTCCTGCCAGCGGCATCGACTATCGATCGGCAATCATCGTTACGCGAACCTCTGCCCGGGACGAGGACGATGAATTTTCGGGGGAGCTACTGTTCCCGACGCGTCCATCAGGTTTTTATACTAGACTGCAAACGGGATGCGCGGGCACAACAGTGAGTTTCCTTGGAAGCTCCGTTGATTAGCCATTTTCAGTCGGTCAGTCGTGAATTATTAGAGTTTCAAGAAATTATTCTCGTGGATGGTATACCTAAGTAGCTGCGTGGTTCCTGGATCAAATTTGGGTATCAGCGTGGAGAGGGGGTACTTCGGGATATCAATAGATGACGATACATTGACCATCCTTTGGAATGCAGACTCTGTATCGTCATCGAATGGTGCTTGATAGTGTATGTGTCTGGCCATACTACTACGAGTAACAATCTGAGATACAATGGCTCTCGCTTCACATTTTGATATACTTAATTACTGCCACAGGATACATTAATATCTTGCATCGTGGGCGAGCGGGGACCGTGGATAGGAAAGCAGAGACCTCGATTTCGCGACAATTCTCGTTGGCAACTAATTGAGCCAGGCTGCGGGCGACGCCGCCGTCGCGCAGCCAAGTGCTCCGCGGCTCGTCTCGTTTCGTTCTTTTTCGTATCAATGCTATCTTCGTAATCTCGTTGAATCGCTTACAAGCTCGCTGGTTCAGAAGCGGCGCGGCGGAGAGTTTCTCTCTGTTCACTGTCTCGATTCATCCGTCCTGATTTACATCACAACAAGTTACTCCGTCGCGGTATTTCCACGCGTACACGGACGCGCACACAGCCAGGCGCACCGGCGCATACGTTGATTCATCGCGGGATAAAGTTTCGCGCGCGCTGATACATTATTTATCGGCTTGGCGAATTCGAACGCGCCCGCTACCGGATGTAACGACAGGAAATTGCTAGCGCGAGGGAGCAGATTTCGTCGGCGGAGCGTATTAGACGAGCACGCGTTTCGATTTCCTCCCTCGAAATCATTACTTTCGAACTGTACGGAGATAACGATTAATAAGTGGACCGAACGTGGCCGGTCGATGCAGGCTGGAGGAATTTCAGAATCAAACGTACACAGGGTAATAACGATCGCGAGTGCTTGTCGAGGGAAGGGGTTCTAATTAAAAATTAAATTGGTATGTTCCCATCGTCGACGGAGTTGGGGGATTGGTGAAAAAATATCGCGAATGTTTCGCGTTCGCTGTCTTACTAATTAATATATTACAACGGTACGCGACGGCACCGGCTCGTCGTGACGACCAAGTACGGTTAACGAAGATCGTTAACAATCGCGGGAAACGAGGGACTGCAACGACTCTTGCAAATCGCACCGGAACAATATCGCGGGGCCGGATCACGTCGAATATGGCACCTCGGGTTGCCAGGCATTTTCCGACAAGATAAACGTCACACGGTAACTCTCCCCTGGCCGGCCGCGTAATATCGTTGTATCGCATATTCCACCACGCGACGCGACGCTGCGCGGCGTTACGGAGGGAAGAATGGAATCGTGAGCTCATCTGGGATTGAATTACTTGAATAATGGCTGTCTATCCTTCATTAAATTAGTCCCGCCGCTAATTTATTACGCGGGTAACTGGAGAATGCGGTTCCTGTTCTATAGCTGTACACGATTAACGGACAAGTACGTCCAGTATATTCCTTGGCTATGGATATGATCGTGTACGGGGTGTGTAGAAATCGTCGGCCCCTTTCAATCGTTCGTTGATCCGGTGTTGGGTTTACCGTAATGGGGAATCGAGGTTCCATTGTGCCCCTAAAGAATGCAGAGAGCCAGTGAACGTTGCGAGCCGTGTCTTTCGATTAGAGTACCTTTCCACAGAACTGTTTGTAATGATAAATACCTTAAGAGACGGTAATCGATCTTTCACAAAGAGCGATGAAGAAATACTCACGCTTAACAGTACAGTTTCCCTTGGAAATCATCCGCCGTCGACTACGAACACTCGTCATCTTATAGACCCGAAGAATTGGAAAGTTGAGGAGACCATAGTTTCAGGATGTACGCGCGGAGCAGCGGTAATAATTTGCAAATGGAAAGTAAGGGAGTCGTTATGCGGTGGTACCGAAGCACCGCGCGCAAGAATGTATAAGAATACGGATAAAGAAGGGGGCAGCGGAGGGCGAGAGCAATAGACTATGAAAATGTTGGGAGGTCGAGCGATAAACGTCAACGGGATGGCTGTACGGTACGATAATTGTACGATAACTTGTACGGTGGGCTTGCGCCATTCGTGCAAGCACGCTTTCACGTGAGAAACCGTGTCCAGGGATTGTACGTGCCGGGTATCGTCTTACGCGGATACGTTTAATTAAGCCGTGCGCCGTGGCCCGCGAGGCTCCGTCATGAGACGTCCCACGCCTGGGGAACTTTTTCGCCCAGAAGCTTGATGCGTTTGTTAAGTGAAACGGTGGCGGTAAATTGGAGGAAATTGTTGCGCGGCAGGTTGCGATAGATGCGGGGAAGGGAGCCGGGGACGAGTCCGGGCGGGCTTGGAGCAGCCCTGAGAATGCGGTCGTGGGGTACATTCGATCATTCTCTGCAACAGCGCGGTACAAGCACGTTGCACGCCCTCGTTTCGATACTAGCCCACCGACGGCACACAGGCTCGCCGCGTCCATTAAGGTCCGCACGCGAATGGCCAGACACCTGTGCCCGTAGACGATCTTCCCGTGATCCAGGACGTGTCGTTCGGGATAGGTGGCGGCCAGCCCCGGGGCACTTCTGACAGACGATGCGATAAATCAACAGTTTCTTTCCTGAGCAACTCGGGCCATCCGATGGGAGCCCGACCTACCGCGGGGGTGACACGGGTGAGATGGACGGGCAGGAAACCAAAATTACGCCCGCTTTACGCCGCCGCCACTATGGATCTAATTTATCGTCTTTAAATGCAGATCCTCGGGAGCCGGTGGGCAGACGGCACCGGCCGCGCCGGGCCGCCGCTAGGTCCACGCTACGTAAGCGTGCGCCAGCGTGTGCTTCCTGTCCGTGTAAGCGAGTTTCCCGCGCCGAACACCGTCCGCAATTAGACGCGCCGCGCCGCTCAGGAAATGGCGAGGCCCCCGGTAACTTCGGCGTTCGCCTCTGGCCACGAACCATTTCGTGGTGCATCCAGCCGAGATCTCTTTCTAAATGCCTTCTAGATCCGACATCGATAACGGAACGTTCGATATACCTACCGGCCGCCTTTTACGTGTACCTCCTTCCTCGTTGCTCCGGCTAAGGACATGGGAAGATGCTCTTCTTTCGCGCAGCCCGCTGCCGCCTGGATGCATCAATCACTCGGTGTATCAACATCCAGAATCGATGTTGCTTTCGCTTTCTCTCGGTAATGTATGTTAATTATCAGGTAGCCGTCGTTTCTTATTATTCTAATTGGCCGTCTGTTTCGCGGCCGGAGGAAACGCAGAAGATACGGCAGGCGAAGTGGAAAGCTTCGGTTTTAGTGCGCCGAGTTTATTCCACGATAAAGACGCCCCCAAAATCGAATTTCTCGACGATCTTCGTCGGATCACGCGATAGAATTTCGGCGAAAGCTTTCGACGAGACGTTGGGTTCGTGGCGCGGCCACGAAACGGTGAATTCCAGTGGAACTCTGGCGGAAGTTTAAGGAGCATCGTTTGCGAGCTGGAATCTCGAAAACGGTGGACATATTTCGCGTTTCCTTGAATGGCGGCCTGGCCACTTGATGGAAAGTTCGTTTTCATCGCGTTTTAATGCGAGGCGCGCGGACTATAGAGATGCAATTTTCCGTACACGTTATAGACGGCGAGTCCTAATTGACTTGATCACTTGACATGGCACGCCACCAGTTATCAAATGAAGCTGTCGGCTCGAAGTATAATTTGATTTATATGTAATTACCGAGACCTCCATTATTTCCACGTGACGCGGATCAAACTCGAATTAGCTTAATCATAATCGAATAGCAGCCGCTTTCAGAACGGCTGTGAGCGATTAGTCGACGCTTCTTTGACGGATGATTCCGGCTCTTTAATTATCCCCGTTTGATTGAGCACTTTTAATGCTTCTCGTCACAAAGGCGCCAGTTACCTGCATTCTATCGGGCAAATTTTTCTTGCCGCTCTCGACGGAATCCAGCTAGGCGCCTGACACGAGGGTGTACACCCTTTGCTGTAGCGTTCTCCAAATATTTGCGTCCGAATTTAAATTTCCCAGCTTTGGCTGCCAGCTTAGACCCCGTCCAATTGATTCGATGCCCCCTCGGCGCAAGCGAGCATCGGGGCTCCCGCCACAATTGACCATTTCCGAAATCTCGCTGGTGGCGCTCCGTCCAAGAAAGTTATGCCGGGCAGGAAGTCACGGGCGAAGCTCGAGTCTAAACGACCGCGGCGAACGGTTATGGCCGACATCGAAATACCGTTGCGAATATCGTTGGGCTCCTTTGCTCTTCGATTCCCATGTCGCCCTTTTCCTTTCTTTTTCACTTTGTAACCCGTGACTTTGCGGATACGTGCATGCATGCCGCGATTATGGCGACGTATGTATGCAGGAAAGTTACCTACAGGCTTTCTGCGACCGCAGGTAAGATGTTTGGGGAAAAGTGAATGTGTCCTTAGATCTTTCGTACGTTTGTAAGTCTCGCTGGCTTTCCAGTAAAGTTTCTGTAGGGTTTCAGTTCGGATGAAATAATGACGCGCTTGGTACAAATAATATCTACCTACCTATTCGTTTATTCGAATATCGATGCGGTTCTATCGATCGCTCTCGTCAGACTACTTAGCTGCCTGGACCACGCTTAGCCCCTCCACGCGAGTCTCGAAAAGGCTCACCGCTAGGGCTAGGGTTTCACCTTCGTAGCTGGAACTTACTGCGATACATTCCGCTCGCCACAGTTCCTCCCGTTTTTAATTGAAAACTGAGGGAGTCACGCTGTCAGTGACCAAGCGTGAACAAGATCGCAGAGAAGTTTGACGTGTATTCGCGCGTTTCATCCAGCGAAACGTTCACTTTTCCCTATCTAGAAGCGTGGGATGCATCGACGGACCAAAGTTTCCTAGCAGCTGGCTGTTTACGACCGGCGATTCCCGTTTTACCGCGGTTAATTCATTTAGCCGTCGAACGGCGCACTGAGCGCGAATCGAGTTAATATCGAGTGTATCGCCGGGACCCGATTGCTGGTTATCCCTCTCCCTTCGTTATCGGGGCGCAGAAAAAAGAGTACCCCGTTACCATGGCAGTCAAATCGATTACTGATTGGCAGGTAATGCGTGTGTAATGCGTCGACTGGCGCCCGCCCTAGCTACGCTTCCGTTTCAACATGGTGTGCACTTGTTGAACGGGGCAGCCAAAGGATGCGTCCGACGCATTCGTCTGTACCGTTAGGGGCCCAATTAAATTCGCGAAATTGCGATGAAAAAGGGGGGGGGGGAGGAGGGTATGGGAGTGTGCTTCATCTCGTAATTTTGAATTTACACGGGAACTTGGATAGAGGCAGACAAACGTGAACGCGAAATGTTTGCAGCTCGACGCGTTACTCGCGCACAGTAGCTTTTACTCGCTAGTGGAACAATGTATTTATAATCGGAGAGGAGTGGAGTTGTACATAGGCTAAGTAAACTGCGGTCCAGGGCGGCAAACTTTGGGCGAAAGAAATTGGAAAAGATTTATAGACACAGATGATTATAGAATATTTTAATTCGTTTGAATTAAAATATTTGATGATATTTCACGGAAATCAAATCCATCTCTGTAATTGGACACTATTTAGCTTATTCCGAATCCAGCTCTTCTGCTTAGCTTGATATAAGTAATGTACCTACATTGAACGCTGCGTGATATTCGTTTATATTATAATCACACAGAACTATAAGCCACGATGTTCGGGTCCGATTAATTAAAGGCTTCATACATCCATCCGTGGAAAATTTCATTCGTCCCGGTGTTTCGTTAGAACCACCTGACCCCTGACCGTATCCAGGTGTAATTGGCCGATCGGCAGACATCTTCGAGCGGTGGCTTGCGCAATGGCATGTAGCACGCTTCCAGATGAGGTGAATATTTTTCCTAATCGAGCGGGAGCGAAACGTACGGCCGGCGATTTCTATCGACAAGTACGAATACGGTGCTCGGCTCTGCCGATGCGAAAATCGTACTTTCTCCCGTGGCAGCGCGAACGGTTCACCGTGTACCGCTTCCAAGGTGTGAGATTTGCATCGGTGATTACGGATGATCGAGCTCTTCCGGGAAAAGTTCGCGGCAGCCGTCGACTACGTGTTCCCGTAACGTTTAGCCCGCCTCGATCATAGACATTCGCGAAACTTTCGCGCGATATCAAATATTTACGTATCCCGTTACGTCTGTGCGTATTACTGAGAGCCTGCCTATCGTCGCCTTTCAAGACTGTCCGTTGCACTCTCCAATTATTGCAATTATTAGGCGGATACCACGATGAATTATTTCCGTGGAAGATCGCCTTCTCACCAACCCTCTTGCACTCTTAACAATCAGCAGGATACGCTCCCAAAGTTTGACCATGCCAAACTTTTCCAGTGCGCTCTGCACATACATATTCGTGGTCGATACCGTTGCGAGGCTATTTCGCGATCCATCAGGTTTAACTATTTCCCAGGCCCGTCGCGATTCCAGCGAGCGAACGCGTTGTAAATTAACGTCTCCATTGTTGGCGCTGTTACAGCGGCTGTCACAGTGTAAAGTTTATATCGCGCGTAGACGAGCGTCGAATTGACACGCGCGCAATGTCCCAATCGGACTCGCGGCAATGATATAGAAACATCGGGGGATCCGTTTTTCATCGTTCACTGATGAAAACGCCGCCGACAGCATCGAATACGCGGCTCACAATGCAATTAATAATATTCGGGAAAAGCGTGCTGTTTTTCCGCGGACAATCGGCAGCGCGCGATAATCATTTAACCAATGCGGCGCGTTCCCGTCCAGCGCGTGCGGAAACGCGTAATGGAATCTTTGGCGATGAATCGAAACGCGTATCCCGGTTTATCAACGTCGGGTTAAAGGGAACGGACGTCCGTTGAAAACACCCATTGGATCGCGGATCGTAATAAGTTAAACTGTGAACGAACGCGTTTTAAATGCGCGCAAGTGCGATTTTTTTTTACCATTTGCAAGCTCTTTTGAATGGCGGGGTACGTAAGTCTGGTCCACGAGGCTGCGCGAACGCGGCAGTAAACGTTTGCGGCCGCAATTTTTAGCATGCTATTCCTGGCGAGGCTGTTTCGTTACATTAACGACACGCTGTTACGCCGCTTTGTTTCCTGAAATGAAGAAATTTGCCGCGGGGAGGCGGATTGAAACGGTTGAATACAGTCCGGCCCGGCGTTGCCCGCCGCCTAATTCCACTTCGCGTGGTTTCACACGCGTGGAAAATCCCTGTTCCCGCCTGACTTTGGTTGGCTCTTGAGGTAATTGCTTGGATGGAACAAGCACCTACCCCATCGTGCATAGCTTTTGGAGAATTTCTTTCCTCTGTAGGTATAACAGATATCTCGTTTAAAGTAGCTCGTTCGAGCGTGGAATTAGTTAGGATTTCCTCGATACAAACGGCAGCTAGAGGCTTTGACTAATTGGTGCGCAGAGTGCCGTACGATCTTGAATGAAATAAACGAGGGCTGTTCTACTTAAGTAGTTATATATTATAAGTACATAAGACAGTTTAAGAGAAGTTCGCTTGAAGAACGAGGCCGTTGTTATTAAGTTGGAAGATTTCACTCATTAACTTGCTCGTCGAGGGTCACAGACGCTGGAAGTCCTTGCAAACGTCGATGTAAGTATGGCTAAATAGATATCACAAGCTACGCATAGAGTGATTCTTCGTTCTGCACCAATACTTTGTAAGGAAGCCTAAGGGACGAAGCGTAGAAGGTGTGCTCCCTCTGCGCATCATTTGATAGAAAGCGCAATCCGTTCTAAGACGAGTTGAGAAAAGTAGGGGAGACCGGGGCAAAGTGAGACGGAAAAAGTTTGAAGTTGAATCAAATTTTTCCCTTTCAATAAAAATGTGTGGAAATAGATTTATAATATACTTTGAACATTACTATCGATAAATGACGAATAGCAATACTTAAAATAAACTTAAAGTATATTAATATTCAATTTGAACGGAAAATGCCAAAACTATATATGGGGTAAAGTGAGTTACTCTCCGAGATAAAGTGTGGCGCAACAAAATAAGAACTTTAACTAAGGATATAGGTGAATATTAACCTCTTGCGCTCGAATGATGTGTGTAGCACGGCAGCTTCTGGCTTGTTTGCACCGTGGTTGTCAAAAACCGTGGCAGATTTTTTATTTTTTTTTGAGGTTAGATTCTATTCCATCACTTGCGCATTGGTTCTTAGCAGCCATTTGCAGCTCAGTTTACCCCGCTCACTTTACCCCAATTGTGTACCCAGTGGAAAATGAATTATTTAATAATGTTAGTATTAATGTTTTCTCAAACGCGTGTACATGTATGTTTATAAGCTTGTTATAAACATGCAGACAAAAATTTCGAATTAAAATAACACATTTAAGACCCATTTATCCAAAAAGCTAAATTGAAAAGAAAACCAATTAGAAGTCTCTAAAACTTCATTTTTAATTTATTCAATGAATTTCCATTTTTCGATATCTAAATGTGCATAATTATCATTGTGGTATTACACACATTTATTACAACACCCAAATTTGTAGGTAAATAAATTCTATTGTTAAGGAATAAATTAAGAAAGCTCATTTTACCCCGAGGTTCACTTTGCTCCGGCCTCCCCTAAGTAAAAGTACCGATGACAAGTGTTGGGAATTCGCGGTGTTACGGTGAAAATTTCCACGCAGACAGAGGGGTAGAGACGTGTCCCGTTTATAATTAGCGAATACCTGTACGCGTGAGTTTGAGAAGTCTCTGAGCGGCGAACGTGCGATTAAGGTTGCTCCTTTTTCAATTCCCACCGGGCAGTGCCAGTCACGCAGCGCTTGGTCTCGGCCCGATGGTCTGTTTCGCAGACAGTTGCCCCGAGATAATAATGCTAATTACAAGTGAGGACGTCGCGAGGGAGCCCCGATGCGATATTTAAAAAAAACTTTAATTCCATTTACATGCCGTCCCTTCCAGGAATCCGAGATTCGGTTGCACTCTACCACTCTATGCGATTCGCGATACCGCGCCGTCCCTCTCCCGGATATTCCTTCTCCTTCCTCCCCTTTTATACTTGCATTTAACTCTCCTTATTTTACCGTCTCGCATCGGCGCAGAAAATGAAATTCGACAATTTACATTCCACGCATCTTTTACGTGGAATTCCCTGCCCTTCTTTCCTTCCATTTGCACAGGCAGACCTGCACGCTATTTTCGGCCACGCGAGCCTCGCTCATTCTGCGTAGAGAACTCCGAGAAACTTAATCATTGGCCGTCGATTAACAATAAGTTTCATATTTACTCTCCATGCTGCACAGCTAGAGTCTTTTAAAAGCTCGTCCTGCGCTCTGGCTGTCCGTGGATTTTTCCTCCCTTTTTTTTTTAAATCTCATCCCGTATTCCGCGGACGGAGTACGAAATAAGAAAATCTCGAACGGCACCGACTGATTAAGCTGTACTCCGCCGCTGTACTTTCCATTTCTAGAAGCTGTCCCGTTCCTTTTTCATTTCTTTCTTTCATTTGCGTAAGACTTTAGAAACGCCTGGTTAACTCGAACTTGTTATTCTTGCCGGAGGTACAAAGACTAATGAGTAAAGGCTGAGCGTTTCCCACTTTTTCATGCCCGTCCTAAGTTCTTCTTCCTGCACTTCTTCTTCCATCGTCTTCTCCTCATTTTTATTTACTCCCGCGATTCCGGCTCGGCTCTTTTCACGCGATTGCTGCACGGGGATGTATCGTTTAATCGCAGATACTATTGTACTCGAAATGAAAGCCATGAATCATTTTGGTTCTTCGGTCATATGAGATAGGGAAATGTCTACAGACGCTAAAAGTCTCGAAGCAGAGTTCTGTATTCCACGGGACGAGTAGTACCGTACGATGCCACTTGTTTCTCATAAAGGAGCAATTTAGCGTGAACGAAAGGAATCGCCGAAGAATCGTGGGAGCCTCCGCTCTCGTGGGGATATTCGGATGCAGTCTTGCTGCCCCCGGGGGCTCTGCCTAGATATTCGCCGATGCTTATCTAGATTCGACTCACATGTTTCGCAATACCACGCCGCCTTCGTTATTTTTCTCCCCCTTGTACCGTTTGAATCACGCTCGATCGGCGGGGAGGATATAATTTACCTCATTCATCGAGATTAATCGAAACGATTCGCGTAGAAACGCGGATTTGTCCGGGGAAAATGTCGTTGGTATCGTTACCAGCCTCTCGCAATTATATTTCCCATTGCACCGGGAGCGGGCCAAGGAAACGTTCAGATTGTCTCTGCCGCTGGAAAAATTATTATAACGACTTTGCGTTCCGACTTGTTGAACTTTAGGCACGGAGATTACGCGAGATGGAAAGTGAAACCGTTGAGGGGCTCGTGAGCGGTAGGTATACAAACCCAACGGTCTCCTCTAATATCCGTCGGCGATTTTCCTTTGTTGCGCGACGGCCACTGCTTTCAATGGAACCTTGCACGAATTTCCAGTGGTCCTTGGCATTGTTTAAACGTGGTATTTATCGCGAGGTCTAACTTCTGGTTAACACGTTGCTTTCTATCGATTGATGTCACCCGACGGATCCGTGAAACGGTCGTGATCACAGGAGGTCTCGGTAAATCGGCTTGGCTGGCCCTGATAACCGCTCTCCACGTATCACCTGGAGCCAGCGTTACATTCCTTCGATAAATCTGCCTGTCCAGATCCTTTAACCGGTTCGGTGCTCTACGCTAACAATGCTCTGCCAACGCACATCTTCAGTTTGCCGTGTAAAAGACACTTTTGGTAATCTCTATCTAAACGGTGTTGGATGGAAGTGGTACAAAAATAAGATAGATATAATTATGCTCGTGGTACTTCCACTGTCGAGTTACGTTCTTCGTAACTTCCTACCTATTCAAATGTTTGAACATACCGAACTCAGAACGGATCTGGTCAGAATGTGTAATGACGTGAACTTTTTAACTTGGCCTTTAAATTAGCCAGAGATAACGCGATCTTCGCCCCGAGTTCCGCACTTTAACGAGAGACTAGCCGCGATTCTTTTAGCTGCTCCCGCGCGAAGAATTACCAGAGATGTTATATCCCTTTCAATACCGGTATCCGCGGAAGATGTGCCCGGAGAATTCCCACGAAAGGGGAGGATCTTTTTTATTCATGAAAAAGACCGAGTGCCCGGGGATCCGTACGCGCGAAAGATAATACAGACACTTGCTAGAGCAATTTCATTTTCGGTACATCCCCGCTGCAGGACAGCCCCGGCTTAATCGGTTTTCGTCCGCAAGAAGGAACCGCCGCGGCCATACCAGCCCGGGGAGAATAAAAAGGCTCCCTCCTCTGTTCTCTTTCGCCCCCTTTTTCTTTCACCCTCGCCGCTGTACTTACTGCGGATGCAGCACTTTTAACGCCCGACCATTTCGTCACGGGCAGGAAGACCGGTACGTGAACAATCGAAGGAAAGTTGAGACCGTACATTTGCGCCCCGGCGCTGACCATAAAGGCGCCATTCACCGTAAGGATATTATAAGAACGGGGCGACCGATTCGCGTCCATTTTGTCACTCGTACGGCCACTCTTTCACGAACGGAGGAATATATTTGCTGGAAGAGGGATTCCCCCTTCGGACTTCCTCGCCTTTTTACAGCATCGTGCTTTCTCCGTGGCTACGTGCCCCAGCGAATCTTCCATCTTGTCTTTTTTTTTTTTCACTGGAAATAATCGATCTCAGGTTCGACTTCATTCTTCGTGCAAAGTATATCCTTGCGATTATTCGAAGCAACTCCTCGGATCCGTGTTAGAAGATCTTCGCGTTGGTATTCGGACGAATTAAGGGAATTTAGAAGGTTCGATGCTCTCAGTGATGTGGTTGGGGAGAAACGATGGGGATCGCGAGTAAAGGACGAAAAGAGAGGCTCCATAGGACGAACTGTTCCATATTTATGGACAGCAGGGATCAGTCCCGGGAAGCGAAAGGGCCCTGGCCGAGTCCATCACGCTCGCTGAATGGCGCGTGAAATTCGTACGAGGCTATTTGGCTAATGGACAGATAAAGGGCCTCGTTGACAATCTTTGGCATTTTCAATCCTTTAATGCACGTCATAAGACACTGATAACGCTCCAGGGGGGGAATCCTCGTGTCTCGAGCACGGACCTCGCTCCTTCGTGGGCTCCTCTTCGCGCTGGTAGATGTAGCCTCGCCAACACACACGCGCCAGAGGGAGTGTACGTATAACTTTGCACCATTCCCTTGGAGCAATCTCCGGAGGTACTACCAGGGCTGGACAATAACTTAGATAAGGGTCCAAAGGTCCGCTTTAATACCGCGATTTTTCAAAGCGGCCGCGCATGAGAAAGCTCGTCCCGGCTCGTTTCAACTCGAGCGTCTGAAACGCGTCCAGTTCAGCCGATCCACCTTCCTCCCTCATTCTTGGCCCACGGACACAATGGACTATTTTATCCCCACTGCTTCAACCTCTCTTTTTTTTATCATTTTTCTGCGCTAAATCCATTCTCGATGTTAGGAGCGCTAATGGCGACACACCCCGCGCCCCAAGCGTCTCGAGACTCACCTGTTCAACGTCGCAGGGTTCTAAGGCAGAATTACTGCAGTACACGTTTCCATCGGTGGTAAAATACCTACCACGCACAAGGAATGACGATCGATCGCCCCCTCACCTCTAGCGATCTTGACACGAGCGAAGAATCGAATTGAGCCGTGCCTAATCGTGAACATCCTGAATCGAGCTGGTCCCGCCAGTCTGTGTCGTTGTCACCCCGCGGTCGCACGTGTCGAGCGTCCCTGGCCTCGCGATACCTGGCCGGAAGCGTTCGCGGTCGGTCGTGATGGATTTTCCGTGACGTGTCAATCGACGGGCAATAGTGACAAGTGCGCGAAGAAGATGCATGGGGCGACCGAGCCGAGGAGGTGAGGCTGGACGGGACGGGAAGCAGAGGGTCCGGTGAAGAAGGACGAGTGCAAAGATGAAGAGAGGTCAGCAGCAGGCGAGGAGGACGATGGGAGTGAGGTAAGAGGGGGAGGGCCGGGTTCTGGAGAGGGTTTCAGTATGGGCATGCACGATGCACGTAGCGAGATAACTGGTTTCGCGGAGCCTGCTATCATGGCACTCTAATTACCAGCCATTACACCCGGCGAACCCCTCTGAATTGTTGCGTTCTCTACCTACACTCGTACTAACCACTCGACCACCGAGACCGGTGTGCCCTGACCGCAGCTTTAAATGCAGAATTAATATACCGGCCGGCACTCATTTTGCGCCGGCGTTGTTGCACGTGGTTTTCTTTCGCCTCTCCTCTTCGTCGCCCTGTCCCCGTTGCCGCGCGTGTTGCGCATCCCTTTCGCCCTTTGTCGCGTCCTTCGCCCACTTCCAGCCACTTTTCCCACCACCCTCGGTCGCTGTATCCGACGCTCGAATTCGCTGCCTTACTGGAAGTTTGTAGGTTGCTATCGTCTCCATTCAATTCAATTCAATTCAATGTGGTATATTTCGCCACACAGATCGAAGTTACTTGGATGAAAGTTTGAAGTCAAGGACACTCGACCACCAACTGTGCCATTTTTACGAGCAAATATCTTATACCTACGTTATTAGGTGTTTACGGAATTGCCCAAATGTTGGTGAAATATTTGTCGATTCTGTAATTATTGTCTGCAAAGTTTGGTGAAAATTTCTAACTGAGATTGCGAGAGAGACAATGCTCGGTGGGAGTTGGTTCCCGTATCCTGTGCTATTTGATTTCCCACAAAAAATCTTGGAAAATGCAACCGTTCCGTATTTATACGCGTGTTTCGTAACACTCGCCTCGCAGTCAAAGTGTTAAATTGGGGTGGGTTTGCTCCCTTTTTGGCACGCTCGGCCAGACGGTCCTAGGAAATCGCACGTTAATTTCTTTTTTCTCCCGTTTCTTTGCCTTTCTGTTTTCTTCTTTTTTTTTCTACCTCCAACCATCCGTTCGCCACAGGGGAAATTGGTTTTTTCCATTGCACGGCGACGAGCTGGCACGAAAACACGCGGATACAGCCAGCCAAGTCGAAGTAGCCTTTTTTCGCCACACAGGGACCTCGATTATACTCCGGGGAAATGCAACTGCACCGTTTAATCGCGAAAGAAGCGCAATTTGTCCATCCCCGTACCTCCATTAAATTGTTTCGGTTTTTCGGTGAATCGTTAACGCGTTCCGATGCAATTTTTCGCGACTCGATCCCATATCTGCTTCCCCTAAATTATCACCACTCCAAGCCTCCCTCTATCTCTGTCACATTATTGCCAGGCGAAAAATATCCCAGGGCAACTACGATACATCGACGACGGCTTAGGAAATCTACAGCCAGGCGATAATTTATCTCTTAATACATTTCTCAAAGTTCGCCGCCCTGACACCGCTAATTCGAGGTGAAGGATATATAAAATACGGCGTCTAACACGATTCTCCGCGGTCTATCGTAACGCTATTTGAAAACACGACAATCTATAGCAGCAGGCAAGTGGAAATTCATGAATAATACAGCCACGATTCTAACGCGTGTCCAATAGCTTGGATAGAACATAAATCAATACAGGCGAGACTACCGTTCCTGGACCGTTCGCCAAACAATTTACAGACAATCCCACACGACGCGACGAGACATCTTGGATTCAGAGAAAATTTCCCGTATCAATCTCGCCGCGGAAGATTAACGACTGTACGGCAATCCAGCGAATCTCGCTGCAATATCGGACGATTATTAGGCCCGCTCGCGAACAGTGTTCGATGGAACTGTGTTCACTGTACTCCTAAGACTTTATACGCCGATTACTCTCGAGCATGTGTATCCCGCGGTAAACGTATGGGTACACCGACGTATCTAGCGAACCCGCGTGTATATTCGCGGCATGTTTCATGCTCATTGGTTCCCCTTTCACATGAACTTTGTGCCGCGTGCACGGTCTCGTCCTCGTTCGGAATCGCTCGCACACGTTTACCCGCCGCGACCAGCTTGGCTACGTACACTACCATCGCTAACGTTTCTATTCCATTTACGGACGGATAATTAGTTCGACGGAACCGCGACCGCTGTAGACTCGCGCGTCGATCGTTTACGATTCGCCCCCTGTCCGTCGTCGACTGCAGTTCCTCGATTTCACCAGACGGCTCGCGTTGGCCCGATCTCTCCTATCGACGCTCGATTACTAATTTATTGCTCGGCGAAAGCTGTTTTAAGACCGTCCCCGAAATAGAAGTCTTAGATAGGTCGACGCCAGCTCGGAGTCAGAGGATTTAAGTGGCCTTTGATGCGGTTACGGATCCGTCGACTTCGGGTGACGTTTCGACAGCAATCGCGCCAATGGTAGATAGGTCAACCGAGGTCTTTCGCATTTAGAGAGATGACGAGTTTTCTTGGAAAGCTTACCCAACCTAGTTTCACCGTTGAACGACACGGGGGTATAACTCGACAAAGTTTGACAGTATTTTCGATCAAACGAGTCACTCTTTTGAGAAGCTCCCGTCGAGAGGCGTTAAACGGATAACAGCCACGCTGCAACATCGGGATATGCTTCGAAGTGGACGGGGCTCACACCTGCGACTCTCTAAGAGTAAATCATTCCTCAGCACGCTCGTTCACTCCGAAGCACCATCGAACTCAATGTCGTCCTTCGTGCGATAAAAAAAGGAAGGTGCATGAAAAAGGGACACGATCAAATATTATTCTTCTCGAGACGTTTCGCGTCACGGCCACCTCCGATACATCCATTTAAGATAAACACCCTCGCCGGTGTCCCTGAAGATGCGAGCCGCATGAATTTTCAATCACCCCTCGGTGCAACACGTTGAAGAGCAACGGTGGGACAGAAGGAGGGCCCGTGGAAAAAAAACGCGCCGCGGAATAACAAGCTGCATATTTATGAGCTTACTCTGAAAACGGATCTCGGCGTACGTTGCGGAGGAACAGGCGCTGGCCTAACGTTTCCATCGAACATTGCCGGCGACACGTCAGCTGGACCAGCGGCTTAAGCCGTTCCCGTCAAATGCGGCCGTTCGGGACACCTTGTATAATGATATGTAGGTCCGTCGGTATCGACGTGTGTATGCATGTACATATGACCTAACGAGATTGCCAGCCACATGCATAAGAATGTGCCGTTAATTAACCACGGGGTATCGGGCATCTGATTGGCTATTTAATTGGATTAGCCGCTCGGTATATACGGTTTCTATGAGAGCGAATACGCGGGACCAGTCGTATACCTGTTACACGGCGCGAGTGGGTGCTGCCTTGCCGCGATACAGAATGCCAATTGCGCTCCGCACTTCTTCCTTTCGTCCGTTCCTCTGCCTCTCTCTCTTTGCGCCTTTCCTCCATTCCGATTCCCCTTCTCGCGCGGATCGTTGACGCGGGCCCGTCCGTGTTCCCTCATTTTCTACAATCATGCAAATTACTATAAATCACCATTCCGGCCGGGTGTACCGCGGCTGCGGCGGGTTGTAGTTTTGTTAAACAACGACGGTGGAATCGATCGCTGGTACCGCTATCTGATCGATACTGTTAAACCGCTACCACTCTGCAGCTATCCGCCGAGAGCCGGGCCGGGTTAGCTATCTTAATTCAGAGAATCAACTGGTTTAACACCGGGCACTTTCGGTATACGAGATCATCCTGTTAGCCGCTGCTAGTTGCAACGGTGTTTTAAAATTCTTTGATCTGACAAATAAATTAGCAGCAGCTACATACGTACTATTGCTAATTTACTCAGGACCTGCAAACTCGGTTTGCAACTTTGTTGAGATTTCGTGGGGAGTCAGATTCTGGTTAGCAACTTTGTTGAACGCCAAATTCTTCCAATGTCATCTTCAGACTACTCCGATTTCACCGGATTTGGACGCCCCGCGAAAATGCAACAAAGTTGCAGGGGTCAAAATTATTGCAACAATGTTGGAAATGAAAATGGCCTGTTCGCAAGAAAAAAACTCGGTTTGCAACTTTGTTGAGATTTCGTGGGAAGTCAGATTCCGGTTAGAAACTTTGTTGAACGCCAAAATTTTCCAATTTCATCTTCAGACTATTCCGATTTCACCGGATTTGGACGCCCCGCGAGAATGTAACAAAGTTGCAAGGGTCAAAATTATTGCAACAATGTTGGAAATGAAAATGGCCTGTTCGCAAGAAAAAAACTCAGCTTGCAACTTTGTTCAGATTTCGCGGGGAGTCAGATTCCGGTTAGAAATGAATATTAAATAACTAATAAGTATATTTTCATTTGGGTTCAAAGTTTTAACTTCTTAGATTCAGTGGGGCACTCAGAATTCTGTTTTTTTGGGGGGGGGGGGGGGGGGAGACAGACGACGCGCGAATCGTGTTGATACTTTGTCTCGGTCCGTCTTTCAGGCGCTTGATTCAACTCCGTTTCTTTTCCCTTGTTTCTCTCTTTGTTTGCGGGGCGGGATAGGGCTCCGGCTGCTTAGATTGATAGTTTTCCCTTATTTGAAGCAGTTAGGGTTGTTGTCAACGAAGAATGATCCACAAATCCTGTAACAGACGAAGAATGAATTATTGCAACTTGTATGATCTCGAAAATAATAGTGAAAGGTTTCTTACGCAGAAAATACTTGCGATATTGCACATGCTTCGAATTCGAATTTGAATTTGAATTCGAAATACAGAAGGGCACGGAAAGGGACAACTACGCATGCGCGCATTATGTGCATTGGCTACCCCTCGTTCTATTTACGGCCAATTTTTTCACCTTCAGTAATCTTCCAGTTAGAGTTATGATCTAGATAACTGTCAAATGATAGAGTTCTACTGGCTTAGAGCATTTAGATGATTTATTTATTACTGTAGGGAAAGAAATCGGGATAGCTACTACATGCATCATGCGCTAGAAGTTGGAGGATTCTAAGGAATTCTACGAATTATGGCGCTTTCGGACCGTTGCACTGGATCAGTAGTCGCACTGGGGCGCACTGAGTGCGAATTTTAGCTAATCGGAAGCGAAAAAGTTCACATTCCTCGCTTCCGATTGGCTAAAATTCGCACTCAGTGTCAATTCACGCACACACCGCTCTTGTAGGTGTCCTTCTCCCATCAACACCGGCCGGAGACCTCCGATCCCTGAATGTCTTGTTCTAGAACCTATTCGGTTTCGGCATGTATACGCGTCTGTACGTGTCTGGACCATCTGTATTCATTTATATCCGTTCTAATAATTATTTCAGTACTATTCAATATTTCTTTTGCGTTCTCTTGCATATGAATATCAGTAACCACACCACTAATTTCTGGTTTGCGTATTAAACTAAATATCAGGCAAATATCTTGTGATTGCTTCGTAACCTAAGTAGTGCGATGTCGATTTCACGCTTATAATAACCAAAAATGTTGGCGATAATAGCAACTATAGATACTACATAAATTAATGACGATGAAATTAAATTTTATAATAAAATTTATAATAATATAATGAATCAATAACAGAAACCAAGAATCAATAAAATATATCTGAATTCAACTATAAATACAAATGAGAAATTCTTTCGAATTCCGTTTTTGGGTCAAGACGTCTAGAGTGAACGCTTTTACTCTTGAACGATCGGTTTGACACCTTTTGTTAATTAAAAGCTAATCGCAAATTTATTTATGATTTAGCTAAATTCCTATTCGTCGATGCATTTCCCCTTCAGTTATCAATTTTTTGAAATAGCAAGCTTTTCACAATATTGCGCTGATTTTGCACTTAGGAGAAGGGATAAAACAGTGGAGCTCATTTATTCAAACATCCGTTTATTTATTAAAAGAATCTTCAACTATTTTCAAACCCCTCAGGTTTGCGCGGACTTTACTTTGTTTCCATTTCCTTAAATTCGTGTGATCCGATTCAAATTTCGCTCTTATATGGTCCACGCCGCCAGGCGGGATTTGCAACTGCCTTTAATCCGAATTGCTGCAGCTCCTGCGCGCCTCATGCACCGCAAATGAGAGAAATTCTAGAGAATCGTACGATACCACCAATACGATGCCACCAATTCTCATGCGCTGCATGCGCGAATCGGAACGCACCCAAAATCGTTTAACATAAATTTTTTTTATATATGTTTTATTTTCTACTTTTTAGTGTTTATGGATTTACATTTCGCAGCTCTGACTGCTTTAGGAATAAGGTAAATGTCCCCATTAGCGACCGCTTAAGAGTGTGACTGGTTCGAAATAGTAATTTCTTTACTAATATACGACAATGTTTGAGTAAAGTATGGATCATTGTATTTTTTGAAGTATCTAGTTTCTTAATCAAATTAGTTTTAGAGTGATATTTGACTATATACACAAAAATTATGGTGAAAATTATATTGGACCTGATGTCCCCTTTATTGACCAACTTGTACCATTTTCGATTTTCTGCTACAATAATGAAAGAAAATGAATATTTTCTTTTTATTTTATAATTCTGTATATATTTCTAGTTAATTTGAGTAAGTTACTGTATGAATCCATGTATTTTTATTGTAAAATTTGCGAGTTCAATGATATCTGTAGTAGTATAACCTCACGTTATTAGAATCTGTCAACTTACGTGTCAATGACCAACCCTTAATTTACATGTGAATTTACTTAAAGATGAAACAATAAATTACATACCTTTAATTATAATTTCTGAACTTTCTGGTTGATTTTTCGCAATAAACAATAATAAATAAATAATTGGTCACTAATAGGGACGCGGTCGGTAATGGGGACATTTCATTAATTTCAAATCGCGATGCGACTAGCGACCCGAACGTAGCGGCTTTTTGTCGTTTTCGTAAAGCAAGCGAGTAGCTGATTTCAAGTCGTTTGGATTTGTGGTTATGGGTTATATTTATTGATAACTGGGTAATTTTCTCACCCGCTCGGGGTTAATTTTTTTTTTAAAACAGAGGATCGAAATTGAATAAAATCGTGTTTTAATAAATTTTCCATTTCTGGCCGTGGGGTGGCCAGAACTGGATACTCTATTGTATCAGTTTTGACTACCGGATGGCCAGAACTGGAAAATTTATTCAAATACTGTACCATTTCTTGTCACATAACTTTTTTCGTAATAGTGAATTGAATTTGATAATTTTATACTTTCAGAATAATTTTGAAACTACATTTAACCTATATCTATCATAATTTATATATTAACATACTTTGATTAGTAAATATGGGAATTTTATTTACCGTATATCCTTCACGATTATTACAAGAACAGCGCACCGTTTACACACTTCTTAAAAAATATAATGTTTTTCGCGTAAGCAATAAATGTAACCTTATATTTCTGGTGGTATACTAAACAAAATATTTACGGTTTGAAATGCTACACATAATTATGTGTCTGCAAGCAAGTTTAAGCTAAAAAAACGCGATAATTATGCACGTGGCCAAAAACAGTACAATGGCCACAAACAGTACATCTACCTTAGGTACCTATATGGGGCTAGTGAAGATCTTTTAAAAATCTTCTATGGGGTCGTCCTTAAATTATGTAAGACTTTGCGGCTTTACGTTTTTACGTTTTTTGGCTTCACGTAAAATTGCTACTTAACCTAATCGTCAAAATGAATTGCTTAAAAAACGAAGTTCCATCGCTCACACGAAACCACGTTAAATGAATTATATAAACCGTTAAAAGAATTTTTATAACCGCTAAACCTAAATGTATTATATTGCAATGAATTATATAAACCGTTAAAAGAATTTTTATGTATGTATAACCGCTAAACTGCAATGTAAAAAGTATTACGTAAGGAAGGAAGGGCTATAAAATCTTACGAATTCTTATACTGGGGGGTGGAGGGAGTAAGAAACCGCGAAAATTACCCTTGGGTACGTAATTTCAGAGCGATCCCTACACTCTTTAGCGTTTCAGCAAAGTTCAGGAAGCAAGTTCACATTCCGCGATCCGATGGATGAGTCAATTTAATCCCAGAAACTACTACGCACGTTCGGCCGTGTAATAGGACTCGGAGCACGGGCTACATTCACCACCGTCGACATTTTTCTTGTAACACGCGCCTGGTGATATTGCCCCGCTGACATCCCCTCGTGGTACTTTCGATTCGCGAACATCAAGTACACGGGAAGTCGCGAATGAAATCGTGCGTTCCCGCAGAATGAAGACGACGTATGAAACGAGCTGGGGAGACGAGCATTTAAAGGTCGTTCCGGGCAGAAAATGAAGCGTCGGAAAGCGAACGACCATTGCGTGGGTGTTACCGTGAGGTTTTCGCCGGTGTCTACGTGCACACGTACAAGCAAACCCGTTTCAGGAAGAGACCCCGTACATGATGTAATGACGCCGTACCCCGTCGCTGATTTACAGCGAAACAAAATCATAAATACCTTGCACGGCGATTCGACTGTTTCTTATAACGGTTGTCAAAATTCCGACGCAAATTGCCTCTTATAGGTACGTACGCCGAGGCTTCTAGTTCTACGCTGATTTGCATCTAAAGCGTCAGAATCTTACGGAAACTGTCTTCCCGATGACGTTTCATCCTCCATCCTCGTGTTCCGCTCTCCTCGAGGTAAATTAAAAAATTCCTCGGTCAGTTGGATTTGCATATAGAATGTTCGATTTGAATAGGAAAATTTTAATAAGAAACACGTTACACGAACGAGTGTATTCTTTCTCTCTTCTTTAGTACAAGGATCCACGCGGAGATCTAGAAAAACGTAAAAGAACTGCGGCATTGTATACACCCTGTTCCCCGTAATGTTCATTAGGGAGTTGACGCGAACAGCTGACAGAGTAACGAGAGAAATTCGAATGAAAAGGAACTCAAAATCCTGCAGATCCGACTGCGTGACAATAGACATTCGGGGCGGCTCGTAGAGAGCGTGGGTAGGTAAACGACACGCTGCAAATCGTCAGTTGGATTGTTAACGCGTGTCAGTGGGTGCTCCGCCGCGGCAGGGTCGTAAATATATATCTCCTTGTGTTTCACGGTGCGTATATTGTTGCATAATGGCTTTTACGAAGTGGACCTGGTTTCTTAATACGACCCAGGGTGCTGACTTTTACGCGAGGCGGGGCATGAGTAGTTGCACAAGCGTGGAGGAATTGATTACTCGTCTCGAAGTAACCGAAAGCTATGGCACAAGACGATTTCCACGTTCGAGGTTCCACGGAAAAATGATGTTCCACGGGTTCGAGTTCTTTTCGCAAGAGAAACCACCTGCCTCTTAAGTGGGACGCGAGTTACGGCCCATCCCGAGTAAATTACAATAAGAAGCTCGTGGCGTCAGCTACAGCAAGTGCGACGCCTCATAAACTGGAGGCTGGTGCAACGGCATCGAAGGTTGCAGGCACTCGCCGACCGGCCAAAGACAATCGGAATCGGCTCGGATCGAGGCTTATCTACTTAATCTGGCTGCGATCCAGCACGCCTATAAATACCGCGATTCGTAGCCGGGGGTCAGACGTCTTGCATTCATCTCGCGATCGATTACAAGCGTTGCGCGCTCGTACGCACGCCTACGCCGAAAATCGTTATTCATCGACGTAATTGCGCGAACTTTCATTCGCACGGCTATCCCGTGGACGGGCAACGAGGCATAGGGATGCCTCGTTATCAGTCGCCGGGCGATGAATTCGATTCTATGGATCCAACGGGGGTGAGATCGTTCGTAGACACGTATCTATGAAAATTTGCCGCATTAATCGCTCGAGCGACCCGTGGCGTGCGTCCTTGGCTACCGGAGACAAATGTCTCGGCTCGGGCTTGGAACGTGGCCGCGGACTGGTGCTTTAATGCGCGCGCGTATCGTTAAAAGATTGGATATAATTGGAGGGGAAGAAACGCGGGGCTTAGGGGAAAATAACAGCCGCGCTACTTTGTACCCCATTAGGTCTCGTTAACGATCGCCTGTCGGGGGATAATTATTTATGCCGCGAGTCGTGATCGCGCGGCTAACTGAAAAAAAACGTTGCTCGTCGGCCGGTGGAAGGTGGCCGTGAGTTACAAGCCCGCTGATATTTGCGCTTGTTTGCCGTATTGCCGCGTATATGCCGGTGATATTTATGTGTATCGCGCTATACATCATATTCGGCCGCGGCTCCGTATTGTATTTATGGCGGGCGGAGGAAAAATGGCAACAATTAACAGTTCCGAAACAGCTCGCGCAGCTGCTACAAAAAACTATCCCGCTCGAAATTCATTTTACAATATCCTGATTAACGTCCGCGATAATTCCATGCTATCTTCCCCGCGAATTAAAAGGCACACGGGGGTACGTCAATTTCAAGCGTCCGAAGGGCTCGTATTAACTTTACGATCAGCGCGCCGGGTCCGGGCCCCGCGCGTTTCTTTAACGGGCCGAAGGGTGGTGCGATTGAATGTGATGCACGGCGCTATGAAATGTGACGTGCGAGTGACTCCGAGCGTTACGTTGCTCGGAATCATTAGTTTAGTTCTGATCTATCGATAATTATGATAATCTGAATAAACTTGTACAAGCACTTCGTATGTAATTTAGACGCTGGTAGCCCAAGTATTTGTGACTTTTAAAGTATCCTCTATACCGAGGGTATAATAAGTGCGAAATCGTCTGGCTATAGTGTACACATCAAGAGTAGTTCAGAGTGTTATCTATTGTTGTCTAGTTTTTCAGCTATTCCATGAAAATGAAAGGTGGGACAGGGTATTAAGAGCGGTGTAAACGGCATAGTCGGATGGATACAATATCCGTACGTGGGTAGGCCGACTTACATATTAATGTAATACATAATCACGCGGAGATTGGAGAGGCAGGACCCGGCCCCCAAGATGAATGAGCCTTACAGAGCTCAAAAGGCATGCGGTTGATCCAATGTGTCGTAATCCTGACCCCGTGAGGCTGTACGGTCGCTCGCTCCGTTCGACCGTACTCCGTGTCTTACCAGTATATATCCGTTTAATCTGTTCGCCGCGCATACATCGACAGCTGGCATGCATGCGCGCGCGCTCCCCAGCGCACGTTCGCCTACACGTTATATAGTAAATAATACCGGCGATCGGAGAGAAAACTCCGATTGTAGTTAGCCGCTATCAGATCTTGGCTAAGTGAACAAGGAGTGTCTTGGGAAAACGCACTTACCGTCTATATCCCCGTGTGCGCATGCATACGCTATGTCCCCGTGATCGGCAACGACGTCCCAGCACGTGAAAGTCGCCGATCTTTCCTTTTCCAAGCTAGTTCCACGCCACTTTTCCCCGTTACGGAGACGGATTTTATGTGTTTCCAAAGAAGTATCTGGCATTCGTGCACCGGCTACGGGCAACGATTCGTGCTCTCCTCCCCTCCCTCTCGAAGAAATGGGGATAGTTTGATCGTGCGTCGTTTAAAATTCTGCGGCAAGAGTTTTCCAATCGCTCCTGCTTAACTGTCAAGCTTAATGCCGCTTCCTGGGAATGTACGTTCATGGCTAGTCAGGCATTTATGGCTCCGATGTATATTCAGACTTCCTTGGACACGATTCATGTAACCCCGTGGTTAAGTTTCCCTCGATATCCTTATCGAATTCTTGTAGGGACTGGAGATGTTTGAAATATTGCAGATTTATACGTCCAAGGGATGCAATTTGTCAAGGTTCGGAACAGTGGTTACAGGAACGTCCGCTGACTTTCCGTTATACTCCTGTTCGAGATAAGGAGAATAACTTTGTCCAAATACATCATCAACTTATCTGCCCATCTTGCCCCCGTCATTTGTTCAAGCGACCAGCAATCACTAACCTACTTAGGCAAAAGCCTCTGAAACGAATAGGTAGATTACGTGTAGTGAATGCTTTCCTAATTCCATAGATACATCTAATATGTCACCTCCACGATTCGTTAGTAGAATGTAAATGTCCTCGCAGGTACTCTCCTTAGACACTCCGGAACGATTTCTCCCGGGAGAGGCTCGCTGCGTAGAGGTCAGTATACAATAGGGAAGCGGTCCACATATTAGGCAACCTTAGTGGCTGGTTATAAATTACGATTGGCCAACGCAGGCGTTTGATACGACGTGTCTTTTACGGCGATCCGCGCGAGAAAGTACGTGACGCAAGGCGTACACGGGGCTTCTCGCATCGCGGGAGATAAAGTAATCTCTATTGTCTAAAGCGACAATGAATAATTCGTAGGTAGGCGATAACGACGGCTCGAAGCCGTCTTCGGGGCGGCCGTGGTCTGGCGCGGGTTTGAGATTTCACGGGGAAAGCTCGCGTTCCACGACGCCTTTGCTATCTGCTCCCATCGTCGAGCGAACCGACCAGTGAACGAATCGAACGTTTACGCTTGAAAAGGAATATCCGTTAGGCAACACGCGAAAACGTGATTACGACACTCGGCCACGCTCGCGCTGAACGTCGACACTCTCGCGGAGATATCGTTTTGTTCCTAGCATCCGACGAAAATCGCGTTTCGTTACGATTGAAGGATACGCAGCCATCACGGAACGATGCTACATCACGAAACGGGCTTCAACTGGCCGGGAAATTAAAAAGAAATTACCGCGAAATGGCTACCATCGTTCATCCGTTCGATACTGCTCGGCGGTTGCTCCACGAACCGCGATTTCTTCGTACCCCGATACACGTAACTACACGTACCTATGTCTTCTGCTCGCATCAATGCTAAACTCCGCAGCTCTATACTTAACTGTCCGCGGTGAGGTGTTAGGCTCCAGTCCTTTCCCTGTGTTTTCACTGAACATTTTGCTAGCTTAACCGTGCATGTACCTACATATCCACCGCAGTATCGCACGCATGACTGGTCGTGGTAGTAAAAGAGTTGCTCTACGATCGTCCAGCTCGCATGAATTCCATCGGCGTCTAATCGAGCTGCCCCTTAACGACTCGGTCACGATAAAAATCTATTCAAACTTCGTCGACACATACACGTGCATACATTAGCCGTCGATCCCGTGATCCGTGGGTGAAATCGCGAAACGTATCGGCGCTTTATCGCCGGAGCCATCGCGTTCATTTGAGCGCTCGTGACATAGTTCTCTATTTAGAGATCATTAACCCATTTCGCCAGGGGACTATCTCGTAACGTACGGGTCTCGAGTTTAACGATATCGTACGTGTTCAGAATGTCCGATCGACCGGAGCAGGGATAGATTATCGACGTATCGAGCCAGATAGAATCCACGGGAATAGAGGAACGTGAAAGCGCTCCTTGGCCGTACAAAAGCGACTGTACTCCTCGCGTAAAAATTATTAATGCCGTCTAACGTTCCCTCCCCCTCCCCCTCCTCTCCAGCGCAGTGCGGAATAAAGGGTTGTTTGAATTTATTTTGCTGGGCACGCTTCGAGCGGGTTCCGACGATAAAGCGAAAGAATGTAACGCGAGCGAGGGATAATCGCGCATAGACGAAACTTTTTAGTGCGTTGTAAAATATTTTAAGGATCCCCGGTGAAAGCATTCCTGGCGAAGTGTACAATAAAATATAGTGGTAAGGATAGGAAGAGTGCGAGATAGTATTTCATTGCGTCGTAAATTAACCATCTAGCGAAAGAATGGGTGGAAGTGGATTGGAAAGAACGGCGCAAATCAGGCGTCTGATTAATGTCGGCAGATATCACTGGCTCTTCGCACGAGCGAACATTATTTAATCCCAGTGGTAACATACCGTAACATACAATTTTCTCGCCGCCGTGGTCTCGCTTTTTCATCGACTATTACAATGTTCATGACTAATTTTTGGTTATTCGTAGTAAAGTCGAACGTTTTTCCCGTATCTTCTATCAGAAATGCGTGGAGACAGTTTTACTATCAGCATAACGATAAAATTTACAGTGGCCCGTTGTTATTAGCCTCGTGACCATTCCAGTTGCAAAATGCACGCGATCTGCAAACGGCTGACGGCTTATCTCGGTAATATACACCTTCGCGGAGTGTACTTCGAAAAATAACTGAATCTGGGATCGCGAAAATTAGAGGTGAACTTCGTTTCACCGGGCTGAACCGTTCCAATGAATCACGTTAATCTGAGAAACTGCCCGAATGGAGCGATTTCAATTTTGCAAGAAAATTCTAAGCTGCCCGATCCGTACCACCTGTTTCACGCTTGTAGGTATTTTCCAGGGAATCATTCGTCTCGTTGCGCCAGGTAAATCACCATGAATCGCGAGAAACGTGTCCCTGCGTTCGCATGTCACGATCGAACCCTAGCCACTGTGTGTTACAGTTGCATAGATACCGGTCTAATTTCACACCTATCAGTCCGTCGCGGAAGCGATGTCACGAGGAATCGATGCGCGACACAACGGTACACGGCGATACCGACAAACGACTTTGGGGAGTGGTCCCGTGACTACCGCGAAAGCAATGCATGGCAATTGCGCGATATTTATTATTACAAGGCTGTATCTGCATCGCCTGGCTATTGCCGGCCGGTCGCGTTAGGCGTGAAACGGTCGGGCAGGTCGGGACCCCATTCCTTATACCCGTGGCAAGCCGGTGAAATGAATTCTTCGTTGTAACACGTGCACGTGCGCACGCGCGCCCCGGTCAAGTTAGCCTCTATGGTGGTCCCTGGAAGGGTCCCCGTGTGCGCGACCGCTATTTATGGGTTATTAATGTCGAGCAGGGAAGCCTGATACACCGTGCTGACCCACAACTGACAGCGGGACGGGATAAACGGGGTAATTTCTCTGACGCGAATAGTTCGTTAGCGAAGTCGTTCGAGACGCCAGCGTTTTTACCAGCTTCCAGTCGCTGGATAATTCAATGTTTCGTTGCGGCCGGGGTGCTACTCTGCGCCCATGGAGACGTTCGCCGAGGCAGTAAGCCGTTAAAGTAGTTGGTGGCGTGTCAATTATAGAGGGAGATGTGGGTGAGTGTTCATAAAACGCTTTGTTAGGCCTTTACTCTTTATTGCCGCTTCAGTCCCGTATGGTAGTCGAGCACTTTTCTATTTAAATTTAGAAATCCACATCGATCGCGGACGCAAGAATCGTTTCAACAGCCTTGCCTACCAATGAGCATTGCTTATCTCGGCTACTCTGACCGCGTTATGTAATCAGTTTAATGCGTCGTATCCTTGATTCACGAGGGCAGGGCCAGGAGCTTTCCCATTTCCATTCGGGGCAAAAGAATGACGCCGGTTCATTTGGCCCTGCCTCCCTGTACTCGATGCAAACTTCGGCAACGCCTGAAACTTTCCATGTTAATCTCCAGCTCGCACCCCAAAGGGCCTGGTCCCCGGCATGGAATAACATAAAACTTTTCGTTTCCCGGCCCCTCTCCCTCACCGGCCAGGAACCATCGTTTCCACCCTTCTCTTTCGGTGACGTCGCTCAGGACTTTTACTTTTAAATCATTCAGCCCGATGCCCGTTACATTATTCAACCGCTAAGACCTCGCGATGCGGATTTCTGGAGGATCCTCCAGCCTCTCCTCTCCGTATTTGCGTCACTGGTCGGCCCCGGATATTCGCGATGCCGCGGCTACGACGCCGAAACTTCTACGAGAATTCTGTCAATAATTCTCAGACCCCACGATTTTCCATGGTTCTCGCCTTATGAAGGCGGATTACTCTCTTCGCCCCCGCGCGGACACCAGAAACGGAAGAAGTTGCGTTTATTCATTCGATTGTCCGTCCCTCGTCAGTTGCCCTCGGTAAAAAGTATCGCCTGCAAACCGTGCGAACTTACCGCGCGATTCCGCATTTAATTATCGCTTGTGGTTCGACCGCGCCACGACTAATGGCCGTCAGAGATCGCGGAGGATTTTGTCCGAGCTGAGGAATGCAACGTTGGATAATGAACGGTGCGAGTTTCGAAAGCCCGAGGCCGACGATTCTGCGTGTTGTTAGGGAATAGAGACCAAGAAGATGATGAAGTTTCATCGTGGATGGAATTGAGATTCGAAGAATTCTCAAGCTATCGGGAGGGTAATCACGTGGGTCCATTTTAATGTTGGTCGTGGACGTGGCTTTATTTGTTTAGTAACCCAGTGGCACATTTCTGAGTGGGAACTTTTGGACAGAGTTTCGGGTAATTAGGTGTCTAGTCTATCTATCGTAAAATGAACGACGTCTGACATTTGAAGGCCCATTCTACTTACGCAACAGCGATGGAAACAATCGCCATTGTGAGCCACTTAGGAGCCAGCTTCCTTCACGCTTTTCCCCGACAATCAGCGTGTCGCGTAAATCTTCTACAAAATGCGCGGCTGCTGCTGTTAGAAACTCCATTTCCAACATACCCTAGCATCGACGAAAAATCGGTTTTGTAACGTGCGCGGTGGAGAAAGAGAGTTTCTCAATCGCACACAGGCGTGTACAGACAGTGTGGACTTTACGCGGCGCGTAGACGACGGGGACGATTCTCATGGGACATTCCCTGTGTTCAACTCGTTCGTAAATTGTAATAGTTAGTTCTGGATTGCTTCCAGACGGCGCGATGTAACCTGGCTGCCAGGCTGAAAGCAGAAGTCGAGCAGAGGCGGGCGAGCCGGCGAACGGCCCTAGTAAGAATGCCTGGTACACTCCATTTCGATGTCACAGCTTGCGTTTATAAGCGGGAGACCGTATTACAGTAACTGACTGCGCTAGTAATGACCGAGAGACGCGCGCTCCCGCTACCATCGCGTATTTCCCTGCCCTTTCTGACGCGAGTGCGCCAAAGCATCTTAAATCACGGGTAAGTGATAGTTGGAGGCACCGATTTTTCATTAAATAATTTCCTAGCTTTCATAAAGGGCAAATGCCGAGTGTAGCTCATCGTGTTACGTAGGAGTTGTTACTCGTTATTATACGCTTCAATCTTCCACCATGCATTCATGTTATACGTACCTAAGCAGCAGTCATTATTAATTCGTTAGAGAAGTACAGAATTTCGTATGCGATAATGTTATTACATTTTGTTTCATTACACTTTTCATTCTCCACTCGCGTTTCATCTGCAATTCTCTGAAAGCTTCCTTTTCAACGTTGAAGCATACACTGCTTCATACGCAATGCGTAACTACATGAAGAAAATATACATAGCGAATGTTTAATCACGTTCGTTTGTGGGACCACGCAAGGCTTCGCGATCGTTTTATGGAATTTATATTCAGAGGAGGGGATTTAGTCATTTGTATTCTCTTTGAGTCCTATTTTGTATTATTCAATATGTTCGTGTAATTTCAGCACGACGAGAATCCAGTTCGCGAAGATTTATTCTGCACCCATTGGAAATACCTTCCTCTTCCCTGCATTTAATGACTTATTCCGCGAGGCAATTTGGAAGCAATGCTCTGCGCATTAACTTAGCCGGGCGCCATATAATTAATGATGAAATTCGATTTCTCCCTGGCTCGCTAAACATTTCCGTGTTTGATAATAACGTTATAATCATTCCGCTGCGTGCCGTCGATTTAGCGTAATTCGGTTGAAACTGCAGATAACCGTGCCAAAGTAGTGATTTTCAATTCGAACACGATATTGTTATACGGCTCGCACGAATTCGCCGGCCACTCCGGCCCATCTGAAGCGCACGTTTATCGAACAACGTCCGCAGATATTAACAAATAATCGAGCAGAGTCGAATCTGCCGCATTTACAGATTATATTACGCCCGGGCGGAAGCTTAATAATTTCAGCTTTTACATTCGAAGCCGTCCGGCGCGCTTTCATCGAAACCAGAGTGCGCCGTGCTACGATATAAAACGAGGGGGGACTCTTTTTCATGTATCTCTCTCATTACAAGGGGCGGCCTTTCATCCGTGTAATCAGTCCCGTATCCCCTTTCTTCGCGACAAGACGTCCCCCGAAGGGACGCGTACCGGGGGTCCCCACGAAATAATTTTTCGCATGGTCGTCCTCCTGCCCGGTCATTTAAGTCCCGGATTTTCTCGAGGACGTCACGCGCGCATAGCAAAAAATAATATTTACGGGCGCGTACAATATGTTGAAGCCGCCGTTCTTGTTCCTTTATTTGCCATAACTCAGGTCACCGGCGGGGAAAAAAGGCAGGCACGAGGTGGTCGGCGGAAGGAGAGGGAGATGAAGAAAGAGGGTGGAAGGAGGTGGGAGGAGGAAGCAGCGAAAAGAGGTGCCCTCTCGCAGCAACGCACCGGGGCCTTTCCCAAAGTGATTTATTTCGTTTGGTGGCCGCGAGCATGCGCGAGCATTCGAACTTGGCAATTTTTGCCCGGGCTAATCTGAAGAAGCATGAGCGTTTAACGCGCGCTAAGATGTTATTAATCACTCGCGGCGGCCGTATAACGTGCGGGAAGACGAAAACCGCGACGGCGGAGGGAGGAGGGTGGCGGTGGGGGGTGGGGGGAGGGGTGAAAGCAGAGGTAAAAGGGGCTGTTTAGCGTCGACTTTTACACGAGGTACCCCGGGGCGTTCGGCGAGCCGAGCGTCTTCTATTCCCCGTTGAATCCTCTGCCGGCGTTAAAACTGCGGACTTTCGCTAGAATTGAAATAATTCAAGTCCTCCGGGGTACTTGCTCCTCTGTACTTAGCAGACGATTCAGCGCGCGTACGCATCCCGGGGTAGCCGGCAAGCAGATTCCGCTGGTCGAAGGAAACTAATGGGAAACGAAGTAACGCGCCACGAAGATTAACGATCCTTCCGTGAATGCCCGATCTGTCGCTCTTGGACAGAAAAAGCGCCGTAGGAATGAAAGACTGCGCGAACCGGGGAAAAAGTTTGGATTAACTGCCTCGAGAAATCAGAATTATACGTATTCACCGGGCGAGAGGTCTAAGTTTAAAGAATCAAGGACACGTATGGAGTTAAAATAGAATGAAGTAGGATTGGAAAAGACGCGGCCCACCGCGGCGAGGATAAGTCCTGCGCAGACGACGGGGGAAATCGAACTTTCCCGCTAGGAAAGGGAATCGATTCTATTCGCGCGCTCATGGCGGCCTAGCAATCATCAGAATATCTCGGTCGAGTACCATCTGGTAACAGGGATCAGGAGGGTATCGCGTAATCTTTAATGATTCGAATAAGTTTCGTTTCGTTCCGCGTTAGGCAGTACGACTTTCTATTCGTTTGCTTCTTTCGCGAAGGCCGAAAAGAATAATAAATCTTGTGCATTAATTTCTCCTTCGCCCCGTAATCAACTATTGTGCGCGCATCGACGAGCGCGATACTTTGCAGTGATAGATCGTCGCTCGAGCGTTTTGCAATCTACGCCGATAGAAACGCGCGAGAAAAAAAAAAATCGCGTTTCGGTAAGCGCATGTGTTTGCGCGCCGCAGCTTCTACCGTCTGCCCGGCGAGCGATGAAAGTTCTGCTCGTTGCGCGTCCCCGTTCGTACAGTTGCACCCCTTGCGCGGGGGTTACTCCGGCGAGGCATAAGAAGCCATCGTTCATATCGCGCGAATTACCGGGGTTTTTGCGCGAACAACGGGCCGAGCGTGATGAATTCGTAGCGCTTTATCGACGAGCGTTCGCTGCTCGACGAGCGCCGGGAGAGGACTCGGGCTCGCTCGAAGGAGGAAGTCACGACATGGGGTTATTAAGGAGGAACCATACAGAGAGAGTATGTAGCGCGGGGCGCACGTTTATCCAAGCGGACTCGTTAACATTATCTTGAGCGTTGTGTACGGCGGTGCGTGCGGGAGCCCATCTCGAATCCAGAGATTCCCCTAACGAATTTCCTGCCCCCGGGAAGCTCGATCGTAAATCACTCGCCACTCGAGGCAACCTAGCAATGCCCTTTAGACCTTAGGTTCCCTTTTTAACGAGAGTACCTACGCTAGCCGCCGCCGCGCCGCCGCCGCTCGGGGCTCGAGCTCGCGCTTTCGATGCCCCGCGTGCAAACTGCTCGCGCCAGCGCAGCGCTCCTAGCAAGACCTACTTCCATAATCGCGTAATCTGCCGCGCCGTTTATCACAGACGCAATAATTCTCCCGCACGTCGTGTGTACACTCAAGGTGTTTGCTGTCCCGGCTACCACGGTACGTCGCTTAACACGCTTCGATCCCATTGGTCGACGATAATTGCGGGTTCACTGGCTGGTTTATCACCTGTGTCAGGTGATCGCTTGATCGGTGCTTCATTTTCGGAATACTCTAACGTAGCCGCTCGTAATTCGATCGTAAAGAATCCGCGAGGAACACGAAGAGGTTAGGGGACGATCCAGTCCACGGCTCATATTTCGTATTTGAATTCATTACGCACACAATGGGCCGGGTAATTGCTCCGTCGCCGGTCCCCCTTGATTTTTGCCCAAGCGATTACATCGGCGCGCGCGCCTCGCACTGCAGGGACTATTTGTAGCGAGTGCTTGCAACGGAAAGTGAGAAATGGCGGCTGTAACGAAGAGTAGCGAGAAGTTTAAAGGCTTCCCGTGGCAGTGGCGGATGAAACTGGCGGGAATAAATTTTCACGGTAAATTCATGATCGAGCTGTCTCGAACGATTTTCTTCCCTCCGTTAGTCGTTAAAAGATTCACTCGCGCACGTTTTTCGCCCGCGGGGTAATCTTTCCCGAAGCGCGGGCCGCGCGCATAACATCGGGCAGATTAAACAAACGAACGTTTCGTTAGCAGGTTTGCAACGTATAATGGTAACGTATTAATGGTACGGGGGGAATTACGTGCAATGAGCAATCGCGTTTCATTGAACAACGGCTGCACGGCCACGCGTGAAAATTCCGCTCGCAATTTTGCCCGACATTATGCAGCGCACGTCCCGCGCATTATTTAAAATATGCGACCTCCGCGGCGGCACTGGAATAATGACAAATGCATTTTTCGGACACTCGCGGAGGCAATTTCGCCGGCGGAACCGTGCACGTGCTATTTTTCCATCGATCTCGCGATTATAATCTCATATATCATCGTGACGAAGATTTCGTTACACCCGATTAAAACGGCGTCGATCCGGACAGAGGGAAAGCCGACTGGGCGTTAATATTTATTAGCGACCAGTATTAATCAATCAGTTTTTGTCAGGGCGAATTTAGGAGCGTATTCCCCGATATTTTCTCAGCCTATTCGTTAACGAAATCATTTTTCGCCCACCCCTCGCCATTAAATTAAACTCACCCCATCAGTCCAAGTAACGAGACTGTCAAACGAAGTTGCGCATGGAATATTCTCGCCGAAATGGACGCGAGGCGCTTCCATCCTGGCAAGGATGCTCTGCGCCAAAGCCCAATTATTGAAGTATACCGGCTGCTAGGGTGCATCTCGCAATGACTAAAGGGAATGCCGTCGTTATTGCAGGTGTGCTGGCTGCCGGGCAAAGTTTTGTCCGCCTCGAACCGACGAGACCGAGCCTCTCGCAGGTACAGTAATTCTTCAGCCCCCGGGCTACACCGGCTCACGCCGTCCCGCCCCCCGGAAGTGGAACGCACATCCGCCCACCGATACCCCGACCCTTCGTTAAGATGTTTCTCGCCCAGTTCACGAAATTCGCGGCAGCGCGGCGCCATAAATTTACGGAAATATCGCCGGCGCCGAATTCCTGGCTGTCCTCTATTTTTCCCCGCGCCACCTAATTAGCGCTCGATTATCGCCGATGGAAAAGTAGAGGCAGAGTAACGTGAAGGGTAAGAACCGATGGGCTCACGCGAATCGACATGGTGAACGATCGATTCAGTTTCTTATCTCCGCATCATTTTCTTCGCGCATCGACATGGAAAGGGAGATGCGTCACAGATTGTACGCGACTCATGTGTTAATGACAAATCCAGGATTGTTTAATCAGAATTCTTTCTCTCAGTTCGCAAGGAGCGTTTCGCTCGGTTGGGGCTAGTTGCGTCGTCGAGTTTGCCGGCTTTCGCGATTCTCTAATTGAAGAAACTTCGGGGAACTCATTAGCCATCGATGTCACCTATTTTCCCGGGAGTCTGGTGCAATTGAAAAAGCTAGAGGCGAGGGTAGTTTCTGCGCGCGGGGTGGCAAGGGGTCGGCGGGCCTCCTTTTTCCGGTTGCGCGTAGCGGCGGCGGGCCGCGGGGCAAGAAGTATCTGACATTAGCTCTCGTTAGTCTTGATCGCGGCCACTTACGTAAATCACCCCGGGAATTCCACATTTGCTCGGTGTCACCCACGTTCCACCTCCCCTCGCCGCCTCTCCCGCTCCCGAGCCGTCGCTTTTGCTCGCAAGAAGGTGAATGCACGCGAGATTACAGCTCCGCGAAATTTATTCTATTAATTAAGTTTACTCTCCGTGCCTTGTTCCGCTGATGGACCGACCGAGACGGTCACTTCCGGGCCGTGTAATCCGGAAACGGTTGGAATGCTCTGCGACCGTGGTTGACAAAGACTCGTCCACGCATCCTAATCACCGTGAAACACGCCTGGGTGTCTGTCTAAATGATGTTCGTATGAGCTGCGGAAGCCTCTTCCAAGAAGTTACGTCCCCGGTACTCTTCTATCATCACTTTCGCAAGGCACGTCGAAATTCCATCGAATACTGTTCCTTGAATGCAAACTTCCTGTATCTCGTCTACTTGTATCGGGCGAATCCAAGTTCCAGAAGGGTCGCAGTTGGAATTCCCGCGATCGACTGATCGATGTACACGGATGAACGCGAAACGCGCCGTATTTCTCGCCGTTTTCTTGCTCGGCATCTGGAAAAATCGCGGTGTCTATCCATCATCGCGCCGCTCGATCTTTCCGAGCGAAAATATGACGTGGCGTGTGCGGTTGCAGGAGGGCACGCGCGTCGAACGTCGTACATCGACTCGGCACAGTCGGTTACGTGATGTTCATTAGCGAGCGAGACTCGTAAAACCGAAACGACTTGACATTTAACAAGGAATCGATGAAAAGATAAGTCACCGTGCATCGCACGAAAGCGTTAACTGGCCACCGTTCTCCCTTCCTCCACGGCCGTTCGTTTCTCCCCCACGCGGAGGGAGCTTTCGTCGTTTCGATATCACACAAAGTAACCGGAGAAATCGGCTGGAATTACGTGAGCGTTATCTCTTATCGCTTGTACTACAAGAATGTAGAACGATTAGATAGGTTCGAGGGGTGGCTTTCGACTAACCCGTGAATCGGGCAACGAGGGTAACCCTATCACCCTCGTTTTGCGCCACCAAACTGTAATAAAACGCAATTTCCCGCCGTAAAAAGGAAACGGTCAGGCCTGGGGTAGGAGGAAACGAAAGCACGTTTCTCAATTACAATACTTATTCCTATCGAGGGAAATATTGTGAAACGAAGGGAGGCTTTCGAAGACATCGGGAATAGTAATGTCTCCAGCAATGTGCACCTGCTCGAAACGCAAACCAATTTCCGGGTAAAATACTAAAATTTCGTTGGGTCACGTGACCACGCAACTGCTCCCACCTTTATCAACGATCACATCCGCCGACGAATAATCCGCGAATCTTTATGGCCGATTCTATCGAGACGGTGTCGCGTGCGGCGGACGGATATCCTCGGACCAGCCGGACATTTTTCATTTTCCGGGACAGCCCCGACCTTCTCCGTCGACCTCGTGGAAACCTCCGCGTTCCCAGCGACCTCCGACCAGTTCCTCTCTCAGCCTCTTCTGGCTGTCTCACCTTCGCGTCTATAAATAAAGGGACGCGAAGTAAGTGCAGAGCCGGTAGGTTGTCGTCAGAGTCATTAAGGGTAGTGCTTCGGTTTCCCTTGGAACCACGCACACGCCAGTTCAGTCTGTGTTTGCGCGGGCGAACGCGTGCGTACACGCGCGTGTATCGTGGCATATACAGAGAGAGAGAGAGAGAGAGAGGGGGGAAGAAAGAGAGCCAGAGAAAGAGAGAGGAAGGCAGAGGCAGGTGAATTCGAAGGAAGAGAGGTCGTCCATGTCGATGGAAAGGGTCGAAGACTAACTGGCATTGGCGTAGAACCAAGCATTCGGGCTTGCCTCTGAAATAGTCGTTACTGTCACCCTCTGTGACTCTGATTCCAACTACGAACAACATCATCGGTTCGGAGGAGCGAGCATCGTTTCCATCGGCTGAACTATCTTTTTCCTTGGACGGACACAATAGCGTTACACGAATTACCAACGGGATTCGGGTGTCAGACGAGCAGAAAGTGTACGCCATCGCTGGCGTGTTTAGCTTCCATCGAACGTCTCGCTCGATGCAGCCCGTAGCAAGTATCGTGGCGAGTCTACCAGATAGAACATCGTCAGAAAGGGGTGAAAAAGTTGACTAACATCCCGCGTGACGGGATACGAGTGTCATTAGCGGGGGCGGGGAGGTGCGGGGTAAGCGCGCGTCGAGAAAAATTACGCGTAGCCGCGGATAATTCGCCCGGCCGTATTAATAATTCATGGCACGAGAATTTTTGACAACACGCGCGGCCAGATACCCACCGCGTTGGAACGTTTCGTTTAATGGCGGCGTTTAAAGCTCGACAAGGGGGTGGCTGGAGGGCGAGCCGGCATTAGCGGTGTACGATCATAAAGGTGTCCCCTGCCTTTCGTCCGGCTCGTAAAACCCGCGACCATGGAAGCGGAAGAACGTAACCCTTGAACTCCCCCGCGCCACCGAGAGCGACTTGGACCGTCTCGACTAATTCGAGTGGGTATATACATACGTGGCGCGATGCGTTTAGCTCTTTCACCGCGGGCAGACAGATGCAATTTCGTTGTCGGGGAAGGTCGGGCACAATGAAGGGGCATGGAAACGCGCGGATTCTACGCTACTGCAAACGCACGGCGCGGCGCCGCCGCGCGGCCTGTCTAGAGAAACATTAGCAAGAACTCTAAATACACGGCGAGACGCGGCTCAAGGCACACACACACACGCACACACGTCCTTTTGTACGTTTGCTCCTTCCTGGCATTGTGCTCCGTGCCGCGAACGGGCTCGTCTTCATTACGCGATACCCGAATGTTAGAAAATTGCGAGCGCGACGAGGGTCGCGGCGTCTGAAAGCATGGTAAAAATTATGCGTGCAGCGTCGTTTGTTCTCGCGCCGAGAATAGGGGGGTGTGTACGTGTTCCTTGGGTCGTTACGCGTGTGACGCGGTTTGACGTGTCATTCTTCGCCTCACTGTGTTTTAACTTGCCGGGAATGCGAGTACATACTCCCGTGTGAAAATTACGGCGGAGGGCCCGCCACGGCGGGCTTCCATTATACAAATGCACGTAGTAGTGTCTGAACGTCCTTTTTCTGTTGTAACATTCTGCCCCCGTACTTTCTCGAGACAGTTTGAAAGTTTTAGAAAATGTCCAGTGTTTCGCGTTGAACGCGAAAATCCAAGAACGCCCGTGATACCGAAATAATTAACGCGGGGCTGGCAAAAGTTGCCGGGATGAAAGCTACCGTAAAGCTTTACAGCGTAATAAATTTCTTTGTAATTGTTTTATACTGCCCCGCAGTGAATGCTCATAAATCCAAGCTCGCCGAACGGCTTCATCCTCCAGTAATTTAATCAAAATGACCATCGTAAACGTAAACCCAGCAGAAGAGTCCACTGTCCGAGTTTCGTAGTCAAGTATTCTTTGAAGGAAGTTGCAAATTCTTTTGAAGTGATATCCAAAGGACACTTTGAACATACTCCTCCTTTAATCTTCAATTCATTAAGAAGAGAATTTACGTTTTATTCGTATTCTTATTCCTCGAGTTCCTCCCCTCTGTTGGCTCATCATACGACGTCGCAGTTATCGTACTTGGAAGTTGTTGGCCGAATTACGGTCGTCGCGACGAAATTGCGGCACGGAATTGCGCGATTTTCGCAGCACGGGGACCCCTAATTTGCAAGCATCAAACGTAATGATAAAGAGACTAGAAGGTCGAGGGGAGATTTACCGGAAAAGCGTGCCTGTACATGAATCAGCTGATTGCAATAATCCCCGCAAATGAATTGCCTTCGACTTTATTTATTCAATCCACCCCCTCTTCCAATATTTGAATACAATCGATTTTAGCGTGCCCTGTGTACTCGGCGCCGACTACTCAGCGGGTATCGACCGGCAGGATGTTTTCAATCTGCGTCACGATCATTTATAACCGTGTCCGCGTAATGCCGTAACGGCGACTATTTCATACCGCGGCGCACATTTGGCGCACGGAAGGGTTGGTCTAATCACTTTTTAACTACATTAGCACCAGTAACTGCTCCCCACCTCGGGGGTAACTTTCCCTCGGAGACCCTCATTGCATCAAAAATAGATTACATCGCGTCGCTCGTATCTGAATTCATTTTCTTCGAAACGCCGCGCCGCGCCGTCTCGACGGTCCCCGGTTTCTACGTGAAAATGCGATTTGCCCTGATAATCCGTTAACGATGCCCGGGATCAAGGAGCACGCAGGTTCCCGAATGTGCGGTATTCATTGTTACCGGCGCGCGACGAAGGAAACATTAACGAACGATGTCTAACATCGATCTGTACCCGACGTAGTATTTCTTTCCGCCCTCCCCGCGTATTGTTCGTTGAACTTTCCGACGAGACAGCGGGCAAGCAAACTTGAAAACTTTTCTTTTATCGCGCCAGCCACCTCGTGACAGGTTCAGCCGAATGATAAATCAACGGCCGTCCGAGTAAGTGTTTCTTTATCTTCCCTTCAGCTCCACGACGGGAAGAAAGAAAATTATCCCTGGCTACGAAGTGAAATGTTCGGGCGAGAACGTCCCCGTGGAAGAGAAATGGGGAAAGCCGAAGTGTACGCGTTTCTAAACGATACCGACCCCCAGCAAGACAATCTTGCCCACATGCCCATGTCCACTAATAGACTGCGCGTCAAGCCTTTTTCCAAGACCCCCTTCCCCCCCCCACTCCCTCCCCCGTCACGACCTTCCTTAGATTCACTGCCACGACGATGGATAACCTCGAACCTTAACAGCCGTTTAATTTGTGTCTGGCTCCACGTTTTTGCCCGGGGAAAGCGCGCTCCTTCCAGCCGGAATAAAACACACTCGCCCTGGTAGTCCGGCTACCCGTGGCCGTCCGCAGTCTGTTCTCGCCTGTATTTCCAATTTCTTTTGCGCGCAGCCCCCCGCGCTCAAGGAATGGTTACCGATGTCTGGGAGGGGCTTCCCCTCAGCTTGACGTATCCACTGTGACACTAACAAATTGCTCCGAAGCTTCTCGTGGGGCCAACGTGGCGTTTCGGCAGCTAGGGTCAAGGCCTCGTTTCTTCTTTCATCGGCATCAAGCACGACGCACGTAGGTGCGTCATAGCGAGGGACAGTTTTCTACGTTGTAATTCTCTATATTCATAACGCCAACCTACGCTAGACGTCCGCACGGTTGCCAGCGTAACGCGGTGATTTCGTCAATTTACATGCATCAAGGTGGACAACCCCTCGATGTAGACGGTCGACTCGCGAGATTACGAATAATGACGTTTCGTTCGTCATCCCCGCGGCGCATTTGCATAAACGTCTTTGACTGGGGGAGGGAGGAGGAAGTCGAATAATTCATTTGAACGCGAACGCTAGCAACCGGATCAGACGGTTGTTCCGTGGCAGCGCTGCCTCTCTCGCGCTCGCGACATTTCGTAATTTCTAGACAGCGGTTGGAAGATCTAATTTCCTAGTCTGCCATTCACGGAGGCGGCGCGGAGCCTTCGTCAGCGGCCTGGACACGGACGGTTACGGATAGTTTCGAGGATCCATTTAAATCCGTGACGTGTTACTGATACCCAGCCGTACCGAAAATATCATTCATCAGCTGCGTTGGGATAACCAAGCCAGCCAGCCGGGCGAGCACGGTACTCTTTTCTTCGCTCTTCGAGTAAATTAGGTTTTCAATCTGATGGTGAAATCGCTTCAGAAGAATCAGCGGCTGGCGGGAGCGTAAAGTTCTCCGTGATAGATTTTTTACATTACAGAGCCAACGAATTTAATCGTAGAGCATGGACTTTGGAATATGTACGCAGGCCAGGCGATTTAGAGTAGACTCGCGCGAGTGGAAGCGGATTCAAAGAGTCGGTGCAGCCAGTGGCAGGTGATCAAGGGGCTGGCGCAACGTAGGTAGGTATGTAGTCGCTACTGTGGGAGCCACAATAAAAATTTCCAATGCAAATTGTAAATTTCGCCTGCTTGCGGGTAGATAAATACGAAAGTACAGCAACACAGAGAGAAGTATGCGGCGAGCAAGTGAGTAACAAGGGCGCTGACTAAATACTGCGTGTACAGTACCTAGTTTGCAACAACAGAAGCGTGGTGTTTACAAGCTTCGAATTTATTTTTCGTCGGTCTTCCCTCTTCTTTTCCTACTCAGCTCTCTGGTGCCGTGTCGCAAGCAAATTCGCGTAGCATTTTGTTGCGCTTCTAGCTTGTTTATTCTTTATCACTGAAATCTGCTCGATTGAGACCGATATTCAGACCCACGTTCGAGTCAGAAACTTCATCCTCGTGAAAGTCAATAATGCGTTCATTTTAAGGGGGTAGGTTACCCTCAACAGCCCAAAATCAGGCCCTTCTTCAAACGCATATTCTGAACTAATAAATTAATAAAGAGATAATTTTTGTTTTAATTGTTAAGCGTCATTTCATTGACTTTAATGTGTAAAAAAAAATAGTTATAAATGCAAATGTGAGAGCGTGTACACTGTAGGGGAGACCGGGGCTGATAGGCCAATTTTTTAGTTTTTGATTTTTAATAAATTATATGGGCGAAATATCATTAAACCCGTTACTATATTTGATAAGGCATGCATTTGGTTATCTGATTAAATTATTAACGTTGACTCAATGTGACAACATTTAAGGCATTTTAATGTTTTTCTAACACCTTACATGCTGGCCAACCAGCCCCGGTCTCCCCTACGTGATGCACCGTTTCATGGCGAACACGATTCCGGACAGGTGAATTACCTAAAACACAAAGTAAAGGCATTTTTATAATCTGTAAGACAGTCTCCCTCCATCTTGTCCAGGACGCAAAATTTTGATAAACAAATTAATACCATTTTTATGTTGATCTTTCTGATTTTCCCCTTTTTGTAGGAAAATTATTTTATATCATTTTTTAAAGAACTTATATTGAAAATGTGCTCCCAATACACGGAGGGGAATAGTTTCCTGCAGCTCCCCGTAAATATTCATTCAAATTGTTGGAGCGGTTTTCGAGATTTCATGTTCACCGTTTTAGAAAACGTCGATTCTGGGAAATCGCGTTTAAAGTTGGACATGGTTATCCGATATGATCTGCAGGCTCGTACATTTTTTACTGTAATTTCTCCAATTTTTGATCTTTCGGGACCCGGTTGCGCTTGAAATACGTAGAAAAAGATGTAGCTAGCGGAATATGCAAGCGTCTTCAAAACCAATTTTTGAACATTTTGAGGGTAACCTACCCCCTTAAGTGCTCCAGTTCGTGGGAGTCGCTGCATGCGATTTGACGTGGATCTCAGAATACCACAGGAGCAGCATTATTTCTGTCCTCAAATGACGATCCGTGTACGACGTCTACACGTCCCGTATCTCTCCAACGGCTCCAGTACACGAGATAGAATCAAATATATCCGCGTGATCGATTAAAGATCGAGAATGATTGAGGAGATTATGACAACCCGAGGATCGAAGTGTTACGAGCCGAGGCTGAGGGCAATGAGAGTGGCGATTGCGAGGTCGAGGATTGGTTTTGTTTGTTTGAGTTTGTTAGTAGCGGACGAACCGGGGTCTGGTATTCCCGGGAGCCGCTATAAGGAGGTTGGAAGTCGTGGACGAACCGGGGTCTGGTATTCCCGGGAGCCACTAGGAAGGTAAGCTTCACGGACGAACCGGGGTCTGGTATCCCCAGGAGCCGTTAGGAAGGTGGAAATCGTGGACGAACCGGGGTCTGGTGTCCCCGGGAGCCACTAGGAAGGTTGAAGTCGTGGACGAACCGGGGTCTGGTATCCCCGGGAGCCACTAGGAATGTTAGTTTAGCCTCGTAACTTTATAATGCGATACACCTTGAGCGGTAAAGGAGTATCTATGTGGGTTTATCCCTAAGAGGAAATTCAGATAATGATTTAATTCAAATAAAAGAACTCTGAATTAGAAATAACTAATTATATTCTATAAACTCAGTCTTTTACAATTGTTATAGTGTTTGTTTGTCGCGGTACCTAAGTCCACCTCTCGGTTTTGACGCACTGAGAAATGCGGGGGTCTCAAAGAGTTTAATAATAACAACACCTATCAGCAACTCTAAGTTCTGTCTGGTTTAAGTTGAAATAATAAGCCTCTTTAGTCTATGCGTACTAGATTTGAAATGAGCCCCCGAGTGTGGATTCGTGGCCCTTTTTATACGGTGAAATTCGGCTAGAAAGTAGTGGGGACATGAGTGCCTTCATTGAATCTTTGGTTTTCGGGGAAAACTCGGTTGCATCACACCACTGCAGGAACCGGTGACCCCGTCGGGTCACGCGCATTCCGGACACCCGAAAGGGTTAAAAAGTCGAAGATAAGTCTGCGTACGTAACATCTCCCCCCTTAGATAAAACATCGTTTATTACGATGCTTTTCCACCTTTCGGTGTCGGAAATGCACGCGACTAAACAAGGTACTACTCACTCGTGCAAAGGTGTGTTGAAACCAAACCTTCCGCGGCCTATTGCGGTGTATGTGTGATAATTGTGGTGTACTGTGGGGCGATGTCGTGGGTGATGGGTGGCCTCAGGCTTCGCTCCTTTGGAAAGAGTCGTCTCTGCAAAACCTCGTGTTGAACTGCATCTTCAGCGAGTTACTAGGGATCCAGTCCTTAAGGTTTTCGTCTGTCGTAGTACCGTTTTGATTGTTCCTTTGCTTTGTTGAGGTGATCCGCTGCGTTGTTGCGGATATCTGTAATCCGAGTGATTAGTTCTGTAAGATAACTCCCGTAGGTTTCTGTATTTTGGTCCACATTAAAAGCGCTGGGGAAACGAGCCGTTTTTCCAAATACCAGCTCGTGTGGTGTGAAGTTAGTGGCTTCGTGCACAGATATATTATAGGAAAACATGGCAAATGGAATGAAGAGATCCCATTCTTCATGCGAGTCCATGTAGTGTTTTAAGTATTCTGTAAGGACAATATGGCTTCTCTCCAAAGATCCGTTTGTTTGAGGCCTATATCCAGAACTAGTTAATTGTTTTATCTTGAAGATTTCAGCGAGGTGTGTCATTATCTTCCCCACAAAACTGGCTCCTTTATCTGTTAATATTGAACGAGGTGTCCCAAAGATTGAGATAAAATGTCGTGCTAAAGCATCTGCGATTGTAGTGGCTCGAATATTCGGTATTGCAACTGCGATGCAATATTTCGTGAGGCTGTCTTGCATTGTTAGAATGTAACGGTTCCCAGCAGGGGTCTCCGGAAGAGGTCCAATGGTGTCCAGAGCGAGTATATCGAAGGGCTTCAAAGGCGTATCGGTGATGATCATAGGTTGCCGTGTTTTTGCTCTAACTAATTTTTGTTCCTGACAACTCTTACATTTCCTGATGAAATCCTGTACGTCTCTTCGTATACCCGGCCAGTGGTATTTTGTTTGTAGTCGATTTAATGTTTTGGTAACACCTTTGTGTCCTCCAATGAGGCTGCTATGTGCTTCCTCAATCAGTTGTTTCCTGGTGTCTTCTGGCGGATTTTGAAGATTACTGCTTGCTTTGGTTGAGTGTGGTATGGTTGGGATGTTGGGTGGTTCCTCTTGATCCGAACTGCTATCTTCAGGTGGTGAAGATTCACAATCTATCAGAACGGTATCTATCATCCTGCGGGTATTTGTTCCGAGGGAGAAATTTTGAAAAGGGATGGATATATTTTGTAAAGGGGTTGTTATGTTTCTTACAGGAATCGGTGTGGATGTGATAATCGGATTACTGAAAGTGGTTGATACTGGTGATATAGGCAGATTTGATCCGTTTGGTCCTTTCATAATAGTCTGTGAAAATAATTGGCTTTGATCTGCGGGTATTAATGTAGCGTCCAAAGGATTTGAGTCACAGAAAGGATTTGAATCTGTAGTTAGAGTCCTGTCCTCCTCATTGGGTTCCTCTTCTTCTTGGTTTACCAGCGTAGGTTGTACGGTTGATAATGAAGGAGGTAATAATTTCCCTTTTTGCACGGCTTTTGGTGGTTTAGTTTTCCGTTGCGTTCGGCGAGCAACCGGTGTAATGGCTTCATCAGAATCTTCAGAACTGTGTTCTTTGTAATTTGGCTTCGCCTCTTGGTTTCGGCATAATGTCCTGATGCGATGTCCTATGGTGTTGGGGATTGGGTTCGTCTTCCCCTTAGAGGTGAGAGGTAAACAAACTGCTGTAGGGTTTCGTTCCTCAATTTCTGGAAAATTAGTAAATCTAATAGGCCTGATCGGTTGACTGTGAATGACGAGTGTTTTGTGGTGGTAGGAAATCTCTGCTTGCTCTTGTAGCAAAAAAGGGCTTCCTATGAGACCATCTGCTGATACGGGGAGATCTTTAATAACATAGAAATACGCTGGAATGCCATTGATATGCAACGTAGTGGTTCCCAAAGTGTGAATGGGCGAAGGAGACAGACTCGTTATCTCTATCTTTTCCCTGGAAGTGATCTCGGCCTTATCTCCCAACACGTTAATGGCAACCAGGTTAACGGAGGCTCCTCCGTCTATGAGGAACTCCCCTTGTCCGCTATCCAGTTCTGGGGCGTCGACTCTGACCCTTGGTATTGGCGCCTCTTTGAATAATCTTCGTTCTTCTCGTCGGTGAACCTGATAGTTTTTTGGGCGATCCTTGTAGTTTAAAGATTTACTTGATCCGGCGAACGAAGTTATCGGGGATCTAGTTCTATGCTGAAATCTGTTTTCCTTACAAGTCTTTCCATTGTGTCCCTTCATGCCGCAATTCCAGCAGTATAGTTCTTCCCTATCACTACTTCTCCCGGCGTATTTCCTATCCCGGTAATTACCCTCTTCTGACACGTAAGAATTATAGGAAGGGGAACGTGAATCGCTCTTACATAAGGTCATAGCTGTCACGCGTTTCGGTCGGTCTTCGTATTCATTTTCTGAAGCAGATGCACTCCTGTCCCTAAAGTATTGCCTGCGATAACGCGAAGGCGAGGGGGACTCATGGTACAGAGGTCGCGGCCCGTGATCCCGTTCACGGCTCCTTCTTCTTCCGCGATACTCGTCGTCATAATCTGTCGATCGGTCGTTGTAGGTTTCACGGCGATTCCTGAGGCGACGATCTATTAGGAGGACGGCCTCAATCGCCTCGTTCAAATCCTTGTGGTTGTCGGCCAATGCCGCCATTCGCCATGCAACGCGTTCCGGTAATCCCTCGATGAAGTTTTCCAGTATGTCTTTCTCCATTTCCTTAATTATTTCATCGGCGTTCGCACCGTACCGATCCTGAATTGCCGCGCGAGAGCGATGAGCAAGGCGACTAACCCGGTCGATATATCTTCTTAAGGATTCGTCACTACGAATTTGGAGTCGAGCTATTTCTCCTTGGAAATGCGCCAGGTTACGTCCCGGAGCGTATCGTTTTTTAAGATATTTTAATAACTCGGACGTATCAGAAAATGATTTATCCCCAATACTAATTCTTGCGGGACCCGTGAGCTTTGTTAATACGATTGTTAGATATTCGGGCTCCGTATTTGGCGGTATCAATGCCAACCCGTTTTCTACATTCTGCGCGAAAACCGAGAGGGCTGGAGTCTCACCGTCGAAAACCGGAATTGAAGCTGCAGCGTACTGTATGCAGTTACGCTGTGTAAGTAAAGCCATTGAATTGGCCATTGATAAAGTCAGATTAGCTATATCCTCCGCAGAGGCCGGGCCTTCTGTCCCGGGCATGATTAATTAATAAAGTAACGACCCGAACAGGCGTTAAAATAAAAGAGAAAGAATTTCTTTCCTTTTACAGATAATTTGAATGCTTCAAATTATCTAAACCGTTCACGGACCGTGCGTGAAATAATTTAGTATGCAACGAGGGCAATACAAAATTGGTTGAGTCTCGAACAAGAACTCGTTACAAGACTCGCAGAGAACTATAGGCGGATCACGTTGAAACCGATGTTCTAATGCGGTACTTGATATTTCTTTAGGCGTGGTTAAAGCACACTGTGAGCAGATTATGCTACCATCGACCAAGGTTGTAGTCCAACCTTTAATGCAAATATTCTCGCGATATTCCGGCCTAATTCTACTAGGCCTTCCCGGACGCGGGACCGTAAATTTTGAATCGTGCGGAGAGCACATCAAAATCTGAATAACCAGCTAAGAGAATGTATCCCACCGCTGTCACCAATTTGTTACGAGCCGAGGCTGAGGGCAATGAGAGTGGCGATTGCGAGGTCGAGGATTGGTTTTGTTTGTTTGAGTTTGTTAGTAGCGGACGAACCGGGGTCTGGTATTCCCGGGAGCCGCTATAAGGAGGTTGGAAGTCGTGGACGAACCGGGGTCTGGTATTCCCGGGAGCCACTAGGAAGGTAAGCTTCACGGACGAACCGGGGTCTGGTGTCCCCGGGAGCCACTAGGAAGGTTGAAGTCGTGGACGAACCGGGGTCTGGTATCCCCGGGAGCCACTAGGAATGTTAGTTTAGCCTCGTAACTTTATAATGCGATACACCTTGAGCGGTAAAGGAGTATCTATGTGGGTTTATCCCTAAGAGGAAATTCAGATAATGATTTAATTCAAATAAAAGAACTCTGAATTAGAAATAACTAATTATATTCTATAAACTCAGTCTTTTACAATTGTTATAGTGTTTGTTTGTCGCGGTACCTAAGTCCACCTCTCGGTTTTGACGCACTGAGAAATGCGGGGGTCTCAAAGAGTTTAATAATAACAACACCTATCAGCAACTCTAAGTTCTGTCTGGTTTAAGTTGAAATAATAAGCCTCTTTAGTCTATGCGTACTAGATTTGAAATGAGCCCCCGAGTGTGGATTCGTGGCCCTTTTTATACGGTGAAATTCGGCTAGAAAGTAGTGGGGACATGAGTGCCTTCATTGAATCTTTGGTTTTCGGGGAAAACTCGGTTGCATCACACCACTGCAGGAACCGGTGACCCCGTCGGGTCACGCGCATTCCGGACACCCGAAAGGGTTAAAAAGTCGAAGATAAGTCTGCGTACGTAACAGAAGTATCGGTTTCGTATCGTTTCGGATAAACGCGCGGAGAAATGGGCCACGATTTGTTAGATCGCGTTTAGATGGAAGCCGGGGGACGGGGTTATCGGCTGAGAAGTTTCGGCGACGGTGGGGATGGACGGAGGAGCGAACAAGAGCCAATCGACAAAACGAATGGTCTAATTTAATCTTGACTAAGCTCGCGAGGGTGAAATTGGTCCACGTTCTAAATGGCTGTCGTCCTGGGCCATCCGTGCTCTTTTCTGATACTCGATATTAAGAGGGCGGTTAAAGTTTCCACATAAATCCCGTGACGAGCTGTTTGAAACGTGACTTCTCGCGTCGCGGTGTAAATTCCAATTAAACCCTGGCCAGATTAATCGTTCCGTATGCTTTAAAGACAGACTACGTGTACTAATATACCGAGTTACAGGTTGAAACATGAAATCTTCCTAAACATCGTTGGACTACCGCGACCTGGAGCATTTCTTAATCGAAGCCTGAAAAGTGCGCACGGAGGGGGTTAGAATGATATATTAATGTATGGAACCAGTCGTTGGTGTTCCTCCACAACTCACTAGGTTCCGTTGCCCGCTAAATCTCGGGGACTTGGAGATCCCATCGAATTCGAAATGTCCGTTCTCCCTGGGACGAAGGTCGATTTATACGGCTCGATACAATGATGCAATAACGCCGCGCGGCACATATATACATGTATATGCATTCTGGGGACTGGAAATTCGAAATGTAACCGGTTCGAGCGGGCTCTTAGAAATGCTGGACACGTAAAAGCCGGGACCCGTAGGGTTTACCGGCTGTAGCCGGGAATATGTATGCCGCACGGGCGGCCGTGTACGGCAAATCGCGATCCCTGGATACGTACGTATTATCCGTATAACCTCTAACGTCGATTGTGGCTTATGATATTACGTACTCTCCATTACGACGCACCCACACGTGTGCAACGCGCCGCACACGGGCGCGGGGAACGCCGGGGTCGCGGCGATGTAACGAGTAAATTGCTACATCGTTACATTTTCCTTCGTGGCCACCCACCCCTCTCGCCCTCTGGCCCGAACTACCGCGCCCACGCGCCGTTTATTATTTCGTTAATTGTCGTAACAGGCAGCAGGCAGCACGGATGACGCGTATCCGAGCGCGATATTGACTTTTAATGGACGCGTTTCGAACACCGGGCGTCGCGACGATCACGAGGGGGTGAGTCGAGTAACCTACAACCCTCGTAGACGTGAATAATTTATTCCGGCGGTGATAGGGTGACACGACAAGAGATTAGGGTTCTTTTTATCGCTGGGTAGATACACGTAAGGTGGAAGTCGAGCAGTGTACCGTTTACACCGAGATCCCGCGATCGATTAAATTCCTCATTAGCGTGCTCGTTAAATTCATGGAGCATATATAAACTTGGAATTCGAGAAATCACTACGGGAACCTTCGTTGCGAGGATAGAAAAGGATATTCTAAAAAACCAATGAAACGTAAGGGAGGTTGAAGTGGGCTGTCGATAACCACCGACTCCACTTACCCCCGATCAGCCCCCCACTCCATTCGGACCAACCGAATTACGCGCGAACAGCGTTGGCTGGCGTAAAAGGGGAAGAACGATATGTCGCGTTCAATTCCCACAGTCTTGAATCGCGTCTGGGGAACGCGAGCGTGTAGGGGGGCACGCGGAACTCGGCGCGCGCGTGAGATCGCGCGTATGGTGCGCGTCGTGGAGCGTAATGTCAGGCGGGCCCTGGACATATAACACCGTGGCGAATGTAGCGACATAACTCGCGACGCACCGAGACGCATTGATATTCAAAGAAAATCCTCACACACGCCGGACGTGGCCAACACGCGCACGCTCCGGCGAGAGTGTTGGGGAGTGAGTTGGAGGCAGAGGGCAGACGGAGAGAATGGGAGAAAAAGAGGAGAATCAGGTGTCGGTGCCGGGTGGAACTTTTGAAAGAGGAAGCTTCGTAGCGCGCGATCTTCCCCCCTTTTGAGAATTTTGAATTATTGCCCCCCGCACAGTCTACATTTGCTTAGCATACGCGCGGCCGCGTAATTTCGGTTGAATTTCCGCGACGAGGTGTGGGTACCTACCGCGCGTCCTTTTGTCGCGGCTCGCCCGTTTCGCTGGACCAACAGGAGGCGGCAATGGGAAAGGAGGAAGAAGAATGGAGAAGTCTGTAAAGAAAGCGAATGTTTAAAGCGCGTCGCGATCGGAGATACAGGGAGGTCGGAGGCTGCTTATTAAATTTTCATTCGTATTCGACGAATAAATTGCGAACGGGCGGAGGGGACAGTGGGCGAGCGAGCAACAGGAATAAGAGGAGCAAAGCAAAGGGAAGGGGGGGGGGGGTAGAGGCAAAAGGGGATCGAACGGTGGCGTCGGTGCGTGGAGCAGCTCAAAGGGGGAACTGGACCACGTTTCGCGCCGCGAGCGTCGACGAGCCGATATTTTGTCGTATATGCATATAAGTTTTGCTCTGTCGAGCTGAAACGACGGCAGCCAGGGCACGTCGCTTTTAATCGGCCATAGGCGCCTACGGTGCACGATGCATATTCATTCGCCGATGATTCGCTGGTATCGGCCGCGAAAATCGATTCCGAATGCCGTTAGATCATCGGTCCCTGTCGTTTACTAGCCGCTGGACGCGACTCGCCGAACAACCCCGTGCTCGTAAATTAGTGGCTTAAACGAAACACTAACGTCGGCACTGATACTTATAGGAAATCAATGTCCGACCCTTCACCCGTCCCCTCTTAAATCTGAGTCCTATTCCTGGTCTACTGAGTTCAAGAGTTCATTCTAAACTCGAGACCTTTCGGAAAGGTCCCGGAACAAATCGATAACACTTAATTCCTCATACGATTTCAATTGCTTATTCGTGCGTCACACGCGATACAAGTACAATACCTGTTCTATTATTCGTGAGGTAGGTCCCCTTTCTTATGCAATTCAAACACACAGAACTGCGTGTTCTGCGCGCGAGCATCGTGCACCAGCCCGAAAACGCCTGATAAACGTTCGCGAGACAAATTGGCCCGGTGTTAACGCTTTGTTCACAAGCGCAACATAGTCTCGAGATGGAAATTCTCTGGCGAATGGTCGGCGCTGGCCGAGCCCTTTACTCCCAACGTGCCGTAATGAATGTCCCGGTGCATGCAGCGTCGTGACCTCTCCGGACGGGCGCGAGCCGATAAACTGGATCCCTCGATCATCGTCGAGGATTTATTGCATCGTCGTGGAGGCGCGCAAAGGGCCGCGATCCTCGCGTGTGAGCGGCGCTCTTCCTTCCACCCGATCCGAACCGCCCGGCCGCCTCTTATTTGCAGGCGAGGCTGCACCGCCGTCGAGGGAATCTGTTCATCGTCCACGATGTCACAAGTGCGCGCGCCTAGGAAACGGAAAATTCCCTTTCTATTTGAACCACCGCTAACCCCTGTAGATCACAACGGTATTATTCTCCAGCTTCAGGGGACTATATAATACATTGGGCAGAAAGCAAGAGTGAGCCGCGTTACCGATTCGTGGCGCAGAGACGCGAGAGTTGGCGCGAACGATAAATCAGCGGCGCGGCGCGACGCGGGACCATCTCCGAAATACATAACAGGCGGCATTCCTCTTCGACGGCAGTCCCGCGCGCGTTCCTGTCGGGGTTACATGGTCGATCCGCGTGCACGGCTACACGATCCCGAGACGAGGTGGGCGAGGTTGGAGAAAATAAATTTCTAGATCGATAGGAGCCCTTCTATCCGCCCGCGCGCGCCGCTTTTATCGATCAAGGCCGCGCGACTGGCGCGATAGAAAGGGAGAGGACGGATCAACGAACGGCTCTCCGCGGCGGACCTGAGAGCCGAGGGGAAGAGAGAAGGGCCTCGGATGTTCTTGAATGTAAATGCAAGTGCAATGAGCCGGGGGACGAGCACGGTTAAAGGTAGGAAGACAGAAATGGTGAGACAGGAGTGGAGGAGGGATCGTGAAAGTGCGGGCGAAAGAGAGCGCGCGGAGCGATGATATTTGATTTATGCCCGTCGTGGGCCGCGGGCCGCAAAAGAAATGATTGTAACTAAGATTTATTTCAAGCTCTTTACTGTCACAACACCGACTTACCGGGGGTAATATCCCAACCCGGCCGGGCCCGTTTCGCGCTAAGTACAAGCTCGTTGGATAAAAGTCCATTATTGAATGGAGACCAGTTCCTCCGAAGGCGAGGGCGATTATTTAATGCCATGGAGTCGAGTGTTAAATTGGAATAGATTGCCAAGCGAACTCTCACTTCCCCCCCCCCCCCTCCTTCCCCCCGCCGCCGCCTCACCCCATCTTTCTCCCGATTCCTCTCATTTCCTTGGTCTATCTATCGGCCCTTGTTCGCCCTCCGCCGCCAGCCTGCACTTTCTTCGGTTCCTGCGATCGTTAATAGCCGATGACAGCCTCGCGTCCCCGCGATCGTATCGCCTATCGTATCGAAGGGGTTGAAAAGTTGCCCCCCTCGGATGCTCCGCGATTGAACGGATCCCGGAGTTTTCCATCGCTGCGGGATGGAGAGATCCGTCGGCCGTGTAACTAGGTGTAGTTACCAGGCCGAAGGAATTCGCCCGGGAAGTAGCGCGAAATTATCACTAATTCCCGGGTAATCTTTCGCCGTGTAGTTTGCGGAAGTTTTGTAATAGTTTGAAAGTTAGGCTGCTCCCCCGAACGACGGGCCACGGTATTGGCACTTTGTCGGGGACACCGAGGATGCCGGAAGTTACTTCGACGTTGCGAATCAATAGCCCGAAGAAACATTCTTTTCCCCGTGGCCCGAGCGAAATTTAATGGCCCGCTCCACCCCGCCTTCTTCCTCCGTTTCTTGCCGTTCCCGTAAAGCGAAACGATTCGTCTTCCCGCGGCATCGGTTTCACGGACCTGGCGTCACGTCGATGCGTCGTTGCGTCGGACACCCGCAACGACCGCTTTATCTTCGTACACGCTGCGCCAAATATTTGGAATATTCATGCCACGCTTAGATACTCGGGGATTAGTCTCCTCTGGTCAAAGTTCCGGTCGCTTTAGACGCCCCGAGTGCGCCGAGACTGCTAAGCCCATTGCGTGCGAGCATTTCCATGGTCGGAACACCTCCACTGTGTTTGCCAGTTATTTATCGCTCGCTTTATATGTACTTCTTCCAACCTTATTTCACCCCGTGATGTTTAATTTATCCACGCCCAGCCAGCTATATAAAAAAAATGGTGGTTACGAGATCGATCGTACCTGGTCTGCGAAGTCAATCTCTGGACATCGGCCACAATGGAGCCGGGCAGGAAAATCCTGGCCGAAGTAGGCTGCGCGACCCTCGCTCCTGGATTCGATCATAAAATTGCATTAAAAGGCACTCTGGCCGGGGCGACTCGATTTTCTGGCACAAATGACAGCACTCCAGCACCGTTCTTCGCCCGTCGCCGCTATTAGCCCCTGCTAATTTCCAATTACCCGTCTCGCCGAACGATATTTGCAAGCCGCTGTCTATCTCCAACGCCCACCTGCAACAATTTACGAGGCTAATGTGTCTCTTGCGGTCGACCAAAAAGGCAGAGATCGGAGAAGCGAACGATTCGCAACAGTCAACGATTGTGCACCGTCCGTCAAACTGTACCTATTTAATTTTAACGCGACTAGCCGACCGATCGTAATCAACCGATTAAAAAATAATTTCCCCCTCGGCGCCACGTACCAATTAATTCGAGGCATTGATCATCCGATAACTGTAGTAACACGGGGATGATAATAATTAGCTACAAGTATTTTCTACGCGCGAAACACGCGACGGCATTGTTACGAAATCGAACGCGACCGTTCCGCGTGGAGAAGTGGATCGATGTTAACGACGATTCTTTCCCGGTGTTTGTCCACCAAGGAAACCGACAACCGACAGTGTTCGTCGGGTGTATACGTCTCGGAAGCGTCTCGTCAGCGTTTGTTCATTATCGAAGTTTGTTAGCGCGAAAGTGCGTGGACGGGAAATAGAGATAAACGCCCGTGCTTCTCCCCCTCGTGTTCTTTCGTCCCTCCAAAGCTCTCGCACCACCCTCCCGGTGTTATCGCGACTCGACGCGACACGACAGGCCAACAAACCAACAAGGGTTAACCTAATTATTTAGCTGCCGAACTCCTCGACTGTTGTCGGGGAGCCCGGCGTTACCATTCCGCCCGAATGGCGCTCGTGGGACGCCGGCTGAGAAAGAACAGAAGGCGCAGACAGGAGGGAAACGAGCGAGTGGAAAGGGACAGGGAGCTGAGGAGAACCGTGAATCCCTATAAGGGTGAGATAAAGACATAGATCTCTGACCTCTGCTATCTCTTGCCGGACTATCTCGTTTCCACCACGAACCGGGCAATAAACTCTTATGAGCTGAACTAGTAAATTCGTAGGAGCGGGTGAATCGTTGAGCGCGGAAAAGAGTACGTGGCCCCTGGAAGTAACGTCTTCGAGTCAGATAAGAATGAACTCCCTTCTGCTACGCGTGGCTGACTTTTAGATCGCCGCGGGTAGATAGACAGCATAACAAAGAAGCAGATTATTGTGGGACCACGGTCAACCGAATCAGATCTCCCAGGCCGTGGGTATTCGCGTTGAAAATCTGCTTAATATCAGTCGCGTTTCACCCTCCTCTACTTTATTGCAAGGTAATGCGGTATGTCGCGAGAGCACGGCGACGGAGCACAGGATCCTTTATGAGGATCCACCGTCGAGGACTGTACAACTTTAGATGCTACCGTCGACGCGACGGAACGTAGCCGAGGTTCAAGTTTGCAATTTAACAAGGCACTTATTCCAGCCGCTTCCTGGTGCTTGTCCAGCAGCGCACATGCGCCAATATGCACGAGGATCAGGTGCCAGAACGGCTGTTCAGTTTATATGGACACGTGGGTCTAGTCCGGGCATTTATCGATTGACTGTCCCTAAGAAATGTCGGCGGGGCCTCTGCCGAAGGCACGGCTCACCGAACGTAATAACTTTAGGGACTTCCCCGAACAGCCATCCCGAAATTTACGGATAATCTGTGGCTCCGTGTATTGGGGGGGGCCACAGTTCCGAAGGAAATTTCATTGCATGCCATATTCCACGCGAAGAGAGCCATCGGGGCTAACCTTGCGTCACTTGGATTTCCTTAACGAGGCGCAATGGCGCGATGAGCCTCGTTAAACCCAGCGTTTTTAAAGGCTGTATTACAATTCCTTATAGCGTCCGGGCTAGATCTACTTGCTGAATCCCGTAAACGAGCCCCCCCCCCCCCACCCCTACCAACGTTTTGTTATTCTTTTATGCATTCGCTATCGATCGGCATTAACGAGGAAACTTGAGCGGCCAACTGACGTGTACCGAAGGAAAGAATAAAAGGATGCAAACGGGCAGGCTCTCGGCGTGGAAATTTCATGGTGCATGGCCAGCTCGGCCCATCCCCGTTGCCCGGTTATGAAGTTGGAAGCTGGGGATGCGCAGCTGCCGCCACATGGCTCTGCCCCTCGGGCTCCACGCTGCCCAACTTTCCTCATTTGCCATAATCTATGACCCCCCATTAAGGACGGGGCCTAGCGGTGGCTTACTAAGGACCAGGTAACACGGATCTGTGCAAGATGTCTCCGGTAACAACGAAGAAATTAGCGGAAACTCGAATTGCGTGTCTCCGGTCGCAATCGGCAGCTCCGGCGGAAAGATAAGGGGCCCGAGGGTGGTTAATGGCGTCACGAATGCGATAAACGACGCGCGTTTTATGTATCCCCGATCCTTTTAAATCGCCCACTCGAGGATAGCTTTCGGACAATTAATTTCCATCGTTCATTCTCGATATGTTTGATACCTACTTGGGAAAGTGGATAATGCTACAGCTCGCGCCAAAATCGAGTTGCAGCTCCACGCACCCCTGCGTCCGAGCACCGCACACGTTCGTACCAAAGAATCCCTGAATTACACGATTCCAGCACGAGATGCATCAGCAGGTATCGCTTGTGCTTCTATGAAGCGCGCCGACTGCCAAGGTGTGGTTCGTGGAAGTTATTCCTCGGCGATGCGCAAGTACGGCCGCGATACTGAAGGGAGCTGTTATAATAAGACGCGCGCACACACGCGCGAACACCCTTACATCCACGCGGGATAATGTAATACTGTCTGCCCGAGCCTCCATGCTTCTAAGCACCCGTACAAAGGGCACGAGTAAGTACTTTCGTAGCCGTACGTTCCTCCATCACGATCGTCCCCCTGTTCGCCGGCGTTCATGGCTCTCCTCGCGTTCTCAGACGCAACGAGGCGCGTTCGCCGCGCCATATGCCGCATGCCGATATGGCCATTAGCCCGCGATTTCTATGAGATCCCATATTGATATACGTCTAATAGATACCGTCCGCTACCGCTCGCTTCGCGTGCATTGCAGGCAAATTACCGGCGAGCGCATCCTATCGTCCTCCGCTGGCTGCGGCGGAAGCGTGAATAAATGAAATTAAGGGTGGGGCGAAGCTTTATCTTCCCGATACGCTGTTCATCGGCTAGGTACGGTTTCTATAAAGACAGAGAAAACACGAGGATTTGGGTGTCTGGGATATCGGCGAATTTTATCCTCTTCAAGCCTTGGAGAAGAATATTTTGAGTACCGCCGTGATGAGGGTAGGTATCTTGTCCGAGAGTGCTCGATGTGTAGGCTCTTATTTACTTTTGGTAAAATTTTTTTTCAAGTTTTACTTCGAGGCACCCCCGAGAATAGTTCCAAATAATAAAAAAAATCTGTGTAAAGTTTGAGCTCGATCGGATAACGGGAAAAGGTGCTCCTGGGCCCTTAAACATTTAAATGATTATTTAACAGCTCACAAAATCGATTTTCTATAATATCCTCCAAGTTATTGATTAAATAAAAAAATATGTCAAACAAAAGTTGTCAAAGTGTTCATAAATAAAAAGTGTTCGCGAAGTATTTAAACTTTCAAAATTTGAGAAAAAAAGTTTCTTTTTTAGATTTTCGGACTTTTTTCCAAAACAGTTTGTTGCACGAGAAAAAGAAATAGAATATAAAAGCTGCTCCTTGTCCGGATCTGACAACTTTTGTTTGACATATTTTTTTATGTAATCAATAAGTTGGAGGATCTTATAGAAAATCGACCTTGTGAACTGTTAAATAATTATTTAAATGTTTAAGGGCCCAGGGGCACCTTTTCCCGTTATCGGAACTATTTTGAAGGGTGCCCCGAAGAAAATTGAAAAGTCGAAAATAAGAGCCAAAATAAGAAAATAATTGTAACTTGTGTATGAACGCATTATTTCTCTTTGGACACTTTAGAAAGGTACATAAATAAGAATTTTTTTATTCCAATGCTCTCGAGTAAGAATGCTGAAAAAAATAAAGTTATTCGAGAATAACGAATAGTTTTTTATTCGAACGAAGATTCAAGTAATACCCAACTCCGGGCAGCGGGCATCCATAAGTTAGTATACATTCCAGAGAAATATTCATAACCACTCAATCTATTGTTCAGCCCTGTGTGCTACTCTATTCCACAGTGTCCCGAATATTTCACGGATATTTTGAGCGGAAGAATTTACGGCCGATCGGCGGCAGAGAAATTATTTGCTTACAGCCATCGTAAACGAGGGGATCGCGCGAGAGCCCGGTATCGATATTTCGAAAAATCCTTTTTAGAAACAGAAGTTGCGTTCGCTTTACCACGGTGCACGCTATAAATCTCGGTCGACTTGCCCGGTGAAATTGCACGCTTTACATCCCGCGCCGGTAAGTGGAAATTGGTTCTTCCATTCCGACATCTCTGAAACTACCTGACTTTAATCTCGCGCCAAAATCGATGTGGCCTTTGCCATCCTCCCCGCCCCGGTAGCTAGCGAGCGCCGGAGGTACATTGATTTACTTCCCGAGCGACAGGTTTATTACTTGGATGTGTACAAACGCACCTGCATGAATAAAATCCGGATCGTACGACTCGCCGGGATTGATTCGAATTCTCGCGGAGAAATCAAGCGTTCCAACGGAAACGGGGAATGTATAACATTCCGAGATCTCGAGATTGGATTCTTCTTCTTCTTCTTCTTCCCCGTACGCTTTTCCTTTTATCCCGTCCCGGGGAACAAATTCACTCAAAAGTCAGCAGCCGTTTACGGTGAAACATTGATTATTGCGAACGTCTCTCCGAAAATTCTGCTTCTCCGTGCAGTCTCGACGCATGCACGGAACAGAATATGGAATTCTTAATCTTGAATACTCGCGGGGTGTTTAAATCCAACATTCGCATGAACAGGATCAATGACGTGTCGAACTATTTAAACGAATAGCATTGACGAGGGACGAGCGGGATAGTGAAGCACAAAGGATGAGACATATAAGAAAATGAAGAATATCCAATGCGTATCAGTATCCATTGAATCGTCTAGCATCGACAGGCGGGACAGGCGTTCGAAGCCAGTTAGCGGCAAAGTATCGGGGTCAGTTTTCAGGGAAGAAGGGAAACAGAGGAGTATAACGCGGCGATGACGAACAGTTGTCAGCGGTCTATCGGTAATTCATACGTGTCTCCGTGAAATTGGCCGACAGTCCGCCGCGGCTTCTCGTTCAAACGACCACGTCGACGTTGTCGTCGGCTGACGCGCGTACGATACTCCGATTTAACGGCCGTACGTCGCTCTACCGAGCGATCGTACCGCAATTTTTGTCTTGTCCAATCGAAATGCCAATTTCATTTGGCTCCCGGAGTGATTGGCTCCCCGCCCGCCGCGCGCGCACGGAAACCGGAGGAATTTTGCACGAGTGAATTTTCTGTTTTTTCTCCTGGCCACATGTCACTGTCAGGGCCACCCTCGCGAGGCAACGACGATACGGCACTGGCAGCCATTGACCGTGACGGATGAAACGCGAAATTGCCCGTCGATATGCACCCGAGAGACGACGACGAAGGTGGCGACGACTTCTCGTCACCCCGATGTCGTGGCAAGAAGGACCTTGGTAATTTAAAAATCAACTGGTCCCTGTAGAAATTATTCGAATATCGTTCGTGCCTCTCGTGGAGCAACGTGTCACGCAATTCGAACGGGATTATCTGTATTCGTTCCCTCTGGTTCGTTTTACGGGAAGTACCTACTTAGTATCTCTCACGATATTTACCACCAGTGATGTTACGAGAAAGTCTTTAACGCGATTTAACGATACTTTGATTGAATCCTACCGAACGGTTGCAATTATCATTCCGAGCAGAACCCATCTGGACAATTTCATCAATCCCCTACCTTTTACCTGTCTCGTGCTTTCTACGTTACGCAGCATCGCCCGTAGCAGCGAACAGGCGGAGCAGTCAGTCTGGATAAACGCAGCTTAGTCAAACTCGGAAGTGATTCGAGCGCAGTGGCAATCGGGAGCCGGAAGCTAGTTGATCTCGGGTCGCCCGGAGGAATCTAGAGAGCTGGTTGAAAGCGTTGCTCGACGTGTGCGCGTCGATTGCCCCGCGACACGTTGATTCGAGACGTTTTCTCGCGACTTTTCATCGTGACACTTTCGTCGGGCAAACGCGGCTTCTTTGTGCGGCGGGGAGTTAAAGAGAACTTCGCGCCCCGAGGCAATCTGCCCGAGGAGATTTCGAATTTCGTCCCAGCATCCACCGCTCGCCTGCCACCCCGTGCTCCCGCTGCACCGCTCCCAACCCCCCTCCCCCCCCCCGTTCAGAAATCCGTTTCCTCGGAGAATCGAGACACGGCTGCCGCCAGTCGATTCCACCTATCGATCGGTCGAAGAAGAGAAGGTGAATCCCGTGTCGCCTCGGAGACCTGCATTGCAGCACCGTCGTAAACCATATTTTACAATTCCTCCGGGCATCCGTCGCTTTGTCCACACACGTCTCTATCTATACCGGCGATATGCCCCATTTCCGGCGGACCCTCTTATTAGAAATGTTACGTGGCGACGCGTTACAGGCCAAACGACGGGGTCCCGAGAAATTTACAGCGGCGATCGGAAGAAAACTTAGAATTGATCTATCCCCGGTGTATCCTGACAAATTCGCGCCCTTTATTTGATACAGACCATAGAGCACAGTGTCCCTCTCGTCAAATGATATACCGTTCACGTTTTAAACTTTCCTTCGGTCGATGTATCTGCGAGCAGCTGACACACACACACACACACACCCGCCAGGTCGCCGCAGAACAAACCATATTTCGCCGCGAATTTCTTTCCCGAGGAAGCAACTTTCCTCTCCGCGGAGGGTACACACGGCCCGACGATTTGCGGCTGACGTTAATAGCAAGATCCGTCTCAGGGTAGAGAGAACGGGGCGTCTCGCGAGAAACGCGCCTAACTCTTCCGCGCTCGCTGCGCAGCTTCAATTACGGAGACTTCCAATTATCCGTTATTTAAACGAGGTCTTCCCTTCGTTTTGTCCTTCAACGCGGGCTAGATAGAACGCCCGGCGAAACAAGGGTTGGAGGCGTCGATGGGGTGGGCGGCGCGGGGTCCTAAGATAATGATACGTTTCCAATTTCTGCGCAACGGGTATCTCGCCGTGAAAACCCCGTCGCCATTAGCTGGATTAACTACACCGCGATTCTCCAACTTTTTACCACCGCCACCCCGAGCATCGGCTGGGCTGGGGCCTCGCGACGGAACGGGGTGGCGTGGAAGGGAGAGTGGTGGACGTAGTGCGACTGACAAAAGCGATTTATTTGTCGTAGCTTTGTACACGGAAAATCGGGTCCCGCATTAACTCGCGCTGGAAGCGCGACGGGGAATGGAAGACGGAAGCGGGAGGGTGGTACCGCGCGAAATCTTGGGTAACTCTTCTACCCCGGCGACGATCCCCGCGGCGCTTCAATTAACAGACCTGGCAATTATCTGTTATTTAAATGAGGCCCGGGCATAGAGGCGTGCCAGTCTTTGTGCCCAAGACCTCGTCGTAGTCGTCTTCGTCGGCTGTTGGGCGAAGAAAGAGGGGGGGAGGGGGGGGGGGCACCGACTAGGAAAGGGTAAAATTCTGATAGCTAGCGAGCGCTGGTAACAGAGAGGGTTGAAAGGGAAGGGGTACATATATAGGAGCGTTAGCCTTGCTGTCCTTTCCAGTCACCGACGGCGCCGTTGCCATCCGGTTTTCCTCTCCTAGACGTCGATGTCCTTATACCCCTTTTCCTAGTGCGCAGCTAGCATCGTCAACCCAGCCGAATCAACCCCCGTTGGCGTCGCAGACCCAGAAGAGGGTTGACAGTATAAACCCCCGACTCTGGGAAGCATGATTCCGACAGCAGTTCCCGGACGCATGAATTTTTAATAAAATCACCTACGCCAGACGTCACCTTCTACCGGGGGGGAGAGGGGGGGGGGCACCTTTTTGCCGCGGAATGCCGTGATCTCCTCTCCTAACCGAGGTCAAATTTCTCCTACCGCCCCATCTGTACATCGGTCGATGACAGAACCCCCCCTTCTCGCCTTTTTCTTTTAATAAATAGCCAGCGGATTTACTTGTGTAAAATCCGCGAAGATTGAACTGTTTCTGGTCGTAATCCCGGTCCGGCGGGGGAGACGGGAAATCGTCTGCCACTTGAGGGGGATGTCCCGGATGATACTTTGAGTGAAATCCACGATGGAACATCCCGGTAACCTAGCCTAACCTCAGTCATCTCCCCTCGCACACTTAGCACGACCCTTGTCTTGCCAAGTCTATGGATGATCGATTCTACTGCCGCTCGGTATTATTGCTGACATTACGTTATCGCGGTCGGACATCTGCCGAAGATGGCAGTCTTCGTCGTGCCTTTCCCCGAGCTTGTTGACATCGATCGAACGGCGCTTTTGCCTGGAAACATTTAATCTCGCCGCTTACGAGCCGGAACCGATGCAACGAGATTAAACTAGCGAGCGCGCCGAGGATTGATTCTTCACGCGTCCTCGATGCACAAAAGGAGAGCGTACGCAATAAATTGCAGATAAAAAGAAAGATTCGCTGGAGGCCGAAGGGGTTGGAGGGGAGAGGGGGGGGGGAGGGCGATTGAAAAGGGGTAATAGAGAAAAGAGTGGGTATTGTCGAAAACTTAGACGTCCGCGTTCTCGTCCCATATGGCATCGAAATGACGCACCAGGGAGAAAACTGTCGAGGCAGGCGCCGCGCAACAAACTTCCCCGCCTCTGCCACGGATCCACGATTCCGTCACCCCTCCGCGCTCTTTTCGGCGCACCCTCGACGTGACGTGCCGCATTGTGCGACACGCATTGCGCTCTTCTCGCTATTAACGCGCTCGTTGAGCCACGAGTGCCCCGTCGTTCTTTTTGAATGATTGAGAGCTAAGACAACGCGACAGATTTCACGTCGAGGACTCAAGGATTGGTCCTCGTGCAGCTCGCTCCAACGCTTTAACGAGATTCCTTTTCACTGATTACGAGACGTTGATAAGTCCTCGAGAATACTGTCAGGACCAACGGATTTAAAATGGTAATTGCGCATCCGCCTGGATTCCAATTTCCAACGTCGTCTTTTAATTCTTGGGGCATTTTTCCGACTCCGAATGTTTATAGGGAACACGGATAATAAAGCGTAGGTAGGTACGTTATAAATACAGTGACTCCCGAAAATATTTGGACACTTTTTAAATTCACACAACTTTTTTAAAATTAATCCAAACGACTTGAGTTTTTTTGATAACCTAGAATGATTAGTTTGCTACGTGACATGTTTCATCGTTTTGGAAAAAAATGCAATTGATCGGAATAACGAAGAAAATAATTAAGGTTGTTTTTTAAACTTTTTTTTGTGATCCTGCAATGAACATCCAAAAAACCCGTTTGTAGATTTAGGTAAGTTGTATACATGCTAAATCTACAAACGGGTTTTTTTTATTCACTATTTTCTTCGCTATGCCGATCAATTGCAATTTTTTCTAAAACGACGAAACATGTCACTTAGCAAATTAATCCTCCTAGCTTCTGAAAAAAACTCAAGTCGTTTGGATTAATTTTAAAAAAAGTTATGCGATTTTAAAGTGTCCGAATATTTTCGGGAGTCACTGTAACTGAAATCAGTAATAGTTTTAGCACACTTTGTTTACTAGTTTGAAAAGTCTAGCAATTGTAATAATAATAGACATCATTGTTTTCCTTATAATAAGCTTTCCATTCCCATTCCCGTCTGGCATCCGCCATCTATAAATCCACCATCGCGAGCAAACCACTTTGAACGTTCTTGGAATACCGAACGCGAAGCCACCCTCCTAGATGGATCTCGTTTGACGATTTAGGGAGGGTCTTTCGGGAAGTTCGGCGAATCTCAATCAATATCTACATCGGGAGACGCCTATAAAATAAAGCTACAGCACGAGTTGGCGACGCATCGTCATCAAAGAACTGTTGGAAGTTTCCTTTCTTCTCGCTGTGAGGGAGGGAGAGGCAGAGAGAGAGAGAGAGAAAGGGAGGGGAAGAACGGTATCATAAAGGGTAGCAGGAATCGGAGCAGTCGCAACCGGAGAAAAAAGATCCGTTCGTTACAGTCTCCTCAGATGTAATCTTTAAGATGAGATCGCGCTGAGTCCATGAATCGTCGAGGAGAGTGGACTAGCTGCGCAACTTTGCTCTTTCGCTTTATCCTCCTTCCTGTTCTTTCGCCCACCTCCTCCGTCCCCTTTTAGAACAAAAAAATATTCGTCGATTTCGCGTAATGGCCGACGTTAATCCTCATCCAGTGAAAATGCTCTCCCTTCGCTCGTCGCGTTTGATACAAATTGTGTCTAGAATGCTCTTCGTAAATCCTTCGGAGTCACAGGGAGGAAAGTCAAGGGATTTCAGCGGCTTTCGCCGGATAGTATCGCGTCAATTATATCCGAAGTCGCGTTTCCCTTTTTTGGCGGGGTTTGAAATGATGTCCGCCAATCAGGCTCGATTGAAAACGAAGGACCTCGAGGTGCTTCCAATTACACGGGACGTCACGGCGGAGCCCAAAGATCGGGGTCACGTCATTCAAACCTCCCTCTCCTCCTCTTTCCACCATTTTTCTCCTACTTCTCCGTGTCACTGATCGCCTTATCTAAACTGGTTCTGCCCCGGCGCGCGGCCGATACCGTAAAATTGAAGAGTGTGTAATTCAAGCTGCACCTGGATTCGATTTGGCAGCAAGGACGTTGTGTCCTAGAAACGGATGCTCCTCTCTAACATTGGAGAAATACCACTTGCCTTTGACAGAAGATAGTTACGCTAGCCGGTGATCCTCGATGAGACTTCGCTGTCGCGGGCAGATCAGGCAATCCGTCTCACGGTAATTGTCCATCTGATACTTCGACTTGATCCGACCTACATATTTCTCCAATGAATACCGAAATAGATATCCAATTAATGTCCAGTGATATGTCTTTCTTCAATTCTGGGTAAACAATCCTTGAGAGAACGATATCCACTACATTCTATATTTACAGAATTACATAATATTTTTGAATTTCCGAGTTCGAGATCTTCCCTTGTCCAAAGTATGGTGGTTGAAACTTGGTAACCCGGCATACATGAAAATGGTTACTCCTCCGCGAAACACTCATAGCATCTTTTTCGTAGAGAATTTCCTAAGCTATGAATTTCATACTAACTATTTTTATGTAAAACTGCTAGATAACGAGATATTTGCGAAACTTTTTTTTTATTTTGAGCCCTCTGTAAAATTTTTAGTGGCAGTCGGATCGATGGGGACTTTTGACATATTGTTTAAAACTACCAAATAAAGGCCCATACAAAAATTTAGCTTACTAGGATTTATTCCGTAGATTTGGCAGATTTCCGTCTAATTTCACTGGACTATTAGCGTGTTCTATAGTGTCCTGTGTAGTATCAATACAATTTAAACAATTTTAGAATAGTGCGTTGCTTAGTGTAGTGTAAGGCACACAAGTGTAGCGTGTTCCGTGCAGTGTATTGTGTAATGGTTACGAACCTCATTATCCAAAAGAAGAATCCTACAGTTGTTACAGACATTGGTATTAAACCAATGCAATCAGCATCGATGAAAGTTAATTCTGATATTTAAAGCGGGGAGGTAGGACGACTCCCGAGGCACGATAAATTTCTCTTCGCGACACAACTGGCCGTAATCCTCTGAAATATCAACGCAGGTCGACGCAAGAACGCAGCTTTTCTCCCTCCCTTCCATCGTGGAGTATCTAATTAACAACGTCGCGGAACAAGTGCGCATAATGAACGTTTCAAGTGCTCGTCGAGCGCGTAACCCTTCTGAATGGCCGTTCACGCCTCGCGCGTACGCGCAATTAGCGCACGCATTTAAATGGAGTAGTTTAGATTCGTCTTCATTCCGACGATACAGCGGGAGCGGAATGGCGGAGGACCCGCCGCGATATCGTGGAGGAACGGCGAATGAGCCGCGCGTTCCTTTTTCAGGACCGCAGTAATTGCGATACGCTCGCGAACAATGCCCTTATCGTTCGCGCAGCAACCTTAATTGCAACATTATATCGTCGTACGAGAATAAATTATGAGCGTTCCTTTCGCTCCCCTTCAGTGTCCATCGTAGCCACGCGCTCTACCGCAATAAGCTGCTCGAAGGTTATTGCGAACATTTGAAACTAATAGACGATGAACCGAAGGCTAGTATAAATTCTGGGAACCTCGCAGCACTGCTGGAAGCAACGTTGACGACACCGAGACAGGAAAAATCGCAAAGGAAGCTCACTTGTAGAGAGATTCCAACGAACCAATATTAGCCGGTATTAAATTTTGTGCCATCGGAATATTTTCTGAAAAAGCAGCTAAAGTATTTGGATTGCCCGATCGAGTTCGCTCGCCGTTCCCTCGAATAACATCGATCGACGATATTCCCGGCTCACAAGACGAGACGACAGGACGGACTTGTTTATATAGCACGAAAATTAAAAAACGACCAACCCGAGGCCAATGAGTCGTCGATTTCGTGGCCTCCGCGATTTCTTTTCCCGTCTGAGAAAGCAAACACGTAAAAGCCGCGGGTATCATAACACGTATATCCCGGCCGGTCGTTCGGGGAAAGAGCAGAGAACGTTACTTTGGGACAGGGTTTCTGGGTGTCTCCCCTTTCGTTTCGAGTGGCTCGTCAGTAGACGTGTCCGTCGAGCTTTCAGGAAAGTCTGTTATTTTAAAGGCTCCGGCTGTCCGTTCTTGCGACCCAATATTTGCTAAGCGTATTTACCGGCTGCCCTTAATCTGTCGCGTTACCCTCCGGCACCGAATATCGCTTCGATCGTTTACTAATGCCTGACCGTTTCGGGAGATTGCAGACGGCGCGCCTCCGTCGACGCGACGGTGCCGTGTGCGCTGGTTTATTAATGATAAACGATAGAACGCGTCGGCGGTAACATGTGTATCGAATCCCGCAGCGATACCAAGACTGGTGTTTCGTTATTGGCACTGCCGCGTATCTCGTACCTACGACCATTTATCAGAAATTTTACGCCCAACTTCCTTTGGCGAGAATAAATCCCAGTCGACGTGACTCCTCTGTAGTCCCTTAAGGGGACCCTTAATTTTTTAACCACTTACTTACGTCGGAACGTTCTTTTTCCAGAGGTCATTAAGATTCACATCGATCGGGCGATTACGCGTGCTCGTTACCCATCAAAACGGGCCAAGATACTCCGAGTGACTCCAATTAAAAGTGTCGTACGGATGAGGTTTCGAGGAGCTAGTGGCTTTCCCTCGTTCAGTGTCTGGGTCTGGCCGTCCAAAGGGAACGCGGAAAAATTGCATCTGGCATCGACTTCGGTCCATAGTTCGCGCCGGTAAATCCTAAAAATTACTCCGCACACACTCGTATCTCGCGGGCAACTTTCGCGCAAGTTGTAACGAAGTTGTAAATGGCCTGCCGTAGGAAAGTTCAAGACGTCGGGGCGTCTACGATGTAACGAATGCAATTTCGTTTTACTTTAGCGAAGTGGTCCGTAAGTCAAGAAATTGCTTGCCACTTGAACCACCGGAGCTACACGACCTGATTTCCACTCTGTATTTAGGATATGGAGCTGCGCTTAGCCTGATTTAACTCGCGCTCGGTTTCCTGGACAAAGGGAAATGGAAACGGGGAGAGACGCGCACCGAAACCAACAACGTTTCCTTCGAACAATACAGAAACTAAAGAAAACTAACAATGCGAAATAATGATAATAGACTGTACTAGAAAAAATACAATAAAGATCTTCTTAAATGAACCTAATACAAAAGTTGTACACTCTTTCCATGTGAATTTCATTTTCCTGTAACAAAAGGGGACGAGAGAAACCTGGTAGCCTTTTATCAGTAAGTTACACGAGATTATAACATTCCTGGCTGGTGCAGACGGTTTCTCTGAAGCTCGACGAACCAAAGAATTAAGTAGTACAGGCGTATGCATTATCAGGCAATGAAAGAACTGTATCCTGGCGCAGCGTTCCACTTCTGACAGTAAAAATTTCCATTAAGCTTGCATCTACTTTCCTTTCCTCCACTGCCCTGTCATTACGTTCTACGAGAGCGTCCCTCGCAACCGAATTCGCCGCGGTTTCAGTGCGAGTTTTTGAAAAAAATTCATTTAAGAGTCAGGCAGAGAACTCGAGTGGCCCTCGAGGAAGCGTTTCATAATAATATTAAAGCCGTCGAACCAGTTAATTTCTGAGCGCTCCGAACCGTCAAATGCGATTATGTTGCACCCCCAGCGCCCCCTCTCTGCTCCCGCCTCGCCCCTTTGCACTGCGACTCCGCAGCTGAATATTCTACGACGATAAAAATTGAATGGCCCCGCGCCGGAGTCCGGCCGGACTGGATGCTAAAGATACGAGCGTAATTGCGAGGACCATTCAATTTTAAATCGAGGTACACGCGTGAAGCTCGCACGCGCCCGTGACTCCGGCGCGCTGTCCCTTCCGCGGCCGATAAAAACCATTGTCAGCGGCGCGGCTATTTCACGGATAAATTAACAAACTCACGGGCAAATCGGCGCCATTGACGTGGGCATATTTTCCACGACGAAAGGGACAACGTTGCTCCCTATCTTTAGGATTTATCCGCGCGACCGTGTGAACTTTGTTCGAGGCGCGATGAGTTTTCGGTTATGTGTTTTTTCACCGGCGCTGGTGCCCTTTTCGTGGGCAGAGGAGCGTTGCAGCCATTTTCATTTTCGTTTCACCGGGAAATAATAGAATAAAGAACGAGATCGTCCACTGTACCGTTGAATTTCGCGTGGAAGCTACGGACTCATTGTCAGTCCGGCACGGGTCGATCCCCGGGCACCCCCGGCCGACCGATCTGGAAATTTTTCGAATCGATAGCCTTTCCGGTGACGAATCCGAGGCACTCGCGAGGGCGGACCGCCGACAAAGCAACGCGGCCGATGATATTTTGAAATCGCATTGCGGTCCCGTGCCCGGTCGTTTGTATAATTATAACTGAATAAGCCAATAACTCCTGGAATAATAACGATCGGGAATTAAAATTTGAAAACCAATTTATCCGTTGCGGCTTGAAATTATTACCGCGTTAATTGGGGGACTAATGTATTCTGTACAATTACAATTACATTTTCGTTGCCTGGCAATCGACGACACGACGTGGCAGTCTATAACAATCATTTATTTGTCAAATTGGCACCCGTTATTGCCGCGCAGCCAGCCAGGGGAGCCTGGTTAAACACGAAATATTTATCGGCCCGGGTACGATAAGTTTTCCGTTTGAACAGATGCGGACGATACGCGCGCGACTGTGCTAGAATTATTGACAAAAAATGTTATCGCCCGCGCGATAAGGAATCGGGGAAATTGTTTGCGTCGACGCGATGCTATTGAATTCTATAGAATTCTCGATAACGCCCGTCCGAAAAAGTTGAAAGAAACTGTGTGGGCACATAGGTACAGTCTTTTAACCAGTGCTGCTTTGAATATGATATCGTTGTCGGCCAGATTCACGAATTTCCGTTTAGTGCGCGGCGTGTTTCGCTTGGTTGCCAAGGCAGCTCCCGTTTATTTGAATCTTCCCTGTCGCGAACTCCAACTAAGTCAGCGCAGCTAGGAAATATTTAAAGAGCGGTCCAACTGAGACGTGTCCCCTCGTCGTTCGGTGATCGAGCCCCGGGATCCATGGTACACGGGGGCATTATTCGCTCGACTAGCGTGACCGTCGGCTCCAAGTTTCGCCGAATCAGGGTAAGACCGGCTTACAAACTGAGATAGCTTAGAAACTTCTAAGAGGATCCAAAGAATAATTGCACTTTCCATTTCGCGCCGCATTAAAGTAGCTCCCGGTTGGAATTAGTTTGACACGGCGAGGACAGTCGGGGGCGCGTTCTAACTAACGTCGCCCAAAACCCTCGCTTTCGACCAGCGCTATTCTCAGGTGTCGTCGGTATTTCTGGGCGCTAAGAGTCGCCCCACGGTCCCCGGCTCGATCGCCCAGGCGAGGTGCTCCTCCTCGGTCATAGACGAGGAAGTTTCCGCGAGACGGTCGAGACGCGGAAATCCAATTTTCTGTCCGACGGTGCATTTTATAATGTTGAATGGCCGGAGGGGCGGGGAAGCTGTGATTACGGAAACGCAACGGCGATGGCCGAGCGGATTCAGGCTGGCCAGATTAATTCGAAGGTCGTTCAATTTTCCAAAGAAGGAGGAGGGCTATCCAGAGTGGCCGGTGGGGGATGGAAAGGGGGGGGGGAGAGGCGCGCAAGCGAGTGGAAACGCGGTCAGAGAGAATAAGCCGGGTAGGGGCCACTTAACAATGAATAATGTTTGCGAAAGAAAATTGAGGCGAATTTTGAAATAAGTTTAATTAGGTTGGCCGCGAGGCAGCGATGGTTTTCGTCGCCACCGACCCGGCGATTCTTCGGGGATAATTGAAAAAAAATTTCGGGATTAAGGAGCCATTGTCCCCGACGGCATCTTGAATAGCAGCCTTTTGCCACCGGCTGGCTAAGGACATTATAGAGTCACCGTACGGGTCGGGCTAAACTGGCTCCTTCACAAAGGATTATTAATTGACTTCTGTCTCGTATCAGAGGGTCGCAGACGTTCCGAGGATCCTTAATTATCCTTGAAAACGGACGATCTTTACCGTCTGAGATTACGGGGCACGTCAGCCTGCTGCGTCCCTTACAATCCCCCTGAATGGCAACGGTATTCATAACAGGTTATAGGTTCCAACGACGCTTTTGCTTCGGCAGGATATTGAATTAAGGTCTGCCTTCTTTCCACAGAAGCGATGGATGACAATTAAGTCCGATACGTTGGCACCGTTCAGTGTTAATATCTGCGACACTATTACTCCCGCGTTGCAAATATTTACAAAGGCAATAGAATTTTATCCATATAGACAGTAAATAGGTAGGTACATACTACGCTCGCCAACAATAAACGGATAACTGAATGAGGGTGGTGCATGGCGACAAGCCAAAGGGGAAATAGAAACAAGGTAATAAAAGTAATAAAACTGGCCCTCACCGCGGAAACAAGAATTGAGAAGGCGGTACGCGCGGTATCTGCGTTATTGCCCATCGACGATTGCGGATCGAGGTTACAACCTCGTATCCTCGATGCACTGCGCAAAGGGCGCATTACTCCAATTGCTCTCACTTTCCCACCCCCCTCTCGAATCCTTCATCCCCCGGTTGTTTGGCACGCCGGCGGTGGCGGCGGTGGCGGCGGTGGCTCGTCGTTTTCGCTTTCGATGCAAATTTTTACCCCGAAGGCTCGGCAGTAAGAGCCGAATGAAAGGCGTGCTTTAATATCGGGAACAGTTGCCTGATCACGCATTCCCAGCCATCTGATGACGAGTACGCGCCACCGCTGATGACGATTCTGCGTGTATCAGCGCGTTCCCTCCCCGCGTGTTGACTTTACGAGCTTAAACGCGGAATCCCGATGAGCAGAGGACTGGCAGAAAGGGCCGAACGGTCCTGGAGCCCTCTGGGCGGCCAACGCCGCGGGCGTCGGGCTGCTAATATCGACCCTCGCAGAAAGAGGCGAAGTAAGGGTGGAGGACGGCCCTTTCAGAGGGAAAAATTGCGGCGTGTCGCGCGTGGTTCGACTCGACGAGCGCCGGCGAGTGACGTAGGTACGCAGCAGAATTTTCACGCGGCGAGATTTGCCGAGCTGGGTCACCGCTCGCTCGCGCTTCTCGGCCCGCGGGGAGGGAGGCAGCAATTAATATTTACCATCTGCCGTCCATAACCGGTAGACGTTTTATCGCAAATTGACGGGAACGTATTGGCAATATTTGCCACTGCAGCCGCGCGATACACTGTGCATCGGTTAATCTCAATTACGCGGTTACAGATTCGCGCGCGCGAGACCGTTCACGCGGCCCGTGCTCGTTTCGACCATTAGGTCACCGATGCTCTTCTTCCCGTATCTGTATCGACCAATGCTTCGGATAACAGTATTCTCATAGGCGAGAGTGTCGAAGAGGTACGGAGATCCATCGAGTTCATTCAATGTAAGGAAGTATCAGGGTTTCAATGGTTTTAAAGCTACACGAATGGGTCGATGGAAATGGGACAACCTGTATAATCACGCGCGAGGGTGAAACCGCTCAGAGGGAGGTGTGGATGGGGGGGGGGATATCGCCCCGGTAGAAGCGAGCACGGTACGTTAGGTTCGGTTTCCCTGATCCGTGCGTCGCGACGTCGACGTCTCTGCGTCCAACGAAGCTGAATTGTTTCCGAAAAAACAATGCTCCGCAATCACAATCGCGCACCGGGACAAGCCGCGTCGCTCGACACTCGTTAGGGAACTCCTAACGCAACCGTGGAAAACGCATAAACGGAGATGGTCGCCGGTGTCAAACACGAGGGAAAAAAAATTCTCATGCGCCGCAACGACAATAAATTCGGGCACAATGGACGTGGAAATTCTTGAACTCGCGTTATTCCCGCCGCCAGGCGAATTCTGACGCGTAATCGCGGAACAAGGGGGATGGGGAAACCGGTGAATCGTGTTTTCGCCGTGACTGCAGCCCCCCCCCCCCCCTCCCCGGTCCTTCCCATACAATTTCAACAGCGTAAAAACAACCTAACAAATTACTATTCATCGATTTGAAGCCGTTGTGCCGATTTTCTTCGATCTCCGTCTCCGTCAAAAGAAACCGCAATCTTTTCTCGATCGATTCAACGTCGGCCGCGGAGCCGTTCTCGTGGCGGGCGATTTTTGCTCCGCGAATCATTGTTTCCCCGGCAATAATCAAGAGTATCCCGGAGGGAGGGAACAGGCTTGGGGGGGGGTGGTCCATTCATTTCTATCCCCATCGGAATATTCTTTGAAACGAGGAATGATGGCCACTATCGCTCGGATAAATTGGCAAGGGAACGTCTTGCTTATTCCACGATGACACACAGAACGGCACAATGAGCGTATCCGCTCTTTCTCTCCCGTGGATTTTCTTCTAAAAGACATCCCTGGCTCGATCGTGGCTGTCTGTTTGTACAGGACGGCTCATAAATATCGGTCGAGTCGAACGCGCGCGGAAAGCAAAGAGTTTCCTCCCTTTTTTTTCTGCGACGAAGGGATGACGCCCTTCGGAGCGAGCAATCAAGTGGGCGACGAGCTGTTCCATGATGAAACATGTACATCATATGTCTCATGCAAGTGTAATGACAGGCTTGTCCAAACGGGACCCGTTAATGAGAACATTACAACTGCAAAAGTTCCAATCACCGTTCAAACGTATAAATTAATCATCCCGATATTACTGAATTTCCCAGGGAATGTAATTAATGTCCGAGTGATTAACTCGAAAAGCGAGGGCGAGGAGACTTTACTATCAGCATATATATATTATTACGTCAACGGTTGGCTCGTAACAACTGTACGGACCAACCCTGTATAACCTACGATCGAGTAACATTTATTTCCTCCATCTTGCCCTCGGATTTACTCGTTGCGGTATTGACACGCAATTATGGGGCAACATTCTATTTGCGCTGCCCGTTCGTTCAACCTTTATTTACCATGTTTCTGCGCGGCGGAGGAGGGAGTCCCTTAAATTTCCCTAAGACGTTTCCTGTTTCCGTGGCACCCGTGTTTCGCGGCGTTCTTTACGCGGCGGGTATAAACACAATTTCTAGCGAGGTAGGGCTGGGCTATCCTTCGCGCGCATCCTACGCCCCATTTTATATGCATGCGCGTTCCTTCCTCGGACAGGTCCCGCGGGACGCTGCGAAATACACGGCAATTTCTGCCGGATCTGCAACTTGTATCTTTCCGTATTACGGCCTTAATATCAACCGCATTAGCGGCCGGCCGTCCGGCGCGATTTTTACGCGGGCCGGGCGATCCGCGGTCGAGTTGAACGGCCCGCCGAAAATGAGTCCGGTGATAAATTATACGAGGATGCTAATGGTCACCGGGGCGGGATATAACGCTTGCCCTAATTTCCATCGGATTAGGAGACGCGGTCGCGGGCCGGGCACGATTCTGCGGGCCGCGGAACACGTGACGCCGCGCCGGTGGCAGGCATCACGGATCCCTGTCGTGACGGCGGCCAGTTCTTTAACATTATCGCCCTGCGATAAAAATATGTAATACTCTCGTGGACGGCTGTAGAAACGAACCCCGAAAGGTGCTGGCCGGTGCCCGTCTTGTCTCGGCTGAGGAAGAATATAAATAAAACTAATCTGGAGCACGGCCATAAAACATAGGCTTAATGCAATTTGCGGGTTTAATAGCAGCCAGACAGATTAGAAGAATAATGCCTTCTGCTGTGTTTTCACCTCTTTCGGGCTTCGGCTTAACTTCCCTGCCCCCCCCCCCCACACACACACACCGCCGCGGGAATGATCGTTATTTACAGCGAGGGCGCGATTAATTTATTAATAACTGGCACGTGAATGCATGGCTCATACGGGCGGACCGGTAATGGCGAATGGCATGAAACTTCTTAATGAGAAAGTACGTCTTTATAGAGCAATATAACGCGCCACATGGGCAAGAAATATTGTTGCACCTGATGCTTTCGACGTAGTCGAAACGCCCGCGCCGGGAATAACGCGACGGCGGAGCAGCAATAATCCCCCGAGTCGACTAATTCGGCTCCCGGGCCACTCGCGAGGCCCAAATGAAAGTTCCCCGCGTCCGGGGCGCGGCGTTTAAACGCCGTTAAAAGATCCAGAACCATCTTGGGCATCGATGAAACTCAACGACTCCGGAGAACCAGCGAATCACATCGCCGCGGCAATATGTATATATCTAGTTGCAAGGGGCAGCGGGAATGAATTCGTTGGAAACGATCAGTATATCTATTTTCCAATAAAAAACTAAAACCAACGTCGAGCTATGTAGAGGTTACGGAGCAAAAGATCACCGTTAACTGTATCTACAGTTCGAGGAGAAAAAGGGGATTCGAAATCGTGTCTGACAAGCTGAAGATTAGGCGAAACGCGTACCACTGAAAACGCGCGGTGGAGATTATCGGGCACCACAATTCCGAGCAAGTCGACGCGATCTAACGTTTCGATTCCGTGACGGACTTACGTCCGTCGCCTGCCCGGCCACGTAAAGTGCGTCGACCATGATTAACATGCCCCGAGCACGCGTGGTCTTTGCGCAAAAAAAAAATATAAAAAAAATAGGAAATGTCCAGCGTATAAAGAGGCCAGCCTGCAACGAGCGATGCTAACGCGAGATACACCGCGGAACAATTTCATTAACGTCGAGTTGGAACTTTTAATATCGCCGCCACGGACCACCGCGGTCTCTTTTATTGCGATACTTCCGCGCAAAGGTGCTCGTCCTTCTTCTCCAATGCGACCTTCAACTTATCTCTCTTTCGGGTCCCCCGACCATCCACCTTAATCTGCAACTGCGATGAAATTGATGTCGGACTTTTATTAACGCTTAAGTAATCAGCGTCTTTCGCTGAGACGGACGAAATCGCGGAGATTAAGACGAAATTAAGGTCCGACGTTGACGCTAGGTGGGGGTCGCTGATCGATAGTGGAATGGGGGAGGGGGGGGGGGGCGTGACACGAAACATTTTTCAATTCACCGAGGAGAGGTGCGAATTTCGAAAGCGGTTAAAATTCGACAATGCGTTTAATTGAGGCCGCGAGCTGGACTAGAAGGCCGAGATTGGTTTGCATACTGCAAACGAATATTCGATGCAAATTGAGAATTTAATATCATCTAGGAATAATACGCCATAAACATTTAATTAAACCTCGAATAGTTGGCGTAACGCGGTAAATATAGTGTGATCACGCTTGCCGGGTCATTAAACGCGAAACGTTATGGTTAGAATTTAATAGTGTAGAGCTGATAGCTGGCGAGCTTGCATCATTCTCGTGGGTCGTGCAAATGCAATTCTATTCGTTGCGATGATCGTTGGATGCGTTGTCAATTTCAAGAACATTAATGGGAAACGCACGGCGTTTAGATGTTCTTCGAGGTGAGATTCGAAATATATAATGAGATACTTTATGAAATACTTCCCTCCATTTTACGCGACATCCACCGAAGCACTGTAACAATAAACGCGCATTAAGGTCTATTAACGCTAACGAAGTTTAAAAATGTACGTCCCGGCGAAAGAAATACGATCCATCTAAAATTGTTCCCCGGCAATTTCGAAAAACGCGCAACGAACGCTCGTGATACACATACCGCGCATAACTTCCTGTTTGTCTGATCACTTTATCGCGAGCCTTCCGCTCTCCGCATTCAACTTCGCCGAGCGCGCGCGAAATTATCTTCCCGTCGAAGGCCCGTTTCCGCTCGTAACCACCACCGACCCGAAGCTGTATCGTATACATTTTACAGAAGAAACTTCCCCCGGCTGGATGAAGCTTCAATGAAATTCCAGCTCGCCGTGGCCGGCGCACAAAGTAAAATTACACGAAGCGCCGAACCCACACGCGAACACTTAATTTTCTACCTTCGCTCGTAACACGATCTTCGCGTTCTCCACCCTATCGGCCAGTTACATTGTGGCAGCATCCACATCGATGCTGGTCTATTGCGAGACGCGAAAACCCCTGGAAACCCGAACCATCCATTATACACCGCACGCGGAGTTTGCTTATAAAATTTTCAAAGATTCGGCGATCCTTTTCTCCACCACCGATTTCAGAGCGCCGAAAATTTTGCAGCACCAAGCTTTAGAAGCAGACGCCTAACTGTACGATATCACACAGTGGAGAATATACTATGCCCAGAAGGAGAAGTTTCTGTTAAGATTGGGGAACATATGTATCATTTTCAGTGGGTAGAAATTAAACACAGCTGCCGCTATAAATGGGTGAATAATCTTCGGATTCGCGGGTGAATCGGTCGGTCGAACGGAGAGGAAATAATAAAGCTTGAAATCGTTCTGACTCGAAGAGAATAATGGCAAGCGCGAATCAGCGAGTTGTGCCTTGCGCACCGATATTCGGGGGGGTAGTGTTTTCCTCGCGATTGCGAATCGTTTTGCCGGATATGTCGCTTTGATCTGCCGCGTTTCCAGCCTCCAGAGTAATTAAAGCAGCCAACAGAATTAGCCTGAAATTCTGGACGAACCTCGTGGCCCCGGGCCAGCCGGTCTAATTGACCTATTTTCGCGGTAATAGATCATCAGCCAGGGTTGGGATATCCATTACAGGCTGCGAGACGCACGGAAAGAACAGCCACCGCGAAACCTCGGCTAACTCCGAGATAAGCTCGTTATGAATGCGCTACACCGTTGATTTTCTAATAACGATTTAATATAATTTCCGGTTAATCGACTCGTTACCGGACGCCAGCCGATAATCGACGATGCTTTCCGAATTTTTGCATTTGGAACTTGGAACGCAAATAGCAGAATTGCAAAAATTATTATTCCCCAAGGTGTTCGTTACCGTATCCCTCCATTAACTTGCTCAACTTAGTGTTCTTCCCGTGAATTGCGGCGAGCAAAAGGTGAAACGTTGAATTCGTTACGCGTCGAGCATCGCCTCTGAGGTCCACCAAAGTGGTTTAATTTGCAGAAACAGTTTCCTCCATTGTTACCCTCGATTCTCGCCGAATGAATCCATGATCAGCAGCATTTGAAAGCTCGCGGTGTGGATCCGCGTCGACTAAAAAGTTTCCCAAGACAGCCACGCATTCCATTGTGACTTCCTTTAAGTGGCAACCACTTGGACCTGGCGCGCACACCCTCGCTTCCTCTTGACGAGCGCCCTCGATTTATGTGTATTATATATAGAGGCTTTTAACCGGCGAATCCGTGAGTACGAGGCTTAATGCGCTGAATATTTATGCGCGCTCGGGTGAAATTTTTAATTTACGCCTCTTTTCCCGGCGAGCGTGGAAGAAAGAAGGAGAAGCGAAGAGAGAAGGGGTGGCGGGCCTGAGTGCGCGAGGACACGCGCGCAATCCGAGACAATATCCCGTTTCGGCTAAGAGGATCGCCGTCTCCGCGGCAGTTTTAATAAATTTCGACGACTTCCGAGCTGGCAAAATCTACGCTGGCCGCAATATAACGTCGCGGTTCGCGGCTATCTACGAGGGGGGCGGACAGAAGGAGGATTCTCGGTTTATTAAACGTCATTAAGAGCTCGCCCTCGCGCGACGCTACCAACCATTCCAGCGTAGACGTCGTTACGCGGCCGTACGATGGGATTCCCCGCGAATAGCAACGGGAATACTGTCCAGGATGGATCCACGAGTCACCGTGCAACTAGAAGTCGAAGCACCGTATAATCACCCTTTAGGAACTCGTACGACTCCGTTGATCCACGACAACCACCCGGGCGTACAGGTTGCGGCTACCGAAATTCCTCCTTGTCGGCGAGCAGCGCTCGTCACAAAGTAATTCTCTTGAACCTGACAACGTTCACCGACGATAGTACCGTCAAATTAGCGTCAACGAGAGGCAGCGGCGTCGCGTCGCCGCGTCGGCCGGTTGGAAGGAGGACCAGGATGCAGACCAGCCGTCACCCAGGGCGTGCAGCTGGCGTTGACCCTTTTCGCGGGAGATGTCCTTACGGATTAAACGCGTTTCTCGAAAGCACGACGCCGTGGCACGGCGCGCCGCCGCCAGCCAGCGGGAACGAGCGATAGGGGACGAGAAAGGGCGGAGGGTACAGAGCCCGTGCACGCTGCACCGCACCGTCTCGCAGGAGGAGACTGAAAATAACCGCCGCGGCGCGGCGGTGGTAGATGACGAAGAAACCGAGCAGGGACCGTTTGATGATACAATCGGGGAAACCTGATACCCTGAGGTCTTAACTGCAGAGGCAGCTACTTCCACGGAGCTGGAATCTCGCGGCCACGGTAGATGTATGCGCAAAGGGGCATACGTATGGCCCTGTTCGAGAGAACGGGAGACCGTGAATCGGTACTAGATCCGCGATCCCCACGATCGTTATCTGCCGTTACGGCGCACCGCGTTTCCTTTCGTCCAACACCGACTTCTTCGTCCTCGTCCGCGGAGACCCGCCTCTTTGTTCACGGCTTACTCGCCTCTCCTCTGCTAGCGACAGTTTCGCGGAAACCTTGCCGAACATGTGTCTTCGTTTCGGTTCTACCCTGGCAGACTATCGCACGCATCGGGGTGTGCCTTTCGTTTTCCCCTCGAGCGTACCGCGTTTGCTGGCTACGATCGCGCACAGAGGGCTTTCAGCGAGAGCAAACGGATTAGAATGTCTTATGTGAAATAAACAACTGTGCTGTACAGGAGCCTCCTTTTCTTTAGATGCAGATTTTCTTTGCGTAATATGTTCGTCAGTCAGGACGCGAATATTTATCGTCGCTGTCCGTTAATTTTTGCGTTTGCCACATGTTTTTATCCCCCCCGGCACTTATGCTCGTGTAACTTCGCGTACAGAGAAGCGGATTACCGAGGGGAAAAATGCCAGGCTGCATTACGCCGTGTCACAAGACGAAGGAGGTCAACCTTGCTGCCCCGTGCAAGTTGCAAGAACTTAACGACCAAACGTACTTTCAACCGGGACAATTATCGCGAAAAACTTTCACCCCTCTCCCCTATACCTAGCTTCGTTCCCTTCTTGCCGTTCCACTCGGACGGTCCCTCCTCCCTCGCAGATCTTTGTCAGACTGCACCCCCTCTCTTTTCCGTCCTCCGTGCATCGCGAACACCTTTGTCCCGCTGAATGGACCACTGCTTCCGTTCTCCTGCCGATTCAGCACTCGGTAAAGTAATTAACGCTTTAATCACTGGCACGCACTTTCCAGCGAAAAGTTGTCGTCTCGTCGATCAGTTTCGACGAACGCGTTGAATTTCCAACGGACAGAAGACTCCTCCACTATTACTAGTCAATTAAGAGTAACTTTAAATGCTTCAGCAAGTTGAGAATTGAGATTCGAAAATTAGCCACTGCGAATCTGTAATGTCTCGTGTGATAGCCTTCTCACTACCACTGAATTCACGACACAATCTCGTGGACACCGACAGTACTATATTCCTCCCTATGAACACGTCTCGAGCACACTTACGTCCACCGACGAGGACGGTGATCCCCGTTCGCCGAAAAAGAAATCGTAAAAAGGACTTAGCAGTCGCTGGGAAAATGGCAACGTTCGAGCAGGTTATTTAGAATCACGGGCCGCTTAAAGTCGGACAATTATCGCGAGAAACTTTTGCTCGCTTTGCTCCCGAGGTCCTCGCCCTCCGCCCTTCTTCCACCCGTACAGATCTTTGTCAAAGTGCACCGTGCAGTTTCTTTGTCGACTGCACCTCCGCGAACTCCTCCGTTTAGTACGCCGGGGATTATTTCACCTCCTCCACCTGCACGCTCCCGCCGCCCCCCCCCCCTCACTTTCGACAAATCTAATTAACGAAGTCGTTTACTTATCTAAATGGATTCTGTACTCGTCCGTTTCGCCGTGGCAACGCGGCCTCGCCTTCAGGAGTATGCAGACTCGAGTCCGTGCACGACCTGTCCCGTAAGTCTTGCGTCGCGTCGCACCCGCTACGAATTATCGGCCAAGTTCGCTGATTAGGCCCCCCCCTTCCCCTCGATTAATGGATTGGATCGCTGAAATTAGCGAGCACGATCTCCAATCCTCATAAGTACGCTCCTCGGATCGGTTTCTCGTAGCGGATGCACCTTTAAGAGTCATTCGAACTGTCGCTTTTCGCGCCGCTCGTTCAAACTGCCTCGTAGCGAAATTATTCTCAGACCTCGACAGCTTTCACCGTTTCATTAATTTCGGTTCCTCGAGACTCCAATCTCGCTCGAACGTTTCCCCTTTTTTAGAATTATCTTTGTTACGAGGGCCCCGCGTTCGCTACAAAGTAGCTATATAACGCGACTTTAATAACTCAGCGTTATTCCAAGGAAAGTAGGAGCTCGACGGCGGCTCGACGTCGAGTCGGACGCGTTATACGCGTGTGGGTGAACGTACCGGGATGAAAAACTAATTTCCTTGTTTCGTGCCGTTTTATTGGAACTTTATAACATTACGGGTCTCGCAGGAGCATATATCTCCGCAAGATTGTGCCGCGCTTTACGTGCAACGTGCCACCAGACCGTTTTCGAATTGAAACACACGATCCGGCTGAAAAGAGAACGTCACAAAATATCTGAAACACAGACTAGCTGCTGCCGTTCGCGAGAAGAGCTGCCGAAGGATAAAGACACGACGCCCGATAAATCTCACAGCGCGAAGGGCACGCGACGAAAATGTAGGTATTAGATCCCCTGTAAGTCACATCCGTCGCTGGCCCCGATTAATGGCTTATTCAATTCTGCGCCGTATGGGATGGTTTTGAAACGCGAGATTATGAGTTTTCGAGCCACCCTTGTTCTGCACCCTGGCCGTGCATTTTATCAAAAATCGCGAACACTTCTCGATCGCCGATGGTTGTGCCGTTTCGCCGCGGCTATTTGACTCCTCTGTTTGCATACATTTCCGACGGGGGCCCGTCGAGCTCGCGTATTTGTCGAATTGCCTGATGATTTTGTTTAAACGCGAATAAAGCGAGGGCGGTCGGCTGGCTTCCGCGAAAGCATAAAACGGCCGATATTAATTGATTCCCAGCCGGTTGCGCAGGCCGCACGCGTATTGTCGTCCCCGCTCGTAAATAAATTAATAACGTGGTCGTGTGTTTACACGGGGGCTACAAGCGTCGCTTACAAATTATACCAATAATGGCCGCGTCGATTGTTACGGGAGAGCGAATTGCGCAAGGATTCGCCGTGTTCCCTTAATCGGAGAATGTACAGAGACCGATCACGAATTGTTCCTTTCTCGCTGATTATTGCACCTTTTCGGATTCCTGTGCCATCAATCGTACATTTTAACCGATCCACCGATCAGACTACGAACGTTTCCGGAACACAAGAAATGCTACTAAAGGCGATCAGCTTAGACAATAGCATGCAGTAAATGCACATGCGCAAGAGAATTGTGAATAATTAACTCTCGAACCTTTGTGACACCAACTCTGCACTGCAACGACTACTTAAGTAGAAGAAACTTGTTACACCGATGTTTAATTCAAGAGTCGCGAAACATGATTTCAACACTTTACACGGAACCACAAATGCAAATGCAAGACGTTCTGAAGCAACGTTGCAGTAGATTCTTCCGCGACATCCACCTGTGTTCTTTTATTCCACAGGGTCGATCGAGGTGTATGTACATAACATTGACATCACTTTTCCATTTTTCGCCTATCTCCCTTAAATTGGCCTACTAGTGGAACGTTACCTCCACCCTTCCAAGCCCTTGTGCGTCTAATTCGAAAGCACTCGATACCATTCCGCCGGCCCTAAACTTTCCCGTTCTCCGGTGACCCAATAACGATCGAGGCTACCGCGAACCCTCGACGGATTCCGAGAAACGCATTCAAGCCAGACCCGGGACATCGATCGTCGCGCAGAAACGCCGACCTCCAGGCCATCGTACATGATCGTTAGCGGCAAGGCACGCATTCGTCATGTTCATTAAATATCGATTGGCTGGACAGCACCGGCGGCACAGAATGACGGGCACGCAGGGACGCGGACTAAACTCGACTCGACTCTTGGTTCGCGCTCGTACGCGCCGGGCCGCGCGGATCGGGGATCGCGATCCGTGGACGTTCGCCCTTATCGGAATCGGACGATAAAACGTACATTCGTACACGTGTATATCCCCGCGACCGGTCGCGCCGCGTTGCCACGGATGAATTATGCCCGTAACGCGTGCTGATGCCACACCTCCCCTTATACCTGCTGTTCTATCTGCCAAGCATTATGTTACTCTCACCATGGAGGGCCAGGGAGGCCTGGTGCATGTACGGCCCGTGTCGTGCCAGTGTGGGACGCGCGCTCGGGCGCGTCGGGCTCATTTATTCGAATGGCCGAATGGTCGAGGCGCGAGGTGGCGTTAAGCGCGGGGAGCACGAGACCTGGTGACCGCCCCTGCGCGCCCCGAGTAGGTACTATAGACGCTGGCCACGGGGTTGTTTCCATTTTTTCCAGCTCCACCCCCGCGGCTCGCGCGCTCCTCTCTTTTCCCGGCGTATAATGTACGTGTTAGGCGCACGGGTTGCGTTTCGTTGCCCCGTTGTACGCGCGTGCGACCACTCGTTCCACCAGTCATAAATAATCTGGAAACATGAATATCACAGGGCACCCACGGCCCTCCACTCGCCACCCCCGCCGGCCTCGTACCCGTAACTTTCTTTTTTTCTCGCTTCACACGCGGTGGTCCTGCTCGCGAGTGGGTGTGCGCTCTCGAACGCGCGCGCATCGCGTTCGTGTTTCGGCGATAATTAGGACCGCGGCTGATTTCCTCCCTTCGTTCTTCCTACCTTCGCTTCTTCTGGTTCCCTGTCGCCGTGCACTTTTTCTTTCACTCACCGCCGCTTTCTTTGACCTTCGGTGCGCGAGAGCTTCTTTTAATTTCTCGACGGACCTCCCGCAAATATCGCGTTAATTTGCTCGCGCCCGGGGAAAAATAGGGCACTCCGAACTGCATCGCTATGCACCGCGAGGCTAATCAGGCCGCACTAATCAATCACGCGAATTGGACGCGGTGAGCAGACCTGCTGCTTTCCCCTCCACCGATTCGTCGGCGCCTTTGTTAATCTCCGGTCTTTTTCTTCGGTGGTTTATTAAAGTTACGCGAATGGAAACCTTAAAATTGTTTTACCGCCCTCCTTTTCCCTCCGCGCCGTCGTTGTAAACTACGAGAGGAGTGCTCGAAATGTCCACGGCTTGATTTTACAAAAGGGGCTTCGAGTGATTCTACGATTTAACAGCGAAGACAGCGGCTTTCACTATTTCAATCGGATCGGGTTGAAAAATAAAAGGAAGACGTCTATAAGCGTTCACTATTCATGGCACGATTTCAATTAGTCGGAGCGCGCTATTAACGTCCATTGACTGTTCATAATAAACAGCCTGCCCGATATTTCTCTCGGGTGTATACCGGGCGGGGCACATTTGAATAGGAACAAGGACGAATACTTTTATCCCCGAATGTATAAGGAAAATATTTCACCGAGAGTGATCGACGGTATTCTACAGCAACGCAAGAAAAATCAGACATACCTACCGTTCTTTTATGCAGAAGATGAAACAATTACGGGAATTTAAATCGTCCTCGAATGCTCTCGCGCGAACCATTTTTCCTCCCGCCCAGTACGTTTCTCTCTCGCCTGGCATCGAGGAAATTGAAAATTTATCACCCGGATACCGTATGCGGACGATGGATGTGCCCGGTTACTTCGACTTTTACGAGCCATCGATATTTCCAGATGTATCGAGACTGCCGCTCCTCGAGGCACGTGGAGACGCAAGGTGTTTATGATCCGCGCAAGAAAAGGTCAGTTACGTGAGAGGAACCGACCGGAATATTCTTTCATAATTACCATATCATTATCTATCACGGGCGCAAGAAGACGCCGGAGGAATACTCTCACTTGGTAAAATATATTCTCTCCACATGTAACTTTAATACCCTCGACACTTTGTGAAGTAACTCGGGGGACACGTTGATGCGGCGACTCCAACACAAGACAGCGGTACCACGTCTTTCCCTATTTAAATTTCAAATTGGATGTGAGAAGTGCTCCAGATGGTGATATTAACGGGACAGAGCAGAAGCTCCCGCGATTCATTTTCTTTTCTTTCGGAGCAGCGCGGAATAATTTATTAGGATTGCCCCCATCCACCGAGAAAGAAATTTCTGATTGAACTGGATAATACTTTTAAGCAATTCGTCGATACTTCTGAGATCCTTTGCGAGAGAAAAAAAACACGATAGAAAAAGATTAGTCCTTAACAAAGGCCGTGAACAAGGCAGCTTTTAAACTCCCGATGCATACGCCCTTCGCCATGAAATTACCAGAAGCTCATGGCAACTTAAGTTCTCACCTTTCCCGCACCACTTGTCTCTAGCACCTTCCCAGACGCACTTCATATTCTTATAGCTCGCTTAAACCTCGCCGCGTATTAAGGCGTTATACCTAGTCCGGCGGTCGCAAATCCTGATTATTTCGTGCAAAAATCACACAAAAAAAGTCGGGACTTCAACTTTAAATAGCCGTCATTTTGTTTTAAATTAATATTTCGGAAATTCCCTCCGTTCATCAGGGCCTACATTAATATACTAACGAAATCTTTTTTGTTTTTTTATTTTAGATAATCTGCTTCCGAATGGCAGTGGTCACCGCAAAACCAAATTTTTAAAAAGGCTTCTTGGATGTCGATTGTTACTTATATTAAAAACGTAAATATTTTCTTTAAATGTTGCTCTTTTAAATGCAAATAGTTCTGCAAAATAATATGCTTCCGCTTTTTCAAAAACAATTCACAAACATTCACCTCTTTACGGCCGCCTGACTACTTAGGTAGAACCCCTTAATGCTGGTGTCACATTAGTGGTTCACGTTCGACGTGATCTCGTGCGATCTAGCCTCGAGAACCTGCTGCGCGCGTTTATCGCGCTACGGAACAGGGACGAACGATTAACAGGATTGAATCTCCGCGCGCGGTTCGCCCCGCTGACAAGTCAATTTCCCCGATGACGCGCGAGACCGCGGCTCATCCTCGAAAAATCCCGGATCCGTGCTGGCCGCGCGAAATTATGCTATTGCAGCCGGTCGGACAAATTCGCGTGGCTGTAGCTCGCATACATGGAGGCCGGATTTTATCCTCGGAGCGGGAGCCAGGTAGCGAGCGTCTCGTGGAAGAAGACTCGTATTAGGCAGTGAAACAAATTGCGCTCCCGACAATCTCCTCGGACGATCTATCCTTGGGCCCGACCGGGATAGTCAAGAATCATGTTTCGCCCGAGAACACGCTGGCCTGCTCCCTCCCGGCAAGCGAGAAAGGACGGTAGATGCCCGCCGAGAACTGGTCCCTCCTGCACGGTCTTCGTCCTTCCTTCCCTTAACCGCCGAAGAAACTGGGTCGCACTTAACGATCCTTATTAATTGTTCTTACAACACTCGCAACGACGGCCTTCGGCTTAACCTTCGTCGCGAGCGTCGATGATTCGCGCCGATTACTCTGATGGTATTTCTCCCGGCAGCGATGCAAATGACGAAAGATGAACAGTAAAAGAATATTTCCTTCCAAATTAGTTCTGGATATATTCTCGCCAGAGTTGACCCCGTGGAGTCTGCGCCCATTCTCGATTCCAGTCGAAAGCTGAGAAATCATCCTCGGGTCGTAAATATCCACGCGGATCTCGCGCGTCTCTCGTAAAGCAGTGTCATTCCTTTTGCATTTCTGGCAGAGGACCGAGCTAAGGTGCGACGAGATCGCGGGGCTTGACCCGCCTCTAAACTCGATTCAACCGTAGCGCACCGCGAGGGTCTCCCGGAGCTGTTAAGAGAAAAAGGACCCCCATAAACGATCCAAGTTGGCACTTAGGCTTTATTGCCGGAACTTAGGCTCTCATTGCTATCAGGCCCGGTGGAGGCACACGCGGTGCCCACGGTTTCGCACACACACGTGTGCACCTACCGGTACGAAACGTGTCGGTTTATGTTCATTTTTATGGTCGCTGATTACCAGGTACGCTAAATAACTATCGCATCCCGATCGTCCGTTCTGTCGTAACCGGATCGGAACGATCGGGCCACAATGCTCTCGCTCGATATTCCTGCTCGCACGCCACGTGTACGCCGCGATACACACGATAATCTGCAGTTACGCGTCTCTCACTCCTCTGGTGCCTGTGTGCGTGCAATGTTCACGATACGGATTTCATCGGGCGCATCCGTAAAGACGTTCCCGGGAATCGCTGGAACAATTTTCGCCGGTTCGCCGCGCCGCGTAAAAATGAGGGATTCCGTGGTCGCTGGCCCCCTCGTCGCCGTTTCGTTTTTATCCCGGTGCCCCTAAAACGCTCCGACACGATTTTCTGCCGGATTTAATCCGTTCGCGGTTCGTCTGTCTCACGCGATCGGCTGTCAGGCAGGCCCGATTCGTTTCCGAGCGATACAGATCGCGCCGAAAGTGTTTCGGGACTGGAGGTGGGCGTGAAAATAGTGACACGGTGTATAAGGTGTTCCAGAGTGGTTGATCGGAGCGAGTTCGGTTTCGAGTTATATGTATCGAGAGAAGAAGAGGAAGGTCCGCGTGTCGATGGGAAGAAGGAGTTCAAGCGGTGTACGCTCGAGATGCCTTGTATGGGAGTTGATGCGCTCGGGGGAATACAATGGACTGCCGAATTCGTTCAAGGATGCTGGAATGATGGCTCCTTAAGCGAGGCAGCTATTTCACGCACAAGTCTCGAGGCGGGACAGCTCGGAGAGGAGAGAAGTAGAAACGGCCGACAGAAGAAAGACAATGCAGCCTTGGAGGCCGGACGCGTGGTCGTAGTTTCAGCCTGCCCACTGTCGCGAGCCGCGGTTAATCACGCTTAATACTTAATCAAAGCACAGCCGCGTATCCTCCTTCGAGATTGAGATACGCAACGATCCTGTCTGGCCGTGGTGGCCGTGGTGGCCGCGATCGGTGGCTCCGCGGCCTGTCTCGCGGGGAATTCGCCAGCAAGAGGGCGAGCGGCGAGCGACGGGGACGGGGCGCGACGCGTAGCCGGCAGTGACGCATAAATCTGCGCTACGCTCCTCTATATAGCTGCATTTAATTGCAGTGCACCGGTGCATCTGCGAGGCGGTACCTCGCTGCCAGGACGTCAGTTGCGCTTCGAGGCTCCGCAACGAGACCGATCGTCCGCTGCCGTTGTTCCCGTGTCCCGCGGCTCCAAGATCCCCCCCTGATAAAAATCTGGCGCTGCCGGAGACGCGACCACAGCCCATCTAAAATTATTTTTAAGCTGGAAAGCTCTCCGTCTCCTCGCCGAGTGGTTAATGGCTCCCAGAGAACCGTGGCTTTCAATGCGACGCGACCAACAGCTAAAGAGACCTCGCGCAGTTATGTATGCAAGTACCTTTCAAAGGGTTTCGACGTTTCGACGACTGGCAAGCGTTTCGAACAGAAATTTAGATCTGTATGCTGCACCGTAGACTTAGGAGGCGGTATTTTAAAATTGTTTTCAAATTCGAGAAATTACCGACAAAGATTCGATGAGAACTCGCGACAGCTGATCTTCGCAAGCTCAAGCGTGCAATGTAATTCTGCGGCAACACGGTGGGAGTTTCTCTAAAATAATCTTCAAAAGTGTCCCGATTGTTTAGTGGATAGTTTGGAGTTATGAAAGAAACGTCAGAAACCATTGTCTCGAGGGGACGCGCTGTAAATTATGCGCTGCACAAAAGTGTCCTTTATTTGTCAGATTATTGTCCGCCGTTTCCTGCGTCCACGAAATGCATCTCCCATTCTTGAACTGTGGGAAGAAACTTTTTTCGAATGAATATTAACATTCGCATGACGTCGGGGCACTTCTTGCGAGATAATTCTTTGATATGGGTGAAATCTGACGCTATCAACCCAGCGGGAACTATCTCACCCGCCAATTGAGCATCAGGTTTGGAAATGTGGCTTGAAGTGTCTCCAACGAGCCAGAAGCGGAGGCTGATCCGAGGGAACTGTTCTTTGTGCCTCGAATCTTCTGTTTCTCCAAGCATGAGAACGTAGAGGAGAGCGTCGTAACGTGCACAACGATTCGCGCGCTCGTAACGATTCCGAAAACAGCTTCGACCTCCCCCGATTCGCGTTTCTTGTCACATAGCTCCATCAAAACAGGATGCAGTTTCGAAAGTAGCGGAGAAAAGAAAGAGCCACGTCGGCGACAGTATACCTGGCACTTCGAGAGCTTTCACAACTTATCAAATAGCCGTTCTTGCGGCTGAACTGTCTTACGATCGTGCTATAAACAGAGGGTTCGAAATAATACATTTCAAGGCGGCAGCGAAAGAACACCGACGCGAAACACATTGCGAAATTTTACGGACTCAATTCCAGCCGTGCGATTGCAGCCAACGTGCATGGAGCTGCTCGGTTAAATCGAAAAGTTTGGTTCGCCGTCGAACTTAATTCTTTTCTGCCTCTCCGGAATTCTACATTACCAACGTTAGAGTTCACTTCCAGAACGATTAACCTCCTCGGTTAATAAATAGAAGCCACTAAAATATTTTACTTTGCAACACCACTGACTCTAGCTCCGACAACGTGTCGAACTAGAGCGGAGCACGGTCCTTGCATCTCGTCCATCTCGTCGGCGGGGTGAACATTGACGCGAGAAGCCGCCCGCAGGGAACCTCGTTTTTTAAACGAAAGTCCAGAAATTTCTTGCTCTAGTCTTCTTTTTCTCATTTCGTTCGCTTTGCTCGTTCGTCTTTCAAAGGATCCCGAGCGCGTCCGGAGGTCGCCGTTAAGGACACGTTTGAAATCGTTCGCGCGAAATGCTCGCAGGGCCGACCTCTCCGCATAAATCCTTCCCCTTTGATGCACGAAAGTGGGTTATACTCGGGTCGCACCTACCTTTGCCGTTCTCGTAATCTAGGCGCACTTCGAGTGGAGTGCCCCCGAGTGAAGTGCGTTTCACTGTATTGTGCAACGGCCACGTAGGAGCCGCGGCTCGCAAACGTTCGCTTCGACGCTCCAATCCTCGCTGACTTACACCCTTGATAGGGTAAATGTGACCTTCGGCTAGGAACCATCGAAAGGAAAAGTCATGGCATGATTTTCTTGCATCCTTCACTCCCCGCTGTATAAATCTTCATTAAATACTACAGCACCCCCGCGAGGATATAATTGGGACTCTATTCTGTCTGCTCTGCACCCCCCACACCCGTTCCAACCCTACTGCACTCTTCCTCTGTCACAAATACCTGTCCTCAGGAATCCCCAGTGTACGACGTACCTACATATCTTGTAGCGATCGACGGAGTTCTGAAACGAATCAGCGCAATTCGTTTCGCGAGGGGGTAGAATGTGCCCGCCCGTGATAACTGTACTGCTTCCCGATGAAAACTTGAAAAGAGCTTTCTCGGAGAAAAAGGGGGAACGGCGGATGGTGACCAGCGCCGAATGGTCGAAAGTATTATTGGAGAAGTTCGAGACCCCTGTAGCGATTTCTTACCGAAGTCGTATGAAGTCGAGCGTCCGTTGTGTCGTGGGCGAAAGAACGCCACTTCCGCCACAGTTCCGTGATCTGTTACACCCAGGACTTTAAGTGGGTATCTCGAGAACGAAAGGAGCCAAAACAACCAACCGCGGAATGAAAATTCTGAAATTTAGAACTTAATACGGGTTATCGCGTGGCTCTCAACGACCTGGCAGTGCACAAAAGTTCTTTGAGTCGTTGCGTGTTTTGCAGGAATGTTTCGAGGGCAGGAATTCTCTGCCGAACGAGGCGCGAGGAAGTTGGCGACGCGAAGTTCTCGAATGAATACGGGCTGAATGGAAAATAAATATACTTGCGAAGAAATTGTGAGACTCTCTTGAATTTTCTATCCACCCCACCCCCCCCCTCCCTCCGCCCTTTTGCTATGCGAGCAAAGTACCGCGAACGTATATTAATGCAAAAAGGGTCTCCTAAAGTATGTACACTCGGTTACATTCTTGGCACGGAAAATCGTCGATGTAGCCTCTTCGCTCCACATCTCCGCCGAACAAGGGTGCAGAGGCAAGAACTGGGTTACGCGCTCGCCAATATCTCGTCTAATGTACGACCTACAATCCCTCTTCACCTCGGGGTCTTTCACGTTACACATCGCCTCGCTCGGCAATTCGGGGACGTACTTTCCCGTCGCATTGTTTCGCTCCTGCTCCCAATTAAGAGGGCAAACGACGAGACGGGGGATCAAGAAACTCGAGCCTGTCTCCGGAACGGTTATACAAATGCCCCATTCATCGGGCCGAGATGAAGAGTGCCCGCGCGTTCTGGTAGCTGCGAGCGCCTCGCCCGGGCACTTGATATTCAGAGTAACGCTCTAAGGGTATCCTGGACGGCTCGATAATATCGACAATCGGAGAACGAATTGGCAAAGTGTCAGCGGAGTCAGGCTGCTCACGTGCAACACGCGAAAAAGGACGCGGACCGACGCGGTGCATACGATTTCGGCCGGGGCCCCCATTCACTTCTGCACCGTTGCACATCCGTGCGAAACACGTTCTCCATTCTCTCGGCCCTTCTTTCTCCGTTTGCATACTGATTTCGCTGGCCGCCGCTGTTTCGGCTACCAGAAAATGCATTCCTCATCATTCCTCCACGCTGAATCCCTATTTAATTCAGGTGCTCCCATTAATAAGATCGGAAGACAAGAGAGGGATCCAAGTACCTACATATAATTATACATATAGCATCTGGTGTATGAATCGTGTTCCTCGTGTCGGACAAACACGCGCGATATAGGAGGCGTAGGTACGTTCAGTGTCTGGGCGCGATGAGAAAATGGGGAACGGTTTCCGAGCCGAGAGGCTACGTATCCCGGAACGTGAATTCCTGTAGAAATTCCCGAAAGCGTCGCCGAGTTTCTTTTCATCATCCTCCGCCGCTACCAACGCGATCCTTTTTTCCCCGCCCGCGAAAAAGAGATAAACGAAACACCGGGATAGATCTATCCAAAGCACTACATGAACATCGACAACAAAGCGCGAATAAAATTCGATATAGACTTCCTACCTCTCTTCGGCGTTTCTCTCCTTCACCTGCCCGCTCTGCAAATCCTTGCGTCTCCTCTGATCCGTGACTCTTTTTCTAAAGGGACCGATGCATGTGGGGGGCCCCTTTCGACCGACTGCCCCCGTGTCATTTTGCGTACATTCAGACACACGCGATCCGCCGCGGCGTCCCTCTCCCTTTGTATCTTCCTTCTCCCTCGGACCGCTCCCTGTCCTTTCTCTTTTATCCTTCGTCTCGTCCTTCTGTTTCAAAGCCTCCGCGTACAGTGGTACCCACGAGTTTCTTTTTTTAATCACCCTATCCTTTTAATTTCGGGCTATTTCGGGCGAAACGTTGATGCCCTCTGAGGATCTTCAAGTTTCTCTACATTTACTTTCTGCGTCTCGTGTTGATGGTCGTAGATAACGTTTCAGAAGGGAGCACGGAACCTCTTGCGGAATGTTTCTTTTCTCGTTATTATCTGTACTATTTCCCTTACTTCTTAGAGAATACTCGATGCAGGAAGTCTGGCGCTAATCGTTCGCTTGCATGCACGGTAATGTAGCGTACAATAAAGCTTTCCTTCCGCGATTCTTCGCCTGCTTTCTTCGATCAAAAGCTCTCTCTCTCCCCGGCCCTGAGGGAAGCAGCAGCTGCCTCGATGGCGATAGAAAAACGTCCGCGTGAAAAGGCAAGTGGGAAGCGATCGTTCTCTCTTACGACATCGTTAAATCATTCTCCCCGGTCTTTCCCTCCTATTGTTTCTTCATCAAGCTCGGATAGTATTAGGCTAAAGCACCAAACACAGTTGAACGAGAGCAAAATAAAATCGCAGCACCAAGTGAATCGCTTTACCGCTCGCGAGTCCCCTTGATGTGATTCGATGCGATTCTCTTCAAATTCCAGTTACGTATTCACTCAACAAACACATTCACGTCCATTACAACCCCATATAGCCAAAAGGACTGCCTCTAATAGCTCGACCACGATTCCAGGTGACGTGCCACTCAGTAATTGCGTCCATGCAATGGGCAGCACCGACATAATCACGCGTCGCGTCAAAGTATCGCGAGGGTATGCGGTGCACACGGGGGAGAGATCTATCATTTCGATCAAGCCTGATGTATTTACGGGATTAATTAAATTGGTTTATCTTGGGGCAGCGAGCTGGCCAGCGAGCTGGCCAAAGTCGCGTGCAGGACTGCGCGCGGTGTTCGCGATTCATCAAAGTCAGCCGTACGCATTTCGATAGTGATTTGCGGTAAACATAATCATTCCCTTTATTAAATTCCCAGCGGCATTCGGCCAGGCCCGGGTGGCCACGACTTGTCCGCCTCTTGATGCGACTACGTGTATCGAAACCAATCAGGGAAACGTCCGAAACGGCGATTTGCCCCGGAGCGCCATTCGGGATCGCTATCACCAGAAATTGAGTCGAAACGATAATGTCCTTGTTAATTTCGGCCGGATCCTTTGCCAAGGATCCCCAGCGCATCCATTCCCAACTCGCAAATCTGCTTGGCTGCCGGCCGTGTTTCTTGTTACCAGTTTCCACTTGCTGCGAACCTATCTCTCGCTCGCATACACAGACTACTCAGCGCGCAAATTGCTGTTGCAGTTGTTACCATCGATTCTCCACTCCTTACCCCCACTTCCCTTCGGGCGCTCCTAATTCTTTTCCTTCTATGCGAAAGCGACGCGAACTCGGTACATAGAGGTGTTAAACAGTTTTTCCATCTGCCAACGGTGTTCAGGGGAGTGGAAAGGGAAGAATGCTAGAACTGGGTTTCTCGGTAAGACAGAGGAAATCCAGTTACAGTTAGAAATTCGGCGCGACCGTAAAGCACGGGTTGGTCTACAAAGGCGGGCGACAGCGTTACGGTCATTTCTTCCAGTTTGGCGACGTGAAAAGCGCGAGCACACCTCTACAGGTGACTTGTTTATGCTGGCGGCGCGAGTGGCCGCGTAGTTCATACGCCAGACAGGCAATAGGTACCACCAAAGTAGCAGGAGGCTACGGCCGACCTAGAAACCGACCTATATTTTAACCATGCGGTTTTATCGCCAGGAATACATTAAGCGACACGACCTGTTCCTACAAACGGAGGCGCGCATACGGCCGCGCAAAAACACACAAACACGCCCGATACACTGATCATTCAATGGAAATTCAGGTGGACCTTCGCAATATACATGGTAAGTTGGCGCGCTTTATGGCATACCCGCGGTACCTGTGTATACTTCGTCGCTAGCGGGAGGTACCATTTTATCCAACAAAGGTACGGGACGGCCGCGCAAGCCAACGGCTACAAGAAAACATTTGCATACAAACGAATCACGTCGGTTTTTTGCTCCAGGTCGCCGAGGATTTCGCGGGAGCTCGCGCCGCCGCGAATCCCACTTCTCGCGAGCTTTATACGATCGATTTTGCAGAATTATCGCCCGCAAGATCGTGTTCTGCCATCTGTCGCGGTAAGATTGATAGACCAGTCTTTGTGGCAACTAGTTATTCTCCGTGGTTTCCCTGTACTGTCCTTTTAATTCGAATTCCACTGTAAATCTCTGTGACGAATGGCAATCTCACACTAGAACGCGTGTACTAGGAACTTGGGAAATCTGTTCCCAGTGGCTCCGTGATCTACTTACCCCGGACAAAGTTTCGACAAAGACTGCGAGTAACGGAGACCGTTATCATCGCCCCATCAAATCAACGAACCGGCCAGAGATCCTTTGTAACCGAACGACAAGGCTTGGGGGATGATTACAGGCAAGGGTCGGCACGGTTGCTTCGATTGCACTACTGCCTAAACGACAATGACCCTATTTGGTCAATGAATGACCAGCGGCGGGTGTGGAGTAATCGCCTGTCACCTACAAACCACGAAGAACTCTCTACCGGCCCGATCGAAGCGGAATGGGCGGCGCGATTAAACGTGGCCGAGCACTGTGAAGATCACTACTCCCCTGTCTGACTAATTTTGCTTGTTCCACTGAATACCTATATTAATCTCAGCGGACGTTATACGACTCGTAGAGGTCTTATATAGCTCTTCGTTATTCACTGTCCACGTATTTCCTCGCGATTTAAGAACTAAAGATCGATGACAGTGAAAGGTAGAGCTGGAAACGCTATTTAGAATTATGGCGAAGGAAGTGGCCGCTTACCACGAAAGAAACGGCGGACGACGACATAGGATCTCGAAGAAGCAGCCGGCAATTTCTCGGAGCGAGCAGCGCGTCCCCGCTATCGCACAATCCGCGATACACCCGATGGAGTCTCACGTCCTCCCGGTTCTCGCTTCGTGGCATCAAGATGCCGCGCGGAGTCGTTGAAACGATGTAATCCCCGCCGGGTCGCCGGCAAAAATAGTTCACCAAGGTGGGAAACACTATCACACTAATGTCCGCCGGAGTGTGGTTCTGTGTTCCGGGGTTGAAGAAGCGGGTCTCTGTTATTATTTCTCCTCGGACCCCTTTTAACCGGCCTCACCGCCCCCGACACGCTCGCCTCAGACTCTGCCTCCGAGCCACGGGGTAAAATGATATGTCCTGCTGAACAACGACCACCGTCGGGCCGTAAGAGACGAGATAAGACAAGATGGGACCGTGGGACGGGAGGATCTGTATTAGCTTCCTTCTCTCCTCGAAAGTGGAGGAGCAGAGAAGAAACGAACACTCTCGGGCCGCTAATCGTCCTGACCTGTCGCTTGGGGTTATGGAATATGTGGGGAAGAGGGGCGAGCCGCGGCAAACACGGAATCGAAACCCTCCTGCTGACTCGACGCGACTCCTCCACGGATGAACGCAAGGGCTTACAGATCTTCCGGCATTGCCCAGCGGGACGATTCGAAAGCCCGTTAATGAATTTCACTCTAGGATCGCGATATCGCGCTTAGTCCTGTAATCTGAAACGCGTCACGCGTAATTGCTCGTAGATAAAAGGAACGGCGAGCAATAACCTGGCTAGTTGCAACAGTTGGAACAGTGATACCGGGCAGCGGGCACTTCGTCACGTGGCTCAAGATCGTGTAAAACGATTATCGTTCGAGGCTCGAGCGTTCTCCGGCACCGAGAGCTCGGGATAAAGAGCTTACGACTGATAAATGGATAAGACACGTGTGTGAGATTAAATTCGGCCCCGACGACGTGCAATATGAACACCGTCGCGCCTGTGTCCGTATAGACGCGGATATTTATGGTGATACGATTCGCTAATATAATTTATTGAATGCTTCAGCGGCTCCAACGTCTACGTGCACGTTGGTTGGCGTGAACTCTCCGAAGGTGTAGGAGGAAACTGTAGCGGAGTGGCGTTTTTATTAGGATTCGCGCGAATCATTGCCGGTGGAACCTCTAAACGAATTTCGACCCTCGATCGGTTCCCAACAAAGGAAGGTCGAGTCCCGGGGGTTTGGCGAACCCTTAAATCATCGACCAAAACGTCGTTAATTACGTGACGAGCGGCAGTAATCTAGGCGACCTCGAATACTTGAGCTAATTCCATTCCCGAGCGGGAGCGACTAAGATCAGAATCATTACAGGCCGATTAGACCTTAAGGAATTAATTCAGCCATTGTCTGCGGGATTTCTGTCCGCGCCATAAACCCTTTTGACTAGAGGGGCAGCCCTCGCTGCGAGTCGCTTTTCCTATCTCGACTCCTTTCACCCTTGCCGCGTATCAGAGCCAGTTCATTTATTCTCGCCACCCGAGGGCTATTGTGATCTCCGGTTGCGTGACCGATTATCGCGACGTCTATCGCGCCCCGGGGCTCTTGGATCCGCGGAATCGGTCGTTTAATATCTGTTACGCAACAGGGTACCGCTCGCGATTTGACGGCTGATCGCCTACTGGCACTCCAATAACGAGAATAACGACGGTGTCGATCGTCTTTCAACGGTATCTAACTGGGAAACTCGAGGAAGCTTGTTTCAATTATCCATCGGAGTGGGATAGAGTATGTATAGAGAATAATGTGCCCGAGGTTTTCTAATGCAATCCACATTGTCATTGTCCTCGGCGGAATGTTTAGAATTACAACTATTACTTACCTACTAGGGAAGTAACGGCATATAAGCTGGCGCAAGGAATAAAGTGAGTTTCATCGCTTTCCGTGTCCATCTGATAGCGTCCGTTTGCCCGAGCGTCGAGCGGCTGGAAATCGGACAGGTTTAAATTCCCCGGCGCGGCCTACGGAGAAATTTAAGGCGTCCATTGTTCTTGCCGCGTGAATTTACGGGGGTTGTAAACCGCTTTGAGCTACGACACGTTGCAACGCCACCGCCGCCGCCGTTCTGACATCATCCCCCATCACCAGCCACGGCTTAATTAATGCGTTCTCTATTTTATAGGAAGAGAGACGAGGGAACGAGGATCCGTGATCGTTGGATAAGAGGCTGCCTTTCGATCTCGCTGGCGAGGCAGTAGAAGTGACGGGATCAATCTCCCGCGACATCTACGGAGGGATGAAGCGGAGTTTCGAGGATTCTACACGCATTGTTCTTGGTAAAGGAGGTATCACTGGGAATCGATTCCGAGTATATAGGAAAAAAATATGAATGATCCCCCGGAATCTTTCAGACGTCAGGAGGACGATTCAAGCCCACAATGGAACGCGATCTTCGTGAGGAAATCTGGATTCGAACTCGACCGGACCCCACGCCGAAGAAAAGGCTCGACCCTCGAGGAAACGCGAGAGGAACGCGTAACGCGTAACTGGGGAATATTTGTGACAACCCCCGATGTATGCCGGGAGGGTGCAAAGTCATGGCCATCCGGACGGAGGGGCCTGGCCATCTCGCAGGAAGGACCGATCCCCCGAGGCCGATGGAGGAACCGCATTCCGTGTAAGCGGAGCTCCTTCACGACCACTTGGAGTTACGAAATAGCGGACCCGCAGACCCTTAAACCGGTGACGGACAAGTCGCCCTTCCACGGCATTCTCATCCTTAAAGGCGCCGAAAGGGAGCGACTAATCAACACCCCCCATTGTCCGAATCACGGCGCCGGCAAGTTATTGCTTTCGTGATCTCGTGGCTGGGATTCGCCGAGAACCGCACACACGGCCGTTGGAGGAGTTAGCATGAATTCTAGACGGGAAGATAGCACGCGGTGTGGAATAGAATTCGTGAACGGCGGTGCTTTGTACTTTCTTGAATTGAATAGCATAAACGGGGGGCGACTTGAATGGCAAATGAAGATAAAGTTTCAACGTTAACTAGCACGGTCCAGGGATGGGATACCCTAGAATCCTTGAAAGACGCGACAGGGGCCACGGGGTTTATCGTTATCAGCGGACCAGCCTCGCAAACCGGGCGAAGACGACGCAACAATGGTGGCCAGCCAAAGCGGCCCTTCATTTTTCCACGCGTCTGCGCGCGGCGCGACAAAAGCAACAAATCTCTTCTTTGGGAAACAAAGGGGCTGGATATGAACCGTGCGCAACGTTCGCCCATGGCCTCATTGTTCCACGGTCGGGGCACAACAATTCAGAAATTGTACTTCTCGCGATAGAAAATAGAAAAGAACAAACGGGAGAAACGTTAAAAAGCGGGAATGAAAATAGCTCACCTGAAAGACGATGAAGAGCATTATACAGGGGGGAGGGGGAAGGGTCAGGATACACCGAGTGGAGGTGTAATTACTCTCTAAAGAGCTGCAGCTACCAGATGGAGGGGCGAAACCCTGAAACCGTGACGTTTGTTATCGGAATGGCAGCGGTGGTAGACGTGCAGTGCTCGCAGGACAACTCGCGACACGACAATGCCCTGGCAAACCCGTCCCCCATGCTCCCCCCCTTCTTTTCCACGCGTCTGTGCAGCGCGACAATAGCGGCAGCCCCCTTCTTGACGGCCGCGAAGTGTGCCGAGGAAAGTAACCCCCTCCGTCTACGCCGTCTTTCCCTCCTACGCTCGCCACCCCCGGCGCGAATCGGTGCCCGTCGACGTAACAATTTCGCGATATGATGAACGGCCTTTGTACGACGCTATGATAAGCCGCGCCGGGCCGCGCCGCCTCCCAATAGCTCCAGCGACACTTCTGCGCAAACGGGGACGGCAGATTTAGCCCTCGAGCCGATACACCGCCCCTCGTCGACGGAAATAATTTTCAATCTTGCCCGGGAATGCCTGCGTTCCTCGTTCGTAACCAAATTAACGACGATGCCTTGACGATTCTTAACGATGGGATGTGGTTCTGTAATCAAAAACGTAGGGATTAATATCGATACGTAATGATTCAAGTGGGATGATAAGATAAGTTGAGAATTTATAGACTGAAGTAGGGGTCGTGAATGTTTGTGGGATGATATATTCATTCCCTTTTATACCCACTTAAAACGATCCACTTTTTTCCACAAACGGCTGTCATCGCTTCATACCAATAAAACTTCTAAAGTCATACGTTTGTACATAAAATATCGTGCACTCTGATCGAGCGTTCGTAATGCTTTTCCCCGTGATCTCTAATATACACCGCTTCGAACTACGCGGCTCGCTAATTTCCACCCTCAAACGTTGTCGTCACCAAACGCTCGACGCTCGCATCGATTTTCCTCCATTTCGTTCGTTAGCTTTCGCGGATTGCAGTAACCGGTAAGCGGGTTGCCCCGGCTTCTTCTCCCGGCCAACGAAAATTATCCGACCTGCCCGTGAATGTTGTTGGTCGAATCGCTCGGTACCTATAGAGACCGGCAGGCGTTCAGAAACGACGGCAAACGAGCGACGGGATCTTTCGTCTCTCGTTTACGAACGTTTGCTCGTCCCCGGCCGTAATTGCGGCGGAAAAAAATTCGCGAAAAGGAAAATGTGTTTGCCCGGCCGCTTTGAGTGGCGCTCGTAAAATCGTCGCACGAGCGAATGCAATCACGTTGGATTAAACGTTGATACCTTCTAGCTACGAGCCAATTCTCTCTACCGCCGCTTGCTGGTCTACGTTCCTTCTTGTTCACTGGGGTAAATCTAAACGTCCCGTGAACTGGGTCAACGGTTTCACGGGTCGCCGGCATTTAAACAGCGATTCGATTGCGAGCGAAATTTTTGAATCGGATACGGGCGAAATTAGAGGTCCGCTCGGGTGAAATGACATCGAAATGTTTGCGCGCTCGTTACGATTGAAATCGAATCTCTCAGAGGGTCCACTTTCCTCGGCGCGCGCAGCTATTGTTCCAGTCGGAAGTCTCAGATGGCGTAAAATTTCGCGGACAACGACGCTGGAAATTTTCGACTCGCCTATCGAGCTAGATAGAGAGATTACTCAACTTACGACGGGGTGTGATCGTATTCACAGAGGGGATTCTCGGCTCCACCGTTGGCAATAGTGAAATTACTTTTTTTTTGTTTCCCATGTCGATCGTACGTCTCTATCCTATAATGCCTTTACGACGTTTCCTATCGAAATCAAACGTCCCCGCGCGATCGAGAATCGGATGATGCAAGATGAAAGACGAAAGGGGGAGAGCTGTGGAGATCTGACAGAAAAGGCAGCAGGGGGGAGGGAGGGGGTTAAAGCAGGTATAGGTAATGTACCAAAATTGCTTTACCGCCGGTCCATTTACGGAGATGAAAAGCACTCTCTGCCAAGTACACCGGTGGCTCCAGCCGGGGTTCACGACAGCCCAGAAGCGTCGTATACCGCCATTGCCCTTCTGATGTTGGGTACTGGCGACGTCCAACCCCTCTCAATTTCAGGTTGAAGGCAACCCTTTCACCAATTTGCCAGCATCGACCGGCAGAACTTTCAGCCTAGCATTGTCGCTGACGTCGATGTACTATAACTCGTCTCCAATCAAGCTAATCAGAAGCAAACGCGACTACGCCACTGCTGCTTTACGCCCCTGCAATGTCAACTATACTACGAGATCAACTCGTCGATTTCGCTGGACTCCAACTTCCCATACCTTTGTACCCTCGTTATTTTAGAACAATAAATGTACCTACGGTATTTCCAAGTCGTTTGGCTTTCAAAGCTTTCTTTCTCTAAACTATAAATTAGGCGTGGCATGGCAGGCTCTGATCCTTAAACAATGATTCCGCTAGCGTTTAAATAATGATCGCCCGCCACGCGAACACGAGGGGTGATCCGTGGGATCAGGTGCGCCAAAGAAAGCTACACCCCCCGGAAATGGATTGGACCGAATTCCGTAGGGCCTCGAGGTCGATTAGGGTGAAACCAAACGGGAGATACGAGAGGCATCTCGTGGAAAAACGAGCGAGACCATCGACGTCGATTCGTGGAACGGCTATTCTATTGCCCGTGATCATTTCCTTCGATCTTCCTCTCGCTCGACGTCTGTCAACCGCGCGGAAACAAACACCGTCCGACGCCAGGCATTAACATAGGTATCCATCAAACTCTGCTGTATCATACACAGGAACCTCTTATCGACCCGTCAAGTCAATAAGGCGAATTTATTACCCAAACAGAGGCTGAATAAAACGCGCCCTTCGCGCAGAGCGATTCACTCGCGGTTTAAGAAGAGTAGATTTCCCGGGGAATACCGCGGATATTAGCTTAAATTACGCGGCCCGTTGTTTGCGTTTCGCTGTCCGTGATGTAACGTGCTTTAAAAGGCCACGATACATTTCCAACGCGAAGCGCGAGAGAAATTTCCAGCCGCGAAACGACCGCCAAGTCTCGTTTTACGCGCGCGCGTAATTCACGGCTCTCTATGCGCGGGGCAAAAAAGCCGGCGGGATGACTTTACCCGAACGATTTGTAAATGGTGTCGAAAAAATTGCCGCGAACGCGAGCCGTGTTTCCGTTCATCCGGCTCGCGCGAAAACCATCGCGAAAGCATATTTTACCCTTTGTTCGGCGGACGCGAGATTGTCAGACGTCCCCGGCAAACGCCGGAATTTCGCGTAAAAGATTTTTATATTTTTCATATGTAACAGGTGCTTTTTTTTTTTAACGGGGAAATAATGAAAGCTGGAATTGACATGCGTCCAGTCGTCGAATTTCTATCGCGATTCGCTGTTTATCGTAGGTGTTGCGTTTCAATATATTTTTTTCGCCTCTTTTTTTTGGATGATGAAAAAAACGCAGCGAAACGTTTCCAACGAAATAAAAGCTCGAGCGTCGATGCACGGGCACACATTTCCCTTGATTCGGTTTCGATCATTTATTTATAGATACCTTTAATGTAGGTACGTAGAAAACTGCATTTGTGCCCCGATATCAGTGAAGATCGATAGAGCTGCAATGGCCCCCATCTAAATTCCCGCGAGTCCTTGATCCTGTCGACGCTCGACAACAGTTTCGGAGCACCACTATAACTGATGGACTTTTTATTTAATTACGGGGCGCGTACGCATCTGTGTACTCCTTTCTCGTTGGCTCGATGCCTGAAAAGAATCACCGCCATGGGGATTCACCCTTGCGTTGCTCCCGTCTAATCGGACGTGAGACTATCGGCAACTAGCCGTTGCGCTCGTTTCTTTTTTAACCCCGTGAACTTTGCGTGAAAATAAAAATTATATGTTCCTCTGCTTTTATACGGATAAAAATAAAGATCCACCAGAAAGAGTGCACTCTTCTGCATAATGAAAACAACCCCCGGTTGTTGTCAACACACTCGACCCGATCCTGTCGATGTTTTAAATTACACATAACTACCAGCTCGCAATATCCTAGTCTTACGAACGAAATTTCCAAAGAAAAATGTACCGAACAGCTCGCCAGATGCTTTTACACTGATCACAATGCAACTAGTTGCAACACGGCGTTTGTTCATCGCTCCGATCGGCAATTACCCCGTTTGAAATGTTCGATCGCGTAGCGCTCGCAAATGAACAAATAATTCCTCTGGAGTACAACCCCCAATCCTGACCGCTGCGGCCGCCCTGAAACGATCGTTGTTATTCCGTGAAATTCAGCGTCGGATCGAATGCATCGATGACATCCGGCCGACCACAGACCATCAAATTTAATTTCATAAATGGATATCGTTGGTGACCAGCAATGCCGTAGTAAGCGGGGTGCATGCAAACAGTCGCGCGTGAATTACTTGCTCGCAGTCGTTCCACGGCAGAGTCGCCATTCACAGGCATTCGTTTCTTTTCAATTCCTCCGTTCTCATGGATCTGTACCGCAGAATGAGTATGGAAAAATGTCTCATTCGGCTGTTGTCCAAGAGAGTACATACTACATACCTGCTAACGCTGACAGCGGGGTAATTCGTACTCCGACGAAGAAGTAAGAACTTGAACATGCAGCATCGCATTGTCCAAACACGACGCAACATACGTCACTTTCCCCGGACGTCGGGATACTGGGACCAAAACATCGACACGCCACGGAGGTGAGAGGCTGCCAGCTGATCACCGGCTATGAAATTTAATTTCATAAATGGCAATCGGGAGCACACAGAATTCGTGGCCCTGTTGGCTCGCGCGCCGTGTGTACAAACAGCGACGGTAGCCGTAATACGTGTTACCCGCGGCTATCCCCAACCCGCCACCCCATTCGGGCCCGCTGCGTGCACGCGTGTAGAACGGTCGAATCGGCCGATTGTTGCCGCGCACCGATCGAAATCGCGGGTCCATCTTGCCGCGTTGGTCGATAATTACTTACGCCCGCGCGGCAATTAGGTAATGGCACAGAGGCAGAGGCATTGACGAGAGGGGCGAGGCGAGGGAGAAAGAGGGACGGAACTGTCTCGACCGCGATCAATCGTCGCGCGTCAAACGAAGCCGCGCGCGATCGCCGACGTGTCTGGCATTTTTATTCGGCGCGATACGATGGAAAAAAAGCCGCGCTCAGCCTCGGTTTTCCCCGCCGACGCACGCAAACCTCATAAAACGAATAAAAGCCGGGGCCCGTCCATGCGTGCTATCGAATGAACCGAATTCTTTTACGTCCCAGCGAGCCCGGGGATCGTACCTCTGACTAAGGCCGAACCAAGATTTCCAGCCGGGGATACGCGGGGGAAGCTGGCTACGCCGCGCGGGCTTTTATGCTCTGCAACTTTCTGGAAGAGAATTATGTAAAGCGTTATCATTTTATTTCGACGCTGCCCCCTCGTGAAATACCGAACGGGGAATAAAGGGAACGCACACGGCTGAGTTCGATATTTTGGACGCGCCGCTATTAAAAAGGATGGAGGTTCCTGCGTGGAGATAGTCAGAGGTGGAAAGGTCCCCCCTCGTGGACACGCGACTTTATTTCGATAGAGTCTGGCGTACTGGGTTATATCGAGACTGGGATGCTCGTTGGTAAACGGACGCGAGAAGCTAGTTCGCCGAGCTTTGCGTCATCGTCCCCATTGGAGCTGATAGTCGTTCGGTGATTAAGCGAATGGCCGATCGATAAACCTTTCCGCCCCCGTTTCTGATTATTTGAGCCGACTGCCTTGCGGGAGTGCACCGTTAAAAAAATACAAGCTGGCATAAACGAATAAAGGAATTTTTCGATTGAGCGATGAAAAGCACCTCCACGGAATGGTACCGTTGGAAATTGCCGCTTTCGTTTGACTTATGAAGCATTAAACAGAGTTTAGAGGCTTTTTGCCTAAGCCAGGCCTGTCGGCGTCCCGATCGGCTATCTAAAAATAAACCGGTAAATAGGCTGAAGCCCCGTCCCTCTCGAAAGAGTTTCCCGGTGGCGTTTTCCTTTAATGAGACCATTCACCATTACCCCCGGCCTTTTTCACCGCGCGCCGAGCGTTTCAAGCGCAAAAACTGCGAGCTTTGTACGTGTCAATATTCCACGCCTGCTCATAAAGACGGGTCGCGTCCCGCTAAAGGGAAGGGAATAAAAACATTAAATCGCGTACAAAAGCTGGAGGAGAAGTAACGTGAATTAACGGGTCTATTAAAGGAGAATCAAGCTGCAGAAAATTGCGGAGAAAAGGCGGCGGCTACCTCGTAACTAAAATTATCGAGGCTTAGCCGCGACCGTGTGCCTTCCCGGCCGACCGTAGAAACTGCTTTCTCGAACTCTTTCTTATTTATAAATAGATATAGCACCGGTGAAAACGCTCTGCTAAATCCCCGGCGGCTTCCAGCCGATTCGTATAAAGTGAGGAAACGGAGAGTTTAATGTTCCGCTAGGATCATAGGCACGACTGTAGGTACGTCTAACATTTTACACGGCCGGATGCATGAGATCAACGAATAAAAGTGCAGCGAGCTAGAACAAATACGGAGTAGGGCATCGACGTGTGTACAATTCACGGAGCATCGTCAAATATTTATTCTGCTCAGCGTTTGAACGAATAAAAAAAAACGCCGTACAGTCGGCTATAAATCGACAATAAATGCGCGACTAGCACGAAGGGTTAACTATTCAGATAACACGCGAACGGATCCTGTTGCAAAGCGCTGGCAGATCATCGCGATCGACCAGTTTCCGTCAGACCTCGCGCGCCCCGTAGCAAACAGAATCCTGACAAACGGATCCACGGCCATTTCGACGTCACCTCGAATGAAACACGCCTGATCCGATCGACGCCGGTGCCGTGAAATTTTGCGTTCATTACGAGCAATTAAGGAACGCGCGCGAAAGGGGGAGGAGGAGCGCGGGAGGGTGGATGGGGTGAGAAACGACGGATAGTCGTGCTGCACGTTCGGCTGGCATCGCATTACGACCGCCGCGGTGCGAACGGTAATTTCAATCTGTAAGGATTATCCGGATAACCGAGGTAATCGATATTTATATCGAAGTCAGGGCGTTGGAGGTTGCCGGAGAAAGGATCCACCGACAGGAGTGACGTTCAAGAAACGGACTTAAGCCGCAGATATTGTGATTCCTAAACCTTCGCGGAAATACTTAATCTGGGGGGTACATTGTTGCCCTCCTCTTGCTACATTGTTGGAGGATTTGTGAAATATCGATGCCAGCTGGGACGATTAATCGAGATTCACGAGCCAATCCATATACGAGTCTACTATTTTCGTTGTACACGAGGGTTGCTTATTAAAGTAGGAAGTAGAATTTTATTATGAGAATATTTTGCTCTACTCCGAGAGGTTGGGGGATGTATCTCTGCTAACCACAGGTTCCCTCAATTTACCATCCGTCTTCCTGCTCCGCTCGATAGGCACTTCTTATTTTGTTTGTTTAGCCCGTGCTTCGCTAAGAGGTATTGTTTGCTTGGTTACGTGATATTTGCACAGAATCATGGACTCCAATTATGTAAGGAGGAAGAACGAAGTACGTGGTAGAACGTTAGGGTCACGGATGCCCGGAGGCTTGTTATTCCGGTGAAAAGCGTTATATCTCAAGATGTTCGATCGTTAGAGGAGCCAGTAAGATTACCCCACCGGCAAAAACTTTGGAACAATATTTGTGAAACCGGCTTCGGTTAATAAACGGCTAAATTGTCCTGCCTGATTATTGCCCGACGTAGGAGAAACTTCGCCTTGGATCGTCCACGAAACCCTTCCGTTTAATATCGGAATGGCTCTCTGTGGACCATCAAGACCACAATCTACTCAGTAACGACGCGATAAAAGTAGAGGAAGATTCCTCGGGCTTGAATCTGACGCGTGACATCGATCGCGAGGAGAGAGTGGTAGAGTACCCAGCGCGAATAGCTACTTTCGTACGGGTATCAACGATCAGAGGGAACCGGAGAAAACAAAAGAGCTCGGTGACTTTATGGTCGCGGCGGTTCGAACGTAAAAATCTATCAACGGACCCTTCTCTGCTGAAGAACGACACAGGGGGATGAAGTGGCGGGCGTGGGTGGGCGAAAGGCAGCCGCGGGCGAGACAGCACAGCCACCCCTCCGCAACAAGCGGTATTGACGAAATTGATTGCGGAGGGTGTATAACCGAGCTCCGCTTCATGCGGGGTGGCGCTACCCGTGGCTGTTCGAGAGGGGAGGGCGAAGAACAGAGAGGGTGGCGTGCTTCACTCACCCTTCCCCGCCCCTCCTCGGTCACCCCTCAAGCTCCGCTCTCTGCCGCTAAAACGCAAAAGGGTGAGAAAACATTGTTACTAGCAGTTACTCTTGCGCGGCTCCCTACCAGCTATCCCCGTACACCCCGCGACCCAGGCCGATACCACCCCTGCAGACGGTCTTCCCCGTGCCACGCACGTGTTACACAGCCCCCGGGGATGAACGGGAGAATCGAACGGATGTAGGAATCACGAAGAGAGACGAAGGAGGACGCGTAGAAGCCTCAAGGGCACCGGCTAGATCACAAGTCAGACGGCTCGTTTCTTTCTCACCCCCGTACCCTTCTTCCACCCGACGACCTCCTCCCTCTCGCTCTTTCTACACCCCCAGGTAACTCGCATTCCGGAACACCGTTAAAACGAGTCGCAGTTAGAAACCGAGCATCTATTTATCGACTGTCGACGGTAATCAGCTTGAATTGATCCGGCAGACAAGGCCCGAGTGGTAGGAAATTATCGATATCCTCGGAGGGTGCGTTTGAAATAAAAGTGAACAGCCGAACTTCCGCTATACCGTGAAAGGCGGCTGATTCCTACTCCACTCTAACCAACTGCGATCGCGTCGCTTACGCTCGTGTTCAAATACTGACTCGTACTACTTAACCCGTCGCCTGTATTACATTCCCAATCACTGAGGCACGAATTCATGGGTTCGTTTTCTTGTAAACAATAATTGTCAAGATGGTAAGTTTCATTTAGGATCCGAATGACCCGAGTGTAACGAATCGATTTCAATCGAACAGATTTCATAAGATATTATCGTTGTTGAGCGAATTCTGTTCATCGATTGGCTGCAATTAAATATTGTTATTCGAACGTCTTGGAGTCTATTCTTACATAGAAATCAAATGAAATTGCGAATGTTAGGAGCGACTGCCTCTTGCCTCAGAAAACGGGGTCAGATATTCCTTTCCGATTTTCGATGCAAATCCAGAGCGTGAAATTAATTCAAGCGCTCGTTACGGTGTCCGCAGGTGTATTCGATTTTCATCGCGAACGTTTACGCTCCCGTCGTTCCGATAAACTCGATCGCGTGGGCGCATATGTTCCAAATAACGTCATCATGCTCGATCGAGTCAACGGGCTGCATCATTAATGCGCAATAACTGAAAAATAAGGCGCGCAGAATCGGTTTGTCCAAGTCCGTGGAGCCGTGTACCCTCAATTACCGTGAAATCACGTTTTTCCGCTGCTTAATCGTCCGGATCGGTACAATTAGGTCGCGAGATACCAGTGACCCATTATATTTCCAATATACAAGCCACGCCGATGTTGAAAAGGCTAGCTTTAATTCATTTCAGTGGTCAGCCATCCTCGCAAACCCACCCCTGTGAATTTTACCAATAATATCAGATATTCTCTGCGCAATCTTCATTCCTATTCCATTCTTTCCGATAGCATCTTCGACGAACTACATTCTACAGCGCACATACGCCAAACATTTTTAAGAAAGCAAAACCGCGCCTCGAAGCAACGAAACGCATAGGGCTGGGACTATTTGTCGAATTTTTCGGTATTCGAATATTCGAATACTTCAGTTGTTCAATTATTTGGCGAATATAATTTGAATATCCAAGTATTCGAATATTTAAGTATTCAAATACTGATGTACTCGAATAGTATGGTGTTAATTATAAATCAAGTTCTTTAGGTTCATTTGTCAGGGTGAAATTTTGTAAGCTAATTTTGACCCACTTCACACCATACTATTCGAATACATCAGTATTCGAATACAGCAGTATCGAATAGTACTCGAATATAGCAGTATTCGAATAGTATGCGAATAATAACATTCGAATAGTATTCGAATAATAACATTCGAATACTCAAATATTCAAAGTTTATTCGTAGCATTTGAATACTTGTAAAATATTCGAATATTAAATAATTCGAATAGTCCCAGCCCTAAACGCAAGGGCATTAACTAGCACGTTAGACGAACACAGGGATTAAGAAGCACCTGGAAAGAAAAATAAGACAAAAATTGTTAGAAATTGCCCGACGATAATCCTCGATCAAAGGAGGAGAGGCTCGATTGGTGTTATTTGTCAACTCGCGTGCCAATCTCGCCCCGCGACGGAATCACGCCACGGGAATCATTATCGGAGCTCGCTCCACGTAGGGGTCGTAGGGGAAGAAAAGGGAGACAAATTTGGTGGGTATTTTTTTCCCTGGCACTCCTACGGAGTTGGATTTCTCGCCGGGACACGCGGAAGCGGGAATCAGGCGCCCCGTGGCGGTAATAAAAATTGTAGGGCGGAAAATTACGGGCACGATCAACGTCGACTGTGCTTTCGCGTAATACTCGGCGCCAATTAGCCTCGTTATTTTGAGCTTGGCTGTAATCCGTCAGCGAGCAAGACGAGCGACGATTCGGGCGACGAAAGATTATCTTAGAATTCAGCGGTCGCCACTTTATTAAGATTCTAATCCCCTTGCTCGAGCAATTTTAGCGGGAATTACAAACGGGGGCGAGGCACAGGGGGAAGGAGAGCGGGGGAGAGAGGAAGGGGGAGCTGCGACGCCTAGCGTCGTCTGCGATTGGAATGTGAAATATTTAATCCGCGAAGAATAGGAACGCGAGGGTAAGGTTCGTAAAATATTGTCGCAACGGCTGGCTCTGTCGCGCGAGCCATGCCTGTCTCTACCATGCAAATCTGTTCTGTCGTCACCGGTTTGTCTTCAAAGCACGGTAAAACTACCATCGCGGAATCCGTCTCGGCTCAGGCCCGCGCCCGGGAACAGGAAACACAGGGAATCTGCGAGACCAAAGCCTCGGTCACGGATATTGACATTTCATTAAACGAGATTCCTGAGAAGCGTGTGTACGTACGTTCAATTTCCGGCTGCTTGCGAAGCGAAACTGGAACTTGTCAAAATGTATGTTGTATAGTTTGGAACGCCGCGCACCTTTGTCTACCAGGCGTTCGTTGAATATATCGTGCATCTTGCACGCGAACGGCGATGTAATTTTGATGAGGAAACGTGATTCTCAGTTTCTTGTCGGCTGCTCCCTTGAACCGTCGGCAACCTCAGCTCTGTGATTCTATTTGATCGGGCGAAATTCTATTAGGTATCGAGCACAAAGGTATCTTCTAACATCTACCTGTCTATACTTCCGGTTCACATGTCTGCCGATCATCTTTCGGATTATGCTTCCGATAAGTCTCGGTGTGGATTTTTCTAGCGATACTGCCGCGGTTATAAGCGCGGGACGTGGCCGCTACATTAAAGACGCGCTTCCTCATATTTATGGCACGCGATTTATACGTATGTCTAGGAGCGCGCAGACTAGCTGGATACCACCGAGTAAGATGTTCATGTTGAAAAATCTAGTGAATAAGTAGATGCTAAGCAGTTTCGCGAACTAACTTTAAATGGGGAGCGCTACGTGAAATATTTGTGTAGTACAACAAAATTTATGTTGGCGGAGCGGGACACGCGAGCAAAAGAGCGAGGGAGAGGGGGGGATCTTTAAAAAGTTTCATGAAAAGTGTTTTACATCACTTAAACGTTCTTCAACGTTTTTGATTTTCAGACTTCCGCAAAGAAGGTTTTAAACTGCACCAGCGTTGCATTAAGATATAATCTCCTTCGATCATACTCTATGAGATCAATATTTCTCATATTATAGTAAGTCCGGGAGAGTTCGACCACTTTTTGGAAAAGAAATTGTAGCATCGTTGTTTTTCACATTTTTGTCATTTTCTGCATATTAAAGGAAAGCCCCAGCAATTTATTTTCATTTTCAACCACAAACATTGGCACTGCAACTGGTTGGTCTCACCCGCATGTCGGGGTTAGTCCGTCCATCCACTACGGGTGAGATGGACCTTGAAAAATAACAAAAAGTGTAGCTTACAAAAAGTATAATACACGAAGAAGTTAATTGATATGTTATTTCTTCTTAAGTTTTCCATGTAAATCGCAAACATTCTTGTACTTGGAGCATTTAGTAGCATGAAACCAACGCCATCGGTGCACACATTTAATCCAATCGTCGTTTTTTCAAGATTTCGAAATAGTTTTTTCCGCATCCCACGCATTCGTTTTCGTCCCAGATTTTTAACGATATATCACTATCTTGTAGAATGGAATTTTCGCTCCCTGAATCTGAAGATGGGTTTACGGTAAGAAAAACACACGTGGTCGGACTATCCCATAATCAAGGGAGTGATCGACCACCTTGTCAAAATAAATTAAAAACGAATACATACGTATTGTTGGGGTGACATTGTAATTTTTTGCATATTATATCCCCCAATATCGGAATAGTGTACCTGTTAATAACTGTCTTTCAAATATCAGTAGCACTGTAACTTGGTCTAAAAACTTTCAGACTCGCATAAGTGTTAAGTGTTTCCTACAATTTAAATATGGATGTGTGACAATGGTCAATGCAAGATGAACAACAAGCGCATTCATTTCTTTTGTGTGAATGACACACAGTGCCCTATCTTGCGTCAGTCTTAAAATATCAACACTGGCCAGACTCTCCCGGACTTACCCTATATATTTCTATATAATAACAATGGAGTTGCGCACACTTAGCGCAATTCGAAACCCTCGATGCGTAACTTTCTTCCGACGCTTGCACGTTAGTATCGATATAAATTTTTTACCGCAGAAACTATTGCTATGGGATTCCACTTTTTCATTATCAGTCGTCGAAACAGCTTTCGCGTTTAATATTGCCGTAAGTAGTTGGCAAGTACTTATCGAGAATCATTTAAATCGCACGATTCCTCGTCGTAATATGAATATCAAGCTCGGTTATAAGCAGCTTTACCCTGCGCCAGCCGGGGAAACTTCCTCGAAAGGCGAGTAACAATAATGCAGCGAGCGTTTGAAAGAAAACAGGAGCGCGTAAGAGTTTCCGATGCTAAGTTGTGTCGCCGAGTGTCGCAGTGAAAAACCCTCGAGGATTCGAAGCGGCCACCCCCATCCCCCCCCGATATCAGATCTGCTCGTGTATTTGTACAGTATTAAAACTTGAAACTCCGGCAGCGCCCGGAAGTTTTAAGCCCCGAAAGTTCCTGTCCTCCTTTCGGTATTTATGCTACGCGTATTTCAAGAGCTTTTGTCCACGGGGGTCTGCAAAGCTCATTGGGTTAGTCAACACGCATTTATCACCGGGTAGACATCTGTACATCGCGCCACCTCCAGTTCGACGTATACACATTCAGTTTACAGATACACACCGCGGTGGGGACGATTTTCATTGTTCTCCCGACGATTTTCCCTGCTTCCGGCGGACACTCTCGTGCACAGTGGACTCTGTCGTATATTCTGCACGATTAAACCAAGCCGGGTCGACTATACACACCTTTTCGGCTTCTCCCTTGAGCGTTCGCACGAGTACGGGACGAAGCTATTGCCTACACGGCGGTCAAAATCATCGTGATCACTGTCCCATAACTAGCAGAACGATCGCTCAGCGAGGAAGACGAAAGATGGAAGGGTTCGCCGCGAAAGAAGGGCCGTAAACGTCACGCGGGAAGAGAAAACTTTCTTTGGCGATCTGGAAGAGTCTCTCTTTCAACCCCTCTCCGCCCCTCCTATGCAGTAGTGTCCCCCTTTGCCCCGTGTTCCACGGCAGCGTCCATAAATTTCAGCAATTTCTGGAGTGCTGCTGCCCGCCCCCCTCCCCCCCTCTCTCTCTCTCTCTACGCGGCAGCGGCAGGAATAATAACGTGACGACAGAGCCCAATTGTCCCCTAATGCCGCGAAGTTTCTATTCAGAACATCTTTTTGTGCGTTACTACCGGCGGACGTGGGAGTGAAAGTCGTATCTTGCCGCGGCGGCTGGAAGGGCAACCTTGCAATTCAGCCGAGCAACGCGGGAGGGTTGCCAACTCCGCTATATGATAATGGACCGACGATGCTATGCCTACTCGATCTATATACGACCTCCCCTATATAGATGTACCTATCCCTAGATTATACATATACATACGATATTTACAGGTTCCCTCTACGCCCCGCCCTGGTCCCCTGATTTCCCGCTGTTCCGCCATGCGGAACAGAACCGTTGCAAGTTGGCTGGAACAAACACGAAGCGGCGAGACGGATGCGATTCCGCGAAGTAAACGTTAGGTACAGGTAATTGTCGACGGCGAGGTGCGCGAATATTGCCGGCGAGGTGCGCGAATATTGCCGGCGAAATGTTTAAGGGAAGTGAATTAAATATACATCCTTGATGGGGTCCAATCTAAGTGGCGCAGAATCCAGGCAAGTTTGTGTTAGTTAAAAGTTTCCGTTTGTGTACTCGCAGCAAGCTGTTGTTTGTCGGGATTCAACTTTCGTCACATACAACATCAAACGCTCGCACACGGTCTGGGTTAAACAGGGATCGTCGAAATGGCTGACAGGATTTAAAATGGTGGAGCGTCACCGTCACCTGACAATGGTCGAAAAGCACACCAGAGATGCGACTACCTATAGAAAAACGAACGAAACGTATAATTTTTATCTGTCGCAATGACAACAGCCAAAGAGGATGCCCAGTGGCCAGATAAACACATCCCTCGGCCGTAGGACAGCCCGCTACATTTCCGGTACGATGACAATTCGACGCATCCTACGTTCCAGGTTTTCATTGTTACGCACATACATATCTCGACAACCACCCTCGCTCTCGGTCTGACCGATACGGCAAACGTGAAACAGAACGCCGCGGGCTGTCTGGGGCAAAAAGGAAGACACCACTGAATGAAGTCTCTGCTGAGGAGAAGACCGAGAAGTGGTAGGGAAAACTACTGGGGGCGTCGCTTGACGCGTTCCATTACTACGCGTGCAACTTTAATTGGCCAATCAAGGTTGATGAATTATCGATTGACCGAAGGGTTGAGCTGAGAATTGTTTGTCATACTAAGCAGTCGTACTTTATAAAGTTCTTGAGAAACTTTGTACTCCGCTGATAAAACGAAAGAATAATTCCCTCCCCTGAATGGCCGATCGAAGTTTTTGAAAGGAAGCTTCTTATTCACCGCTTATACACCGATGCTTCGAATAGACCCGTTACTTATTACGTTTGATGCCGCGACCTATTTCCTTTGGAACTCGCTGTATTCCGCCAGTTTACCGAAGCATCGAAACCGCCGTCTGTTTCTATTAAAAATATTCAAAGCGGAACTTGCCAACTGGGGCAAGAAATCGCGCGGATACCGTTCCGTCCACACTAGAATTCTGTACGTTTCCGATAGAGTGACAGTTTGACGCATCACTTTGGCGCACCGTTTCAGAATTTTTATTGTTGTGTATCTTGAAAAGCCGATAGGCGAAACACAAAACGGATCGCTGCGGGGTATCCGCTTCGGAAAGGAAGCCAGTGAACCAAACCCGACCGTCACGAGGAGAGAAAGAGGCGGGGGTGCGCAGCCGGCCGGGTGAAACAGGGAAGCGGAGAGCGAAGAATATAAAGAGAACTAATCGGAAATCGAACCAGCCGTTTTGCGTCCCTAACGAGGCAGCTTTTAATAACTCGCTCTATACTGGGAGAAATTTCGTCCAAACGTCCATTCAACGGTCTATTTCAAAGTAGACGCAGCCTCTGCTACATCGCATCTGACAATGAGGTAACTGATCCAAGGAGATGGGTGAAAGCATCGCGACTCCCCCCCAGTTCCGTTCATAGAGAGGATCAAACATCCCGATGATCAACCAGCAAAGTCTCCACACCAATCTAGACCGTCCACAACGACACGAGTCGACAAACAATCGCCTCGAACAAAGTGCCCCTCGCTGGCCCCGACGATCCGTCGTTTCGCGAGCCTCATTGTCGCGCACCTTGATGAACCCTCGGAACAGAGGAAACGGAGAACAAAGCTCCACGGGCAGTCCGGGCTGAAGTGGAAGGCCCCGCGGTACGAAAGGAAGGATAGGGCCAAGGGAGAAAGCGAGTCGGCTACCGAATCAGCGTTTATCTCCCCAACGAGGCGACTTTTAATGGGCTGTTCGAAAACTGTGTGAAATAATCTGCAGCCTTGTCTGCAGAAACAGAGGGACAGAGGGGGGGGGAGACGATGGGGAGGGGTGGGATGAAGGGTAGAAGGTAATACTGGCTCGGTGACTGTTACGGTGGTAGTAATTGTACAGCACTGGCGGCATCGGTGGTGGTTGTGGGGTTTAGAAAAGGCAACGAGGGGTGGCCAAGCCCCAACGACAATACCTTACGGTTCAGCGCACTCTCGGCTCGGGATCATCGAGTTTGAATCCGAACGCGGCGATGGTGGTGGTGGTGGTGATGGTGGTGACGGTGCGCCCGGTTCCGGGCATGGGGAACCCTTCGCGGCTCTGTTTAAAGTAGACACGTGGCCCCGTTTACGTATGGAGGGTACGCGACGCACGCATGCGTGCCCACTCCGTCTGTGTACGTGTGTATATATTTCGCTGGTCCTTTGAAAACCAAAATCAAATACATTATTTGAGAGAGGTACGGGCCGACGCTGCCAACCCGCGGGATCGTCCCATTGTTGGCCGCTGTCAGCCTGGAAGAGATTGCGCGACTTTATTGGCCGTTTAACAATCGGGGCGAGTAGAGGCGGCTAGCTGGGATTTCGGGCCTGTCGCCTCTGTGATTAAGATTCTGCCTAGCTGCGATTACGTCCCTCTCCAATCGTGGATTTCACGCTGGGGCCACCACGATTCATCATCCTCTCCTTTTACGCGCCATGCTTTATCTCCCTACTGGTTACTGCTTTTTAATGACTCCCAGTGTAATAATAGACAGTGAAGGCATTTCAAACTATGTATATTCATCCAGGTAAATTAAATCCTCGTTTTCAAAAAACTCCTACCGGTCCGTTTCGCGTGTCTAAATGGGTTAATGCTTTGTCATTTTGCCACGTCATTGGAGTACCTTCTGGCAGCGTTCACCCAGCGTTAAAAGGGCTTAATAACAGATTCAGAATCGCAAATTAGGTGAAATTGGTAAAATAGACTGGCATATATAATGCAACGTAATTCCTTAATTGAAGCCGGTGGCGATTGTGTCAATCATTGTAACTGGAGCAGTGGATAATTTTAAACGTAATTGAACTACCTCTCTAACATAATTTATGCGTTACAGAGTGGAGGGGGACACTTAAATCGTTCGAACCGTATCAAAAAATAGCCGCCGCTCGAGCAAGAAGATTTCCCGATGAAAGGACCAGATCGACGAAAGAAGGATACCGGGGTAAAAGTTCCCGTTACGTTAAAAAGGGGATTATGCCAAGATTTAATTCCGCTGGAGCGGTGCGCTCGAATTAAATGTCCTGGAAGTCATCGTGGAGGACACTTAAGGACGAGGAGAGACCAGTAGTCGTAACGTCGGTATCTAGCAAATAAAACACTCGAGGCCGCGCTTCTCTTTATTCCGGCCGGCTGTAAATATGCAAATTGTCAGGACTACCATCCTTCTTTGTCTAAAGGATCTGAACGGCGGCGGCGTCAGTGGTGGCGGCGGGGCCACGGCCGATGAGATTCAATTTACTTCCACCAAAATGGTGTACGCGGTAATACACTTTGGATGCACCGTACCCTCCGCTATATTATTGCCTTGGTAATAACGTGACAGTAATTTGTATGCAAAATCGTTTCCCTCAGCTATCCGGTCGCGTAAACGGCCGCCCCGGAAAGTTTTCTTTGTTTGGACGCTCAACTATCTTCAAACTTGATAGATCGACGATTCTATTTAAGACGCTCGCCCGCCCCTCTCGTTCCCGCCTATTTCCTCGGTTTAGCTCGCTACCTCGAATAGTGATTGCCAAGTGTGGCAATTCTCCACGGAGACTTTGAGAATCATTATCGCGCGTTCGTGGCGTACGTACCAGATACTCGTCTCCAGATCTAATTGAACAAATTACACACGAAAACCCCTACTTTGCGAAGTGTTTACAGCGGTTGTTATCGGCCGTAAATGTTTGACGGATTTCGCCCATTCTTCCGATTCGCTTTATCGGGAGCTTCCATCTGTCTGGCAGGAAGGGAACGAGAACCCCGCCTCGAACACTCGTAATATACCGCTATCATCGGTCTCGGGCCGAGGAAAACAAATGCTGTGAAAAGCAAGGGGGCGCGGGCTAGCAGCAGACAAGAATATACCGTGGACGAGAAGAAGACTAGGAAAATTTATTTCGTACCATCCAATTGTATTTTCCTAAGTGGAGGCTCGGTGCTCCATCGATAGCTCATCCAGACGAGGTCCCTCTTATCTCGGTTAACCCCGTGATGGATGTCGATCTCCTTCCAATTCCTCGGCTGTATCGGCCCTTTACCTTTCCCGGGAGGAGCGCGCGCTCCAAGGAGGCGCGCACGGAGCAGCACAAATAAATCTACCGTGGTCGATCTCATGAAGTCCTTCCCCAACGAGATTCCACCGATCCGGGCCGAGCCCGGCCGTCCAGGAATCGGAAGGGAAGAAGGAGAGCATGCAAAGGGTGAAAGCGAATGGAAAAGTATCCTCTTCTGGACTTCTCCTGGGCACTCGCGATAAAAGCTTTCCCTCTATTGCTACTTTTGTGTAATTCTGCTTCATGTATCCGCGGCTTCCACTTCAACCGGCTGCTGTCTGCGCGCTATCTCCTTCCAACGAAGATTTACATCCCGAACGTTCTTATTTAAATTGCGATACCGACCCCGTAAAGGAGAGGGAGAGAGGGAGAGAGGGAGAGAGAGAGAGAGAGAGAGAGAGAGAAGGACGGAACCACGGTGGTTCGCGTTGTGTGTTTTCTTTAAAATATGCGAATCGTGTTATGCAACCGACTCCGAAGATCGATCGGGCGGTTCGTGCTTGTTAGGCCGAGGCACGGCTAACTTTCCGGACGTTAATGAATTGTCGTAAGTATCTGGTTACCTCGCTCCTCCTCCCTCCGTTTTTCCCGCCGGTCCTCCCCTAATTTGAATGTGCTTTAGAATCTCTTTCACGCTGCGGCGAGCGGATGCAAATGCTTCTTTATGAATTTTTATTATTTGTTTCAATTAATTTGCCGCAGGAACGGGTTGAGTATTTTCTACTGGCAAGCGCTCCGCCGTCTTCGCAAACTTCGTTAACGAAGGGAATGTAGTTTTCTTGTCCCCGTGTTAAATGATGCACGGCTGTTTTTATCTTACCACCTCTACTTTTATGTTCATTCTGTACAGGAATGCTCTGTACATTGTTGAAAGACACGCGCCCACGTTTGGCAGTGAGACTGAATGTTTGCATTCAGTCAGAAATAATTAGTACAGGGATAACGAGTGCGCACCTCGGCGGTATATGCTTCGAAAAAGAACAATATAGGTAGTATATACGTATCGACAACGCTTGCGGTGGAAAGAACCATGGCAACGGAGAGGCTGGTTTGAAATTCTAGCGAGGATCCAGAACGCGGAGAAACGCGCGAGAGCATGATGGGGGAATGGCTGTAAAACGATCAAGCATGACATCGGCCCATCGGCCCATCGATAGCCTCTTTGAGAGGGGAATCTTCTCCAGTGGCAACACGATTCCGCGAGAAATGGACTCGTGGCTTTCCGGAACGGTCAATTCGAACGATGAGCACGCCTCTCCGCGCAGATAGAAATCGAGATATGGAAGGAAACGACGAAGGAGGAACACACGGAGTACCGGAGCAGGGGCGCGGGGCAAAGGAAACAGATGTGTAGGTATCCCCTTTGTGACTGCCAGAGCCAGTCGATATTCCCCAGAGATCCGGTTGATCAGCTCTATCCTGCAGGTCGAACACCACCATTGCACAGGAGGGGGTGCGTTGATCACGTATCCGAGCCTCATAGCGACCCCCTTGCATGACCCTTCGCCCTACGAAATCCTCCAGCGCGATAAACGTGAATGAAAAAAAAAAAGAACGAAGTAAAGCGTCGAATCGCGACGAGGAAATTTTTGCCTCTCTTCCGACCCCTCGGCGATGTCACCGGCAATGTACTACCCCGGCAAGAATATGCCTGGTGGTGAATCGGATCGTAATAAGGGGCGGCAGTCTCGGGAGATTCGATTGATCGGTTGTTCTGGAGACCGAGAACCCTTGCGCAAGGGTTTGCTAATCGCGTATCGGGACTTCAATCTCTTGTACGGCTCCATAAAACGCCGGGAGGGTCGGTTGCTGGGTGGTCGAGTGGATCGCGGGGGAAATACGAAATAATAACTGGTGCGTTCAGATATTGAAATCCGGTGTTCCTTTCGATCAAGATTTCCACCCCCGTGCTCGAGGATTCCCTCCTTTTATCGCGTAATAAATGACAGTCGGTAAAAGATGGAAACGTCATCGTCCTCTCGAAATCATACGAGATAGTCTGGCAAAAATTCCAAGCGTCGTTGAAAGGCGAACCTCCTTCTGATCCCGCGAACACGAGAAACTTAATTCTCTGTCTTACGGATATCCTTCAGTGCACCAGCTGCGAAGAAGGAAAAAGTGCTGCTAAGTACCGTCTAAAGGATTGTCAATACCCTTGTCCTTCCACGTGCTCCGACGGCTTGCTCCGAGGGGACGTAACTTTCGGAGGTGTGTAGGAGAAAGCGAGAAAAGGATGAAAAGGGGCCAGGGATCTCCACCTTGCACATACGTGGAGCATACGAGGATTGCAAGACGCGGGAGGAACGACAGAACGACGGGAAAGCATCGTCATCTGAAATAAGGAGACCGCTGGATTTAAATTCGAGACACGAGAGGCTTGTACGTGTCTGCTTTCAATTAATCACCGTTCACCCGGACTTAATATCGATTCCGGGTCAAGCGTCTTTCCAGTTATATTTGCGGAGTTTGTATGCACCGATTTCTCGACGAGGATCTTGACAATATCGAGACTAATTGGCGATGCTTTCGCTCGGTTCGTTTAACTGAAAACACTTTACTCAATGATTCTTCGCGAACGATGCCTGCCATCAATGGAATCTATAGAATCCAGAAGTATTTCTTTCTTAATTAATAGCCGCTTCGAGATAATTCTACCTCCTAACTCTGATTCGCAACAAGATGTTTAAACGCGACGTGCCAAATACAAGCAGCGTGTAACTTCACGTTCACGAAACGACGGAGCTTTCGGATTTCGACGTGGGCGGGAAAGAGGTGTACGAGGCTTGACAGGAAAAATGGAAAGAAAATATCGTGATGAAGGGTGCGCACCCCTCCCGCCGATCGATTACCCCGTTGTTTACCTACACCCTTTGCCCCTGTCGCTCGCCTTTCCCGTGGCATTAATGAAAAAGACCATCGGTTATTGTACTCATCTCTCTCGGCCAGTCCCATGAAACGCTATATAGACGCCAACGCGAATCGGAGGGCGCACAGGTGCGCGGATCCCTGCACAAACGTTCGCACATGCACCCCGTCCCACTGCCTTTCGCGAATCAATGAAGTTGCTGCGCGTGCGCGCGCCCATCGCTATATCGTTTTCCACAACGATATCGTTTTCCATCAGCTTTAACGCGTACGCATTTCTCCAACGGCGATCAATTCCCGGGGAATCGTGCCTCGATCTCGAGTGAATGTCCCACGGGGATGATCGAGCACGATCTACGCGTCTTTCGCGGCCCACTCGACTTCTTTACCTGTGTTTCGATTTTTCTCGAAACTCGCCGCTACCAATTGCCCGGGAGAATGATCGATTGCTCGCCGCTATCTTTTCCATCGTCCTTGCGCGACTGGTAATAGAATGACTTCTCCAACGTTAATGATAAATGATAATGAAACGTTCAACGAGTGGCCACGCAAGCTTTTTACGCGATTCCATTCTCCGTCGACCATCCAACAGCGACTGGCACTTTCGATGCGGAAAAACAGCGAAACCCTTTACTCGCGCTGGCCATAAGCCGGCAAATTACGATTCTTCTATCGCATCCTCTCGAAGAATGATTACCTACCTACCGATTCTGGTATGAGCGCAATTTCTGGCTTCGCGCAAACGTCAGTTCGAATAGGATCCTGTTCACCATACAGGAATCGTGGCGGTTCTTTGCGTAACGTGGCGAGCCACGAGGTCCTCGCCGTGTAACGGTCTAATTTAATAATCCCGTGGCAGCCACGAGGGCGTGGGGGCCGCGTGTTCACGTTTAATCGCGGAAATATCCCATCCGATTCGCGTGATAGGCAGCGGCCCCACGGCGTGCAAGGAACGACCCGACCCGTGTCCTGTTCTCCTTTGCCACCGCGGCGGGATCCAAGGCTAAATTAACCGCTACCTTAGACGAAACAATTTCGCCTAGCTATTTGCCGCCGTAAATTGACTTGCACATGTACAAGCCGCGGTAGCCCGGCTGCTGTTCCCCCCGTAGCTTTCGTTGCGATGCGTGATCCAAGACGCTGCTGTGGGGGAGAGAAAAAGGGAGAGAAGAAGAGGAAGGAAAGGAGAAAACGCGCCGTCCGTGCAATCGCGCATCCCTCTTCCATTCCTCGGTAAATCGTGCCGGGAGATTACTCGATCTTTTATGCCTCAATTATCATACCGAGGCATTATTAAACTTGCGCCGACCGTGCCTGCTGGTCTTGTTGTTCGTTCCGCTTAAAAACATTCGGTAGCCGAGATACGCTCAGCCTTGCACCGGCTATAAACGTGAATAGTTAAGAACGCGCGCGGGCATCGCCGTCTGTGCGGATGGAGATGGATATGCCGCGAGTCCAGAAGTTAGAGAGATTGAAAAGTAACTTCTGACTGTTTCTGGGGGTTAAGTTAAGTGCAATACGAGATTTGGACTTCCATGCGACACTGTGTCCAATATCCAGAGGACTTGCTCCTCTAAGCTGATACAATTGAGAAATCGTGTTTGATTAGCGGAGACCTCAACAGGTGAAAGCCACAATGGACCGGCGACTGCGCTCACCTCTTCGCTCACAGATCAGACTATTTTTTTGCAATCAACGGAAGACATAATAAGAGATCGCAGGACAGGCAAACTCATTGGGCGGTAGGTGCGCGTAACGGACGGTGATGCGTCCTTTGCATGTCGGCATTCGTGTTAAAGCTCGAGGCTGGCCAAATGACCAGTCATAAAGGTTATAATGAGCCCGGGCCCCGTATGGTTGATCGGTCCATCGTGCACGCGGTTGGCACTCGTCGTCGTTCCCCGTGTTTCCACGTTCCTTCCCCCGAGGTCCCCTTTCTTGCGTTTGCCTCGCCTCGCCTCGCCTCACTCGTCCTCTTTTCGACCGACGCCAGTCCATCCGTTTCGCCTCTGCTCGCTCCTCCGGCTGCTTCGTCTCCTTCGATACAAACTCCTGGGCCAGGTACAGTCGAGATAATCAAAAGGCGCCCCGCATTCGGCAGAACTTCTGGAATTCGCGTCGGTGCATTGTGTTCTCGCCATTATCCGCCACGAAAACTTGGCAGAGATGAAACTGCGTTTCTCTCACTCTCTCTTTCTCTCTCTCCATCTTCCCCTCTGTCTTTCTTCCCTTCTCTCCTTCTTCCTGCACCGAGACTCACCGTCCGTGCGCGTATCTCTCCCTCCCCCCTCGTGGTTCGTTTTTTCTTCACGGTGCGTTCCTTCGCTTTTCTCCTTTCGAGCCTCCCAGTTCTCACGATCCCCGCGGTCCTCCCGTAAATAATGAGTTCCGGTTCGACCTTTAATTTCCAACGCGACTAGCCTGCTTCAGCGACAGAACTTTGCTTCCGGATTGCTGTCGAGAAAGCAACATTCGGTACAGTTGACGCGCAAGCGTACAGGGAGATCGAAGTCGTCTCTTCTTCTAAAGTTCGACTCCAGAACGATGAGTTACGACGCAGCGGAAACACGAAATGAGCCAACCAGTTGACCCAAATTTCTGCTCCACATCGGGTTGCCGGGGATCTCGGTTTTTCAAAGGCGACGACCGATCCCCGGACCATCTGGCCAAGGTTATCACGCCAGAGGCGGGAACGCGGTCGCAAGAAGTCGCGGATTGCGGTTCCGCGACAGCGTGCGTTCGCGTCACGCACTGTACACAGGATGAAGCCATGGAGGAGAAGGAAGAAGCTGAAGAAGGGGTCCAAGACAGAGGGAGAGACAAACGTCGGGGAGGCAATGTAAAAGGGAAAGAGAGAGGCCCAGTCGTCGTCCCATGGCGTGCGATCTACAGAACCGCCGATTTTTTTCTTCGCTTTTCATTCTTGCCCTTCCCTCATGCCCACTTCCCCTCCTCCGCCGCCCCTGTTCTTCCTTCCTTTCTCTTCGTCTTCGTCGACGCGGCGGCTGCACGCGTGTACGTACGCGTGCTCCATCTTCCTTCGTCTTCTCTTCTTCTCGTTTTTCTTTCCGCCGGTTCTGGTGCTTCTCCCTTTTTCCCCGCATTCGTCTCCACCCTTCTCCCTCCTCCTCCTCCGCCGCCGTACGTACTTGTACCTGTCCATTCTTTTGTCGAATCTCCGCTCGCTTTTTCGGGCCACGTACTCTTGGGGACCCCGTGGGTCTGTGCTCGAAAAGCGGAGGCGATGGCGATGGCGACGGTGGCGGCGACCGCAGGTGGAGGTGCCGAACGACTCCTTGGTCCTTTCCTCCGCTAGCTTCCTTTCCCCCGCCGCTCCCACCCCATCCCTGTACGAAGGGGAACGCCGCGGAATTACGGCGAGAGCAAAGTCACGGCTAATGAAGTCGCAATTCAAGCATTTTACCATTCGCCGATTCCACGCTGGGGCCTGATCGAGCGGCCAGAGAGAGGAGCCTGGTGTTCCGCTCGCGCCCAAGGAGGAAAGCCGAACTGGTCGTGTAGATTTATTTGGCTGGGCCGGCCCTTTTGTATCGGCATACTTAACGGCGGTAGCCCGGGGGGGGGGGGCAGGGACGGAGGAAGGGGGATCTTAATGCTACGCGTCCGAGTAATTTAGCTTTCGCGTATTTCGCGATAGTCCAAAGCGGATCCGTGATACCCAGTTCGCAAAGGATCCTTTTGTGCTCAACACTATCCTGGAATTCGACCGTTCTTGTTATTCCTCGCAGCATCCTGTTTAGTACTGGCTTGGGCACGATACGACGCCAAGATAAATATGTATTCGCGATGGAAAAATCGGAATTCCATTGATTCAACAATTTCCTGCGGAAGCCCGCCCAAGAGTGTTGGAAAACCGCGAGATACGTGTTTATCCCACCGTAAATATTTTATAGACAGGGGAGATAAATGCCTCGACAAAAAGCAGAATTCCTGGCCAGTAATTTTCAGCAAGCTCGCAATGCGTCAACGGCGTATTACTTCCTGTCATCTCGTTGCTCCAATTTCGTTACAAATGCAAAAACGCACGCTATTCTCTTTGGCGAGAACGATTCTGCGAGCATTCCAGCACCGCTGGGAATCCTTCTCTTGCGAAAATAAGATTACAGAGTGGGGATGTATTCAAAAGCGGCCTCGATACAAAGCAACCCACAATTCATATTCTCTTTCCACCATTTATGTCACTGTGCCATTACATTGAACGTTTCGCGTATCGTGACGGACTCAATTACCTTCATCGTCTTTGGTAAGAGATAACGTGTCAACCAGCGAGAACTGGTGCGGTACGAGTATCACATTCCGATGAGGAAACATAGTGGATACGAACCAGAAAAGGCCTCAAGGGTACTCCACTGTCAACGGTCGAAAAATCAAACTATTTTTAAAGATTTTTTTCTGAGTAAATACAGCATATAATGAAATATATCTTTCTGATATTTATTAAGCTACTCTTATATTATACCAAAAAAAATTAAAAAGAATATTTTCAATTTGTGTTACTTGTTTTTTTTTACAGCGCCAGTATGGCCCTTAAACAATAGCGGTATGTTCGTGGTGCAGGTGATTTCCCAGCTTAAGCTTATCCGAAACAAAAAATTCGAAAAGATTCTTAACCTGTATAAGTGTCTTTATCGTCCGTAGCCCAATTAACAATTTTTGCCGAAAAATAACCGAGATTTTTCTCGGGGAACAATCGAAAAACACTATTTTGGGGAACTTTTTCCATCAAACAGGCGCCATGTTGTTATTTTTCAACAAAAATTGTTAATTGAACTACTAGCGATAGCGACGCTGATACAGATTAAGAATCTTTACGAATTTTTTGTTTCAGGTAAGCCTAAGCTGGGAAATCACCGGCATCACGTTTTTCTTTAGGTGCCATATTGACGCTTTGTAAAAAATAAGTAAAGCAAATTAAAAATATTTTTAATTTTTTTTGGTATAATATAAGACTAGGTTCATAAATATCAAAAAGATTTATTTCATTATATGTTGTATTTACTCAGAAAAAAATCTTTAAAAATAGCTTGATTTTTCGACCGTTCACAGTGGAGTACCCCCTTAAACGCGGGGCTTAGATAACACCGTTGGAAAGTGTGCCCCGCGCCATCCTTCTTTCGCGAAATAGGAAACGAGCAATGACCATTCCACTTTCCCGATGATTTAACGCCAAAGGGAACAGCGGTGAAAAGATGCAATCTTCGACGGTCGTAAAAGCGAATCACCAGCATAGCACGCGTCAGATCGAGGAGAATATCAGAGGCGGTCTGAATACCGTAAGCGAGTGGCGGAAGCCCATTAAAGATACTTTCGTTTACGCGTTAAAGTCATAAACATGCCGCGCGCCGAGGCATCTGCGTGACTGCACGCCCAGGCAGCTGAGGCTGCATCCGTGCTGTTCTGGGCGTGTAATCGTCGTCGACAACGCATCCACGTCGATCGTAAGGAAGTTTGTAACGCCGATAGGAACGCGAGGGCGCAACGATGGCTCGTTGATTAGCACGGCAACTTGGCCGTCGATGGCACCCGCTGAATAATCGAAGCTCGCTGGTGCTCGCTCGAGTGCTTTTCACCAGGATTCATGGGACGCTTTAACGCGGGAACGTCGCAGGCTCAATGGAATCTCCTCATGGGACACTCCGCGCGATCTCTCGATCATGTTTTTACGATAGACTCTGAATTGCCTCTATGAAACCTCTGCTGAGATTTAGGGCTCGAATAGAAAGGCATAACCGGCTATCTGCTATATCCCCGTTGCAACTTGAACGTAACAGATGCAGCACGCAGTAAATGAATATTCATCGCATTTTTTTTCATCGTCAATTACAGTACGATACTAGTGGGTCGTATTTTTCAATGAAATGATACGGTGTTACACGGCATGCCCCTTTAATAAAAAAATATTGCGTGCACGGTATGTATCCCCTTAAAAGGATATTAAAAAACTGTCACTCCTCGAATCATCGTAATTACTTGGAAATATATGTGAAAAGTAGAGAAACGGTAGGGAAAATCTACTCCACCCCTACAACACACTTTGTTGCAGGATCGTTGCATAACCGTTGCAGCACATTGTAATGTTGCCGTTTGGTTGCAGGTTGCATTGCTATTTTACTGCAACATTGTGGAAACACTGCCGTGGAATATTGCAATGGCCACGTTTGTGCAATGTTCCTCGAATATTGTGTGCAATAAAAGATATTTGTAAAGTTGTCTGAGCTGTGCAATGAAAATCCACAAACACTAAAAACTAGAAAATAAAAAAGCATATAAAAAAATGATGTTCGACGATTGGATTAAAAATGCACTAAAAACTAAAAAAAAAAATTTTTTTGTACTACGCATGATATTTCATATCAGAATATGAATCAATTTAATATAGCATCAAGCGTCGAAATGAATTTGTTGTGAGATATCCGGCTCCACGATTAGGGAGATGTAATGGGGTTTGTCAAAACGAGCTTTCATTTTTTTAATAATTTGAGTGTAAAGTTTTGCACGGTAGGAGTATAAGTTCGAATACGTAAGCAATCTTCCGAATCAACGGTTGTAGCTGCAGCGGTAACGTGTTCGTCTACGGTGCTACAGATCATGGGTTCCGAATCTCATTGGGGTAAAAGAATTTTCTATGAATAAAAGACACACGGACGTTATACTACTATGATTCTGCAGACATTCTCATGTCGTTGCGTCCGTCACAGACGGTATACATATACCGATATTTTTATTTTTGGCCCTACTGCCTGAAACGTTGCGCGATCATTGCTGTGTAAAACCTCCGAAACATTGCGTGACCATTGCTGTAAAATCTCCGAAACGTTGCGTGACCAATGTTCAGAAATCCCCGAAACGTTGCGTGGACATTGCTGTAAAATTCCGAAACAACGTTGCAGAAATATCTCCCACAATGTCGCACGGGAGCGGACATAGCAATTTACTTGTAACGTTTCGGGAACATTCCGTGCATTGTTCCAAATGTTGCAGCGCAACGATTCTGCAACGTTCCTGCAACAAAGTGAGCAGTAGGGGCAAGTTCTTCGATTTTAACAGAATCGAGTACCTATGTTCCATGGAGTTTTGTATTAACTCACAATTCCACGCAGAGAGCGCGCGACACTTGAGTGGAAACGGTTTTAAGTCGCGTTGCTTTCTCTGGCGCGAGTGTACACGTGTAAAAGCGCGCGTTTATTGTCCTGCCGGGCGTTGTTAGCAACTGTGCGACAAGACATCCGTTTATTGCGGCCGAGGGATGTTTTCTCCCCCTTTGCCACCCTTCTCCGGGCAGCCATCCTTCACGGGGAGATAAAGGCGGGAACGGTATCCCTCTAGCATCGACCGAGTATGCTTTGATTAATTATGGATCACTTACGGTGATCGAGCGGAAACATCGATCGATGCCCATCATGATCATTATTTTCCGAGGCAGCGGTTTTAAGTACATCACCCTTCGATCCATTCGCTACTCTCAAATGGATTGACGAAGAATGCCTGCCTGGTAACGCAAAGTGCCTTTAATTAGCTCCGGGTGGTGCACAAGATGGAGCTGACTCTTGGATCAAGAATTAAGGCATTCGCAGCAAAAACGTACCAACCCAAATTTTTACGAAATTGAATCAGTAGCAATAATATGTTCCAATAGGCTGTACTAATCACATAAAATAGGAAAAATAATTCTTTTCAATGTGGCTTAGTCTGTTTTTGCTGTCAATGCCTCGAGCAACAGATGGAGTGAACGGAGCCAACTCTCGTATCAACAATAATTCGACTAAAAAGGGACCAGAGCAATCAAGATCCACGGGTTCCTATTAATCAAGTTACTCGATTCGAAGAAGACAAGGCACATACCTGTACGAGGATGATGGCAGATTTCCCCACAAGTCGTCACTGAGAATAAACTAGACTCGGCGCGACATATTGTCACGGCCTGCCACGCGCGGACACGGACGCCCCCGTGGTTCGGTATTTTTAGGACGGGAAGCGCGACTTCTGGATCGATTAATCATTACGCGATAAAAAGCACGCCGCGCCCGCGGTAAAATATGTAACGGATGCGCGCGAGATCGAGCGAGTCTCGTTCACGGGCTGGCTGCTCTCGGCCGTATAAATAACGGCGAAGAGAAGACGAGCGTATGTATATGCAAGAAAACCGTCCCGCGGACGACGCAAAACACGCGTGCTGGAAACCGAGTCGTGGATCGTGTACCCGTAACGGTGCCCGCGCCCAGGAAATCGTAATCTATACTTTATATCATCCTGGACGGAAAATATCGATCTTGCTGGGATGTTCGTCATCGGCTGTCGCTCGGGCACTGAATTTTCAACCGCGGCACCACGTCGACGGACCTTTGTCCAAAGCGAAAATTCCCGTTCCCATTACGTTAATAGCGTTTTTACGGTGTTGCGTTAACGCTTGACGAATTCGAGGAATATTACGTCCAGCTGCGTAAAAGGTTTCTGCCCGGTGCTCAAAGAGCGGGCGCGCGGTACCTGCTCGCAATTTTGCAGCTATTCCATTCGCGAGGAAAGGGCGAGGTGGGGATTATTCGGTGTTCTTGCGCTTCATTCGAGAACCTAAATCTCCTCCGGTTTAATAGCATCCCTTTTCCTCGGTTATCTCGTGATTGATCGCAAAGAGACGGGCCCCTTCTGCGCTCAGTCTCTAACGTAGCTGAAAGTTGAATTCAAAATGCTACGAACGCCCGGAATCCCTGAAACGGACCGCGATAAACCCTTCGTTTATTCTCGCCGGATTACTCGCGCGCCCACCCCCCTCCCCCCTCGTGCCGGTTTATTCGTGACGTTGCAGGGGCTGCAATAAACGTGATTCAACGTTAAGCGTAACCGTCCACGGATACGAAGAACTTTCCAACAGAAGGAGCATTCGTCGAAATGATAAATCAATCCCCTCAGACATCAAAAAACAATCCACCCTCGCCCCGTTCGTGCGCGAGGGAAGTTTCTCCGCTCCGAAGTCAGTTTTTTGTTTTGCCCAACCAGCATCCGTGAATCGGCGCGAGAATGTAACCGGCGGTAATTAACTTCGACAACCTGGGCATTGTGCCGGTTGACACGGCGCGCGACGGCTCGTATATCGTTCGATAGGACGGAATCATCGGCGCGTAATCCTGACAAAAGTTTTGTTTGCGCGGGGCACGGGTGTGTAACATGTTAATGCAGACGCGACGCGCACCGCATTTGGCCCGACACCGGGCTTCCCAGTAATGACAATCGAGATAATAAATCAAAGGGGGTCCGGCAGAAATGTAGCGGGGCGAGGGGTGGCCGCCTCGGAGGGTGCGATATGCGGGCCGAGATCCGCGTTAACAAATGTCTCTATTCGCCGGCGACGTGTTTCTATACACGGCAGCCCCCGGTGAGCCGTAAAAATCACGGATTGGGGTAGGTCCTCGGGGCACATGGTGTTAATTCTTCGATACGTGTGCGCGTATGCTACAGCGAAGATGAATCGAGGGTGTAACCCCGCGATTATCGCGTCAACCGTGAGAAATGGGAATATTATGCCACCTTCGTGTTTCATGTTTGCACGATTGTAGATCGAGCCCTCGCTTACCGAGCGGGCCGTTGATAGCGAAGAAAAGACGTTCCCTCTGAAAGAATGGTGGATACAGAGAGTGTAGCTGCATGTTCCTCACCTTGAAAGACCATCGCTCGGACCGCAGAACCAGTAGCTGTCGTCATCCTCTTTGCCCAGCAACACACAACTGCAAGATGGTATATGCAACTTTGTTACGAACATTTTCGTTTCAGCGAGCTGCTGTCCTCTCGCTTCCTCTCAAACCCCACGCCGACCCTGACGAACCGGTTGCCCCTCCTATCTCGACGTATTGGAATACGTTTCGGACAATAATTTCTACTTTGCGTACATAAAATATCAACTTAGTGCGAGGAGCCGTTACAAAGCCGCTTCGGCGAGTAATGATTCTTTGGGAGCCGCTTTTAAGTGGACACGGTTCCCCCCTCGAGAAGCCATCAGGTATCAACGAGAAGCCGGACGAGCGTAATTTCGGAGCGTGTAAATGCGTTCTTTCGAGAACCGGAGGAATTAAGATAAAACGTACGAGTATGTAGTAACTACGAACGTGTCGCGAGGCGAGGCAGAACAGAACATTGCTGTAAAGTGGAGAAAAATTTTCGACGCGAGAGAGGGAACATGTGATGTTAATACGTCAACGCTCCTATGCACTCGAGAAATAAATGCCTGTCTTTCGCTCCTACTCAGACTTTCCTCTTTCCGAAAGCCACCGAACGCCGCCTTTACTAATACAATCGTCCGACGGTGGCCAGCACACGCGAGATCGCGGATTAATATCGTAGGCACGAACCGAAGTCGATTCGATCTAGGCGCGCGACCGCGCTCGGTGACTCGTGTTCGCGTGAAAATTGGAGCGAACTAATCGCGCGACTCCGCTCGGCGTGGCTGGCGTCGAAAGTCGTCGTTAATCGAGCGGCGTATACGAGGAGCTTAAAGGGCCGACACGATAAAGGTAATCGGCGCTCTCGGCTAATGTAAGTGGCGATTTAGCGCGCGGAATCGATGGAAATTAAAATACATCGGTTAAACGCCGCGCCGGCCGGCTGCCCCGGGACCAAATTGTCGTTTAAGTATAGTCCGCGCGCGCCTCTCTCGTTTCATCGTGCGCCACGGTTATCGAGCAACACGCCAACCGATTCCCTCCAATCATTTAACCGGGCGACTAATTCGACTCGCTGTACAACGCGCCGTCGGATCTTCGATTGCAATTTCTGCGCCGAGGCGGGGCTGCGCGGCGAGACAAAGGAAAAACTTTGCCCGGGTGTCCTCCAACTGTTAAGAGATAACCGCGTCGATCGTTACGTGCCATCGACAGAGACAAACTGCGTATCAATTGGCGGATGCAAGCGCAGGGCTTCGTTGTAGCCTCGTCCATGTACAATCGCGGCTCCGTTACAAACTGGTACTTGGGCCACTCGCGGTGTATTAACGTTCCATCATGCTACCGGCGTTACCAGCGTGACTCTGCGTTTCGGTGTAAATCATCGGCGAACGCCGGGGATCATCAACCGCCGTGGCCCGGCCGCTCTGGGTGGGAGCGGGGGGTTAGCGGCGGAGCACAATCATCGACGTCGATCGGATTTTTTTTTTTGCGGTGCCCCCACCGGAGCCGCGATTTTTGCGCGAATTTTCTGATTGGATCGCGTCCCGATTGCGATCCCGTGCACGCGTTTCGATGACTAATTCGCTCGGCCCTGCGGATACAGCGACGTATTAATTGCCCGACCGAGCGAATGTCGTTGTTTTATCGAACCTCTGGAGGTCGTGTCAAAGAGCTCCCTGCTGGGATTAATCAAATGGTATACACATTGTGGCAGTTTTCCAATTTGCTACTTGCTGGACATTGTTACCGAACGCCTGGAAATGAACCCCGGTTAATGGGTTAATTTAATGGCGCAGCTATGAATTATTCGGTCGTTCAATTGCGACTTACTGTTCCCGGGGACAGTATAATGAAGCAATAAAGCGGATCGTGCTTCAGTCGAAATAAATACTAGCGTGAACGCTCATGTGCTCGATATGAATTAGAGAGATGGGCATACTATCGTAGGCAGAGAGACAAGTATCGAGGTAATGGGGTGGTAAGCGTGCGTTGCACGGGGCGGAGTTTAATCATCGATTGATTGGAAACTGTAGAAGACCGCGTACCTGGAGAAGCGAATAGATAATAGAAGCCCGGCAAATGTGTACATATATCTCTACCTCGCGCTAGTGAATCTACATACTTCGTCCCTCGCATACTTGCTGCGTAAAAGTTTAGAAACCACGCACGAAGAATGATCAGCGGTGCCAAATATAGTAAACGGTTGTTCCACCCGTTAAACGAGATCATGCAGTGCGAAACGCAGCGGTGCAAGCGCAATGAAAGGCGTATTGCTTAACCGTACTGAGCCATTCCGTAAACGTGACCTGATTAACAAGCGATTCGACGTCGTAGTCCATGCATACCTGGACGAACATACCGAGGTTTGAGACCCATTCAGTGCAATTCAAGATCGCTTACTGCACGTGTACACGCGCATTCCAGTGTTTACGGGATTACGTAATTAAATCGCAGCAATTCTCGTCAATCTGTTAAACGTCGATTATACTTTTCCTTCGGCAGCCATTAATCACCCTTTTGTGCGGCGAAGTTGCAATGGTGTTCGATACAGGGAAACGTGCGCCATTAGCGTTCGTTCTCTCGCTAATGTCGGGAATCGGTAGGGTAAAGGGCCTAAGTTTCGTCCCCCATTTGTATTCTACCCTGGAGAGCGTGTATAAAATGTTAAAATGAGCTGGCACTTGACATGAATTTTCTTTGAACGTTTCTCTATGTATCCACGAATTGCAAAATGTAATTATTTAATGTCAGTAGGAGATAATAAACAAAATGTGAAAACGTGCAAAATATGAAAGAAAATGTCCCTAAGAAAATGTTTGCAAAACAGGAAATAAATTGAAAAATTCGTTTTTTTAGTGATACAACTGATGTTACAAACAGTGTGCAAACAATCACAGCAAATGAACATCCTCTTTCCATATGAACTCCATATTCCACTGTTTTCGTTTCGGTATCTAAAAACATTAAACATTTCTACTAAAATTTTTTGAAAATCGATAAAACATAATTCACTCCTGTAACTGTTCATGTTTCAGCCCTTTTTATTTCAAATAACAAATTTTTCGAAAATCGATCTGAATTTCCTATAGAGTTATGGAGACGAAATTTGGAATTCGCGCAGTTTCAATATGGTGATCGCTCTAACAGACCATACGAGTGATTGCCACCGAAGTTATTGCGTACCTATAAGAAACTACATGATATTCCCGAAAACTGCTATAATTTCGAATTCGAAATAATACCTATTCACTTCTACGAGTAACGTGTTATCATACCGAAGTCTGTAAAAACTCATCGTGCTCGAAAATCTTCTTCTCCTTCGCAAACGCACAAACACCTAATCTGTTACTTGCAGGTCTGTGAAAATACTAACGTATACTAATGCAACATTTATCACCAGATGACACTGAAAATGCAACCATAGAAATCGAGAAATCCAGGGGACGAAATTAGGCGCGGGGACGAAATTTCGGCCCTTTACCCTATGCCTACTGTGGTGCCCTTAAGAATTAAGAACACGCTCCAAAATAAATGCGTGCGCTGGTCGCGTGGGCGTCACGTCGATTCTCCGATTGCTTTTTACGAGGCGACTGCGAGGATATCATCTGAAGCTATCGATCATCGATACCAGATTCAATTACCCTATTGTGTTTCCTGCGGGCCACGAGTGTGTCTTACTCGGCGGAGGGATTATTCAAGCAGTTTCACAATGGAACGGATGGAATGCAACGTGATTAATCAAACGCTATCGAAATGTATCGGTTTAATTAATGCGCTCGTGTGTTCTACGTACTCGACTGGAAAATTATAGTTGGAGCTTAAGCTCGGCGCGGTGTACTGGTAACAAAAGCATGTTACCTTGAATAATATACCACTGAAAGAAAAGCGCTCTTCACGGGGCGATTAGATTAATGTCCACAACTCTGCGACTGCGAAAATCGTACCTATCTATCAATTGCATAGTAAATTAATAGCACAAAATTGAATAGGTAAATTATCGTTGGTCGAATTTCAAAGATTTCCTTATTTATATTCTCACTTACAATGAACTCCAATCGCGTTCTGTAACCATCCCATTCGCTCCCGCTTTTTGTTTTCTTTCAAACAGACCGATTCGCGGATTTATCCTATTCTCGAGGTGTCAGAGCTTTCGTCAAGGTTCATTTCCTGCTCGGGATCATCGGAACACGGAGTCTCTCCATCCAGAATGTTAATCTTGATCTTAATCGTGGAACGCGGCACGAGCACCAGTTGCTCGCCATCAGAACGACGCTGCTGACCCTAATTCTCCCTATAATCCTTTCACGACTCCGTTCGAATGCTCCCGCGGATATAAATCGTTCGTGGAAAATTCAGTGGTGGCTACGGATCGTCTACTAAGACGACGAATACAGTATGATAAATTTTTATCCCCCGTGAATTCACACGCACGCACATGTTCACATATGGGTGGAGGTGCAATAGGCACGGCCAGGAGAGGTGTTTCATCAGGCTGGACGTGAATACGACGTATTTAAGGTGGGTTTCCCCTCCCATAGTTTCGCGCTGAAGTGATAGCCACACGCCACACTGCGAGGAACGAGACAGGGGCGCACATGAGGGACCTCTGGCCACGCTCGCCATGACCACGTTCCGATTCTATCCAGATGATCGTAAAAGTCATGGCGCACCGTAAATCCAAATTGCCAATTTACTTACGTACCCGCATTTTCATTTATGCACGGTAAGTATATTTCAGGTGGCCTCTCCCTTGTTTCTTCCCCTTCCTCCGTGTGCACACACCGTTTGTTAAGCCCATCCAGGATGCCTTTAAGTAAATGAAACAGTTATTGGTTGGAGGAACGCGGCTTGATTATGAATAGCAAGCCGATTTATTAATGAGGAACCTCCTCCTTTTATCAAGACGGTTAAAAATGATGTCGGCAGCCGGGCGGTGACTCTTCGCGCCATCCCGCGGAGCGACTTTGGTTTTAGCAAGTCAAAGTTTTGGATTTGAAAGGCAGCAGCGTTTCTTGCATTAACTATTGCGCGGTTAGTGGTAGGAAATGTTAGATTTCTCTAGGAGTAATAGCGTTGCGCAGAAATGCGCTTGTAACTTTAGAAACTCGGAGTTAGATAGCACAAAAGATTACGTCTAGCGTAGAAAAATAAATGGAGTTGAATGGAGGTCCGTGGCAACTGAGAATTGAGCAGTATCCGACCTATTGTGGCAGTTGAATAATCGACCGAGAAACGCCGATCACACCGTTCCACGGCTGCACAATGGGCGCAGCGCGGCAAATATATACGTATCTATAGGTACGAACTGTTAAGATTTCCATGGAACAAAGATTATTTACCGCGACGTTGAAAAATGAGGGACCACCTCCTGTCTTTAATTACTTATCGGCGGTAAATTGAATTCGCGGGCTCGACCGTCTCGCGGCGCGATATAAAAGCGAACTTCCTACGGAGCCCTTATAAATCAACCGTAATAATCCCCGAAAAATCGAAAGCTCGCAGAAAGCGGCGCATAAATTCCCGGTTTTACATTTTACCGTCTGATCGTTTATCAACCTCGACGTAAACTTCTTCGTGTTATTTTACAATGGCACGCTCGTTAATCCGCGATTCTTTATCGCCCGTAACAGAATCGCCGTTGCCATCGATGGGCGACAATTTCGACGCCCCCGCGGCCGGAACCGTAAGGTTTACGCAAGGTACGCGACGAAATCAAACTACGGTTTCCGCGAGACGTTGCGGGGGGACGACGTGAGAAGTCCTAAATAAAGGATCAGTCGTCTCTCGCGCTTCGCAGCGCGGAGAACTCGCTTTTCCCCTCGAACGCTTTCCGCATCCCTCGGGATTACCAGAGCTCCTCCATCGCCTTCTTCCTCCTCCTCCTCCTCCACCTCGTCTCGTCGCTGGTTGTCGTTCGTTGTCGTTCGTTGTCGTCCGTTGTCGTTGGCGCCGAAGGTCGCAAGGAAATTCCCTCGATTTCGGAGGGGGTGCGCCCGGCCGACTCGTTCCAGGGGTTATGCTAATGAGAGGCGATCGTTCGTGAGAGCAGCAGCTAAGTGATACCGAGGGCGAATCTTTTCCTGCGTAATTACAAGCTCCAGTCCACGTAGAAACCCGATCTAAGCCCGCCGAACCGAGACCATCGGGCGATCTTAATCCTATCAGTTACGCGGTATTGCGAGGCACCGAAGTCGTTGCCGAGGAACGTGGTACGGCCACTCGAGATGACGAACAGTTAGAGAACAAATTGCACGCGAGGCAACGGGGAAAAAGCTCGCGTCGTAAAATAAAGATAAGAGCACCGAATGCTGACGGCAACAGGATGGATAGGAACGATCACTCTGCTCTCTGCAACCTTCGTCCCGAACGCTTCAACCTGTTCCACCGTCGCCGAAAACCGAGCAACCGAACGAGCCCCTATTTCCATAAATTCACGAAATAATTTCGCTTGGATTTCACGCGACGGCGAAATGGCATGCACTTAAAGGTTTCTGCGGTGTAATCCCATAGGTTACTCTTCGGAATGCAAAATCTAAGCTCCCACGGGGTGGGGGGGGGGGGGGAGGAGGAGGAGGAGGAGGAGGAGGTTAGAGGTAGTGGGAAGATACGGGTGAACGAGGTAAAGCCGTGGAACGTGCATCGGTTCTCAATCCATTTATACGGAGGGAATTCTTATCCCGGATTAATCGGTCGTCCGCGACAGTCTGCCGCGCCAGGTAAGACAAGCTTAATGCATCCGAGATGCATCGGCTGGCTGGATGCAACAACGTGTCTGCCTCCGTTGGCCCCCGGTCGCAGTGTCGCTTTTATTCGAGCCGCCATTAAGGGGGCCTCTTACGCGTGCAGGATGAATTAAAGCGTGAAGGCCAGAAGGGATTATCTCGGAGCGATAAAACATTGGCCAAAAATGTTGCTATGGGGCGGCCCTTGACGCAGCCATTAAACGTCTTGTCCTCTCGGGCATGAACGGGACCGACGGTCGCCTTTTGGATAAACGGGACAAGAAGTGACAACCCCGGGGGCTCTGCAAGCCTTGCTGCATTCCGCGCTTCGCCCTCTACGTCGAAGATTCTTTTTAATTGGCTCAATCGGACTTGAAAAACCGCGGACGGGGGTCGGGGCACGCGATACACCGGCGCGATAAAACGTTGATCGAAAATCTTGTTCCGCGTGATCAACGCGCCTATTAACTCGTCCCCGGCGATTGTTTCTTTTCAGGGTGGTCGTAAATAGTTTCACTTATCCGCGTCCGCGGCCGCGACACCCAGCAATCCGGACCGGGTAACGAGGCTGCGACTCGGTGCCCTTTAATTCGCCACGAAGCGCTCCCGCCGCGTGACGCGCGTCATTTGTAAGGGAACGCTTCTGGCGTTCGCCGAATGCCACTGGTCGCGCGTAAAAATAAATCCTCGTTCGGAGAAATATTGTTCTTGCACTCACGCGCCTTTCGTTTCGTTTCCGCGTGTCCAAAAGGCGTGAACCTGGCCGCGACGAGCATATCGTTTGACGCTTGGATAAATTAATCCCGATAGTTAAACACGCCATCGCTGTCCGCGCGAAAGACGTGCGAACAAAGGAGCAGCGTTATTCGAAGATTACACGTCGCTTACGTGAAACAATTCGCGGCCGGAAGTCGCGCGTTAATTCAGCCGGGGGAAAAAGGCAGCGGGGATAGGCTGGGAGAAAGAGTGACGGAGAGAGAGAGGGAGAAAAAAAAGGGAGAAACTAACAGCTACGAGGAGGGACGTCGAGGCGAAACGCGGCAAAGAGAAAAGCCGCTTATACGCGAGCTTGGAGGAGTTTTTCTGCTACGTAGCAGAATATACGATCAAGGATATAATGTAACGTTGTACGCGCTACAATTCTGTTGAATACTTCACCGTTCTTTCGTCTTTGCTCTTTATTCTTTACTTATACCCCGATCCCTCTACCCTACCCTCGTTTCAGCTTGCAAATTGCGCTCGGCTACGTGCGGGGCAAGAAATACGCTGCTTCCTCTTCGCTGTCTCTTGGTTTTATTATAGTTACCAGCGTTACGCATTATATCGTTCCGAGACTTTATCTTCGCGTAAATACCATAAACTCATCCCTCTGTTCAGCTTTGTGCGCGCCACTCGCGCAACTACGTTACGATTTAAACCGTTTCGCCCTTTGATTCGCGCAGAATCGTCGTCGGGACGTGTCACCAATTTTATGAAAGTAAATCGCGACGTACGGCCGAGCAAGGGCACTGTCCAACCCTCCGCGCTAATGCGGTGTTTAAAATAAGAACGATTAAGGATTCACGCTCTTCCGTCCTGCTACCCTTGCCTGGCCGGCCGTCCTTTTCTCTCTCGTCCCTCTCGCATAACGCTGCCCCTTAGGTAGCTTACGTTATCCGATACTCGAGAGTCGGGCAACACAATCTCCTCGAGACGCGGTAATCTTATTAAATAGGGCCTTCCTTTGTTTTACGACCTTTTTGCACGGGCTTTAAGGCCTTAAGCCTGACGCCTCCGCCTCATGTCGACCGTGCGCCGCACACCTCCGCCAGCCCAGGATACACGTCGTCTCCGCCGTATATACTTGCGTTTTACCCCCCTGGGATCAGCCTGGGAAAATCCCGTTTTACCGATATTGAACGCGCACACCGATCCGTACAGCAACGGTCAATTATTTACGGCCAGTGATTGAATTTTTTTCTTTCAAATCTCTTTGCTCGCTCCACCTATCGCTGTTGGACCTCTCTCTGGGAAGGGTGTCGCCGTATATCTTCAGCGAGTTCATTCTTCGGTCAGATTTGCTCACACAACCTGTATTACCTGCGCTGGGCCAGATGGAAGATTCGATGATGGCTTATACAGTGCGTCCGGAGTTTTAGAATCACCCTGTACACGCGACTCGTTATTAAGAATTCAATCTAAACATCGGCCGAGCAACGGCACGGCTGAACCACTCCTACGGCATTAATTTATCGCAAAGAGCAACGGGGGTACACGGCGAGATAAGAGCGAACAGAACATCGTGTTCGCGAATCTCTACCCGACGAGAGTTTTCAGCGGACGCTTCTGTTGCTTAAGCGAATTAATCGCGAAACCAATCAAGCTTCCTCGTGCACGGCTTCGTCCCGGCCGGGCAATTCTGCTCATTGTGCCCCTCCAACAGCTTCACCGTCCACCCACCCTCCTCCCTCGCCCTCGCCCCCCCCCCCAACAGTCACCTATCGGGTACCCCATTTGGCCAGGATACGTGGTAACCAGCAATTAAAAATCACTGGACCCGATTGATTTTAATTGGCGTCGGTGTCGGTAAGCACGCCGCGTGCTGCACTTTAATATCACGAACGAACCACGACCAGAAGAACGAGTCGTGGTCCCGGTGCACCCCAGTGCACCTTATCCGCAGCCTCGGCGTGAAAAACACGAGCATCATCCTCCTTCCGTTATTTACCTTATTTCACGCGGGCTTTTTAATATTTCCCCGCCCCTCCCTACTTTTTTATCGAGCCACTACCTCGCTAGAGGTCGCCCTCCTTTCCCCCGGCCCGTTCGCACCGGTATCGGTCGGGCGATCCGCTCGCGAGCGATTTATCATCGGCGTTACGGAATCCGCGCTTAGAGGCCGAGCAGTTTATGGAAAGTGATAAATTAGCGAAGGCGAAAATGATACGTCTCGAGCATATCTTCCGTCCAGGGCCCGTAATAAGATTAAAAGGCGAGATACGGGTAGGCCTGGCTTGGTCCAATGATGCGTCCCCGTGCTCTTGTGTGCACTGATTCGTTCTCTCGCTTGCTCGCTCGCGTCCACCCGTGCGTTCGTGTTCGTGCGCTCGCGCGCGCACCGGAGAAGCCGGGCGAGCAAGGTGGACCGTGGCATTCCCGGATTAAAGTGCGTATAGTTTGATGTAAATTTAAGGTAGCTCACGGGAGGGATCCTTGTCTTTTTTCGGCAGAAACATCGCGACACGGTATATGACTTAAATCAGATTTAAGCCTGACCGTTGTAGGTGCGCCGTGGCCTCAGTTTTTTCGCTTCTTTTAAGCGGCGAACGAGCCCACGGCGAACGGGAGCCCGGTTTCCGAGCTTAATTTCCAACGATGGCCCGGGGAGCCGGGCAAGCCTCGCGGTTTTTCGACTTCTGTTTCGCGCGTCGAGTGCGCGCAGAGGGGCCGGAACAGCGCGCCCCGGCGGTCGTAAATAAATTTGTCATAAGTGCTGCCTCCGTGTTATTCAAATTAAATCGCGAATCCGGCCCCGAGGCCAGCCTGATGCTCCAGTTTACGCGGAAATTCAAACAGTTCGCGGCTTCACCGACAACGAAATGGTAAAAAGGACCACGGGAACGACGGAAGAATGAACCCGAGTCCTATAAACTTCTCAGCGGTACCGTCGTGTATAATCACCGGCAGGGTGACGTACGAGGTGGCATTTTCACGCGCTGCGAAACGGCGGCCGCGATTTCCTAATTACCACCTCTAAAAACCTCGAATTAATTAAACCCGAAAACTCTGGGCACTGCGAATTTTCCGGGGCGCGAGATACAATTTCGCACGCATGACGGCCGCGTAAGTTTAATTAAATTAAACGAAACAGGAAAAAAGGATGGGACCGAACAGGGTCGGGGGAAAAGGTTACCGGGGAACAAAAGAGATCGCTGGAAATCTGTGGTAGACTCGGGATAAACTATGATAGGGGACACTGGAGAGGATTGATGAATGGGGAGGCTTGATACAGTCTTATATTTCCCACGTAAAAAACAAAAGAGAAGCGCACACTTCAGCGTAGAGGATTATTTGTAGATCGCGTTAAATTACGATTGTTTCAAGCTAATTTATTAACCTGAAATTATTTTATTAAAGGCAGTGCATTTTCGTGTTGAGAAACGTAAGTTTGTTGGGGAAACCGGGGGAAAATCAGAACGTTATGGATAAAAGCTCATCACATTAACATTATTAATGTAAAAAAGAAATTGCAATTAGAATTCATTAGCATAAACTCTTTAGTAAATAATAGTATTTTTAGTTTTTATCCAAATTTCGTAACGTCACAAATATTTACAAGCGAAGAAGAAAAATTACTTGCAGAATATTTATTAACTTCGGCAAGCCTTAATTGTGGTATTTCTAAAAGAGTAACTCAAGAAACAAAGGTATATGTTGATGTTATGGATTTTGAGAACGATACAGATATTCAGAGCGTAGACGAAAATGAAGATGCAGCTTGCATTTATTCCAACTCTATATTATATTCAGGTTTGAAACCAAATGAACATTGGATTCAATGAAAAATGTATTCCAAATGGTGCCACACAATGTGCTGGTATAAACATCCGAACAAAGATGTTTCATTGTGCTACGAAATAAACTGTTTTTTTACGTCTCATGTCTCCCACTATTATGTATCAATAAATAACACAGGTGGGAGGCTTGAGGCATTTTATATCATCTACGAAATAACATGTCTTTAATACATTTTTTGTTTCAATTTAAAAAATATATGTTCGTTTTTGTTAAAGAATAGAATATTGAATGTAAATATGCAAAAAGATCATTAAAATGTTATCTAGTTTCGTTTACACAATCATTTTTCTCAAAAATGTATCAACCCTCCCAAGTCTCCCCTAACTATAGTAAAATCGTATGACTCAAAATTATCAGGCTAAAGGTAAATACCCCTAAACGTTCACTCCTCTTGATACAAGGCTAAATAAAACACACACATATTAGTACCAACTATCGAGCCCCCACTCCCCTGCAGCAACTATGTAAAGGAGTTTAAATAAATAGATGAACAATTTTCCACGACACACCGATGACTTCGTTGCCCAAGAGGTCATACGACCCATAACCTGGCTCTGGTAAGCCTCCAATATTCCACGATGGACACGATGGATAGGTGGGCACGGGGGCTGAGACAAACTGCCCATGAAACCAGCTTACGCGAGGCCCCGCTCTAGCCGGACGTTTTGATAGGCGTGTAAATAACGGCCGGAAGAATATTTCTACAAACAATCGCGCGTCACCGTAGGCCCAGCCTAAGCCGGGTTAAAAGAGATAAAATCCCCGGTTAAACTCCAAAAACATACGAACGCGCAACCGGCGCGATTACGCGCTGCTAATGCATGGGACCATTTCTAATCTATGATAATACACGGCACCTTTACGCGGTGGCTATAAATTATGGGGGTGTCCAAGGAATCGTACGCCTCGCGCTCGAAGATTATCCGAAGGAACGCGCACGATTGCGTTTTCGCGCGGCTAATTAGAGCGACTCGTTGCAGTTTCAGCGAGCGAAACACCGCCGCCAAGAGGTGGATGATGGGGCTAATTGCGCCTCAGAGCTTATAGCGCGAGCGCGAGGGCCAGCATTCGGCGAAACGGTAAAACAATCAGCCGCTGGTGATTACGTGTAATTATTGCTGCGATTGCAGCGAGGATCGCGAGCCTGTGGAACCGTGAGAAACGATGGGAACGTAGGCTTAACGGTGGACTTGGCCGATCCGCGACTGTCGATAGAAAAGTAACGCGTGTCGAGGAGAAGAATATTCTAGCAAAGAAGAACGAAGGTTTCCTAGAAGAAAGTTTAGAAAATGGGGATGAAAATTGCGAGCACTCGCTACTCTGCGACCGTTACGTGCATCAGCACTACCGGAGGTGTCCGCGAGGTACCATACGTCGAATCTTCCCTTCGTTCGATTTCTTTATTTCTTCTTTCGTTTTCTTCTTTCTTCCTCCGTGCATTCCGACTGATATAATGGACTGTCCAGAGGAGCGCGCGTCCTGATAAAGCGTGGGCACGCCACGAGAAAATGACCATAACGGAAGACACGAATTACATGATGTAAACGCGCCACCTACGGCGAGACGGGCCGGGATTGAATTTAATACTAATTAAAAGTAATAAATCGGCGGACGAATGATTTCTGCGAGCCGGTCGGTCCTATTCCCGCTGTCGTTGGCCCCGGGGCTGCGCGCGTTTCTGCCGAATTAAGTCGGACAGTATCTTTTTCTGACTTCGCCACGAGAGAAATGCAATTAAAGCGAGATCAGAGGAACGCGTCTCGTCCCTGTACGCTCGCTGCGCCCTGACTTATGACTCGCCGGAGAAAAGATTGGAACGCGGCTTTTAATATCGTTCAACTCACCCTTGTTGTATATTTACAGGCTCTTATTAAGTCACCGGGCACCGTCTCTTAAGCTGCTTACAATATCGATGCCTCTGAAGAGATTCTAAAGAGAATTCAAGGGGAACGTGGATGTCCTCGAAAGAAATTGTGCAAATTTTAGTGGAGGGAGGGAGGGAGGGGGCGAGAATCATATGATTCCAAACAAGAACGAAGCATACTGTTAACGAATACTTGCTTCAACTGACCTTCTTCGTACCGCAATTAAAATCTAAACTCTTTATCACCAACCACGTGTATCTCTTATAAAGTTTTATAAACTGTTGTTTCGTTTTGGAGGCGTTTTCGTTGATTGAACCGCCGACAACACGGTAAATTCAATTGAATTTTATAGGGTGCGTAACGCGCGCAGCCGTGATCACGAGTCCGAGCTGGCAGGGCGATCGTTACGTTTTGACGTTTACGAGAAAGGATACAATGGGCAGAAAGCGTTAATCCCGCGGGTTCGTGCAGCGTTCGGGCCTCCTCCGAAGAAACGAATGGGGCGCCTATGGCGATATTTATTTAACTGCCGCACTAAGTTGGCGCCCCGCGGCGATGTATTTCGAAGACGCGATTCTGCCATAATTACAGTAAAAAGCGATCTTTAATTTCGCGAACGGCGAAAGTGACTTGTAGGTGGGGACAGAGATGGCCGCAGGATTCGCGGGGTCTGACTCCTTTCCGAGGGAATTCATAATTCGATTCTGCTCCATCGAGTCTTGGACTGTGTCGTCGCGTTAAGTGTCTCGAAGTTTCACCCTTAACTCGTTTGCATAGAGCTCGTCGCAGAAGATTGCCTGCGTTAGAGAGAACGAAGGTCTAGTGCTCCTGGCTTGGAAACACTTTTCATTGGAATCAATTGAATCCTTCAATCAGATTCTAGCCAATCCTGTCGCAAATAATTCTTTCGCTTGCTTCCGAACACAATGTCCGACATCCTATTACCAAACAGTTTCTGAAGTAAGAACGAGCATCGATGATGGATCGTTGAAGCGATGATCCGGCTGATAATAATAACTGTGGGATCAAACACGGGCCTGGCCGAAGGAAGGAGGCGAGGCAATTAAAAAGGAAGAGAGGAAGGAGAGAGAGAGAGAGAGAGAGAGAGAGAGAGAGAAGGAGAAAGAGAAAGGGAGGAATAAATGGCCGGTCATGTAAATGATTTCAGCTTGGCAGTGGTTGGTCGGGCAGCATTAGTTTTACACACCCTGCCGATGCCCTGCCCCTCTCGACTAATTATTAGGGCCCATTACGTTTTATTTAAAGAAGTAGGCGTCCAGACCCTCTCATTATAATGGGCTGCAGGTGCTAGGAGCCTCTATACACACCTTATTCATCCTTTGCCCTTTTAAAGTGCCGCTATTATAATGCGTGGGCAACGAAAGGAGAAAACGGGTGCGTAAGAACCCCGCTTCAGAAATCGCGACGCCGGTGAACGCCGTGGATTGTGTTCTCCTCTGTTAACGTCGATGGAAGGCCACGAGGAACAATGCCGGCGATAAATAAAAGAATTTTCTCGAGCCTGCTTATGGAAATTTCGCGGAACGAACTTTAAAGCTCGCCCTTTGTAATTAATATTTCCACGGCCGGTGGAAGAGGGGTTCGCTACGTATTAAGTAATTTCCCCGTTCAACTCTGCGAGATTGAATTGTCCCGGGGAAAGGGTAGAGGGAGGTGAAGAGAGATAGATTGAAACGAACCGAATAATAATGTAAAAAAAAATTTACCCTTCGCCTCGTGTTTGCCTCAGTTACCGTGAAAAGTAGTGACCTAGTTAACGGGAAACACATCTCCCGCGCGAATACTTTTAACTCGTCAAACGAATAATTTGTCCCGCGGAAAAATGTGATCGGGGAGTTACCAGGCGCATCCATTAATCTCGTAAATCAATGTCAATAAAAAATACGACGAGAACGTTTCTCGCATAGTGCCGGTTTTTTGCTGACGTTCCACTTGCTTTCATCTTCCGTGGCGGTAACCGAACATGAGACATCTTTCTTCGGGAACCCCGCCGGGACGACTGAAGCCGCAGCCGATAAAACACGAATAGATCCATCCTCGATCGTGGAGACGAAACATTCTCTTAGCGTTATCGTTTCATTAAACAGCTCGCGGGGAATTAAATATTCAACGACTATCGCTGCTGTTTGGCCGTCGGGATCGAAATTGCCGCGAGTACATCTTTTGGGCAGGGGCGAGAAAGAGGGAGAGAGAGGGACATGAGAACGACACGAGGCTCCCTCCGTCGAAATACAAATTTGAAAGCGTCGCCAATGGACGCGGGGTATACACGTACGTACTGTGCAGAGGTGGGCCCGGGCGTGTGTTTTTTTTCATCGTGTTACGCCGCTAGTGGCAATACGTATCGTATGCCTGTCTTCCAGATACCTTTTTACTCGTCTTTTGCTGCAAGATCGGAGCAACAACCAGTCCTTGTGTGTCCGACGAAATTTACGACGGAGCCTCATGCACCATGCAGGCTTTATTTTAATACGCCGGTGGAACGGCTCTCGGTTAGGACGCCGTCCCGCTGGGCCAAAAATCTTAAATATTCATAATTAAATATGCTAATGAACGGGTGACTTCAACGGCAAAATGATTATCAAATTGTACAATGGCCGCGTAAAGTTATTGTACGGGGCCGAAAACGGCGGTGAGGGGGCTCGTATGTACGATCCACGAGTGGAATGCATAGACCCACCGGGAGGACCAGGCCCGGGTCGGTCGGGCGGACCCCGATCGATCAAAAATTTTTAAAACCGGGCCGTTAAGGGTTCCGTGGACGAGGATCGACCGGTGACTTCGGTGTCGATAACCGGCCGTCGCGAGAAACCTTCGAACTGGACACGGCCGGGGTAGTTATTGAAAACCGAAGGTTGACAGGTGTCCTTTCCGTGAATGACTACGGGCCCAAAGAGCCAACACTCCAGATTTCATCTTCTCTCGCCACGCATGGAGGATATTCCACTGTACACATATGTCGCGACACAAAAAACTGGCATAAATATTTTTAGCAATAGAAATCTTCCCTGGAAACCTGGGAAAGTAAGTAAGTAGTCTGCGAGAGATAATAAATTGAAACGCTCTGGATCTTTTTGTGCAAGCTGATATCTATAATCGGCTATCGCACATGCTCGAGCAGACGAGTACGCGAAACGTCGAAGCTCGCCGCAGCGCCACCAGGAGCGAAACAAAAATCCCCCGACACGTTCTCGCGGCGCGGGGAATGTTTCCCTCTCATTATTACGAGCGGCCGTGTCGCCCGGAGTGTCGAATCGGAGATAAAGAGATTGTTTAAATGCATTACTAGTCCGGGGCCGATCGAAAGAAAGAAACGAAGGAGATGGAAAGGTGGGACCCGGCCGAGCGAGAGAAGTCTCGACAAAAGAACGAACAGGACGAACAGCTGGGCAGAGGAGAGATGAAAGAGGGTTCTCCGTGTGGAAGGCCGGGAGACCATCGAGAGAAAGAGCAAAAAGGACACGGGCAAGGGGGCCAAGAGAGGGCCTCGCATCGGTCGCGTGAGATAGCCGCATCATTTCTTGGCAGACAATTAATTACTGACATTATGTTTTAGAATGCTTACTTGCGTCGGCTACCAGCCGATCTATAGATTTGTAGCCGAGCCCCGCACGCTCTGTCCTCGTCTTTGCAACGTAGCTTGCACGCGCGAGAAGGAAACGGCCCTGTGCATGGTGTTTGGTAAATTGCAGTACAACTAATAAAGGCGCAATTGCTACTGATGAGTCACTGAGCAGTATATAGTCACTTTCGAAAATCAATCTGACGAAGAAACCTATAAGTGGCTTCAATAATCGGAAGATTCAAATTGTAAGTACAGTTGAGAAAAATATTTACGGCTGCTTTTAAAGTATCGCGTTCATGTGGGTGCCCGCAATCATCAGGTGTGGTTTACACCGACTTCTCCGTACATGCTCATTTTATCATTAAGTCGAACAGTTGGGGTTTCACTTTCTCCCCGCCGACGGGGCACAATAATGCCGACGAAGAAACAATGCTTCGTAACAAGCACGAAAGGCGGACCGCTTAATAATCGTCAGCGTCTTTATTGATGTACCGCGGGCGGAAATTTGAAAACCGTGACGTCGGGTAATTTTTCATTCGGCTGGTGGGACTCCTCCGTCTTTCCACGCCGCCGTGGCTCCTCACCGAATCAAAATTAACTACACCGCCCCGCTCGTGTGGGTGCGTGCGTGTGCATCCGTTACCGTTCATTAAACGGTTCCACAATACACGATAGATGAAAGTTGGCAGGCTCTCCTTCCTAACTATTTATCGTTCTTTCATCGTCGAGCCGGTAAATAAATCTCCTTGGCACGACTATGCCGCCTGGACGAAAAAAACTCGAAAAAAAAATCACATCGACGTTTCTCAATGAATTTTATCGAATAACGTTCGGCATTGTTGCCTCGCCCCAGATCTCCGTCAATAGCAATTGATCAGAGTCGCGATTGATCAAAATTAAGACGAAGGTGGTGCAAAAAATTTACGAACTTGCAGCTTAAGTATCGCCCCACCAACGGTAACTTAATAATGCTCTCGCTAGGTATTTTTATTTACAGGAACCTATATCTTAACGCAATGTATCGCCAGACTGTTAAGGGTCCTCCAGATGCTGATGCATGTTGCAGTAAAATACTGAAGCATGTATCATGATACAGATTTCATGACTCTTGTCCGGGTCAATCCTGCTTACGCGCCTAGCTGATGAGCAAGACGCATGCATCAGTGTTTCATTGCAACATGCATCAGCGTCTGGATGTCTGTTTAAATATGCTCAGCGAATTTCAAGATTGATCCACCTTCGAGTTAGGGGAATTGTGCTCAAGCGGACATACCTTTTGTTCTGAGGCAAATATCTTAAAAATTAAAGGTACCAGTCTCATGACTCCAGCGATAATAACAAAAATAAGAGAAATAAAAAATAACATTCCTGTGCATCTGTGTAAGTTGACATACTTTTGTATAAGATGGCATACTCTAATGCGGGCTTGCTCAGTCTAGTCCAGTAAAATTAGACGAAAATCTGCTCAATCTGCGGAATAATTCCCACCAAGCTAAATTTTGGTATGGGCCTTTATTTGGTCGTCTTAAACAATATGTCAAAAGTCCCCATCGATCCGACTGCCGCTAAAAATTTTACGGGTTTAAGAGCTTGGTCGGAGCGCAAACGTACGCTGCTCCAAATTTTCTCGGTTGCATCCGCCGGCAGAAACGAGATTCGTTAGGCAAGAAAGCAATACCGAGGAGCGTTTCATTACAAAATTGATTTGAGGACGGTCGCGAGCACCTAGGCGGCATAGAAAAATTACACGTCACGCGTTTCGAAGTCGAGGCACGTAGCTTTTACTCCTGCACTCTTTACCCTCCATAGTTCTCTGCTCTAACAGCGAAGAACACCCGTGAACGTTTGCCGTTCACGAACGTTCTTACTTCTAGCCGTGTAGCGTAAGAAGAACAGCGCGAAAGCTGGCGACACGTTTTAATTTCACGCTCGTTTCTCGGCACCTTCTGCTGCGTTCGCGAGTAAGACGTAGGTGTGACGAAATCCTTCGAGTCCCATTCGTTATTAGCGAATCAGTGGAAGGGCACACGAAACAACGCTCGATACTAACAGCGAGAAACGGACGCGTTGCGTTTACCAATGAGCCTCGGGGAGTTAACCAATAAGAAAGATAATTGTGCAAATATACCGCTAAACTATTTACAAGCCATTATGTTCTCGGCCATTGTTCAGGCCCATAAGCACTTTGCAATCCCCTCGCCAGGCAACAAGGACGCGGTTTTTCCCCGAGGGCAAGATTTACGCAACCCACGACCGAAACCGTCGTTTATTAATGAAGAAAGCAATCGTAACCCAAGTGGACAGTCGTAAAATCATTAAACGGCTTGTAAATCACCGACGCGACATGGGGTGGAGCATGATTTAACCCTTTTCACGGTGTATTAATCTGCCGGCGCAGGCGTTTCCGATGAAATGTGCATTAATCGCCGGTATTGAAAAACCGCGGCTCCTTGCCGCGACGTATTTCATCGCGGCCACCTTTGTCATTAATTTGTAGCCGGATGTGGCCTGTTCGTTTCGTAAACTACACTTAATGTCATCGAATACCAGTCCCGTCAGATCGACACCGAACGATTGTGATCGAGGATCGATCGGATAGGAGACAGTTTGAGAAACTAGACCCAACGAATAAAAGAATATCGGAGAACCATGCCTTAAATTCCAGCTTGGCAATTGTTTATTCTTTGGAATCGCCGGTGCACGATCCACCGTCAGCGGGTATAATTGAATGAAGCGGGGAGGAAGAGACACGGAACGTACATTGTTAATGAAGAAAGCAATCGCGGATGGAAGCGGACAGTCGTAAAACCACTGAAAGCATTGTAAATTGCAGCCGTCGCCCGGCTAGAAAATGATTTAATCCCCCCGCGAGCCGCATTCGTTCTCGTGGCCGGCGTCTTCGACGAAATGTACATTAATTCAGTCGGCGGAAGGGGGTTTGAAAAACCGCTTCTCGTCGGCGGCCCCCCCTTGCCGCCCCCCCCCCCCAACGGATCCTACGACCCGAGATATTCGCTTATGAAAAAGATCAATGCTTCTAGTAGTACTCGCCACACTCCATCGGTTTTTATTAACTTGGTCGGCGAGCGTGCGTCCGAGACAGAGGTTCTTCGACGGCACCGTCGCGCCGCGGAGGCGTCGAGCGACGCGGTGGACTTCGCGATCGGCGAAAGAAAGGAGGCGAGCACCACTGGCCGTTTGTGGTTTCGGCGAGTGTATATAAATTAGCGCGAGTAACGCCGCGGCATTGAATCGGCTGATAAATTTTCGTGGTGCGGTCGACGTCACACCTCCCCTTATACCGTGTACCCAGGAATCCCGTACGCGCGGCAACGATAAAAATAAGAGGGAGAAAAGGGCGAAAAAAGCAGGCGTACAGGGTGTCTCAAAATTATGGGGCAAACCGAAGCGGAAGAGTCCTTAGTGCCGAAGAAGATCAACAGGCTTCTTACGAGTTTGCAGTCTGAACTCTGAAGCTTCATTTTACAGATATGTAGGACTGGCAGCTTGGGCTGAGGAGTCCCATGTTGGTACACACCGTCTCTAAATGTCGGCAACAGATGCATCTACACTCGGGAGAAACAGCGAAGAGGATAGTGTCTAATCATCTAATGGCACTCGGAAATGGTGGGAGAGTCAGTCCTCGGTCAGGGACATCGCGCAATGTTTCGATTTCTTTTATGACGTAGCAAGGCTCAGACAGCGTCACGAATTCTGCCCTCCTTAGTTAAACTGTCCTGTCTAGCATTTTTTTCATTTTTTGAGATATGTTGAAATATTTGAAGTTCCACACATCTTTTACCTTTTAAGTAAAGTTAGCGAACTCTATTTGCTTCGTAAAGATTTATAAACAGTCTAATTGTATTTAACTTAACTTTTTTCCAAATGGTTAAAATAGCCTATCTAAAACAATTAAGTAATTGGTACGTTAATAATACATTACCTACCGGTATACCTATTACAAAAAATTATATTAGGCTATTACGAAATAATGACAACATGTTTTAATTAGGATGAAGGGAAATAAGCACGGTACAAAGTAAATGATAAAACATCAGTTTTCTCGGTTGTTTCAAAATGCTAGATAGGACATTTTAACTAAAGAGGGCAGTATTATGCTCTAAATTTTTCACGTCTTTAGCATTTCTGGTACTCCGTTTACTCTTTTTTAAACGATTTTATTCAGCTTCGATCCTCTGTATGTTTGTTTGTTTAATGTAATATATGGTTCAAATCCTGCAACTCCAATTTAACCCACTTCCAACTATCAAATTGACTTAAAACTTTGCAGGCGTGCACAGTATGGATGACAATACAATATTTAAATAAAAAATTAAACCCGAGGGGGTGAAAAAATTACCCAGTCATCAACAAATGTAAGCTCAATTCCGAACGACTTGAAATCAGCCACACGCGTTCTTCACGAAAAAGATAAAAAGCCGCTGCGTTCGGGACGCGAGTCGCATCGCGATTTCCGAAAATACACAATTTATCCAAAAATGATCCGACACGTATGTACAAATAGTAAAACTAAAACTTTGGCTAATCTGAAAGGCTGCGCAAGAGCACACCTAATGTTTTTACATCATGCCTTCATGTATGTATGTACGAATAGTAAAACTAAAATTTTGCAGGCGTTCGTAGTATATCACCATCGAAATTGAAATACAAGAAAATAAATATTTTTTAGTGACTTTAGCACTATAGCGTCTAAGCAAACTGTTAAACTGTATACGGCAATAAAATATATTTTTATAGAAGCCTGAGCTGTGAAATGTAAATCCACAAACACTAAAAACTAGAAAATAAAAAAATATATAAAAAAAATTTACGTTAAACGATTTTATTAAAAATGCACCAAAATTTAAATTAAAATACACTAAAAAATAATTATTTTCTTGTATTACAATTTGGATAGTGTTAATATCATTTTAAATTATTCACGATTTAATATCACTTTAAATAATTCACTTTAAATAAAATCGTGGGACACGATGTTTCATAACAGGATATGAACCACTCTAATACAGAAGCAAACAGCGAAATGAATTTGTTGTTAGAAAGTTTTCATTCGCATTAATAAAATAGAATATATTTTAACTGCGGGATACAGATTGCCATGTGACATAAAATTGATAAATTGTAGTTGATGATGTTCCACGTGCCAACCGATACCTCAATTTCTGGTTGCACATGGTGCCCCACGATTTTATTTAAAGTGAATTATTTAAGGGATATTAAATAGCGAATTATTAAAAGTGATATTAACAACATCAAAATTGTAGTACAAGAAAAGAATTATTTTTTAGTTTTTAGTGCATTTGAATTTAGTTTATGGTGCATTTTTAACAAAATCGTTTAATATAATTTTTTTATATATTATTTATATCCTGAATTTCAAGACAATATTTGAGAATTTACCCCAAACCCATTGACATTTAATCGAAACATGTTACAAAGTCCAAAAATTTGAACTGCTTATATGTTGTATACGAAGGGTTTGAAAATGGTAGGAAAGTTACGGTCTTCTTAGCGTAGAGAATTTAGGAATTTTGAGACACCCCGTACAATGCACGTGTGTTCCCGCAGCGAGCGCAAGTCCTCGTTCGGTGGGCTCGATGCTTGGAAGATCGCGATCGTGGCCCTCGCACGCGTATTAGCGAGGGGACACACGGCTGGAGAGGATCGAACTGGCCCCTCGCGACCACGTTAATTACTTTTCTTTTATTTGCGAGCTGACGGCGATTTGATCTCTCAATGCTTCCGTTGGTTAATTGCGCTTCCGCTTCGTGGAAACTCGCGTGGGAACGGAGCAAGACGAGTGAAATTCCTGAAACTCGTGTTGCCCGATTGTTTCGTACCATCGTTCGATTTGCTGGCACAGAGTGAAACGTTGCTACGCAGGCTGCAGCGTCCGGGCCCGGTGATGGATGTCGGTTGCAAAACTATGGCTGAATGCGTTCGTATTAAGTGGCACAGTCAATATTTCTCGCCGTTAGCGGGACTCCCCCCCTGGCTTTCTTTCTTCCTTCCTCGTTTTCCGTTTCTGCTCGGCGTTGCAGCGAGCACTTCTTCTGTGTGCGACCGACACAGGCTTTCTTGTATGCAGGAATTCCAGGACCAAAAATATCCGAGCGATCCCTGTACGCTCGCTGCGGCGAAACCGCGGCTTCGTGGCATCTTTGTGGCACCTTTGTGGCATATTTTCCTCGAGGGTTCGAAACGTTTCGCCTTCGTACGGACGCCATCTTAGCCCCGGTTAACAGAATTATCTTTCTTTGGCTAACTGTGCCCGGCCACGCCGACAGATTCCCTTTCCCCGATGCGAACCACCGGGGCTGATTAAATTCCTCGTCGATGTCGGTTAGAAAAAGGACGCGTAAAAATCTTCCTCGGAGGTCCCGACCGCCGGGAAACATGCGCCTTCACTGTATCCCCATCCTTCCCGAACGATAATAATTCCTCCCGCGATGTCCTTATTACTAGATCATCGATTAGGATTCTTCTAAGAACGCTCAAGAGCCAGACCTAAAGAGACGGTGAAGTGTACCGGATAATTGACGAAGAGTCAAGCAGAGAATTGTTCAACTCCCATCCCCTTTTAGCTCTTGCGCAGCAACATCTCCCCCGTTACAACAATCCAATTACCCCGTTGGCATTACAAACCTGACCGTAACGAATATCGTTAGCATAACAAGTGACCGAAATAACGTAACCAGAGCAGAAGCTTCGGCCGTTCCCAGCTACCGGTGCGCCAGGGACCATCGGGGGACGACAACGCGTCAGCACGAAACTCACCTGCCGTTCGTCCATTATTTCGCGGCGGCGTCAAACGACGCGGCAGGACGGCGAAAGGGGGATCAAAGGGGGTCGAGAAGGAGGCGAGAAGGAGGCGAAAGGTACGAAGGAAATACGAGGAACAGCGGAATGAAATAGCCGCGGTCCAAAACAGCGATGCAAACGTATTACGGTCTAGCGGCTGCAAGGGGGTGCGCGTGACAGGACCACTGGCCGGATAGATTTATATTGACAATGGGCTTATATTTATAACGACGGTGATCCCGGGCCGCGTGTACAAGGGTAATCCCGCCACCAGGACGAAACACTCCGTCCGTCTAAGTGGCGCGAGCTTTAACGCACTCGGTTGCATGCCGTAACCAGATTAATCCCTCCGCCCTTTCGCCTAACCAATCAGCCGGGCCCTTACATCTGCCACTCTAAACCGCTCGATCCCGCTTGATTTCTACACCAGCCATAAAGGTCGCGGAACACGCGTGCGGGCATGTTGTAGCACGGTCTTCCCCGTGGGACACGCGAGCCCCCGGTGTCGCTCCCGATGGAGTATACCTAGACGTGTATGGAGGAACAAATCCGAGGACAGGAAGCCATCAAACCGAGCTACGTGTTCGCGTGGAGATGCCGAGCAAGGCTATAGGAAAGCGCGACGATTGCGGTTTCGTCTAATGGATCGTCCACAGAGAAGCGGCGACCTCTCAATGGAAAAGGAATTACTAGAGATAATTGGTGGCTATCCTCTGTCAAAGATGAACAAATCGATGGAGATTTTTCTTTTCAGTCGCTGCGTTTGCTATCACTAGATATTTTATTATATGATTATTTTTTAAGATCCCTCATGAAAAATCACACAATTTTCAGCTCGATGACAATGTTCATGTGAAGACAGTTTCCACGCGCCTACAGGAAGTCAATGTGTCGCGGGTCACGCTTGGTAAGTGAAAGCATCAAACACGGTGGTCTCAGATTTAAAATGCAAATGATTATTAGAGCGTGTTACGTTCGGTTAGCAAAGGAGCTACCGCGAACTCGCTTCTAATCGAGCGTTTCGATTTAATTGACCCACATTCCATGTACCATGGGGGCGCTTTATTAGCGGCACATTAATTATCTGTCGGGACGAAATATTTAAATATTCACATGGTATCCAAGTTGCACGCGTGCACGGCGCGTGTACCGACCGCCGAGACGGATTTAAAAAATTGCCTCAGTGGGATGGTGTACCACCACCCGCGCGGATGTACAGTAAGTCTTAAAAAACGGTGCAGTATCATGAAACGCTAATGAGGACACCATTGGGACATTTTATATTCCTTTCGTGGAATTAGCCTTCGCTTACTTGTTTCGGAAACTGGAATGTGATGAATAGTCGAGCACGATAATAAAATCCTCGAGCCGAGTGGGGGGCGTAAATTTCAGTCTGCATTCGCGATCAGCCGCTTTAGCGTGGAAAAGTGCTCCCAGGAAGTTTGCGAGGGGCAATTCTTTATAGCGCGAGCACGTGCGACAGAAAGTTGAAAGAATCGTCTGGCGAATCGGGATCGTGCAGGAGGAAGCAAGGTTATTATTTTGCACTGTACCATACACGAATCCCTGGCCTCTTCTTTCACAGAATTCAATTTTAGCCACGGAAATCTATTTTAAAATTTCCCGCAATTTGTTCGTGCTCATCGCCGCGTCCGACCCGAAGACGATTCCCCGTGTTGCCGTGCATTGAATGGTCACGCAGTTTTCGTGCATGTTGGATCGTGTGCGCGCACAATGTCTCGTTCGCACCGGTAAACCTCCCTCAACGGTGGCGTGCAAACGGTGCATTAACGTACCGGCACAATCGAGCGGCAAATGAGAGGCCCAGGCCCCGGTCCCTTACGCGTCGAACGAGCGAGCGCCGACGCGGCTGATGGACTCTAAACACGCCTTCGAAATTTTGCGATTCCGCGAACTTTTCGGTCGCAGCCCGTACACTTTCGTGCCTCGCCCCGGTGGATCGGTCCCCGTCGATCCACGTCACCCGTCGCTCTACGGGATTGAAATATTAATTACGGGATTATGCAAAAAGTGCGTTTAATAGGCCGTCATTTGCCACCGTTACTCGTCCATTTATACTACCGGCGAAATTACGAGGATCCTCCCCGCGAAAGACGTCGCGGTCAGCACGGTAGGCGCCCGCGATTTATTCGTCCTTTTGCCTTTTAATCGGCCCCGTCGAGCGCCGAACGCGCGGAACAATGAAATCGATCACGAGTCGGACGAGGAGACGGGGAGCCGTAAAAGCGGCCCCCGAAGCGAACCGTTGCCGTTGCCGTTGCCTCTCCGCCGCGTTTCGTGTAAACCGAACGGTTAATTTTTGCGCTCGAAAAAAGGCGCTCGCCTCGATTCTTAATCTATAGCAAAAATTACATGCAATTACCGCCGCCACCCAGCGCGCCGGCATCTGCGAGTCGAAGGTAGCGCGGCGATCGCGTGATTTGCACGTCCATCCGCCTTCAGAATGTCGAAGCGGGCACACACGGTGCACACAGAGTATCGTCAGGCTGAATATTGCGGCGTGTCACGTTTCCCTTTTCACGTCACGGCACAAGGAACTAATAATACGCCTTTGAAGTACTTACATATTCGAAATGATACATCGACTACGCACGCGTGAACCTTCGTATCGGATTTTTTCACAAAGCCACACGACGCGCGCGTTATTCCGACGCGCAGATTGCATCCCGTGATTATCAGCGTTAAGGTACGTTTCGATTTCTCTATCGCTAATTCCCCTTTCTTGCCTTGCCACCGGGATGAATTACGCGCGGTAGCGTACCTCGGTAAACAGCCACGGATACGATAATTCATCCCCGACGCGCGGGCTTCACGTAAATTAAACTTTCCTTTTTCTTTATTCTTCAACCGGCGCGACGCGCGGGGCACTGGTGCGCGAATTAGCATAAACGCGCAACGCTTCGATCGCAATGCGCATAAATTTCTCACTTTCCTGGCATTTTTAATATTCAAAACAATGTACCCGCTTCATGAAGGAATATTTGCAATAACAGCTTCCTCGAGCCGCGCTCCCGATAAGACTCTTTAAATTCCGATATCCGCGCGTCAGCCAGCGACAAGCAGTCGCGAACAAAACGGTGATCGAAGCTCTCCGTCGCGCTGCTGCCATTGCACTCGATCCAAGTAGCGTAGGACTAAAAAGAAATCTGTTTTCGAAACGCTTGTTCTCCGTGCCGGCAACGGTTTCGCGTTATTCCAAGCGCTAAAAAGAGAACAGAATCCTTATTGTCGTTGCACAGATTACCAGCATTGAAAACCGCGACAATACGCACACAGGGCCTTTGTCGACATAATGCTATCGTGCAGACACGTAGCCGGGTCCTTACAAAATTAATTCCATTCGCCGACGGACGATGAATCGCGCGCAGGGTGGGCGGAGGGGGTTGGGAGCCAAACGATCCTCGGTGCAACTTATTATCGAGCCACTCGTAGCCAGACGCGTGTACACGAGAACTCTTTACAAAATGAGTTCACAAGACGCCGAACTCGGGGGTGTTGGCGTCGAGTGGCGGACAAGCAACGGGACAAGTCAGAAAGGAAATAGCCAATCGCGCAAATGAGGACACAAAGGCGCGACGGGCCTACCCGTTAATTGGCATACGTTAATTAATACCCGCCCCTCTTTGTTGCAACGTTCGATTCACGTCTGTCTGCTCGACGATACCCGGCGACACTTTGGAAAAAACGGTGCGTCGAAATTGCCCTCAAAACTCCACGCCCGCTCGTATTTCCTCCCAACATTCTTTTCCGAAATCGTCGCTCGAGTCATCCTCCCTATCCACCTTTAATTAAGGCGTCATCCATATTCATAAACATAAATTATCATTCCACTCAAGGCATGCTCCGAAAGATCTACTCCTGGCCCCGGACTCGTTCTTCTTGTTTTTCGGTTGCCGTCATTACGGGGCCGTTGCGCTTGCCAACGAATCGATTACTTACGTAGACGTGGCAATTTCGCGCAACGAGATTAACACGATTTCCAAAGGAGATTCAGTCGGTATGCTGATCACGACGGAAAGAAACTCGGGCCGCTGGAAAGCGAGCGCCCCGAATCTTCCGTCGGTCCCTTCTGACAAACGATTCCGTCGATCTTCGTTAACGCGTGTCAAGCAGAGATAGTCGGCGACACGGTCACAGGCCGGCATCGATTTCCGGCAAACAGGCGAGGGTTAATTTGCGCACACGCCGTTACAAAAATCCCCGGGCCGTAAAGCACGCGGCGTTTCACGTAACGCGTGTGCAATAAAACACGGAACAGGACGCGCGCCGCACGAGGTACAAACGTAGCTGCTCCACATTGTCCCGTTGCATAAAACGTGCACACCGGCGATCCGGCAAAAATTGAACGGCGCGGATCGCCCGGCGAGGGCAGCGAGCGAGGCCAGGGACGTTCCGCAAAATTTATCGGCCCTGGCAACACATCGCGAGACCTTGTAGCCCGTTCCATGCCGTCACAATATTCATCCTACGCCGGTTAAATCATTCGATTTTTATCACCCCTACTCGAGGCCTCCTCCGTCGCGTCGTCCACCTCCGTCTCGTGAACGCGCGTCCATGGGCCTAGCGGTGAGACAGAGAGAGAGAGAGAGACTGTTGCACGGTGCGCGGCGCACCGTGCGAGCACACGATCACGGAATCGAACATTTCCCATGCGTGCGACCCGCGCTGCCCGGCGCGGCGTATACGTGTTAATACGGTGATTTAGGGCTTAACGCGTGGATCCTTCGGTGCACAGGAAGTCGAGGAGTACGTGCGTGCGTGGGTCCGTTTAACGGGGGCCCTGCTGATGGCCATGGCTATGGCGATGGCTGTAGCGATGGCCGGTACGCGATGCGTGGTAAGACACCGGGGTGACAAAGCATTAATTAAGTCGTACACGTTTATCGGATATTCCGGCGTTGGCTTATGGTCGGCGAGCAGCCACGGCCCAGGGAGAAAATCACCCGGTATAACGCGACGCTGATGAAATATGTCGTCGGTGGAGTGACAGCGCCTCGTAAAGGGCCGAGATTAAGCTTTACGGAGGAATAAAGAACTTTATATGATCGAATGTATATCACGGGAAGATGGTTTATCGGTGGCTTGGTTCACAGCGTTCAACGAATATGCCTCGTTTGTCTTCCTCGTGTACGCGCTCGTGGGATTCACATTATTTTAAGAATATCACCTGATCTGTATTCCGCTGCCTCCTTTTTCCAATTCCGGCCGCGTTATCGATGAACCACTGATTCGTAGCCTGCGAAGATAGCAACCTCTCACGTTTTCATTTAACGAAGAATTTAAACGGTTCACTCGAGTCCCGCGGCGTATTCGGCAGCCGTGGGTACGCGGGAGACGGAAAGCGATGCATTTGCATATTACTGTACGCATTCGTATGATAATTGCGAGCTTTTTGACCGCGCGACCCAAATTCTCCGAGATAAAGCGAACAACGGTGCACGTTGAACCGCGGTGCGCCTCGTAAAAGTTTGACAATTCGAGAGATTGGAGAACGCTACCGTGGGAACAAGTTTCTGACGTGCCTCCTCGTATGTCCAATGCGGTATAGGAAATAAAATAGTTTCGCGGCGAACGTGAAAGATGAATACCTACGAAAAAAGCCCTGTTCCCTCTCGCGTTCCGTGTCCCTTTCAAAACCGATACTAGGTACTGTTTCTGGCAACGTAGCGAGTCGATGAATGGAATCCAAAGTTCTTTGATGCGCGCAATAATTGTCGACGTTCTGAATTTTTACGGCATTACCAAGGGCAACGACTAGGGCACCTATCGATCCGCGGAATTTTCGCTTTAAGTACTTCTGCAGCGTAACTTCGTTGTCCCTCCCGCCGAAGCGACGCGACGGTCTGGCCACGACTCTTGCGCTGATGAAGGGCTCCCTCTAATGAAAGGGTTGTGTGTTTGATACCCTTAAGAATTGAATTACGACGGGGACGTACGGCGAGGCTCAGTAGCCATTTCGAAAAGAATAGAGCCCGCGCGGGAGTGAATTTATCTCTCCCGGTATCGTGATCTCTCATCGGCAGTGTACGTGCCGCCCCGTGTCGTTTATTTAACGACGCTTATTTATACGGCTTTCTTTGTCGTGGAAACAAAGGGTGTCAGAAAAGAATCATTCTTCGGGATGAAAAGTTTCCTTTCAAGATCACGCGGATTTTCCTGCGACTGGCTGTCGCGTATAAAACAGCGATAGTTACAGAGTTTTAATAAATAAAAATTGATGCTGCCTCTCCACTAGCAAATAGTTTAGGTCGTATCCAACGCCGGGCAGAAAGTAATAAATACAGAACGCTCATGCTAGTCAAGATAAACACAATTTATTATTTTCATCATGTTTCAAGTAATATTTTGTCCATTTTCAATTGCATGTAATTACTGTTAAATTAATGATACGATTGGTATTTTTTTAAGTTGAAATAAAACACTTTTTTACCAACATTTTGTGACCAAGGCGTGGCTTGAATCGTGATTCTAACCCGTGAAATAAATTCCTTTTTATTTTTTGATGTCGTGGGGTAATGACGAACATATCTTTAAGCGCGTTGTAGCTCAGAGTAGTACTTTATAGATGAATAGTTTAAGTATGTAAATAAAGAACAAATTCATTTCGCACGTAGCTTTCGTTTTATGTGCTTTTTGGCCAGGCCCAGATCTAGGGAGGCGCAAGTAGGGCAATTGCCCAGAGCGGAAAATTTTGGGGGCGGCAAAATTGGTAGACAAATACCTACAAAAAATTTTACTCAGTGTCAAAAAATGTATTTTAAAATACGTATTTATGATTCAATGCAAAGGGCGGCAAAAATCACTTTAGCCCAGAGCGGCGGAAGAGCTAGATCGGGCCCTGTTTTTGGCTTAGGTGTTCGCCATTACCCCACTCTCCCCTATTTATAGGCTGCATTTTCCTTGTCCATAAACACGTTCTATTCGTCGAGGTTTAAGTGGATGTATCGACAGGTTTGCGAAGTTGTATGGACCCTGCGATACCGTTGCCACTTACGGCACTATCGCAGCGAACATGTTGCACGGGTTTCAATGGAAATTCTCGCAGATTGAAATAGATTGGGACAGATTGCTGTAATAAAGCACTTGAATAGTTTCTTGGCGACTAGCCGATAGTGCTCGATCGCTCGGGACAAAAGCAGATAAATAAGAGGCCACGCACAGTGGCCGATCGACTTCTTCCACTTCCATCTCCGATATACTTTCATCTCCTGATATAATTTTGTCTGTGGTTGCGCTTTGATTGCCACGTTGGTTGCCCATCGAATTCTGCTGGTTCGACCGCGATCACCCTTCCCCTCCAGCGAAATTACGTTTCTATCATCTAACGTGTCAATCGTGCGGAACATTCGTTCGCGTTCCTCGCCCCGTACATTGTATAATGCAAACACGAGTGGATCGAATCGCGTAGACATCGGGGGAAAAACGGCAATGGTACCGCGCAGATCTAGGCGCAGTCGCCTGCCAAACGAAAGATCCAAGCTCGCGTCCCACGACGAACAAAAAGCACAACTGAGCGTACTATTCATCCATCAGGCTCGCAACAACGTCATCACTTAGGTTAGGACCCGTCGCTGACACGCGTTTCGATCAAAGCCAGCGAGGGGCAGGGACCCGAGCACGGGAATTTTCAAAGCAATTTCGAAAGTTACGCACCCGCATCACCTAGCCGCGCTCCTATATATTCCGGATTTCCGGCCGGTATGTAGGCAGAAGGGGTTGCGCGGGTGTGCACCTGCGCGCACATATGCTTTTTACGAGGACAATAAAAACTAAATAGTATCTCACGCGGGTTTTACCGATCCCGGCGACCCGGAATCGCAATTTTACAGCGTGATAAAAAAGAGGTGGGTGGAAGACAGAAGGAGGAGAACGGGGAACCAGGGGCGACTAGGTGGGGAAGGGGTTGCCGAGCAGACAGAGACAGCGGGGCGCGTATGAATAAACGAGTGGATGTTTTCAGGCGAACGTTTTCCAGAAATAAACGCGCACGGTATTTTCTATAATGGCTGGCCGTGGATGGATCGCGGTTTTGGACTTTTTACGGGCACCCCTCGGCCAGTGCTTTCCGCGGTATGAAGCTGTTGGTGGGATGCCAAGCCGCGCCGCGGGACCGGTATTCTGCGCCTATTTTTTCCAAGGAGGAACACCGCATCGACGCTCCGCTGGCCGGTGGGCACGAAGACGCTCGCGAGCTTGCTGGTTCGCTCGTTCGCGGATCCGAGGATCGGACACTTTCGATCTCATCAGCGCGGAGTGAAACGGGAGAAACTGGAGTCTCGGGGTTCCCCCGATCGGCCGTTTCTCTCGGTTCTTCATTGCGGTGAGGCGATCCATTTACGAAACAATCTAGGTAGCCGCGCACTAGATGATTGCGATATAATGCGAGGTTTGTCGAGCATAGAAGTGCTCGGACGGGGCCGAGTACCGACGACCCCCCTTACAGCCGTTCCCCGTTTATCGCCGCCGAGGTAATGAGAATTTATAAGCTTCCGATCTGCCACGGCGATATTCGAAAGGACGAAAACGCGTAGGAATCGATCCAACCGCGGCCGAGATCACTGTAATCTCTGGATCATTGAAAACTCGAAAGCCGATCGCGCATTATCGCCGCGGTTTCGCGCGCTCGTATAATTGGTCCGCGGCTTTTCTAGCCGAGCCAGCCATGACACAACAGCTTTTTAATGACATAACGACGGCAGCCGTAAGACCCGCTAACGCTTCCAATGGTTCAACGTAAATTAGGGACGGATTAAAAGCTGTTGCGTTCGTGGCATAAATCAAGACCGGCTTCCTGCGGCCCTCTCTATGGAGCAGAAAAGCTACTAATTAAGGCGCAGAATTTCCAGCGGGAGAATGAGCGTCTATGAAGATGCCTCGTAACGCCGTAATCGGATCTCCGCCTTCGCGGCCGATACGCAACGTCAACACTTTATTTCGCGATTAGCTGATTCGTCGCGCGCAGATTTTTCTACCGCGTCTACCCCTGCCCCCCCCTTGAAATTCCTCTTTTAATAAAGACTTACACCGTCCATGACAGTTCGCCGTGGGAAGGTGTTATCAGGATTACTCCCGGTTTAATTGAAAAGTACAGAAGCCTGTTTGCAACTAGCAGCGAAGTTTTAGGTAATACTAAGCCCGCATCCAGGAAGTTGAACCGAGGCAATGCATTATCCCGTTGCATTTAGCAGAGTCCTGTGCACTTGGTCGATCCGTGGCCGTGTTCGTGCGATCGTCATATAGAGTACCGTTCGATCGACCGGCGAAACTCTTAACTGGGCCAGGATGCTAATTAACAGAAATCAAACATCCCCGTTTTGCCGTGTAATCGCCGGCCCGCTCGTGTACGCGCGTGATCGTATCGCGAACGTCTCAATATCGAACGTCACGTGCCGTAATAACCGAACGAGCAATTACGATTTCCTGTTTCTTGCGCTCCGGACGAGGCGCGTGCACGAGTTTCGTCCCTCTCCGGAGCTAGGATCATCCTGGACGCGCCGTGAGAAATGCTTCTAGGCTCGCGTGCTCGATCAAGGATAATTATATCAGTGCATCGAGCACCTGCCATATCGGCCGGCCTTCCTTCTGTCTATCGACCTATCGTGCAGCAACGTTATGCAGCCTAGCGGTTTGATACGGCGGGGAAAAAAATTGTCACGCGATAGGAAAACGGTCGGCTCGGGAAGCAAAAGTATCCCTCGTCGAACTACGATAAGATGGAAACGATAGAGGTGGCATGCATAATTCACGCCTTCCTCCCGTTCCTCGCTCCAGCGACTGCACTTTCGGTTAATTTCGAGGGCGGACCGGCCATCGTGCTACTTCCAGCAACAAATCGCACTCTATCATTTGACTCTACTGCCCGGCAGGTGTTGCGCACGATCGAATCGGCGGAAAAATAGAACAACCGTCTATTCGCGCGAGCCTACGAATTTCGAGGCAGTCAACGGTTACTTTATTACAGGACAACGGCTGCGAGCTGATGAACAGCTGAGCGTCACGTTTCGCTGGCTCGATCGGGGAAACCTTAATTCTTAGCTCCACACAGGATGATCAAACTTGTTTCCTCATCACGATTCAAGGTGCCCAACCCTATCTGCCGTCTAAGAAATTATTTCGCCCCAACAGCTGAGGGTTAAGCTATTGCAAGAGTAACGAGTAGCCAGCGAGAACGGATGGAGCAGCATCTCAACTCTGCACCCTAATATATTTCTTTAATTGCCCCTCCGCGCGATTGTACAAAACAGTGGAAAGAGAGGGCGGCTAGCAGAAGAACCTGTCTCAACGCGACGGTTAAAACTCCCAGAGAAACTTGAACGGCATTAACGACTCCGGCGCAGAGGCCGTAAGGAACCGTTTCGAAAGACTTTCACCTCGTTGCAGATTTAATTACCGGGGGCAAAGTGTAACAGTTTCATCGGCTCTTGATCCGACCTCGGCGACGACTATGCTAATGGCCAATACAGTCTGCAGATATCTTAATACCTTACGCCGCGAAGTTCTAATAACCAGCCGAGCGGCAATTACGATTTCCTGTTTCTTGCTCGCTAAACGATCCGGCCGAGGCTTTTGTCCCCCCCGAGCTAGAGCCTTGTAAAACCTCTGAAGGAGGGAAAGCTGGAAAGCGGCGCGGAGCGACAGAGATCGCCGCGGGAATGAGCGAGGCTCGCGTGCAATCGCGAATAGAGATATCGTCGACCTTAGCGCGTAACACGGACCTTGGTGGTGCTTTGCACCGCAGACAGAGCAGGGCCGAGGAAAGAAACGCGGGAACGCGGCGAAAGGAACGAAAGAAGACAGCCATCACCGGTCGGATAGCGCGGCCGAGGAAAAGAAACGCGAACGTGTTCATTTCGGCCAGCTAATCTCGCAATAAGACAACGCGCGCGTGCCCCAGTCGCGTTTGCGAAAGGCGCATAAACCGCGATCGAATTTACGTAACAGAACGGTGTGAAAGCGATTTTACGATTACCAGCAATAGAGGGATAACGATATTGAACCCTTTAACGTAGAAATACATAAATGGGCGGCTCGCTCGAAGCAGCGGTAGCGAGCCCCAACAACGACGGCTAGCTGTTTTCCTCGCTAAGAAGCCTCCAAAGCGACGGGGCACTCTCTGGCTGCCCTCTGTTCGCGATTCGCGTTTCCCTTCGTGAGAATGCGCGCCGGTAGCGGTGAAATCTTATTGCTTTACGACACGCTGCAACCGTGCAAATGGACCCCCGCAGCCACCCCTCCTTCCCCGCCCTCTACGTGCTCGCCGGCCGAGAGAGCTGGAGCTTTGTAATTTCGTTCGCTCATCCGGAACACAAACTCGGGTTAACACGATAGAGCCGGTGAATAAATAAAAACAGGGTATCGTTGATACCTTCGCTTTTCCAGCGCGCTCGCGCGAAGCTGGCCCGGGGAGGATCGTTGTTGGCCCCGTTGGACGTGTAACGGAGCCGTTGCTGTCTCGACCGGTGACTTCCCCGAACGGCCGTAACACGCCCGATGGGGAACATCAAAGCGAAGACGAACGTACGGACGTTGGGCGATGTGAGTTAACGAAATGAAAACCGCGGGGCCAGCGGCCGGCTCGCGGGTCGGCCGTGGGGCATGCCAGAAAAGAAGCGCGAGACGGGACGCGTAAGCGTGTGGTACACGGGACCGTGAAATGGAGGAAGAAAGACCTAACGACGACGTTGCAACGCGCCGGGATCCCCGGTCGTGCAGGATAGACACTTTAATAGACGTAATGAGGGTAATTGAGTTTTCAAATCATTCGTTTTGATTACATCTACGCACGGACCGGTGGGCGAAACATAGGGTAGGTAATTACGGACCGCCCAGTCCCAAAAGAGCAGGTGCCTCTCGGCCACGAGATCGAGGTGTGAGGTTCAAATACTTGGACCGCCCTAATAGCCTCGAGGTTACAGGTCCCTTCGAAAAACCGGAGGGACCAGACTGGCCTCGTATACCCGGCGAAAGATGCTGCCCCGCGCTCGTCCTGTATCCGGCGATATATGTACACTCCGCTATACACACCCATAGACACGGAATAATAGTATCGGACCGGAGAAGAATGCATCCCCCGGGCTGACGTGAGAATCGATGCGAAGGAAGGAATCCTCGTTTCGGATTAATAACACTCTTTACCGGGGAGAAATATATTCCCAGGTCCGCGGGCGAGCTACGTCTTTTACGGAAGCTCGGATGGTAAGACGGAACACCGACAATGGAACACCCAGATTCACCAATTTTAGTCGGACGAATTGATGCACAGGTTTAATTAGGTAGATACGGTTAATTTGAATTCCGTGCGAGGCTACGTGCGAATGTAGTAACCTCGAAAATATTCCCTCTTCGGTAAGCCAGATGCTTGCTTGTGTCTGAGTTTAAGGCGAAGAAAGTTTCGGCAAATTCGATACAGCGTACGTACACTAGCGAACATTCGGATCACCGAATTTCGTGCTTCCTTATTACTTACCTATCATTTTCGACTCGCCCGTTTTACCTCCTTAACCTTTTATCTCGATTCCGTGCTACGCTCTCGTTGAATGCTCGAATACCCGTGACCCATTCTGGCAGTGATCCAAACCTCCGTTATAGAATTTAATAATCCCATTTAATGGACAAGGAGCTCTTTACACGGATTCGGATAACGATACGATACAAAACCAGCGAAATATCCGGTCTCGTTAACGAATTTGCGCCAGCCGGAATGCTCCAATTGCAAATTTAATGAATTCATCAAAGGCATCTTCCGAATCCAGTAACTTTTTCAAGCTTCTTTTACCTTCCTTTCACGCAACAGAGTGTAGTTTAATGCACCTCAATGGTAACAAGTGGCGTTCAAATTTATTTAACGTTGACGCGTTATTGTATGTGTGTTTGCAGATGGTGATTCTATAAAAGGGGATCAGCTACAACTTCCACCCTTCCACTTATTCCATTTCCACTTGAAGGAAACTGAAGTTAGGGCTGCATGTTTATAATCGTCCTACACTAATAGGCCAAAATCGTGTTTCACGTATCGTGAATGGAACTCTGGCGGCATGAAAGGGTGGCGCGAATCCTATTTAGCGGTCATGCTGAAAATGGCGACGAATTTTCATCGGTAATCAGCTCAAACAATAGGCTCGGATTGAACATCAATTACAACATTACACTACTCCCTGAGACCCATTTCCACCGACGATCCGCAGTAAACCAATAACAACCGACCCGACAGTGCGGCAATCCGTTGGCGATATAACCCAATCAAACCCATCAAATATTTTCGAGCTGGAACATCGGTCCCCGACGTCGTTCGGTATGGCGCGTCCATCGACCGATGTGAATTAGCTTTACGCATTTATCGCGTATAGAAACTCCATTATCCGTTCGTGCTCCTGTATTATACACGCGTGTACGAAGCGGGCGCGTGTATGATTCACATGCGCCCTGCTGGATGTAATTGTCTAACGTGTACTATTACGGTATGTATATCGAAGTATAGAACCGGGCGATATTCCGCTCGCGGATACCGGCAATACGCTTCAAATTGATAGGCCTCAATTAATACAGCGCGGGCCCGGTCTGCCATGACACTGACTCGATAATGCCGGGTTTATGAGGGTTTTAGCCAGAGCATGTCACTTCCATAGGACAACTAGCTTCGTTCGCGCGTGCTGCCCTGGTGCCTGCGTTTACGCAGCCTACCTACCAGCCAGCGCACGATGCATGCTTGCTCGCGCGTGAACCATGAGGTCATTAAGCAGCTTTGGATCGGAGGAAAAAGTTTGCACGGCATAGCGGAGATAATGAATCATCTAGGAACTGTAGGTAGGTACTGCTCCGTGCATTCCAATCGCATGCCTTTATTTCTTTGTCCGGAAGGCTCTGTGCTCTGGCGCAACAATGACAATGGATGTCAGAAATCTTTCAAAGGCGTCGGAGACAATTTGGAGTGTCTCTCGAATTTGTGAAAGAGATACGAGAAAATCAAAGCTTCGCGTTCATTTTACGGAAACTATTCGCGTGTGAATTTGAGTAACGCCGTTCTTGTTGCTATAACATGCGATTCGATAAACAATAATTATCGCCAACAGCTAGATTCTGTAACTAGTGTCATTATAGTGAGGTTTATCTACGCAAAACTACTCGGACATTTCGTTATTAATTACTACTACATTAATCACAGGCTATTAAAAAACCAAAAAGTATATAAATATATAAAGTATATAAATGTTTATATGACCGAACCTATGCGCTGATATCACTTTTTGGTTTTTTAATATTCTAAAAATACGGTCGAAATTATAAATTCTTTAATTAATCACAGGCATTGTTCGAATTAATCCGCTATTCAGCTAACGTTGTTTACTTCACAATAACCGCATCAATAATTAATAACTTTTATAACGATACTTTGAGCGAAATGAATTGTTTGGGTTTACCCTATGAATTTCACGGCTTGCTGCTCTGAAAAACAATGGAGGCTCCGTTTGGAAGTTTGCTGACAAAATTGTTTCCAACAAACCCAGTTTTTTCTCGACAGGTACAGGCACGTTAGCCCGGAAAAAATATTTGTCGGCCTTTTGATAAACATGTAATGCTCGTGCATGCATATGCAGCGTACACAGGTACACAGTGAAGTGACCAATACACCTACAAGGCACACGAACACGTGCATGCACGTGTGAATTCCTATACAATGAATATGCATAGGGCCAGTGCACGTTTGTCTAGGACCTACATATGTAAACATTTTAATCAATGCACGATATACACCGATCTTCTAGCGTCCACCACCAGAAACAATCGAAGCTGAGATAATTGTCGCGACAAATTACCTGCCGACGCAGAATTGGATTGATTCGGTCGTGCCATCTTGCACGATTTGCCAAACATTTAATTTCCTCTTAATCCCCCGCGTCATCCCCTTTAACCTCTCGTAATCTCTATTATTCCGTCGTAAGTTGGAGGGTTCTGAAAGCTTCATCGACGATCTCAAGAGTGGAGCTGGAGATCCGGGGCCACGAATTATCGCGGCTGGTCTCACCCCGAATTTATCGAACATCCTGTGCGCGCGTTCTCGCGCCGCCACGGCCGAGCTTTAGCGAGCAATTGTATCTCGTACGGCGTGTATCGTTAAACGCGCTCGGTTAGCGAGCGTGGCCGGCCAGTCGTGTAGCGTAATGCACCGCGCAAGGTTCACGGTGTAACACGTTAAATGGCCCTTGCCCGAATTTCCTTTCGGTAATTAACTTCAGCGCGGAAACGATATACGCATCTCGCCATTGCTAATTAGAACGTCGAATTATCCCAGTGGCCTGGCCCGGTTCTTTGGCCCGTATAACGAATGTTTAAACGTCGAACGAGCCACCAGCGCCGTCAGGGCGACGAGCACGCGACGGAGCGAAACGAACATTCGAAAAAAGTTACCGGCCGCCTCTCTCCCTCGCACCCCCAGTTTTTAATTGGATCCGAGGCAGAAGTCCGTCGATTCGTTAAAAATTTAGTTAGAGTCGGCCGACTCGTTCATTTGGACCGGCTAAATTGTTTTCTCCACGTCCTGCCCGGCGCGGCGTCCAAGGAGACGAGGAAAACCGCGATCGAAAAGGGGACCGCTCGGTGCGAAAACGGCCGGCGCCGTGAGAACGCTGGAATTTCGAGGCACGGATATCCCCGAATCGCTGGGAACAAACCGAGAAGGGCTGGCGAGAAAAAGGAATCAGACGAGTCAGAGAGAAGAGGGACACGATTTTAAACGACGAACGAGGGCAGAAGGAATTTTTCTTCTCGCCAGTGATGCATTGGCGAGCCAAGAGTTTCGAGAGTGACTTATGACGGAAGGGGAATGACTCGTCATGAAAAATAACAAATTATTGCAATATCCATGGAGGCAATGTGCCCTCGCATGGGGTGCTCGCGAGTGCCACGAGCACGTGTACCCGCCGTATCTTCCAGTGCCTCTTCTTTTTTCCCCCCCTTCGCTTCTCCTTACGCGGCCTATGGTAGACCGCAATAGATGCCCCGTACCAGGAGGTAATCAATAATGACTTAATGTCCTCCAATAACGGACACCATGGGTGGTTCCAGCTCTACCTTTAGGGGCTCCTCCTGCCCCGAGAGATCACTCCGCGCTCCGGAGTGTTCCTCTCGCCTTTTTGCGCCCGGCGTTATTTGCCTGTCTCCTTCTTTTTTCGTCGTTCCTTCTGCCGGCTAATATACACCCACGTCCCCTTTGATCGTTAAAACCCGGCATACTTTCGCGGAGGGTCGTTCTCTTCCTTCTTAAAGCCTCGGCTGGTACCAGCTATTAACCGTCCCGATGTTTCTTTGACTCGTGATCCGGCACGGGAGAACGGCATCGGAATAAATTAAAACACGGCTCAGCCGGAGAAGAGAGTCGAATTGTGTCGTCGCTGTTTGATTAAGAGCTCGCGATAGTCTTGCCGCGCTGTATATTTATAGCTCCGTTTGCCCGGAGACGGAGAGGCATTGGCATCGTCGCTGACAAACAAACCTCGGGAAACGGGCGAAATCTCTGCCTTTATATTTATCCATGAATTAATCATTGTTTCTGCCGTCTGGCTGATTGCTGATAGTTCGTATAAAAAGGCCCGCTATAGGTCCATTATACGTTTCATCTTCCCTTAATCGAAGCGGAACGAATTCGACGTGGAGAGGATCGGTCTGCTCGGGTGTCGGGCGCGGCAAGTCATCTTCTTCGTGGTTCGACCGGAAGCGAGTTACGGAGAAGCGTAATGCGTTGTCACTTACGCTGAGTTATGTATGTAAGCCGGCGAGGGAAAAGGGTCCGACGTCCCGCGAACCTGGGAGACGTCGCTTCTTCCACCATGAATAAATCATCTCGCCGGCATATAAATAATTAGCCGGCCGTCGCAAAATCGTCGATAAATATTTATGGGCAGGTGGTCGATATGCAAGCGTAATAGCGATTGTTACACTGCCCGCGTCGCGGCATCCGCCGAAATAATCGCGGCTCTGATGCCAGGCGGCCGGTTTACACGGCGAAATAATTCGTTCGGCAATTTTATCAGTGTTCGTGCAAGTGGCCGATGCGAAACAGAGGAGCAATCGTGTGTTATCGTTCGAACGACCGCAACACCCTGCCCCTTCTCTCCCTTTTATTCCTCCCCCGTTATGGAGAAATACGTCCGCGGGCACACACGTCTCTCTATCTCTCTCTCTCTCTCTCTCCCCCTTTCTGCCTCTCTGTTTGCTCTTCTCTCTGCACACGTTTTTCATATTTCTGCCGCTCCATTTCGCGGCGACAGGATTTCACGGACAGTTGATTTCATCTCGCCCGTTTGTTCGAATCCCTTTTTAATTCCCATTGTATCTTCGATTCCGCGACGTTTCCCGCTCGAACCGGGTCGGATTACGGTCGAAACAGCTCCGTGAAAATTCCGCCGAATTTTCTATCTTAAAAACGACGGTACTGATGGAACTTCCCGATTCACCCGATACTCGCATCGTTAATGCCGATAGCGCGGAGAAGGATCCACGGGTGTATCACGCTGGCACCGTAAAAATATTTACCGCCCTCGCTTACGTATGCTCACGACCCAGCGAAAGCCAAGCTACTCGTCGAAAGAAAAATTCGTTTCATCCCCCGGACGGTATTCCCGGCTGCGTGACGGGGCCACGGGCTTCCGCTTTATATCGTTTCCCTTTCTATTTTTACGCCCCCGCGCTGTATAACACCGGGTCGTCCCTTTTCCACCCTTTCCGAGAACTTACCCGACTTCCACGTAGGCGCACGCGCTTTTATGGATATCCATTTAAGTTTAGCGGAGGTTGGTGTTCGAGGGACGCGAGTATAGTTTCCGTAGGTATACGACGTAAAAGGAGCTTCCCCCTCCTCCCCCTGCCATCTTTCTTCCTTTAGGTTAACACAAAAGTCACCATTCTAAATGTATACACGGGGGTCAGCTCCGGCTACATAGTACCTACACGTCGAGCTTTTCCTTTCCATAACAGACGCGCGTGACCATTTGTGTTTGCTCTCACGGTGTCCTCCCGATGCGTCGTTAACGTTTAGACCCGTGACCGATGCAAATTATAGAGAAGCGCCAAGGGAATTGCACGTCGAAGAAGATTCTTATAGAAAGGATACTTAAAAACACACTTGTACTGCGATGTTTCACCGACTGTTCCCTTGCCGAGGCTATATTTGTAGCGATCGCGCCACCCCGCTTCAAATATTTCTCCACTTCCGTATAAATTTTATCTGTACATACGCCCGCTGTCTTCGCTGTGGTTTACATGTGTGGGAACATCCAGTGTTTTTTAAAAGACCGCGAGTTGAAGACATACTCATTCATGGGGATTTGTACCTAAGTACTTACTTAGATACTGTTTCTTTGTCGGAAATATTGCCCGTCACTTTGATAATTGCATCGTTATTAACCCTAGTTTCCCCAAATTTTATCAAACTCTACCCTTGAAACCGGGACCCTTGCGATCGTTGGAGGCTGAAGATTACATACGCGAGACCGCTGAAAGCTCTCCCCCGAAATCCCCATCCGTTTCATCTGGAACGCGCCACTTCTATTTAACCGCCGCGCGAAATGTATCGCGGTAGATTTGTCCCCTGACGTTTATCACGTTATTCGATGTCTGCCTCCGAGGGTGTTTTACAACGGGTCGCAATCGAACGCGACACGAACGGAGTCGTTACATCGCGCGTTCGTGCGATCGCCGATGCAAAGTCTGCGCTCGTCGGACATAAAAAGAGCTTCTAACAGGCGGAAAACACGCACGTTTACATAACCGCCGTGTTTTCCCGGAGGCGGTCCCCTCCTGCCGGCGAAAAGTTCGCGTCGCCTTTCCACCTACCGCGGCGGCGACCGTCTCACGCTCCACGACATTGGAATCTAGCCGATCGATTCCAGTTGAATCGCTCGAGTAATTACACAAGAATGCTCTTTGCCCTGTGCTTTAAGGTAATCGAAAGTTACCAACCCGGTTGTGTCACGAGGACAGAGATCACGGGCTAATAATTAAAATGCAAAGCTTCATAGCATTTTTCCGTTTAATGTCACCGAGAATAGGTAGATACGTACGTTCGCGTCTGTAATTCTTTTTCTTCGAGACCCTGCCAGGTTTCGTGCATCCCTCGGATCCCACGCACGTACAGCACCCGCAGGTGTACGTTTAACACCGCGGAACCTAGGTACCCATCGTGCTATTTTGATCGTGCCTTTTGTTCCATTTATAGTCACGCATCGACTGGTCATTAAAGTGCATTAACACTGCGATTTCCTTCTTGCTTCGGGAAACGATACATAGTGGGACGAGTGTTCCTATGAGTCACGCGATGTACGTACATACCTAGATACTATGGAGAGAGCGATGTCCCTGAGAGCACTGGCAAGGAAAACCTACCTACCGTTTTGTTTCGTTTCGGGGGAATGGTTCTAAAAACGGAATCGCCAGAACTACCGCAATAGGTAATCGATTATTGCGCAACGCGGAAAAATGTGAAAGGGGCGATAAACGCTGGGGAAAAATTACGCTCGCGCCCGCGGCAAGATAATCCTCAACGTCTCGTAACACGCATCCGGATTATCGGGACGCACGAACCGAGACGTGATCAGGATCTCCTCGGTAACGATAATTATCTCGGATCGGTTGATGGGGTTACCTATGTACACCTTACATAGGCGCGTGTATACCTGGGATATCGTTGGAGACCGGTGCACGGGAACGCCAGATACGATTATACATTTTCATCGGTGCGTTACTCAGGAAGGGCAGATTACCGTAATGAACTCTAGCAACCCCTCTACACGGTCCAACGACTCGAAATATGGATAACCGCCACTCACCTCCGCGATTTCCTCCCGCCACTCGCCCCATCCTCTCGCCTCGCCGCGTTTTTCCTCACCCTTTCGATTCTCACCGCGACCTGCCCCTCCCCGACAACCCCCTGACCGTGGTTTTTCCATCGAGAAAGTGGCCGCCGCGCCGCGGCGATCGATCCGGCGATCTCTCGCGAATGAAATTATTTCGCCCGGGGAGAAATTCAGCTCCACGAAGCTTTACCCGCGAGAAATTCAATTTGGTAGCTTCAGATGGCACTTGCCGATCCTAGCCGCACAATTTTGGCTTTCGCAGACGTCGCTGCGGGCCATGCCACTGCGCGAATCATGCTGGATGGTGGAACTTTCAGATAGGCTATGATGTTGCCCTCTTCTATTTTCTATCTACATGTTGATGATCCCTGTGAACCGTTATGCATACTATATCGAAAGTGGCCGACATATCGATATTTCCACTCGAATACAATTTGCGATACATATCTATCTGCCAGGGAAATACATCTTACGAAGAATTGCGTGCGAAAAATTCGGTGCTTCCGTTCACGGGTTCTCGAAGAAACTCCGAAGAGAAATTGCCGTGGCAAAACCCAGGCGCTTCCTTATTGTCCGCTCTTATTGTCTGTTTACAAGCCAGCATCGGCCCCATTAATAAAGCCCGAGACGGATGGGCGGTGAAACTCTACAAGCTTTTAATTTCGCGAGAAACGTATACGTCAGGAAAGCCGTGGCGGAACCGCAGGAAAGTGATCCTCCTTCCTTGCCAGCGCAGCCAGCCAGCCAGCGTTCAAGTAGTCACGGGGGTCTTTAATAAAGTGAACTTTAAGACTCCCGCTCGCACGGAGATAAACTTTAACGCGGGCTACCGTCTCTCACCAGGATCGCACTGGATCTCTCACGGAGCACGGAGGAAATGGCTGGAGAGGACCTGGGAGCTGCGGAACGAGTGTTGGTGCGGTGGCAAGTTTTCGAGTAAGTTCGTGCCGCGGCGGAGGCACCCTAAGACTCCTGGCGAAGAGAGGATAGAATGCCGGTGTCTAGAGAAAAGAGGATGCCCGGATAGTTTCCCGTTAGTTACCGTACTGACCCCTCCACGAACGTTTGTTATGTGGAGCAGAACGACTTCCAAAAAGTTACTTCTCCTGCGGAGTTTACACTTTACACTTTGGCCCGGCCCCGATTTTACCGAAATTACAACCACCGAAGTGGGACACCGCCACTGTCCAGTCGAATATTTCGCCCTCGCGTGAATCGCTTCCCGCTGGCCAGGATGGAGAACCAGTACACGTAATTCGGCGGTTCGAAATGTCGTAATGGAGAATCGATTTCTCAAGATATTCTCTGCACAGAGATCTTCTTTTGTCTCGTGTCCGTGCAGCTGTTAGCAGCGAGTTTACTACTGTAGGACTGCAAAGACTGTTCGTTTGATGAAGTACGTTTGGACCAGAGCGATTGGGATCGAGGGCGGATGTTTATGGTAGAGTGTCGAATGCGTGAGGGGTGTGAGGTTTGAAAGGTTTCGTCGAATGCAGCGTGGAGAGTTTTGGTGACCGGAGCGCGTGTCAAGAGTGAATGAATAAAATCAGCCCTGAAGAGTGCGTTGAATGAGAGGCATCGTCGCCTGTACCTATTCTTTTAATAAATAGTTTCCGTTACTTTTCCACGAGTGTGCGATTTACTCCTGCCTTGCTCACCTAACATCCCTACACTACTTAATTCTTTCGATAAAACTGTGTTCAGAGAAAGTGTTGGTTCGAAGCACTTATGCGATTTGCTATATTTAGAAACGGTGTTCCATTTAAGGAGGTAATGTTAAGCTGCATGGATTGATATGCGAAGAACAAGCGCTTGAATATTACAAGGACATCGTTAACTACATAGCGGAGAACGTGGCTATACATGTTCACCCACTTTCCTCTAATGCTCTGATAGCTTCTTTCAATATCTACTTCCCCCAAGTTTCACGATCTAACCGCACAATTTCTCGATCGCAAGTTGATGAAGACTTCAACCGTTAAACTGGAACGTCGATATCACCCTCGACGAACTTCAACAAATATCCGAGAGCCTAAGTGGAGCAAACTCGAGACAATGAATATGGATACCGAGGATATTCTGTATAAAGAATTTAAGAATATGATAATAAATAGTGAAATTTTGATAAGCTTCATCAGAATCAACGAGAATAAGCTCACGCTACTTGACACCTGGCCCCTTCGCTTATTAGTGCATCGTTGCTCATTCATTCCAGCCACAATCAACCACCTGCCCCAAACAACCCTTTACGTACGTAGGAAAGTATGTTTCGCATGCATCGACTTACCCCGGTGGCAGCAAATATTCCGGAACGAGCAGCCGGCAGCAGGGAGAAAGACGAGGGTTGGTCGATGCGAACCCCTTGTTCCTCTTCCTTCATCCCCGCGTGTTTGCGTTTACGCGTAGCGCCGTTAACACCGACTGCCGAAATACTAAGTGGGGACGTGCAATCGCGATCGTTGAACACACCCCTGCAGGTTGATCGACCCCAGCGGGCCACCCCGTCGCTTCTTCCCTTTCTGTTGCGCCTTGTCCCTTGGACCGTCCTTCTTGCACGGTATCCCTCTCCAGTCACCCCGACAGCCATCTAGACTCCGGGAGATGTGCCATTTGAATACGAAATTCGAATACGCTGACGAACCGTGCATACATCAGTCTACGTCTGTTTGAACTGGTCCCTGTATGGTAATGCTAGTACCGTGCGGTTGGGACGTATGAGCCGATTGCTTCGGAACGCGTCGCGACGCGACGGGGGAAACGCGTAAGCCGGATACGAAGTGGCTGCGATACGTTCCTCGGGACCCGTTGTCTTCCGAGGCTGTTTACTTTCTTCCTGCGTCTCTGGATTCCGATCGTGGCGGGGCTGGCAGCGTTTCGAGCTGGAACAATTTGCGGGCGAGTTACTAAGAGGGGTTGCCAGGCAAAAAGGGTAACAGAGGGTCGGATGTTTGGTATGTAATGATAGTAGTTTAGCTTGTACGAGATATTTTTAATACTCAAACATCCGATTGACATTTCGAGGCAGTGTAGGTACCTATTCTTGGGAATGGTAGGTGGAAAAGTAAGTTTTAGATTAAATCACCCTCTGTACTTGTGGCATTAAGTATATTCAAGAGAAACAGACTAAAGTATAAGAAATCCTCGAGTAGAAGCATTTAAATCCTCTGAAAAACTTTTCAACCCCCGAAACAATTACGGGATCGTTTCGAAAACGCTTCGCGGCTCCTTTGCATAACTCTCCCTCCCGAGGAACGTGCATTAACCGCCCGGAGCTGAAGGATTCCACCGCGCCGGGGGAATCGAACTCGTGAATCGGCATTCAGTTAAACTTGGCGATACGGTAAAACGGGGAAAATGGAGTCGAAATGTAAGAACGCGGCCCTAACACGTATTCGCCGTGCCTCCCCCGTCGGATTTCGCAAGCCTCACGCCACAGGAAGTCGATCTAGCGCGAGAGTCGGCTCGAGTAAAAAGCTAACTCGAATGTGAAATTTCAAGCGTAGCTTTCAAGCCGGCGCGGCGGCGGGCGGGCGCGGTAGGATTTAGCGATCGGCCGCCTCGGCTTGGGTCGCGTACGCTTGATCCTGAACCGTGGAGAGGTTACGAGGGTGCTGGGGGATGGGTGGAAAAGGGAATAGGAGGACAAGGAGGGCGGGCGAAGTGGAAGAACGGGGGAAGAAGGATCCGCAACGTTCGAGGGTACGGAAAATGAGAGAGGTGACGCGAACGCGGGGCAAACTTTAAATGACTTTCACTGTTTTCAAAAGTTGAGTTACCAAAGGGAGTCTCCGCAGCCCTTCTCCCTCTATCTTTCCTAGCTCCACCCCACCCCCCCCCCCGTCCTTCACCGCGTTTTCCTTTCCGCCCACCTACCCGAACAGTCCCACTCGTCGTTTCCCTCCGTCGAATCACCTCCGACACCTTCCTCCTCCGCGTTCACCCTCGTACACCAGCCTGGATGTGCTGTTTACAATCCTCGCCCGACTCGTAATGGAACTTTTTTCAAGTTATTTCCGCGGAAAATCAGGTACTACCCTTCTGTCCCTCGCGCTCGTTTGGCTGGCCCTATTCCCATCAAAGAAACCACTCGTCGCTTGTGCGCGAGACCGACGTTTACCACCGTGGTAAAACAATATCGTAATATTCGCGTTGTCATTGTCTCGTTGCTTTAACCCGATTACTCTTGATAGCGTATGGTCGCCCTTTTCTGGCGAGTCAAATAGTTCAACGAACGCTGCACAAACTGGAACAACTTCCTCCACAAAATCTACTTTGTCATTCACATAAATAACCCAACGCTCCTTTCGAACCCAAAACGTCGGGCGTAATTGACAGTAACAAAAGCCCAGGCAGGTCCGAAAATGACCACTTCCGAAGCACAAGCAAGAAGCTCGAAATTATTAGGACCTAGCGCAGCCTCTGTGACAAATTCCTGGTAAATGGGCGGGGCGAGCAATCTTGACCGTGACGCTTCTGGTCGGTCCGAGTTAATGCTCGCACTTCGCATGGCTAATAAGTTAATGTCGGCCGGGAGGTCCTCTTAATGAAAGTGACGGGGCACGGGGTGAGCGAGGAGGACACGGGGAGATTTAGAGGGAGAATATAGTCGGCGATGTCACCACGTAGACGTCCAGCGTACGGATAATGCGCGCTGGAGATCCAGAGACCCTCAAAAGCCCCAGGAAACTTTCCCTCGATCCTCATTAAAAGCCGACGCCGAGACCACGTCGCGTTTCATAAAACATCAGGCTTCTCTTCGTGCCGGATGTGCCCGAATATATCGGATATCACGGCCGTGGAAAGAAGGAAAAAGTAATCTGCGTTCCACAAAGTTTTCGCCTCATCACTTCTGGTGGTTTTGTTCCCCCGCTATTTTTCCATCGAAATTGAACACTGCAGCGCAGCGCTGATGACTGAACGAGGTTTCAGTCAAAATTTAATACGCTCGGGTATATTTCTTGCTCCATTCCGATATTTCTACGACTTCTTGTTATTTAAATATTAGCGATCTTATTCCCCTCTTATTAACCGAGGCGTAGTTTCAATTGGATCGACGTTCAAAAACATCCGTCACGCATTAAGGAACACTCAAGTTGTTTCAGACACGCTACGTTCTCTAATACGATCAACCGATTCATCGATTCTTCAAACCCTTTTCAGTGCTCTCTCACGGGCGGAACAGTGAACGAGGAGAAAGAGGAAGCGGAAGAATCGAAAGGACCGAGGGCGACAGCCCTCGTAAAATTAGTGTACATATTCTTCGCTAGTAGCCGGTTGTCGACGGTCGCTTATGGCGACGGAAGCAATCGCTATTCCATGAATAGCAAAAATTTACTACTTGCCGAGGGCACGCCTACCCACCGACGGTCTTCCCTTTCTTCCTGCCCGTCCGCCATCCTTCCCTTCTCGTTCTTTCTCTGCCCTCGTATGGAAGGGGATGAAAAAGCGCATCCCGGCTGGCTCTCGAGGCAGAAGCAACACACCGCCGCCAACGGGTAAGGCTCAATAATAAATGTTCCGAACACGGGTACCAACTTCCAAAGAAATTAGAGTGGATCGCGCGTGCACGCTCTAAGACACGCCGTCCGGGGTGGAATCGAACGAGCGTTTCCTTTCCGTCCAGGAACAATTGGAACAGACACAGCTACCCGGCCGTGGACACGCGCACGTGCGACGCCATAATTCACAGCAAGTTTTTGCAATCCAGTTATTTCTCCGTTCGATTTACGATCGCGCTGGAAAGCATAAGTTACGCCGACCCGATTAAACGTGGCACCGTCAATTCCGTAATGCGCCGTAAAATTGAATCATTGCGACGCTGCGATGTAAAGGAATAAATATAAATATCGTGGCTGACTGGCGGATGGTGGATGGGCGCGTCGAAAGGGAAGCCCCGAGAACGAACGAGGTCACGAACGAAAGGGGTAGTTCTTTCCTTAATTCGGAAAACAATCGATCGCTAATGGCAGAGCCAGTTCCCGCTGCTCGTTTTACGTGAGGGACGGTCCAAGGAGAGGAGCGTGGAATGGAGTCGGGGCGAAGAGGAAAGGACCTCGTAAGGCCGTCGTCGACGAAAACGAGGGCTTCTTAATCCCTCCTAAATAAGTGCGAGCATTGGCGTAGGTGCCGAACGTTTGTCACTGGGGCGACCCGACGAATTACGCGAACCTTCCCACCGTCTCGCCCCCGTGAACTCCTGTTTATCCTTCGTTCCTTTCCTCCGCCGCGCCGCGTCGGCCAATTGAATTAAAACAGATCGCATCGATCCCGAGGAGCGAACTTCTCGACGTGCAGGCGCTCGTATATCTCCTACGAGCGTTGAAAGTTCTATTAATTCCGGCTGTTCGTTAGTAATGGAAATTATTCTAGCTACGCGGCACCCGTAGGTACCGCGCGCCCGATGCGCAAACACCTCCGAGCTTTATCGCTACTTTAATCAACGGCTACTTCGATTAATTATGCCGTACATAATTCATACGGCGCGTCGACGTGCGATTCGATTCGTAGCGCCGTCGATTGGCCTGTTGGGCACGTTTAGTGCCTGAGCAATAATAGTGGTATCGGTTAATCGGGTGTGCGCAAACAACGGGTGCAGTTCGATAGGCGGAAAATAAAGTTAGGTACCCTGCGGAGAAGATCGCGCAGGCCACTATGATTTCCAACCAATGGTGCGCAGATGTAGCATAATACAAACCATAAATTGAATTCGACTCCAACTCGATAATTACCGTCAATTACAAGAAGTTGATGCGTGACACAGTGTGATAGAGCAGCGTCGGGTATAATTAAAAACGTCAGACAAACACGTGCCATACTATCCTCTAACATCCCCATGTTCACGGTACACGAGGCAACAAACTTTTGAGACGCGTTCACCCATCAAACTGACCCCCCACGAGTTCCCGAAACAATTACAATCCATGTTCGTGCATGATTCTTTCCCCCTCGCGGGAGGGTGAAACGAGTAACGTATAACGCCCGGCCTAAGTGCAACGCTGACAACGCTTACAAGCGTAACAGAGCTTTTTGCGGGTTGTCTCTGCTCACGCAACGGCGCAACACGCGATTCACCGGCAAAATCTATGAACACCGAGTGATTTCGCAATTGCGAACGAGCAAAAACCCACCCTTCCCGCTCCCAGTCCACCCTCGTCCGCCTACGTGTAAATTACGGGACGTTCCACTCGCGCACGAAACACCTTCGGCAATTAAGGATCGTCGGGGTATAGAGTCGCGACTACTTGGATGCTCGTCGATCGTTTCTTCCGACGTACTTCGCTCGATACTGAACCAGTGCTCGAGTGGCCGAGGCCTCGGTGACCTGATATCGAGACGTTTTCGACGAAACAACGGGATGCTCCGAAGGAAATCGAACAGCGCGGGAGACTGCATCGATTTCCCGGGGACGAGAGCGCGTGGAACGCGTGTAATCGTCGAACGAGCGGGTCTGTATCGGCGCCCAGACATTTGCATACAGAACGAAATCGTTGTTTGTCAAAATCCCCCGTTTACATTGTACAGCGACGCGAAAAACGCGTGAACACGCCCGGCAAAATGGGAAGCGCGCGTATGGAAATTTAATTATCTATCTGGTTTAACGCGATAATTCAGTTCATCGAGATTAATAGAATACAACGAAATATAGGAGGGCCGCTTTTAATATTGACACGCGGTAAATCCCTTTAAAACCAGCCACCGTTCGATTATTTAATTAAAATAATCGACCGTCGCACCGCTCGCTTTTCACGGTACGCCGTGCTTAGCGGAAGAGTGTAAAATACGCTGATGCGCCGGCAATTTAAAACGCGCAGAAAATCGAAAACTTGACGAACGAACAGTGGATAGGTTGCGTTACGCGCCCGTCCACGAGGACATTTGAATGGGAACAGTCTCTATTGCCGTGCGAAAGACGTTGCCCTCGAAAATCGATAGTCCGACGGTGAAGATGCAACGACGAACACCAGGAACCCGGTGTTGGCTGCACCGAAGTAGCGCACCTTATGTCATAACAACGCGGAGGCGACCGGTTGATCCACTTCATGATAAATGTGAGTGTCACACGCGCGCCACGATAAATCAAGCAGCGCTGCCCCTCTCGACGAAGGAGATTTTTGCCCGGGCTCTTGGTGACAACGCTTAACCGGATGAAATAATAAATCGCCTGGCGGGACGAATCGTCTGCTACCAACGTTATTACTTCGCGATGCTCGCGAGCAACAGAAGTCGGGAAACCAAACTGATTCTAACCGAATCAGTCGTTCCTCCCTGCTACAACGTAGGAATTTAGTGCGCGGAGGCAAGGAGGTATCGCGGCAGTGCCCACCGACTCTCAGATTCGAAGAAACCGATCGTCGTTGGCGCTAATAAATGGAATTCAGCCAGGCGAACGTTTGACCTTCCGGGAAATCGTCACCCGTTATATCCCCGACCGCAAGCCGTCTCCAGCTAACAAGGACTTGCCAGCAGAATTTCTCCTCGCGAAATCCTTCGCCGGCGCATCGTCAGATCGTGCACAGTGACAAGGGGAATCTCATTAGCTCAAGGGACAATCCGTGATCTTTGTCCAAACACAGGAGGCATCTTCCAGCTTGTCCTTCGTTTTCAATCCGGCTGGAGGATGATCCGAGCGGATGAATCCGATTGACGGTTCCAGCCTTCGACCCGATCTCGCCGCGGACGAAGATTTTCTTCCCCGGCGTTCGTCGTTAAGGGCCGTCAAACGGTGACGGGCCCGTTTTAAAGCCGCGACGGAGCTCGCTGACAAATAAAAGGGTAAACGTGGCGAGCGGCAGAAGCGAACGAATAGAGGAGGGAAAAACGCTTATCAATCTTATCATGGTTGCGTTATTTGTAGAAGATTTCTGTGAGAGGGACCGATCCGCCGATCCCTGATTTTCAATCATTCATTTTGTCAGTTTGTGTACCGATTTCGACGTAAACTACACCAATGGGGGATAAGTCTAATAGTATAATCGGCGATCGTTTCCGTAAAACGCCGCGTCCGCGCACCGTGCGTGTCGTAACTGGACACCCACAGTTGCGAGAATCGACAGCTCGAATGGTCAAACCCCCGGTAACTGGAGAGCTACTTTCAAGAAGGTTTCCCTATCTTGTTGCGTGCGATGATACCTAACATTTTCGTCCTTCTTCTCGCCGGGACAAAGCGAAACTTGCATCGTTGCACGCAACAGAGGATCGATCTATCAACGGCACGTGTTTTCCACGCTCGAAAACACCGATGCCTTTCACCCGCGTGTTATTTACGACTGTGTCAATGGCGTTCCATTAAAAAACGAGAAACCGTCTCGTACACGACGCTCTCGCAATACGTAATTACTGGCTGGGGGGGGGGGGGGGAGGGATAGGTGTCACGTGACAGTTTTCAGAGTTCCGCTCGGGGATCGCTTCAAATTCCAGCTCCTAGACTTTAATCTTCTTTCGGCCGGTGGAAGACTAAAGCGACAGATCCGATCACCGCCGTAAATCAGATTTCCTTTCATTCATAGGTACGAAAACTTTCGCGCCGCCCAATACCTCGGGCGGGAAAAGCCGAGAGTTATTTAACGAGCACAATGTCGCCTTCGCCTTAATGGAGATTGGAAAAAACGATACCTCGACAACGCATAGCGACCGATGGGCAGGTACCATCCGATCCTCTCGAAATCCCCGAGACGTTATTCGCGGACTATAATAGACAAATAGCTGTTCGGCTAATTGAGAAGCCCGGGCAGCAACTTAAACGAGAAGTTAGCCGTCGCGACGGCTTATAGCCGGTGACCGTAATTAACCACTTGTCCCCGGTGCTCGTTCCCTCTTCATTCCTGCCTCCTCGAGATCTCGTTCCATCTCCACTTCCGCCAATCCGGCGCCTTAATCGAAAACCATTCTCGCGGCTGATGAAAAGTCGAAGAAAGAACCGAGTCCGTTCTCGTTTCCATCGCCCCTCCCGCCCGCGAAGAACCTTCGGTTAAGTTCTTCGTTTCTTATAGGGGCGGGCGTTCCTCCGCCACGGGGAAAATCGTGCAGGCGCTGGCTGGCTTTGTCTATTCCGAACGGGTCCCCGGTTCGTTTGCTCTCTTCCCCTCGTTTCGCCTGCGCTACTGAAAACCTCTTCGAGCGCGGACCAACGAAACGAATAATAATGGCACTGCGTCAAACCGCTTCGACGTTTTATTAGGCCGCGCGAAATGAATTCTTTAACGCGCACGGATGTTTTTGTGCCGCTGGCTGCCCCCATATTTTCTTTCTCCCTCGAAAAACGGCTTCGATGGTTGCCGAAGGTACAACCGAAGTAGCCGTCGCACTCGATCCGACCGGATCGCTTTCACGCGCAACGGCGCACGCGTGCATGTAGTGCACTTTCGTTCATTACTTTTTCATTTACCGTGCTCGCAACGCGCTGTGCCCGGGCAAAAATTGCGATATCGGTTATTTTCGTGCCGCGCACCACTTCTGTGCTTTAATCCGAAGCATTCTTCTATCCGGATCAAAAATATCGTATGAAAAAAACACCATCTCTGCGCGCCAACCGGTCTTTCAAACAACCAATTCTGGTTTTTCGTCTGTTCAAAAATGCAAGGTGAGTATGCATCGTTGATCGTAACAACGGCCTCGAAGAATTTTGCCGCCAGTTAATGCGCGAACCTTTGATCTACTCCACTGCTACCACTTCGGAGGGGATGCGACCAGGCGTGGTCGGACAGAAGCGGAAGTGGTCCGCGGGAGGCTTAATTACGATGTAACCAACGTCGTTGCTCTTGTTTCTCGCGATATCGAGTTGGAGATCAGCGACGTGCGTCCGACAAACTTTAGCATGTCGTTATTAATGTTAGCCGGCCGTTTTCGCGTATCCGATTCCAGCGCACGAGAGCCGGCCGAGGCAGCTCATTAATCAGCTCGAGAAGAAGAACGGCGACGGATGCTCGACGTAGATACTATGTTGATGCGGGAGTCGTCGAGCTCCAAATAAATAACGCGCGCCCAGCTTTCGCTGCACGCCGCTCGGAATACTTTTCTCGAGAGGGACTAGACACGATTCTCTCCTCTCCACGGCTCACTACCGAACAAATTTTCACGGAGCTCCTCCGCGGAATCTAGCGGATGCAATACGACGGAAAATTCAGTCACGAGCTTAATGCATTGTAATGGTTATGTAGCTTTCATCTGAAATCTTCGCTTATTGCTTTCAACCACTCGAGAGTCGCGAATGTTTCTGGCAATTTCGCTTGGCCAACATTCATCCCGTTCTGGGTGGAGTAAAACTACGGAAATGGAAAGAATTGCTACTGGAATTTTCTACTGTCTGCATGCTACTTAACGCCTCTTCCAAGTGACTTCTCAACCGAAGAGGAGATACTATCGCAATGCCTACGCAGTGGTTGCAGGAAACTGAACGATCGTGTCGAACAAGCCTCTTCGATCAAGTCGTAGAAAACCACTTTTCTGCGCGTTCCAGTAGAAGGAAAAGGGGAAAGAAGATTAAGAAATTCTACAATCAAAGTTGCAATCACCTGCGAGCCAACAAACAGCCGCGATTGGCTGGAGTCGCGCGACGGGAGGGGGGGGGGGGGGGTCTAGCTCGACATTAATTAAATTAACCGACGTATCAGGGCCGAGACATATCGGTCGCGAAGAAATAGAAAGAAGCTAAAAGGAAGGAAGCAGGCAGACAGTTGTGCCGTCGCGTCGGATCACCAATTAGCAGAGCAGCTTCCTTCTCCTCGTTTTTCTCTGCCAAATCTAGATAGCGCAGCGTCCACGGCGACGATCATAACGAATCGTTCGTCGATGTCCGCCGCGAGCTGTATCGGGTGGAGCTTTCGAGTGAACAGAGAGGAACCAGTTTGGGACCGGTCCAGAGAAAGAGGGAGCCTCTCTCTCAGAGTCTCGCGACCGTCTCGAGATGGAACGACCGAGCGTATCCGCCGATCGGATTCAAAATTGATATTCCTTTCGTGCCTGGGCCGAGCCCTCTCCCTCTTTCGTGCGCGATCCTCCCGAAAAAATCGCGGAAAGGGCCACGCGGGAAGGACGCATTAATATGAGAGGGGGCCCATCTCTCGCGTGCATACCGTATCGGCTGGCCCAGTGCTTCTTTCTTACGGGCAACGACAGCTGCTACGACCGCTGCTAAGACGCGTCGTTACCACGAGCGATAACACAATGGCCACGGCGCTCTTCCTACGCGGTTATCACCTGGTGATCGCCCAGCCGATCCTCGTGCTCGCCACTCTCCACTCTCCACGCGTCTGCTACGTGCTCGCTGCACGCTCCGCTCTGCTCTGGCTCCGCTCAGGCTTCGCGGGAAATTATGGACTGTCACGATCCAGCTGATAACCGGCCGGGGACGTCCGCGAGACTGGCTATCCCCCGCGTCTCGCGATATTTCGTCCAATATGTTCATTCACTTTGTGTTCTATCAGCAGCCTATCTCTCGCGTCTCTCGTCCGCTCGCGAGTACTGTAAATTTAGGAATTTCTTTTCAGTCTCAATCACCAACGATTGCTCTACCAATTGAGCCATCGTCTTCGGCGACAGGTTTCTTCTCCCCAGGCTTAATGTTCGACATGTTTGCTGCCCACGCGTGTACCTCAGTCACTGGCACCGAATATCTTAAACGATTCCCCGCGTTCGATCATCAACTCCTCTCCCGCATTTCGACATTCTGAGTTTAGAAGTCAGCTACGCAGATTTTTCCGAGGCTTGATCAACGTGACACGCTTCTACGAAAACAAATCAGGCGGCACTACTTCGGACCACTTCTTTAATGATCAAAGACCGAGGAATAAACAATTCCAGCGGTCCCGTGGTATCTCCGCCATGCGAAAAATTTTATAGTTCCCGCTGGCTTTCGCGAGAGCGGCCGGTTATTCGCATATAACGACGTTAGTCCGGAGCGTAGCCGACTTCTGCTCTTATCGTGCTCGCCTCTTGGCCCGAGACGGGACGCGGAGACCGTGGACGACGATCACGCACGCATAAAATAAATGGCTCGTAATGGAATTTCGATCCGGAACCCGAAATAAAAAGCGAGAAGAAAGGGAAAAGAGAAGATCGGGAGGGAGGGAGAAAGAGAGAGGAAAGAGGATGAAGAGAGAGCGAAAGAGAGAGAGAGAGAGAAAAAGCGGAACGCCGCGCGCTCCGATAGCGGTTAATTATATTGGGGGGGCTACGAGTGTATTTTATCTGCGCGGGCGACTGAGCCGAGTAAAAGCCCGAGTGAGCCTTGGCCAGATAACGGCTGAAAGCTTGCCCCATTAAAGGTATCTAGATACCTCGGACATTCTTCTCGAGAATATCTGAATAATTATCCGACGTGTTGGCGAGATTACGATTTTGTCGCTCGGCCCTTCTTCTCCACTCGCTCGGACGTCGTCTCGTGTGACGTCCCGTGCGTCAGGACTTTACGATCGTTCCTGCCCGATGCATTCTTTCGACGTCCGTCCCTTTTTCTACCTTTTGTCCCCCCGGATCGCCCACCTTCTTAGCCATCAGCCTCTCTCCGCGTAATCTGCCTTTAATCACCAGCGTTTCGGTTTAAACGAGCACGGCCCGGTCCGCGCGCGACGCATCTAAGGTCGCTTTTATTGTACCATAACGCGTTTGATCCCGACGTCAGCGAGACTTATTCGGTCCATTAAGAAGGCCGCAGTTCCGCGAAGGGAAAATAACACGTATCGCCGCATCCTTTTGCCCGATAAAAATGGAGGAGCGCAAGGTGCCCGGTTTATTACAGGATTACCAAAGTGAAGTGGAAGATTCGTTTAACAGGGGAGATTACAGGGAAGATCTGTCGATGGCGCCGATCATCACGGTTTGATATTTTTGGTTGAGCGTATCCTAGGAGCGAGCCAGCGTGGACGAGGAATCCGTCTCCGGGAGTTAATCCTACGGGAGTACGGTTAATCCTCGAGGATTATGTAACACCGCAGTGTTTAAGCGCCGGGGCCCGAAACTCCGGAACACCTCCCCCGCCCCCCCCCCCCTGTCCTTAGCTTTAGTAAATTTCCCTCGCCGCCCGACTATCCGTGTAGACCTCCACCCCCCCCCCCCCGTCGCAAAAATATTTCCCACCGTCGAAAAATTCGACAGGAATAGGCAATCGGAGGGAAAGCTTCTTAATTAACACCTGTCCTTACGTACCTGGCAAGTGGCTCGCCCAAGCGCGAAAGGTCTTCGAGGAATTCGACCGGGGACCAGTTAAAGCTGCGCCGTATGTGCATGCATTTCGATGAAAAAGAAGCAGCGATCCATCAGCACAAATAAGTAATCGTTCTCGGCTGGTCAAAAGTCCGTTCCTTCGATCGTTAATCACAGATAAGCCGAGCGCGATCACGGAGCCCGCGTAACGGATTTCTTGCGGGCTTATAATATTTATTGCGCGACCTTAATGACTTCCGATCGCTGGAAGATTCATCGAAGCCGAACGGCGACGCGTGTTCGCGCTGCCAACGAAACTCGGCTGCGTTAGATATGCCAGCATCGGGAAAAAGGAGCAGGAAAATGGCCGATCCCGTGATTGTGTCTCCCTTCGCATGGGATTTTTCAGCCGCTGCCGACACCATAAGCGCAATTACCGATCTGCGATCGGCTTATCTGACCGGGCAGATAACATTGCGACCGGTTGCCAGCTTTATTTACCTGTTAGGTTTCCGCGAACCGGCTGGCGGGTCGTGGTATCGGCTTGAAAATTTCACCGGAAGCGCCGTGTCGATGACAAACGCCCGCGCATCTCGTTAATTAGTATCGGCCGGCATTAACGAGCTCCAGGAAGCCGATAAGAGGCGCGCCGGCCTACCTCGTAGTTTCTAGTAGTTCGCCAAGGGAGATAAAGGTAGGCGACGCGGCTCAAAGGCGAACGCAAAAGCGTTCCTGCGCGCGTCCCCCTTCCTTTATTTGCCCTCTTTTCCGCGGATGAATACCGAGATTATTCTGTATCGCGTAGATCCACTTAGATTAAACGCGATAAACAGAGGATCGGTCGAATTCTGGGACCTCTCTCTCCCTCTCTCTTCTCTCTCCCTCTTCTCCACCATCTTGCTCTGTTACGTTTCTAATTTCCCTGCGCCATTCCATCGAATTCCATGCGAAGGCAGCTTCCCAGAAAGCGGTATCTTTCGCTTTCCGTTTTCAACCCTTTGCGTCTGGCGCTTTTGCTTCCGAGAGCTGCGCTATCTCTGCCCTTTGGCAACATAGATCGATTTAGGATAGCTCGAATCGTTATTCCTCGCTCCACGAGTATTCTTGGATCTGCGCTAAACCGAAGTTACCGCCGCGCCGCTATCCGAGCGTGTATGTAGGTACGAATTTCGGGGCTTCTACGAAAGCCTGTAGGAAGATTAAGACGTGTCTCCGACGGTCATCGGCCACGTTTAATCCTCCGTGAACATTCACGAGCGGACGATGGACGTTGACAAATCGGCGTTCACGCCAGCTTCAGAAAATTGATCGATTCCCAAACGACGGGCGAAAGAGAAAATCGAAAGAGCAGCCTCGCTGCTCGGCTGCTCGGTATGCAGGTCTGTCCCATTTCGTGGCTCGTTAGAAATGACATGGCGGCCGTGCGGTTCGCTCCTCCGAAGGGTCTTGTGGCCACGGGAGTGGAGCAGGAGAGGCCAAGAGTCCCGGTTTGATGAAATGGTAGCCGAGTAATTGAAATCTCGTGTTCCTCACCGAGTCGATAGGACGTCCAGGGGCCCCTGGCCTCTCTCCTCTCCCCTCCTCCCCCAACGCCCCTTCTACGTGGCCCCGGTGCTTCTGTTATTCTTTCGGCCGAGATATCCGGATCCGTTCACATGTCACGTTCGTGGAACGCGAGCAGCCAGGTAGGGCCCCGTCCTAAGTTACCAGCCACAGACTATAAGCCGATTATATCCTCCCAAATATTGAGACGTGCCTGCTGCACATCCAAACCAGCCCCAAGAATCGACGGGATTGTCCCTCGACGAAGGGAACTCCGCGATTCCTCGATCGTCAAACACGCGGATCACTCCTGTTCTGCGATGTTGTAATTGTCTGGTTGTATTCTTTGATGATGCAGACGCAAGGCGGCTGATTATATACATAGGCAGCGTACATGAAACGAAACGCGAGGATACTTTTACCAAGATAATGAACGACGTCGTCGGGATTAGACAGCAGAATCGGCACGCATGTTGTCGTACGCGAATGACTATCGCTAAAGGCGTTACCTCACGAACTACCAGGCCACTCCGGTTCTCGTCACGAACGAGGAACGCATTATTCACTGGATGCTCGCGAGAGCGTAACTTCTTTCGCTGACCTGTCTGCCGATGACCAAGGAACGGAGGGAATCGTCGCCCGGGGAATACAGAAAATTGAAACGTTGGCGAAATAAAAAGTTAGCGAGCTGACGTGAACCGCCGATACGATCGTGGATACGATTTTGCGCGGTATTCGCGTTCCGTGCCGGAGCCCGCGAGAGACAAAGCCCCTCCGCGTCTTAAATTATGATTCATGGCCGAGCCACCCGGTTGAAATTGAAATTCAGGAGAGTGTGTCGCGCCAGTTTTTCGACTCCGCCGATTCCCAGGACGGCCGCGTAAACGTCCACGGAGCAAACATAACGTTATCGGGCGATCGCCGCCGCGCCGTTTCCACGAAACACCGTTTGACTTGCCAATTTACATAATTTCACGCGCGAATAAAACCCGCGTAATTCTCGACAATAGCCCGACGAATATCAATACTTTTCCCGAGGGAAGGTCGTGGAGATTCACAAATGAAAGGACGAATAACCTACTCCTACTTGGAACGCTCGCCCTCCGGTAGCGCAAAGTAACGTCGGCCCCCCTTGTGTATTTTTAAAATCGCGAATGGTATCATCGCGTGCTGGGATACCCTTGAATCCGTTAAATTTAACGTTTCGCCGAGAAATGTTTAACCTCACCCGCTACAGGTAGATTAATGAATAAATAAATTGCCGACAGCACGTTCTTATCGCTTTCGCCGTGATCTACTTACACTTTATCTACATGGCGTTTCATTTATCACCCGCGTGCCCCTAAAGCTTCGTTAAAATTCCCTCGAAGGCTACGAAAATGTTGCGTCGCGACACGGGACGCTCGAAACGCACGGATGAAATTTGGGGCGGCTTGTGTTGAAGAGTACAATCCAACACCTTCGGGGCTCGAGACAAAAAAACTCTCTTTATCGAAACGATCGAGGTGGCAGGTATCGGCAGTAACAGGCGCATCGACGCGATACAATCGTGATCGGGAGCGGAAAGGGTGGGTCGGGGAAACGTGTGGACCGATCGTGTGTTTCACGGGGTCCCAGTCAGCCGTGGCAGCAGATGTTCCGAGATTCTTAAAGCGTTTTCACCGGTGCCATGGCGAGAGTAAAGACTGTCCGCCTCATACCTACCTCCTTCCGTTCGAGCGGAATCGTCAGGGACGGTTGTTCGACGCGCGATTCTTTGCCCGGCCTCCGCCGCTTCTTGCACTTCTTTGGACTCCCGTGAGCTCCCCTGAACAGTATTTAACCCGCACGATAAATTAAACCGGACCCTCTTTCCGGCTCGCTCGAGCGAAAGTATTTAAACTCAAAACAAGCCGGGAGTCGCGCGAGGCACCGCGAGCCGAAACGCTCGGCCGGAATTAATCCCGAAGCTCTGTTACCTGTGCGAACTCGCTCGTGCGAGTAAACCACGTACAGAAGGAGGAAACGTGCAAGCGAGCCGTGTCTGTCCCCGCGTCCCGGATTCCCTTTACTTTAAACGCAATGGAAATTCGTCGCCACCTTCTTCTTATCAGAGAGCTGGCGATCGATGGGCCCGCTTGAAACGTAGCGCCCGAGCGTTAATTATGAGCATACTGTGTTTTCTCCGTATTTAATTGCACGAGTGGAGGCGCGGAGCGGTCCGCGCGAAAATGTCACGCACTATGGCACAATTATGCAAAACGAGCGACGCGATAAAGACGTTTTCGAGCAACGCACGGATCTGATTATGCAAACGCAACCGGTTGCGTAAACCCTGGCCATGAAGTTACAAGGAAGACGTACCGAGTAATTACTATGTTGTATTTTTGCCGTCAGATCTCCGCGGCGCGTTCATTATCCAAAATATTCACAGAGAGTTTCGGTTATCCTTTGTAAATACCAGATCTGACTGCTACTGCATACCAACGGCTGCGATTTTACCGGCAAAGGGGTTCTTCGTTCGCCGTTTAATTATTCCACGAGATAAATAATTACCTTCCGAAATATCCCCGGCAAGCGGGTATTTTCAGAGGGAGGGAAAAGCGTTTACAGTTTCGTTTTACAGACGTAACTAAGTTTCGATTCGTACTCCAGGATGATTCAGTGCATGGCACAGTGGTAAAGCACGTGCAAGTGGAGAAGACAGAGCGGGAAAGGTTTCAAGCAACTGACTGCTATGCCTAACATGAAGCATGAACAAAGAATTTCAATCGCACTAGCCAGCAAGATGCTGAGAAGGAATTTTGCAGAAAAAGTTTATGAACACCCCAAGTGTGAAGCCAAAGCGCGAAGGCAAGTGAAACGTTTGCAAGGGTGAAACGGAGGAGAAATCACGCATCTTCTCTACGGATTACGGAGATGGTGGCGAAGTATAACATTTTACAGGAGGAAGCACGTAGAACGGTAACGGTAACGCACGTAGATGGGCAGGGACAGGAACTACATATGCCCCGTGCAACATTCAGAACGCGAACGGAAACTCGGGCACCCCTATAAAATTGTAAAATAATTTTCAGCGCAAACCTCCCCACACTCCCACCCAACCTGGCGCTGTTTTAAATCCGGCCACGCTTCCCGAAATAATTGAAGCACGCCCACACGCCCACGCGACGCAATCTCGTTACGATTTTATTGCGGCTTACGCTCCGATTTTATCTCGTTCGAACGATTACGCGACCGAAGGATCCCTCTGTTTCGGGGCTCGCCCACCTCTTTCTTTTCCACCCGACGATCCCGCTGCACTTTACGACACCGCGATCCCGTGTTTTCGTCGACGTGCCTCCACGCGCGTTGTTCCCGTTTCTACAGACACCGAGGGCGTTAAAATTTCTCCGTTAAAATGGCGCTATTTAAGGGCAAGTCGCCGAGGCAATCAACTTACAATTCGAGGGAATGTTTCGACGGTGAACTGGATATTTCAGAGTGAAGTAAAAACACTGCGAAAAGCATCCACAACAGGGAGCAAAGAGACTGTTTCGTTTGGTCAGCGCATGGGAAACGAAAAACACCGCGCGTTAATTAAAAAGTAATAAGCTCGTTGGCCAGCCGGCGTTCATCGACGCTGCGCGCTCTCGAAACGCGCGATCGACTTTGTTTTCTTTTAATTTCACCCAGTTTCGGGCCGCAGCGTAATAATAATGTCCTGTTGAACTTTCGCCCCGATAGCTGACGCTTTATGACCCCGGTTATCTGTAACAGAAGTTGCGAAACGAAAGAGAATCCAGCCAACTCCTCCTCCACTTGGAGTAAAAGAGATAATGGACGATCACCGCGGAAGTGGTTGGCTCCGCGACGGCGATAAATTCCGCGAATATTATTTCACGGGATATCGCGCGATATCTCGAATTTTATCGCGTGCCACGGAGAGCCGCGGAGAGCCGCGACCGGATGGCCTTTTCGATTCGCGCGGCGCCCCGATGTTTTTACCCTTCGACGCGTCAACCCCCCCTCCCCATGAAAAAGCACGTTCCACGCGACTTGGCGGTATCTCGAGGCGGGAGATTTTTACCCCCGCCGGTGTTAATTATCCCCGGCTAATGGAATAACGGATCGGTGCAAAATGACGCTCCATAAATTTCCCATGGCGGAAATCGCCGATCGGGAGTTCAATGGTCCGCGCGCGCTTAAACGTTTTCACTTAATTACGCGATTCGTTCGCGGGGCTGGTCAGCACGCGTTTAACGACAATTTTATGCGCCGCTGAAGTGAAACGGGGCTCTTTTGGCAATTACTCTTTCGATTCGGCTCTTTTGCATTTTGACTTGTTTCGAAATCGTGCATCCTTACCCACGGATACATACACTCAGATGTAAAACGGATGCGAAAAAATTCGTTCGCTAGAAACTTTGCGGATCCATAGGGGAGACCGGGACTAGTTGATACAGACGAATTATCTCGACACCGTATATATGTAGCTTCATTTCAACGGGATATGTGAAGATTGTTGATAAATTCTTTCCTACGATCCAGCGTACGTGGGTGTACCTTGACGTTAGCAATCGTTTTTTAACTGTTTTCGTTTATATAAAGAAAAAGTAAATAGTTGTGTTCACTTTCCAGTCCGTCTTCAGACGATATAAAGAATTTTATAACCCGAACTAATTTGGCATCATATTGAGTCTTTTGAAGGTAAGGTAATTACGTTTCGTAATTATGTTTATATGCTCTACATTTTTTTATGGACATGTTTATGCATAATGACTTCCTGTGGGGTAAGTTGATACGGTTTCTCTGGGGCATGTTGATACAGTATATTAATTTTCCCCGACTACTTTTAATTGAATTTTTTCTTTATATTTCTTGGAAAATGGTGTGAAATTATATCAAAAAGACAAATCGTGGCGAAATATCGTAGGATGTTTTGGAAAAAGCATGTGCCGAAATAGAAAAAGGCTCAATATTATTAAGGCCATGCAGAAAAATATACAATCATGACACAATGAGTTTATTAAGATATAGTAATCAAAAGAAGAAGACATCTCATGTTAAAGTGGGATATTCCAGACATAAAAAAAATAAAAATAAAAATGTTTTTCTAGGTATGTTTGTTTAAAAATCTGTTTGATCTTTGACTTTTTGACTGTTGAAAAGGTATTTAGATTGAAATTATATTTTTCAAATTTATTAGTTGCCTCGCAGTGGGGTAAATTGATACACATTGCCTTCGTCCAAATAACATTTTTTCATTCATTTTGTATGTACTTTCTCCAGTTTTCGCTTACTATATATTAAAGAGGAAGGACCAGAAAACGATGCAAAAGGATATTGTCCCAGGCCGCAAATAAAGTGAGGTTATCTCTAGCCTAAAGTGGCCAGATGTCAACGCATGAAGTGACTTGCGCATGGTGGCGTGAAATCGTATATAGAAATACATTTTTCGCGTACAGAATTTTTTTTCGATAAATATGTTAATGTTTTATGAAACCAGAAACGTTTTTTCTACATAATAAAAAAACAATAATGTAGATTAAAACTCTAGTTCTTTCAATATTAACGATTAACCAACGATTTGGCCATCTGCTGGGCTCTGTCCAGCTACTGGTCTTTTTACCCTAATTGATTCAAACAAAAATGAAAAACGATGAAAACTGAAAAACGTATCAACTTGCCCCGGTCTCCCCTACGCCGAATGGCGCTATCGGGCGAGGGGTTGCCTCTCGTTAAACGATTTCACGATTCACACGAACGAAAACTAATTATTGTTCATAACGATGACCGGGGAGAAAGAAGGGGCCGGGAGCTGTGTGTCGTCGAGTCGTAAATGCGGAAATTATTTCGTCCGGGGCCGGGGCCAACAAATTTTCGCGCAGCGGCGTTTTTAATTTGCCTGATCGCCGCCATTAATTAGTTTGTTAACTGTAGCGTGGCTGCGCCCCCCGGTATCGTTCTCATCCGGCCACGCTACATCTCGACGGCGCTGCGCGTACCCCGAAAAACGCGCCGCGATCAGGCGACGCGTCGCAGCCGTTTTGTTTGCCGCGTGGCCGTCCCGGACAGCGGGAAGCGAAAGGCGAAAAGTCATTCCGTCGAATGACGGAGATCTCGGAGGATGATTGCACACGGTGAAGCAAGGATGCTGCGTGCCCCCGTGCAGCGTCTAATGAGGCTAGACCGCCCTGCAGGCGAAATCCTGGCTGGTCCGTCGCGGGGACTCCTCCCGAGGAATCACCGCAGGCCCGGGGACCCTCTGCTCCACTCGTATTCTCGTATGCGAGAATCCAGCCGGCCCCTCCAGCCAGTTGTAAATAGTTATTCGGAATGACAGTTGTATTTCGCCCGGGCTCGGGAACTTCGTCGCGGGGGAGCTCAATGTTCGCCTCCCTTCTTTTTCCCTGTTTACTCCTCGTCCTTTCACCATGGGGCAGGGGGTTGCCACTCTGACGGGTCGCGACACGCATCGAGACGCGGGATATGTAGGGCCCCTGAGCGGGGAGGGTAGAGGACTGAAGACGGGGGAAAAGAAGGGGAGAGAAGAAAAGCAGATGAGGCCAGTTGGTAGGAGGAATATACAAATGTGGATTTGGTGGATCGTATCTTTGAGTTGGCCAAGTTTATCTTTTGTCTCTCGACCAACTCCCTCTCCCCCCTACTCTCTCTCTTTCTCTCTCCGGGCTGCGTTTCGATCGAGAAACCACCGGTTTCTTATTATTCCCCCGCCGTGCGCCATTGTGCCAGCCGGACAAAGCGCCACGAAACCGACCCCTGCCTTATCCGCCCGAGATATTCGGCAATATCCGAATGAACGCTCGACCGGATAGACATGCTGGAAAGGGACACGGCCCGGATAGGACGTATTAAAAGTAGAAAAAGGAGATTGCGGTAGGCCGGACCGCGAGGGAAACTCTGCGATGCTGGGGAGGATAACCTTGCATCGGGGCAAAACGTAATTAACGCTCTGGTTGTAATTGTCGTTGGTAGGAAGTGCGAAGGAACTTGTCTACCATGCGACAGCAAATGGCTTTCCTAGCTTAGAGACAGCCCCTGCTGTGATCCCCATGATAAATAATCGTAACAGAATCGTTTTGGCGAATTTGTAAAATCTCGAACACGAGAGATACAGAAGGACATTATGGAGAGAAGCATACTGTTCTGGATTCTTAATTCTGGGCCAGAGTTCGTCGGTTATTATCACGGCATACTTGCCAGAGCGCATCAAGTCATCGAGCCGCTTAAGCAAAGCCGGTGGCACGTATCGACACGGTAATCATAATATATGTACGAATGTTCAGCGTACTGGAATCTAGCGTTACTGACAAGAGATGCCTACCTCGTGACCGCGATCCAGGCCTCCCGCTATCTTCGGTATTCATAGTCGGAATCGTGTTTGAGCGACGTCACCGGCTCACCGACGATCGAGGGAATACGAAGAGCTAAGCAGCGAGGCCTCTGTCGATCACTCCTAAATCGCCCCGACAGTCGTCCGTTTCGTTAATTTGTCCGTTACTGCATACATTATTGTCAGACATCATCACGGAGCGAATCCGTGGGCAGCGCTCGACTTGTTGTGCTTGCTTCAACCGAAGCTGTCAATGTTCCCGGTTCCCCTTACAAATTTCGTTGCGCAAGCGTTAGACGCCGAATCCCACTGTAGGTACCCGTGTTATATTAATGTTCCCCCTTTTACCAATATATCATCGGCACTCGTTGATCAAATGGTTTCTTAGCAACATCATTTATCTAGCATCCATCTAGCGGTCCCATGTGTTGTTGGGCCGATCACGACCTGGCGGTACCCTACTGTGGCATCGAGCGATTAAAATCATTAATCCTTCCTACAATTTCAAGACATTACGCGCGCGAGATTCGAAATGAGCGAGCGAGAGGAATTAAATCGATCCACGGCAGCCTGGCGAGCAGACTCGTGAATTCCCTGTTTCGAGGCCGAAACTCGGGGCAACACGCAGGATTCTGCAGTTACGAGTGCACAAACGACCGCGTAACCTCTGTCCGCAATAACTCTCGGTCACTCTTACGCTTTGTTCTTCTCTCCTACGGCCACCATCTTCGTCTGTCCTTCGTTGGCCTCTCTTATGCTCGCCGGAGGTCCGAGGAAACCTGCCCCACTGGTCCACTGCCGTTGCTTCGAGGCTGGGGCTCCTCTGCTCGTCTACCGTTTACACGGGCAACACACTGTTCCTGGCCCCTTACCGGCCTTGTTGTCCCGATACTATCGCCGAACACACGTGGACACGTTTTGTCTTCTAATGATCCAAATAGAAATTATTCCGGGCCGCCCCCGTAGCTCGACCCTCGACGTCGCGAGCAATGGCCAAGGAGAGCATTCTGTCTGATGCAGAATTGGCCGATACTTATCGAGATCAGGGCTGCTTGTGCATCTTTCTGATCGATCGTTCAACAGATCGCCTGGCTTCGTCGAAGAATTGCGCAAAGGACACTGCTAAATCCGTAAGGATGATGTCGGACCGAAGAGATCGCTACCTCCCCTTGTCAGATTAACCTGGTGATATTCAATTATAGGATGACTAAACCTTGCCCGAGGTTCATAATGATTTACCGGTTTCATGGTTGCCTGCAGATCCTTTATTGCCCGAGTGTCTCGAATACCAACTAAAATCCGCATGTTATTTCAGCCGCGGTGGCAGGCAGGAATTCCAGTCACGGTGTTTAGCTCGACAAGGAGACGCATATCAAGCCGCTTACCGAAATTTCCTCGCGATGAGACGTTTTAGTGGCTCGTATCACTGCGCAACAGCCCCCGCGTAGTACCGTGAAACAAAACAAACCACCCATGTGTTAGAGAGAGGTCCCAGGCACGCGTGTTTACGTGGCCCGTCGAGGGAAAGACGGCGCGAAGTCGGCAGGCCAGGAGGGAAAGCGGAATACACACGGGGACACTGGCGGAGAAACAGAAGCCATTTTACGGTTGCCGTTTGCACAGAACAAGTGGCATCCAGCCGCGGAAGCACGAATGAAAAAGCGCAGAAGGGAAAGGAAAAAGGGTGGCCGTAAATTTAAAACAGCCGTGCACGCACGCGTGGCAGTTTGTCGTTCGCGTAGACGACGACTTACCGAGCGTGCCCCTTCCACGAGTGGCCCAGGAAAAAGGGGACAATATATATAAATACTAGCTTTACTACTCGGCTTCCCCCGAAATTTAGATTCTGATTTTATAAAAAAAAATTGCTGAGGCAAATTTCGTGATCCTAGAGTTTATCGTTCGAAATTTTTTGGGCGACAGACAAACACACAAAGCTTTCTGCTTTATATATTAAGATTTCTCCGATTGTTTCCGATCTCATAAATAATCCCTGACGTAAATCGCCACAGAGGTCCATCTATTATCTTTCCTCCCGTTCGTCATTTGCTTCGCTATTCATCCCGTCGACTTTCAGGCCAGTGGACATCCTAATTCACCATTCTTCCTCGACAGATATCGGTACCGCTTCGACAATCGTCGGTTTCCCCAAACTTGATCGCAACGTTGGCCCGACTACATTGCCGGGGCGGATGCAAATTGTCCACGGAAATCTCAGTCCACGCGAATGCCCGAAGGAGGGCGCGGGGAAAAAAAAGGCAAAGTAGAAGCGAACTGTCGTAAATTCGGAGCAGACTACGAGAGCACGCGTGCCACTCGCTCGTCCATATCGGAAGCAATTTACAAACACGTATGTGGCACGTGGCAGGAAAAAGGCCCGCCGTGCTGTTCCCGAAATCCCTCCGCGCCCGTCTCTCTGTCGTCACTACCTTTTGGTGTACTTTGGCGTCGCCATAAATAATGCCCGTAATTCGCCACCCTAGTCGTGCCCGCCTCGTATCCTCTGCATTCTACTTTGTCTTTTAATGCCTTCCGCTCTAACCGTAGATTATTATTTTGATATATAACGCGGGGAGAACGCCGAGACGGCGGGCGGGGGTGAAGTCAACCCCATTTCACGGTGCGCGAGCCAGCCTCCTCTGGCCGGTTCGAAAATCATAGAAGCCGTCTGCCGCTTACGTTTCACCACGCGAAAGAATAATCGCGTTGGTCGTTTGCTCGCTAAATGCGACCCGCGTATCGCAACAGCCGCCGTGAGCGTATCTCGGTAAACGCTTTAAGAAAATTGATCGCTCGAAATTACGCGATTCGCCCCGCGAGTCAATCGATTAATTAAATTGCACTGGAATCCCGATGTACTGTAGCGATCGCGAGATAAAGCTGTACGATTAATTCGCCGCTCCGTGCGAGACATTTGTTATTAACCGTTGGAAACACGGTTATTTATCGCGGCCGTGATCCGCGATTCTTTATTGTGGGATAATATTTGTTCTGCGTGAAGTTTCAATGAGTCCCGATGTCGCGTATGAATGTATAGGTACGTCGCGCGTGCGTAAGGCTATATCGCGGGGCATAATATTGCAATTCTGTTATCGATGCAACGTCCGTCATTTATTAAACTTTTATGCGAGAGGCACAACTAAACGCCTTTAAAGCCCCATTAAGGCTCGTTAAATTTATTACGCCCGCGTAACACGATTCGGCAATTTACAACGCGCGTAATGCCTTTAAACGGGCCCTGCGTTTATTGCTTGTTCGAGCAATCAAAAGTTCGTTTAACAGGTGTTTGGGGAAACATGGCTACCGTTGCCGTTTATTTAGAAATTTCCCGGCCGTTAAGCTACCAATTTGCTTCACGGTAACGTATGCAGAATTTCCCGAATCTGGCATCATCTTTTAATATCTCTGAAACGCAACCAGTGCTGCCTATCAGCAATGGCATCCTCGTAATTCCCGCCGTGTATTGCACACTGATAAACAATCACCGCGAAACAGTCGCAGGATTTTAAGACTTTTCAAGCTACATGCCCACCCTAGTCCGCGAAAGCGAACTCGCAGTATTCAAACCCCCGAAAGAGGGTGGCTGACGTGGCGCAAAATAGAAACGGCAATATTTTGAGTGCTCTGAACGCACCCCCGCGTTAAACGTCCCTCGAAAACGCTCCTTTATTCGTCGATCAGCGAGGCACGAGGAAATCGTTTGGCAAGCTCCTCGAATCGTTTTCACGATGGCCGCTCGTGCGAGCGCGTGTCACACGTGCACGTGGCATTGGAGCGCGACGCGGCGTGCGTTAACTCGCCGAGCTTCGAGAGCACAACACGCGGCCTCTGTACGCGTCGATGCGCTCCTATCGATGCTGAAGAATAACGCTCGTCGACCGCGTGTACCTACGATCTGAATATTTACGGGGCCAAGTACGGGACTATCGACCGGGGGGGGGGGGGGGGTGTAGAGGCTCGACGCCGTTGAACATAATTTATCCAAGCCGCGGTACGCATTGGGACCGGCGACGCTGTTGTTCCCGGAGATCGGTGATCGTCCTCGAAAATTGCTTCCCGATTTTCCACCCTGCAACCGCCGCGCGTCACGCCAGAGACACGCGATCCTGCTTGACGAGTTTGTCGCGCATTATCGAGCCGCTCCACGAGGTCGGAAACTTGGCTGGAAAAATCCGACGGCGCGTGACCTTTCTCGATTAATCGAGTTACAGGGAGGGGCGGGGGTGGCGCGAGGCCGAGGGCAGAATTAATCATTTGTTCGTGGTACACGGATCGGGGGTAATCGTTAAACCGCGAAAGCGCGTTGAACGCGGAGGATCGAACAAGAATGGGCGGGCGAAATTTGAAACCGGCACACGGCCCAAGAGTATTTAAAGCGGAATAAATCGTAAAAGCGGGAATCGGCGGGGGTGTATAAGTCGGCGGGGCTCGTAAACGTCGCCTGGAAATGAGTCGGTTTTATTCCCCGATATAACCTTCTTTCGTGAGAACAATACGGTTTATCTGATACTTTCCAGAGAGAAACGTTTCCGTGGCGCGATAATGATCTCGCATAAATACGGATCATAATTCCGCTTATTCCGCGGCCTCGAAAGAATGTATTGTTGCCACGAGCGACCGGGGGCCGGTTGATTGGCACGGCCGGTGATTACCACGATTGCGCCGATTGTCTTTGTGAAATTATGTCGAACGTAGACGCCCGATCGCGGCGGCCAGTCTCCAACGCCGGTTTCTCCGTTCGCTGTTTCCTTTTTCCCCGTCCCCAGACATTATCAGGCTGCTCGGTAAATTGAAAATGAACTCGGGGAACGGAAATCCTGACCATGTAGCCGGGTCGTAGGAGAGCGTTGAATGGAAATCGCTCGATCGATCTGAGATAACCGTCGCGTTTAACGCGTCCCACTACCTTTTCTTTCCCGCTCTCCCATCTCGCCCCGTTCTCCTCGCGCCGGTTCCATCGCTTTCCGCCCCGCTCGGTGTTTCGCGATTTTAAGCATTCGCGCGGGTATGCACGGAACTGTCACGGAATCGTGGATTACACAGGGCCGCGCAAAGTTGCCGGTCGGGGACGTTCATTTCGGATTCCAGCCGATAAAATCAAAGAACGCGGTCTGCGGCGCGAAACACGTTGCGCCGCGGCGGAATGCTCGATGACCGAAAAATTCAATGTTCTAGAAATACACGCGGTGGCCCCCGCGAGTGATAATGCGTCGAGAATTATTGCGTCAGCGGCTGCGTCCGACCGAAATGTCGCGGGTTCCTCGAGCGCCGCGAATGTTTCCCATTCCGTCCCCGTTCAAAAGGAACGACCGATGGCATACGATACTCCGAGCCGTAAAACAACGTATGCCCGTCGCGAATGTACCCTCTTCCTTAGCCCCACTGCAAGTGCTTCCTTTTTATTGTTCTCATCGTTAATTAAATGACTCCGCTGGCTACGTAATCGCGCTAATACACCAGCGATTTCTCCTCGATACGACCGGCCGCCGCCTCTCGCCTTTTACTGTTCCGCGATATAAAGGCTTTGATGGCCAAGCCGAAGTGACTGCGGTATCGTGGCACCAGATGAATTCGACAACACGCGAATTTTGCTCGTAAAGAAACGACGATCAAATGGGAAGGTGCCACTTGCTTCTACATTCGTATTATTTCATATGAAACTCCATGGAATATCGAAGAATGAACATTTTCGTACATCATTGCACGCTCGATCGTGAATCTCTCGCCGAAATTCCGCCAAAACCACCGTGGCTCACTCCGACGACATAAATCGAACTATTTTATCGTGCATCGGAAATTATCGTGGCCTCTTGTCGGCTTACCTTCCTGCGGAGCCGAAGATCACGTCGAAGATGCTCGCGTGAGAAACGCAAACTGCAATTACGAGCGGGCGTGCGCGCACGACATTTTACGTCTTCCGTCCCCCTCTCAAATTCCATCACCTCTCTCGTTCATACGCGCGGCACATTTCTCTCCTCCTCGCTGCCCCTCTGTTCTCGCGTTTCTGCGCCCTTCCTCTTTTCTCCCAGCATCAGCACGAAAAAAGTTACGACCGCCACGTAGGAGCTGGCGCGTCCGTAAAGCGCTTGCTTTTTAGCGGTGCGAGCGAAGATTTTTTTAGGGTAATGCCGCGAACGATTTTTGCGAACCCCGAAATTTCCTGCCAAGACTTCGTGCACCGATACCTTTGCCGTGAACTTTTACTCGGTAAGCCTGTATTGCCTGACGAGCTTACCATTCACGTATCGAGGATTCCGTTTAATTTCAAGCAAAGTTTTACGGGTACCTAATCTTCCGAGCTCTCGTATCTCCTTGGTGTGATTGATTATCGCGACGAAGAGGCGGAGAAGCTTCTCAGAAAGTCGAGGTATCGATGCCCGAGAAATTTCGAATAAATTTCCTTCAGCCCCGCAACTTCTTGACCCGAGGAATTTATTATAGGCCTCCAGTTTCTCGCGTCGCAATTTTTCCACCGACGCGGTGTAATAAACTTCGCGCAACCTACTAATCGCGTAACGGGGCATATTAATCGAACTCGACGGATCGATTGCGAAACCGCAATGCGGGAAGCGGTTGGAATTGCAGGTGTTTTCAATTGACCCGATGCGTAATAAATCAGCGGCTGTTTTCCTCTCGGAATTCGCGAAAGCCTGGCATTGGTTGAGCTGGGTGTGAACGTTTTGTTTCAATGGCTGCACGCCGTTCGGACGAGCGCCAGAACACGCACTAATTTTCAAAAGCGCCTGTGAACTTTTCACGCTTGGTCTCAAAGAGAATGTTTTCTCTACTCGTTTCACTGGGTACTGATCTCGAAACTATTTCCAGATAATTGCGATGGGATACGGGGCTCACGAAGTCATCTAATGAGTTTATATTCCGATCGAGCAACCTTTAACCTCAATTCTCACGAGTCCTTTCTGAAGCGATGCAGTTGAAATATTTTGGGACAGTTCCAGCGTGTGACCAACAGTTCCGACTGCTGTAGGGATTCTATTGTTCCAATTTTTTCGTCCCTCGATATTGCAGAGTTAGATATCCATCGTTGTCCGCCTCATCGATTTCTCCTTCTCACATTTCTGAAAGTCAAATTCAGGCGGTGCAGCAGCTTCGCCTTGCTGCGGCTCCGTTGCTCTCAGTTTCGACCGGGACACAGACGAGTAATAGGCGATCCCGTGCTTGAAACGGCAAACAGAATCAAATATTGGCAGGGGAGACGCGCGGGTCGGATTCCCCTCGGAGGCGTTGGACGCAACAGCGTAAGAGAAGTTGGCCGTTGCAAGCGGAATGACCGTAAAAGCCGGCAGATTTCAGTGCGTTTACTCGAATTCCCGGTGCCAACGAAGCGGGGGTCGCTTGTATAAAGTTTATCGAACGCCCGATCCTCAACGAAATGTTCCTAGGATTCGTACAAATAAACTGGCTGCCCGTAAATTTATGCATAATAAAGCTCCCGGTGCCGAGGCTGCACGCGTAACGAAAGCCCGCCCGCCCGCCCGAATCCCCATCGCTTCGCCTTCGATCGTTTCGCATAACTTTCCATAAAACCGTCGCGTAAAAGCGTATCCCAGATTAAGCAATAAACTATTTTATCCCCTATCGGCGGGCCGGACGAGCATTCCGCGTGAACATCAGCTGACGGACAGTCCGCATTTCGCAGGCAAACGAGTTCTGGCTGCTAGAAACGCTCTCTTCTTCTTCTTCTTCTTCTTCCTCCACGTCTTCCTCTCCTCGTCTGTCCCGTTCGTGGGCCCCCTTTACTCCTACGGGTTTCTCGGCACCGGGGATCGCACGCAATGCGAGCGACCCTTCCTTATGCGCCCGGAGCCCGAGTTCAATCGCTGAGTGTAATCCAGTCGGTAAAGTGTAAGTGGTTCACCTTGATAGGGCCCTCTTTACCTCGGGGCCCTTCCCTCTCCCTACACCTTCCGATGCACACGGGCCCCTACCACTTTTCGAGCCGTCTCTTAGTCTCTTCCCTTCTCCGCGACCCAGACAATCACCTCGTCTCCTCTCTGTCCCTCTTCGGGCCCTATCATCCCCTCTTACCGTCGGCCTCCTCATTCTCTCTCCCTCCCCCCCCCCCTTCCCGCTGCTCCCCTTACCTCTTCTACCTGGTCGATCGCCCTCCTGTTTCGCCTTCTCTCACCTGTCCAACCGTTCCACGGCATGCATCCCGCTCGCACCTCAAGCCCAATGTGGCCGGCAGGGCCGTGCGTTTCCTCCTTGTGACCCGAGGGCACCACGGGCTGGCCCGCCCATTTGTAGCGCCCATGTCTGCGACCAGCCGCCCGCGGAGCGATACACGAGGAGCGTGCGTTGGCTGTTGCGGGTACCCCGGTTCGGTGCCACCGGCGGATAGGGCCCTCGGCTTTTTCGATTGCCCAGCTCTTTTGTCCTTCGCTCGTCCTTTTGGATATCCCCGTCCTTACGCTCGGATTCCTACGACGCGCTCCCCCCTGACGGATCGGACAAGCTCGTGTCGCAATTTTCATTTCTCCAGGTTTACGCCACCCGATCGGGGCTCGAACATAGTAGGTAATAAGATGATCCCAAGTCGTCGCGTTCTTGTTACGGTTTTTATGACTTCAATTTCTTAAGGGTTTTGCTGTTTTTCTGCTGCGGCGGTGTACTCGAGATTACCGTTCAGCTGGTCGTAAAATATCCCAAGATTTCCTGTGATCCGATCCTGCCATCGTATAACAGCTAAAGACTGGCTGGTGCAGGCAGGTGATTCGATCCTAAGCCATCGATTTGGCCCTGTGCTACTTTCGGCGACATCTATTTCCGGCCCGTTCATCCTCCATCCACCTCATTACTATCTCATTAAAACTCGTATCTAAGCTTCATTTTCCCCATCTTGGAAAACAACTGAATAGCACTGAAATCTCGTTACAGCGTACCCATCTACGAACAGCGCGTTTCACGGAGCACGAAACAAACGGCGGCGCACGCGTTGCGCCCTGTTTAATTAATTCCGACCAATTAGAATCGTTGGGAAAATTATGTCGATATCATGTTAATACTATCTTCCATGGTATCCGTGGAAACTACGCGGCGAATCGATGCCGCGAAACCACCTTTCAACAGTCAATTAGTTTCTGCGATGCGGAGTCAAACCGCACCGCGGGATATCGGTTGCAACAGTCGTGCTAATTATACACCACGTTTCCAAGTTACGATTGGGTTTTGGCCTGCAATCTCAGTTTTGATCTGCGGAACGTCCGCTTTCGAAGTGACTTAGCCAAAGTGTGCCAGCGGACGTCGGTGTTGGTAGCGACGACACGGCGATGCTTAAAGGTGGTGGTCATCCCTGTTCCCCGTCCGAGATTCCTCTCTCCCCCCTGCAACTCCGCGCTGCCGATGGACCGACACGACCGCAGATGCAAATCTCCTGGATCGCTGGATATTCGCGAACACCCCGATGGGGTATTTTGTCTTACCCGACAGCGGGATTAGATCGGAATGAAATTTATTTTCAATCTTAATTTATGCTTCCCTCCTCTGCCCATCTCACATTTCGCGCAGTCAATTAACTTTTAAGGAACGCGAAAGATTAAAGACCCCGGAACGCTTGCAGATTTCCAACAGCCGGTACGCAAGATGAAAAACTTATGATTCAAGCCCCAAATTTAGCGCGAGATACGCGGTATGAATAACAATAAAAACATTAAGAACAATGCGGTGGAATGGTCCACCATGTGGAGTATCGATGACGCGGTTCAGATCTACTGTACATGATACGACTGATACACGACGCAATCTCAATCTAGAGATTCGCGCATCCTCCGACCGGTGTACGGTCGTCTTATCGGTTAAAGAAACGCGGACCTTGTACGCCAGATGTAGAACCACGCCGGGAACATGTTTATCTGGCGAGATAAAGCCGAAATTTCGCCAGTAAAAGGACACGGGATTAATTCTTCAAGTGCTGCGCCCCAACAACGGGTACGTAAAGATATCCCCGTGGCTTTCCAGCTAGAACATGCAGAGGATGGAATCTGTTTTCGCGGCAGGAAGCAAGAGCCCCCCGACTTATCTCTCATCTTTACGCGACCTGGGAGAGAAGAAATGGTTTATCGATCGGCCATATCAATAACGATCCCATTACGAGCGCGTACTAGAGGATCACCTAGCCAGGCTGTTTCGTTCGGTTCAACAGGATGCACGCACAACAATTTCCTCGCGTTACGTGACGCGATCCCGATTCATTGATTCGCACGATCGCCGGCTCGCATCTCGCGGATCTACTGGCGCGCCTGCGTGTGCGTGTGAGATTGCAAGCGCTTACATGCGTTCCCGTGGTACACGTAGAAATATGTAATACAAGGCGTACCCGTCCGAGAGAGGAGACGTATGCGTAACTTAGTGTCGACCGGACCGATCGGATACGATCGCCGGTCGCGATAACATATGATTGATAAATCGATTCAATCGCTAACACGCATCGCGGCAGGTAGAGAGCGGTTACTAGCTACCTTCGACGTGTTATTAGGAACGTCTCGATGCGCGTCATACGAGAACGTCAATTATCCGACTACCGACCGACGAGGCCTCCTTCGAACCCACCCCACTGCGGGCACCTGCTAATTTCTTCCAATAACGAAAACTCGTGCGACCGTCTTGGAAAAAGTGTCGCCCAAGGACGACCGCGTTGGATATGAATCGAGATTGATCCATGCCAGAGCGCTACGCGGCTCCAATTTATCGAACGTGGTGCTCGTTCGGTGATAGTTTATGGAACCAAGTATTTGCAAAACGATCGACTCACCTCGTAGATTTGTAAGAAACAATGGAAAGAACGAAGGAACGACTGATAAATCCTGCGCACACTTGTTGGCGGCAGGCAGTTTAGCTATCGAACCACAGAGCAGGGTTTCAGTCGGGCTTTAGTCGGCTGGAATTGTGTAGGCAGGGAAGAAACCAGAACGGCGAATGGTGGGCAGACAGGATGCTAAACTATGCTCCAACTAATTATCGAAGTTCCGGAAGAGTCAGCGAAACCATTACACATGCGATATTTATAAAGTCAAACTATTCGCCACCAGTCTGCTCTTTTTTCCCCTATATACCTCGACTGGCGAGTTAGCGATCTGCGAAAGTTCACCGTGATCTAATACGAGCTGTCTAAGCCGTCAGAAAGTTTCCCGTAGGCGCCTTTTTAGTACCAGACGATCTGAACTTTTGGGGTTTCCGGTTACCCTCCGGCAGTGTTGATTTAATTAAACAGATTGTTGCAATTTCAACACCGGTCTATTATTATTCACCGTTCCGATTAGCCTTGCAAACGAAAAATCGTCGTTAATTTCAGCCACGCAGCGCAACCGCCAGCTCCCGTAGTTAACCTTGTTAGCAACAACAAATAGGAGTCGGCGTGTTCAGCGCTTGCGGTAGTTGCATCGTAACTTGGTGTAACTTCGGCTTCAGCATCGACTACATCCACTACATCTGTCGATGTAGCTGGCTTGTCAGCGAGCAGCGGCTGAGGCCCAGCCACCGTGAATACTTTTTATCAGGACCAGGTCTCGATTAAAACTTGGCCACGGCGATTGATCTCGATCCACCCTGCTTACATACAATTTTCCATGTCCCTCAACGTCCCTTTTTCATCCGCGCAGTTACTCCCCATTGTCGACACGTTCGACGAGCTAGTCGACGTCCACCGGACAGGCTCATTAATCGAGCGCTCCTTGGCTACCGAGGCCAATCACAAGGCAGCCCGCTTAAGTGCGAGCTTCTTGTACCCCTACGTCCTATTGCGGAATTTCGCCGATCCTCGTACGGTTCGATCCGGCGAACGTGCCGCGTAGAACAGCCTGGTAAATGATTCGACGTGTCCGGCCGATTCGCAGAAGCCGCGGATTCCAGTCGATCCATCGTCATCCCCTTTTCAGTCCGCGACGTTGGACGCGTGTTCTTCTCAATCCCGAAGAATCGGGACGGAATATTGGGTGGCTGGAATGCGCTTGGAATTCTTTCCCGGACTTTTAGTCTCCCCGGCGTATATATCGCGAGCTAATAACGCTTCCTCGGGTACACGCGGAGAGTGAACGGAAACGTATCTGTTTACCGCGAACCCGTGACACTAAGTAGTCGGAAAATATATGCGGATTATACCCCGGCGTGGAAACCTCCACTTGCCTAGCCACGTAATCAAGAAATGCATCGGAAGGAAGTGATTTCAGTTTACGGTGGAAACAATCGCCGAGCTAAAGGAGGGGAGGAGAGAAAGCTCGTTAACCCGGTACGTTCTTCATTTCCACTCCGTTCCCGCTTCGAGAACAAGAATAAACAAGATACGAACTTGGCGGAGGAAAAGCACGTTACACGTGTATCGGGATTAGCGATCAGATACCTATCGGTTAGAAAAGTTCGGATTAATCCGGATCCTTGATCGTCGGAGCGGTTGGCGCGAGGCTTCTCCCACGGCTCGCGATCGCTCGTAAAGAACTGGGAATGGAGGGGAAGGGTGGAGGGGAGGAGCTGGGTTTTCAACGTGGCTCGCAAATCTGCGGAGTGCATCGGACCCGGCGACAGCTAGCCGCGGATTCACGCAACCGCGTTTGGACGATCTTATGAAAAGAAGACGAGTCAGCGAGCAGAAAGCAGCGAGCGCGGCTGGACTGTGTCCGCGGGATCGGTGAAATCAAAGGACTATAAGGTATAAGGCAGGTTGCCGGCCAACCTGTGCCAGCGGAGAATAACGATTCTTTCGGCCTTGCCAAACAGGAATACGCGCTACCTCCTCCCTCCCCCCTCCCCTCCTACCCACCACCTCCCCACACGCCCCTATCCCACAAGGTCCCTCTTTCTCTCTTGCTCCCTTTCTCTCTCGGTCTATCCTTCAGCCTCGTGGATCCTCCGCAGCGTAGGTCGGCGGTGCGTGGACGGGCTTCGGATAGGTTGTCACCGCAGTAGCCCCAAAGTAAATGCGCTCCTCTTATTATTCGGACAGAAGATTTAAGCGCAGCTCGCTCGCACATGAGTTATGCTCAAAAATTGAGGTTACCCCAGGCCCAGGACTGCCGCAGCCACCGAGAGCTACTTCACGATCCCTCTTTCTCTTTTATTCCCTCGTTCGCTCCGCCATCCCATCTCTTCCTTCCTTCCTTCCTTCTTCATCGCATCCTCCGCGCGCCGCACCGCCTTCATCCTTCGTCCTTCCCCGTGAACCTGAACTCGATCCTACCCTCTCGCTCCGGCCAACGCGACTGGGGTACCCAGCGAGCTGCCTCTCTCCTTGCTTTTGTTTCGACGATATATTTTCTCTTCGCATCGGGAGAGATCGTTCGCTCGCCCGCTCGCTCTTCCTCATCGCTCTTCCATCTATCTCTCTTCCGTCTTTCCTGGTTCGGGGGAGAACGTTCCTGAGAGAAAGCGAACGAGTGACCGTGTGTGTGCGAAAGAGAGAGAGAGAGAGAGAGAGAGAGAGAGAGAGATACGAAGGGAAACGGTGTTCCCTCGAACCCGGTTCAGAATCGTTCTCCTCGGGAATTCGTGGATTATAATAAATGCGTATGCAGTAGCCGGAGGTATAGAACGTCGAGTGGTCCTCCCGTTCTCTTCTTATTCTTATTCCGCTTCGTCCTTGTCCGTTGTCTTCTCCGCGTCGTGCGTTTCCTTTTCGTCCTCCGGTTTTCTCTCGTTCCCGCTGTTGCTGCCGCCGTTTCGCGGCGGTGGCTTCCGATATACGCTGCTCGGAAGAAGGACGGCATCGATGGCATGAAATAATTCAATCGAATCCGTAGCTCGCAGCCAGCGGCCTCGTTCCCGAGATGAAGCACCGCGAGCGCGGCTGCTATCCCGTGATAGCCCATCGCCGTGCATTGTTTAGCTCTTTCGAATTGCCTGCCTGCCTGCCTGCCTGCCTGCCCGCTTGCCTGACTGTCGCTGACACAGCGCAGCGCGATTTCGGCGAATGCAAATTTCGTTGCGTCTCGTTGCTTCCGTTGGGCCAGTCTCCACTTCATCGCGCATCGAAAATAATCGATCGACGTTACGCACCCGGCATCCTTAATTGGCGATCCGATGGACCCACTGATACGAACGAAGAAACGGTTGCCGGAGGATGACGGAGGTTTCAAGGACTCGAGCGCCCGCGATAGAGCGATACGGGGACCACGAGCGTAGCCAGGACGAGGCTTCCTCAAGTTCTCGGCTAGCGGATGTGCGCGGTGCTCTATTAAACATTCAACGGCCGCCCGTTGCACCGGCATATCCAGCGCGGGCGCGTTTCAACAAGTACCTACCAACGAGAGAGGCCATATTTCAGCCGCGCGAGGTAACAAGCTAATCGATGCCCCCCGAGTTATACGGCGTCTATCCTATTTACGAACTATTTATCTCGTTAACCGGTGGCGACCGCTTGAACCGAACACGCACGATATTTAAAGCGCTATTTCCGCGACGGTAATCCACGGCGCCCGAGCCACGGAGCGTTTCACTGACTCGTTAATAACCGGCAATTTCGATATTAATATCGTCGCCGGCCGTTACGTACGCACGCGGAATGGCTCTCGAGTTTCGTCGGAAATGACGCTGGCGAGCGTGCGCCTATCGGTCTCGCGTTAAGTAACGAGATAATCAACGATCCCTCACGGTTTATACGGGGGACTACGTCCAACCCGAGTATTTATCTCGTTACTCGTCCGCGAGGGTATTTAAAGACGACGCACGGACCGCTCCTACAACGAATCTAATTAAGGTCGTCCGGGCCGCGCTATGCAGATCCGTAGAAAGCGAGCAGTTCCAGCGGCGCGCGCGCGCGTGTGCACGTATGGAGACGGGCGCGTTCGTACGCGATACAGGTAATTATTCACTGGCCATGTTAAATGTCCGCGTACGTAGTCGCAAAACTGTTGCGTAATGTATCATGAGAGCACTGCAAATACCAGCCACTCTAACGCGTACTGATCGAATCGAAATTAATCGGTGCTCGGGACTGGTTACGAAACGCTGCCTATTACCGACGAGGTACGTGCGAAACATCAACGGATCCAGATTTATACGGGAGGGGTACGACGGGCTACCCCGCGTTTGCTTATCCTCAAATTTCTTCGTGCCGTTATCTGTCTCGGAGGGGGACCCCAACGGGACTTTCTATGGTGTAGAAGGACTTTTGGATTTAAAGACAATGGTGCTGCAGCGGGCGGTGTATATTTCAATGAACAAATAAACTCGAATCAATCGTCCCGCCGAAATTCCATTCTCAAAGAAGCGTTCGATTAAATTCCGTACGCGGCGTAAATGGAGGGTGCGAGTCGTGGGGGCGAAGGTTAAAAAAAGTTTAGTTCCGGCAGTGGGCGATGTAAACGGGAACGGAGTGCGGCTCCCGCGCCAGAGAGTTTTTAATTTCCCGGCAAAATAGAATTCTTCTCGCGCTCTAGCTACGGTCCACGCCCATCCCTTGTCCCACGCAGTGATAAAGCAAATAAAGCCGCTCGCGCCACGCCACAATAAACCCCCGGTCGAAATCGCGTAATTTAAATAAATTTACATCCGTTTGTACGCGAATAAATTTCACTTCGTTCTTGGTCCTCTTTCCCTCTTCCGACCGATCCCCCTTCGCACCCTACACCCCTCCCCCCACACCCCCGCCGGCCACCCCTTGTCCCTCTCTTTCTACGTTTCTCCGGGTTTCCCTGCACCGTCTCCGTTTCTCTTATCGCGCCCGTGGTTGTCTGTCTACTGTCATTCCCCCCCTAACAATCGCCGACGAAATCATTTTGGCAAGCCGGCCTCTGCGGTTTCTCCTTTTCCACCGTCGATGAATAATCAAAAAGGGGTGTCTTCCGGCGAAATTCCAGCGTGGTTGATAACGGCGGCGCCGTTGAATGGCCACGCGAACCACCCCCAGCACACCGAGCACCCCGACAATAAGTATATTCAAACGAAATTTCGTCGGTCCGCCGCGCAGGGTCGCCGGAGGGGGGCGGACAATGCGAACGTCGAGGCGTTGTCGTCCCTCGTCTTGTTTTAAATGCCGCTTATTAACGGCCTGTATTTAACGATATCTATCTGGCCGCGTCGCGTTAAAAATCCCGCCTTTCAGACGATCGCGGGCCGTCGAGATGCGATCTCTCGCGGCGCCTCCCTTTGAGCCCGCCACGCGAAACGAGGGGCATCTTTTTGAAATCCCGGGGTCGATAACGGCGACCCGGCAACGACAATGCGCGCATTGAAAACGCGCGAGCCTTCGAACAGAGGAGAAGCGAGCCGCGTATGAAATTTCCCCGATTGCATATCACCGTGCAAGTCATTAGGCCAAAACGAGCATCGCGAGCGTTTTCCTTTCAAACGCGGATCGCCGGTTAATCGAAGATAAACGACCCCGTAATTAATACCTGACTCATCGGGCAGATCGCATAAACGCTTCGAAAAACAAATATCAAAGGGACGACGAATCGATTAAAGGGCGCAATTAGCCTCTTTGTCCCGCGCCTTTTCACCGGGCTGTTTGCGAAACAGCGCGCATGGTCAAATAAAACGCTCCTTAACGAACGGACTTCTTGAAAAAAATCCGGCAACGTATTCATCCGCCTGGGTCCCGTTACGAGGGACACGTCTTCGGTGCCAATCATTAGCGTGTTTTGCGTATTCTGTCGTTCGTTTATCTCCTCTTTATGCTGCGATCCACGGGAATCCGCCTCGCGCACGATTAACGTTTATGCTCTCTCATTGCTGCGCTCGCTGCTCGATGAAATTCCTTCGATGCAATACCTGTTTTCTCTGAATTTCATTACCGGTGTTATCGCCACTTTTGTATCTTCCTGCCTTACGTCCACTGCTCTATTACAAGAGCAGTATCTCCGTTTTCGTACAACCGGGGGCTGGTTACATTAATCCCATTCAATTCGTATTCGTTAAGGCCGCCGGAAATAAAAGTGGCGTCGCAAGACAGCTAGCCTAAAATAGCAATTATGCAAATGTCCCTTGTTCGAGATCCGCAATAAGATACAAGCGTGCCACTGTCAGTAGCGTCAATTAACTACTGCTTTCTCATGAATGTTAAATATCTACGAGGTCGCGCGTCGCGAGAAATTACCGAAGCAATATAGCCAGTATCCCGCGATTCTCCAAATTTATCTGACGGACCGTGCCATTCTACTTTTAGCGGGCACGATGCGTTTCCGCCGGCGTAGTCTCGCGAGACGGGTGAAACGTTAGAAGAAGCACCCCCTCGTCCAGCTTCGGCGACGGCAGGAACTCCAAACGTTTCTCTGATCGTATCACGGCGGCATCGGGCCCCGGAGTCCATACTTCGCGACAGTCGAGATAAGAAACATTATTTACAGCGAGAACTGTCTCTGGGAGGGTGGCACTAAAAGAGACAGGCAACTCTCGGAACCCTATTCTGCCCGTAGACTGCATTGTGTCTGGCCGAATGTTGCGCGCTAGACAGACGCGCGGGACCGTCTTCCGCCCCTGGAGCGTAGTCGCGCGGGGGGCGAGCTCCCAGTCGGCGCGGAATCAATGAGGACGGAGAATGATATACGACGCGTAGACGCGAAACAGGGCTCGCCTCTTTCTGTTAACCCTATCGCGCGTACGGCGCGAACGGCCCTGTTCGACAGTCGACGGGGGATGTAATAAAGTCGATAATAACACCGAGCCACGGATATTTAGTGGCAGCTGTAAATCTTTGGGCAAATCGACGCCGCCGTTCCGTCCGCCCGTTCGCGGCATACATTACTACCGTGGTAGCGGATTCGACGCGTGTACGGGCTCTTCCTTCTTCCATCGCGCCACGTGTCCCCGCGTAAAACAGACATAAAGTTCGGTAAAGGCGCGCCGGCACCGTGGAATACGACTCGCTAAAAATGCGCCGCTCCGAGCGCTGCTCGAGCCCCCGTTTCGACGGCCTCGAGCGGGAAACGAGCGTTCCGAGGGAACAGCGGCGGAGAAATATCTTCGTGGCGTGAATGAAAGGACCGAATAACGCCGGCGGAGGATGGTATTCGGGGAAACTCGAGAGTGGAGGCTTTCGAAAGCCGTTGCACGATATTCGATGTCGATCGAGCACGACGGTTACTGAATAATTGACCGGCGGATGGCAGGTGCTTGGCAAGGTGGGCGGACAGAGGGGCATCCGTAACGTTGCGTTAGGGACAGACCGCTCGTAGCGGGGAATATTTTATTGTTTCGAAAGCGACCGCTGTCTCAGCGGGGCCAGATTCCTCAAATTTTCGTGAAAGGCCCGCGTCCGCCGCTGATAGGCCGGGATATTACCGGATCCATTAGCGATGACATTCAGATATCCATTAAACCTGCCAGATAAGCATACATTATGCAAATAGGATCCGCCGTGTACACTTGACTCGTTAATACAATTTATAGTCGCCGCGCGGTTTAACCAGATGGAGTCGCTTTTATTTTACGCGCCTGAACCACGATTAAACGCGCTGCGGTGATCCTTCTTGCCTGGGCGACGCCACCAAAGGATAAGAGGGGCTGACGGTGCAGAAACAGGATCGATATTGGTCGACAGACGGGGATAAATACTAAATCGCCCGCCGTGACGGGTCGGCAGGCCGGGTTACCGATGATCATGAGCCTGCTAGGAAACAATTGCAGCCAATAGATCCACGTTCTTTTCATCGTCGTGAAATATATGCTCAGTGATATCGTAATGACGCTCACCGAAAAGTTTCCCCGAGCAGCTGCTCGTTATCCCGTCTGTTGGACGATCGCATCACGGCGACCGCATGTATGTAATACGTTCTAGGAAAGAAACCCGACGCTGGCTGACTGTCTTTCGACCGTTAGTCAGCCTAACAATATAATTACGCCAGCGAGCATGCGATAGAAACGATGGAAGTTAATGACAGTCGGCCAGACGGAACGCTTAAGTGGCTCGAGGATGCCTTCCACGGTGGCTACGGACGTGTTCTAATTCAACATCGCAGCCACCAATCAGTCGCTTCCTTCGCGAGATCTAATCGCTCGGCGAAATTGGGAAACCGCGTTCGACAGTCACGACTCCATCGATCGGAACGATCGACAGTGATCGGTTTGGATGTGGTGGCGAACGGCGGCGAGCGTATAGTTCTATGTATTTGGGATCCCAGATCCTTGAGTAATCTGTACAGATATCTGCTAAGTGTAGCTCTGGAAGCATTGGGATCAGTTGTATAAATTGTTCTTGCATTCTCATTTCCATTTCCCTGGAGCCCTTTCGCTGTAATTGCAGATGAAATAGCGGCTTGCATAACGCATAAAATAAGGGATTTCACGAGAAGAGATTGTTTATCAAAACCAGGCTCCATTCTTTACTTCATTCGCATTCGCTTGATGGGATACTATTAAAACTTCCGCGGAAACGACGCGGAGAAGAAAAGCGGTTTTGCGTAATTATCGGAAAATACTTTTCTTCCTTCAGCCTTCGGGCAGTTTTTACACTATCCGCCGTGGCTTCGACTGTTCCAGCAACTTTGTCGATCATAGAGCCGTATTCTTTCGCGTCGCCCGTGTTTGCGCCAGGCAGCCACCATCGCCGCGGAGACGCCGATGATGGATGGCAGTTGGTGCCGAGAACGATTTGTCTCTGGTGGCCTAGGAAATGTGGGAATGCAAACAACCGCGGAGGCCGTGAAACTTTCCCTAAAGGCCAGACGTCAGTTTTAGGCGTCGTTTGGAACTCTGGCAAGAACCGCCAACTCCATTTCCCGCCGTCGACGTCGTGGAAACGTGCAACGATATCGACGTGGCTTCGAATATAGGTATGTATATGTAGAGCCACCGCACCCAATGTTCCATCCTTGAACGGCTACTCTATTACTCGATGAAAAATATTAATTACCTCGCCCGGGGAACGAAGGCTAACGGTGCGGGAGTGCACTGGGAAAGATGAAACGTATCTCGGCCGTACAGGTCAAGTATTAATTAAATGGAAGTTTCGATGCTCGGCGTAGGGGGCAAAGTCAAGTGTTCCGTGTTCGTACAAGTTGCGGTCGTATCGTGTGCAGGTTTGCGCCCCGTATCCCGTGTTTCACGACAGAAATTTCCGTGGACGGTACCCACGAGGAGGGTAACGGTAACGGAAATGCTAATGCCCAGCCCGGCTCCAGGAAATACCTAAGCAAAGGAACACTCCGACGACGACAAAGACGCAGAAGCACGGGGATATCTCGCCGCGACGGCTATGTCTTCATCCCCTGCCACTTCTTGCGCCGTGCTCGTGCAAAGTGGATGCGGTGAATCATGATGAAAGGATGTCTGGTCATCGAGTTTCGGCGAGAGAGTAATATGCACATTTACGAGCGCCGAAGAGCGTGCAACTTGGAAATGCTTTGCTCGGCGTGCGAAAATTATTCCGACACGTTTCGGCCCCAAATCTATCGCGCGCTTTATACACGACACTGCTAGGAAAGCGAGGTAGGCGAAACCGAAGGGCTCGCGTCTACTAAGTGAAGAGGTTGGAAAACGTGAAGTTTTATGGGAATTGAGTGCGCAGGAGCCCCGGCGATATTTCGTTACCGTCACCCCGTGAACGGCGCGGCACCCCCGCACGGGGACCGGCCAGCAAGTAGGATTGGCGAATTATTATTAAACGCCGTCAAAACAGCGAATTTATTTCGGCGCGGTATCTTATTGATGTAGCGGTGGACCGCAAGGTTCGTGGGCCGCGGCGCGCCGCGCCGCGGGAGGCGAACGGGCCCCACCGGGTACTACAAGGACCATAAATTTCTTTGGATCCAATATCATGCCTGTAACTCGTTAAGCTTTTAACCTCGTCCCGGCGTGCCTATCGCCGCGATATTATTTTGATGCCGGCCGCCAGATATCAATCAGGCCATTGTTGCTACGGCCCCGAACTCGCCATCGGTCCTCTCGCTCCCTAACCAGCCCTCTACACACATACGTGTGCATCGTGCATGCGCGCCATCAGCCCTGTGTGAGTGCCCGGCCGGGTTCGACAGGATCGCGGTACGTGTCCTTTCCCGTTCCTGAATAATCGAAAACGCTGAGTGCACGTCCGTGTTACGTCCGGGCATCTTGAACACCTTCGTGCGAGGGTAACGCAAATGCTCGGATCGCGCGAGCCAGGAATAGAAAGCCGCTGGGAGAGCGACGCGTCGGCCGCATCTTCAAGGTCGTTTGCTTTGGTAAATCCTCGGGTCGCTACCGGAGAACGGTCGCGGCGATTTTCCTTTTCCGTCGCGACAAGCCTGACGCGTGAAAGGAAGTAACGAGCAGCGCCTCGGGGGGACGAGGACGGGGCCGTGCACGCCTGGCGATCGTCTCTGTCGGAATTCGATCGTTAATCGCGAACGGAAGCTGGTCTTGTTCAGGCTTGTCGATCGGGGGGGATTTCAGAATAACGACGATGGGGATCGCGATGGTCGCCGCTGCCGAGCTGTCCTCCGTTCCCACGTTTCCCGAAAAAGGAACGATTTCGGGTAGGAATGATAGAGGGCGACGAGTGACAGGAGCGCGGCAGGAGGTCACGAAAAGGAAGAGGATGCGCTAAGAGAAAGAGGATCTTTTAGTAGCATCGTGTGCTGCCCGAACCACGCTGTCCGGTCATTATCAAAGGATTATTATTATTATTATTTCGTGGTCGGCCGCGCGCGGAACGTCCTTTGCGTACACGCCGATTTGCAGCGTGCCGCGAGGAACACGGGGCAAGAGGAGCAGGGAGGTGGATGAAGGAACCGAGGGGGAGAAAAGGAAGAGCGAAGTGATGACCTGGGAGGGTCAGTGACAGAGAGGAGAAAAGGAAGAACCGAGAGGAAATGTTGCGATGAAGAACAAGCGGGGATCGTTCCAGTCCAAGACACATACGACAGACGAGAGGAAGGTGGTGGTTCTCTTCGTTAATAAGTTAATAAGCAAGAGAATCTCGGAATTTGAGGAAATAATGATTTTCATAAAGCTCCACTACGCTACCTCGTGAGAAATTTGGTTGCGTTAGCCTGTTTGTCACGGATCGTAAATATTTTAGTAGAATTCAATTCGCCGGGATTATGTTTGTCTTTCCTCCAAAGTGTAGAAAGTTATGCATGAATTAAACACGCGAGGGGGCCGTGGAATGGCACTTCACTTGAAATACTACAAATTTATACACATTCCTTCTCTTTGCCACTAAACATTCTCAATAACATTTATGTCGGAATATCCCCGAAAGCCAGGCCTGCCCCGTGATCAGCTACCACGATAATTAGATTCGAGGCATCGAGGTTGCCACCCTGTACCAGGTGGTTCCCTCGATATGGGCCTCTTTTTCATTTGATCGCGCGTAGGGACATCCTGACGGCGAGAAGACGATGTCGCGCGACGGTATCAACGGTGATTACGGTATCCACGGTATCTTGATTAGTTCGTCGGCGTCGGCTCCAAACTTTCGTCGTTAGCTAATTGGCGCCCGCGTGAAACCGCGTTGTTTGCACGAGCACGGTGTACATATGCCCCGCTGTAGCTGACATCCGACGGTGTGACTTTGTTTTAACACGGCCGTACCTGCAATCTCGCGAACACGTTTCTCTGATAAACGTGCCGAAGTAAAACTGCAATTTGCTCCCTTGACAAGCGCCCCTCTAAGCGTTTCCACTTTGCGAGACGCGTTTGCTAATTACGAACGACTGCGTCCTCTTTCGCTGGGGCGAAGAAATTCGACGCTTTTCCCGCCGCTTATCCTGCACCCCAGCGGATCTGAGTCTCGGCGACAATATCGTTGCAAAATGCAGCCTACGTAGATACTTGATATTGTTAATTCCAGAGTAAACTCGATGTAAGTACATCGCTCCAAAAGGCCCCTTTTGTTAATTAACGGCATCGTCTGGCACGGAATGCGTGCCATCATTCTTGAAATTAATGTCACGTCAGATCGTGTATCCCAGACATCATTACAGTTCACGGTAATGATATGATAAATGTCACGGGACATCGTGTCTTCGACGTTTAGTAAGAAAGGCAACCGTGTTTCGTTTCACGGTCGCGTTCTCCGAGAAGGGGTGGTCTATGGATGCGAATAGCAGACATTACTTCAAAAGATCCGTTTCATTCGAGGATACCACCTCATTCTCAGGCTCGTTAAAGATTCATCAACCCTAACAAGTAAGAATGCGCGCCAGATGCGTGCGTATGCACGGTTCTGATAACCGAAGCTTGTGATCACGTATCGATTTACGCCGCTGTTTCGTTATCGCGCTACCGTTTCTCCCTCGATCGACGTGGCTACGTTCGATACCTAAAGCGTTTCTTGCAACTTGTCTGCGGCCGATAATTGATGGATGGATGGATGGGACTCGCGGCAGGCCCGTGTGTCGTATCCGAGGGACGTTGTACGCAAAAGGGGGCGACGTACGGAAGAAAGACGGAGGTTAATAATGCAGAAGTGCGAGCGAAGGAGCAAAAACAGAGGATAAAGCGAGGCACGCGAGAGACAAACCGAGCTATTACTCCCACGGAGAAATGTTTCGTCCGTATTAATTAAAGATCGCGACGTCTCTGGAATCGAGTTCCCGGAACGCCCGACGCATTAAACCCGCCGATAAAAAGGCGAACGGCCGTTTTCAATATTGTCTTCGACGCGCGTTTCGTGTGGGTTGTAAAGGAAATAAACAGACGGCACAATGTATGCATAGTTTCCCGGCGTTTCTGAATAATTAAGACGAGGCGGACGTCGAAGGCTTCGTTTCAAATGCAGGTGGGAGATCTCTGGTTCTACTCCCAAGTCTCCGGCACTTTAATCCGGCTTTGTGTCACGCGTTAGGTATACTGCCACTCAGAAAATACTTGTACATATCTTGGGGACGGTCGCTGGGCGTTCGTCGATAATATTCATGACCTGTCACGGTGTCTATCGACTGTTTTCAGATGCAAGTCCAATGCGTTAGATCGTTGATCGGAAATAGCAGTTGCGTAAAGGGAAATGTGTTTGCGTCGATTCACCTCGACTCGGTGATCGAAACGAATCCACTGGAGGTTCAATTAAAATCGGGTTAACAATCGTAATAGTCGGCACTGGTCAACACAAAGGAAGGACCAAGCAAACCAATTAAAAAAGACGCAGACCCTTTCCCTGATTTAATCGGTGGCTCGAATTCACCCTAACGCTCACTTTTAGAGTACAATCGTAATTTCTAATTAATCGAGACATTTAATCACTCCCTCTCTCTCTCTCACTCTTTCTCACTCTTGGCTCGCCATCCGCGTATAGCGACTGGAACAATCAAACGTTCCTATTGTCCCATTGTGCTCCGGCCAGGCTTGGTAGCCAACCGAAAAATTGTATCGACCTTTAATACGGGGGTAGCATAATAGTTGGGGCGTATCGCGCGAACATCCACGAGGAAATGCATCCCGGTAGTGAAATTTTTTATCGTGCCCGTGCCGGATGGCAGGATAAATTGATTTGTGATTGGATCATGGGTACCGGCAGCCTGGATTAAAGTCGAGTTTTATTGGCGATTGACGATTGCCGAGCGCGCTGCTATCGGCATGCTTCTCCCGGCGAGCCGTCGTTTTTTCGTCGGACAGACGCGAGTAAGATCGACTTGGCGTCAATACGTCATTCGTCATGCAGGACACGCGAAAAGGTTGTCGCGCAGCGTCTTACGGGGAAGGGAGAATCCACTGGGAACGTTGAAACGTGTTTATGGCATTAATAATTTATGGCCCGTGCCTCGCAATTAAACGTGCGTTAGCGAAGGTACCTACATCTCTGTGGACTTTGAGTATCAAAGTTCTTTGGGGTTATTGAGAGGTTCTTTATCTGCCATCTATTATGACGTCCGCCACATTGGTAATTAAGAGGTAGAAGAGAGATCTCTCATTCATTTTCTTATTCCAGTGGATTCACCTCGTCCAAGCAAATAACAAAGTACTCTGGGCAAGAGTAAAATGAATTGCTATTCTCAACTCACTCGCAGGTATCCTTGGGCAGTTGGGCAGATCGCGATCCGTCCATTATCATAGATCCTTCACACGCGACTCCCGATTCCCTCGCTCGGTGGATCCAGTCCTCCACTCGGCCGGGTCCAGGGACGTCTTAATCACGGTGCATCGAGAGGCCTCGGGCCGCGTTTCAGCCGATACTCTGTAAATCCAGCATCGAGTCAACTTCTTTTACACGATCGGAAAAAGGAGTTCGCCGTACGTGTCGTGTATATCTGGCGACACGCTCCCTCTCTCCCTCTCTCTCTCTCTCTCTCTCTTTGTCTCTGTGCCCCTACTACAGATCCCATCACCCAGTTCTGTTTCTCTCCGTCCCTTTCCCGGTTTCGCGTGCACACACGGGGGCAGATTAACGTCGATGGGGCGCCACGCGTCCCGTTTTTCTGTCGGACGCTCACTCGTATCCGCCGTATCGTTCTCGCGGCCCGCCTCTATTTGTCCTTATTTATCGGTCTGTCCGCGCGACTTTTTCCCCGATTCCCAATGCATTATCTTGATCGATTACTCGTTACGACGCTGATTTATATTCCCGTGCGCTTTCTGCCGGTGAAACTTGAACGCCGCGGCTCGACGTCGCGTCGTCGCACCGCGCCGCGTCGCGATCCAGCCTATACACTCCGCATCCGAGCCGCCACCGAAGCGATTTCTGGATCTCCGCCGGCTGAAAACTCGCTCGCCACCAGCCACCACGATTCCTAGCCTCGATACACAGCTGGCAGGAATATACGGCGCCCGTTGTCGGATACCTGGCTGCTAATACGGAGCCAGTGTAAATGCTGCTTCACGGACTCACGATTTTCACAGTCGATTGTTTCTCGATATCGATTTCATGCAACGGGATTACAACTATTGCTGAAAAGGAGCGCAAAGTAACGCGTGTAACGGATATTTCAATTAATGGATTCGGTAGGAAGTTTTAATGAAATATGCGATCGGGCCCGGTCGGATACGTTCCGAATAAGTTTAAAGATCGAAGCGCGTATTTTTGTATGATTTTAATTACACCTTTTGGCGTCGTTAGTCGGAAGCTTTCAATGCTTTGCAACATTTCCTTTTGACTCCGCGATGTCCGATACGAAATACGGAATTACTGTTTCTAGGTACAGGGGCTCCTTTAATACCGCAATGAGTAACCGATAATGCAGATCATCGAGGGGAATATTTTATTTGAAATAAAAGTGACTGCATCACCATCTCCCGGGCACCGCAGTTCCTATTATTTTTTGTCAAATATACGTGGCTACCTATACTGTTTTTGTACGCCATGAATGCGATGGGGGGAATATCGGAAATCGGAGATTTCATGAAAATGAATTTTCGAGCAATCCCGATTACATCGAATGTCGAGGGCGTGCTGGCAACCCAGCGGTCGCTTAGATGTGCATTTTGCTTCCAGCGCAAATAAAAAACGAGGGAGAGAGAGAGAGAGAGAGAGAGAAGGAAAAAACAATACCTCGATACACGATTACACAGGGGCCAGCCTTTTCCCCCTCTCGTTTATTTCGAAACTGCGCTTCTTTTTTCTGCCGCTCCCGTTCATCGATCGCGGAATTTAATTTCGGGGATGGCTGCGAGATGACACGGCAGCCATAAAATTAAAGTAATTCTATATCGTGCCCAGTAGATCGATGGTGCAAATATTTTCATCTGACACGCCAAGTTTCCAAATGGACTCGACGGAACATAGTCGAATCGTCGCTGACAGGCTTGTTATTAAGAACGAGCGTTGGAACTCGAGCCGGTAGTTAATGGAGATGCAGAAACTAGTTGCCAAGATAGATAGGAACCGCTGTATATTAAGTCCGCTAGCGGCGTGTCTACGTATTTGTCGTTTATTAAGTAACGCCATCCAGTGATCGATAACGACTCAGAGTTCCATAAAGCAGCCACATAGAAGTCGTTTCCAGAGAAATTAATCATGTTATTCTGAAGGATATTGACACAAAACTTTCCATCTAGATTGGTATGGAGACGTCGCGCGAATGGATGGTCTATTTTCACGTAACCTTTCGATTCTTCTTTTAGACGTTATCATATGAGGTAATGCCCCATATAAATTTTAGAACATTTCAAATGTGATTAACCCTCGGTTATCACACCTACTTTTTCAAACGTCGTTGTCACACTGGGTCAATTTGACCATGTCCATTTTCAATCAGTTGTTATTTAAAAACTATTTGCTAAATTAAGTATCAAAAATTCTGAGATAATGTTTGAACATTGTAGAGTATATGCCCATCGTTGAAAGTTGACATTTAAAGTGTCATCATGCATACAAAAAAAATTTGAAACATTAAGAGTTTCGACAAAAAGGTTTTTTGCTTAAAAACACGCAGGGTCAATTTGACCCACTGTGACAACCGAGGGTTAAATATCTGCCCCATATTCCTGGGAAAGTGAAGGAAACATTTCAACAATTTCCGGTTACCTTTATGAGTCTCGTTACCTCCATTCATCCGATCAGTCGAAGCCCCCTTTCTAATGCATGGCGCTCCCCAACGACCACGGTTTTCTGATTAGGCCATTACGAATTCAAAGGGATCGAGCGCCGGCGCTGGTGAACCATCGTCTCGAGCTTCATCTTCCGACTATAACCGTCAGTTCTTTCCAGCTGGAATTCCTGGCCTTATCGAAGGTCGCCTCGCCCAGTCCAAGATAAACCCCGTAAATGGCTCCAGCGGACCTTAATTAGGCGGCGCCCCGTTAATTAGGCATCGGCCGAGAGCACTTCTGTATCGGCTAAGAATCGGTAGCCGGAAAACAGAGAGGTAGCCGGAGAATTAAGATAACTGTCCTCCCAACAGAATCCTACGACACTCCATTTTCTTCGCGTGTATCGCGCAAACCGATGCCGTGCACACGCTGCTAGTGGCATAGTCGATTAAGTCGATTATATAGGATAGAATAGAAATTCGAAGTAAAGATGCTGCATCGTGGATTCGACAGATAGATCGCAGCTGCCCGAAATGCATAGCAGACACGGCGATCCACTTTAGGTCCCCGTGCGACGATGAATGGGACTTAGTTCATACGAGCCCAAGTGTGGCCCACGTGCTTACTTAGCCAGGTTTTTTTCATCGGCCTTGCCTCGGCGCTCAAGGTTGTTCACGTGAACTTGCCCATTTCGATGACCACGAATGCAGAGCGAGTGGAGGAGAAATAGAGAAATAGGTCGGAACGTGCAGGTGACAAGGCGAACAAGTTTCGAGCGCCGAGATAAGGGCGTGGAAAAAAACGTGCGAATCCAGGGGGGGGTGGAGGGGGTGGCGAACATCGCTTAGGGTCGTAAGCTACATCTGTGTCACTGCTCCCTCCCTCGCGCGAAACTGTGAAATAGGACACCGTTGGCGAGCCTCGGTCTTTCCACTTCGATCACAGCCACCGCTGTCGAATTTACGACTCCACTATATCTCTACCACCAAGATACACATAAATTCACGTGCACCACATAGCAATTAGCAGTCGTCCTGTAATTAGTAGTCGTGCACAGGGACTGAATCAATTAACTCCAATTGATGAAGAGGAGATACACGCCGGACGTGTGTCTAGTCGACTGCCAGGCCCTAGCGGAGAAGGCTGAATTTCAAGAAGGCACTAAATCCATCGTGGCCACCAACAATACACGCGTCAACGGCCAGGGGAAAAAATAATTAATTAAACCGACCGCGGAGGAGCGGAGCGGAGCATAGCTCCCAATCGATACCATCGATTCCCATGAAGCACACCAGCAACGGAGTCCAGACTCGGGCGAAGAAGCAGGTAGATCCGATCTAGCCAGATCACATCCGCCTCCTCGATCCCATCTCTCTGTTCCGGGCGTTTCGAGCACGGTGCAACGAACCCGATCCTCAGCAATCACCGGGCGTCGTCGATCCCCCGACGTCGCGTCGTTCTGCAACCGGCATTCGGCCGCGTCCAGCACGGCGAGGGGCACGCGTGTGTATGCGTGTGTCCCCGCGTGTCTCGATTCTCTTTTTCCCCGAGAAAAAGTGCCGGCCCGGCCCGTAAATCAATCGTCGACGCTCCGAGGCCGAGCAGACCGAGCAGGCTGAGCGGGCCGCGTGGAAATCGTACGGTGGGCCGGGCTTAATGGCGGTTCGGCTCGCGTGTTAAACACCAGTTATCTTGCCGATCGGTAAGTTTTACGTTTGCCCTTAGCCCAACTGGTCGCGTGCTCGCCCTGGCTTCAGATCTTCATTGGTAGGCCCCTGGTTCCTTTCGAGCGGGCGGAGCTTTGCCTCGATATCTTGTAAGTCGTCTTGTAACGGAGACGGGACGTCGGCGCGTCGATGCTCTACGTCGCCGCATCTTGGCTTCATCCCCGTTGGAGCGCGTCGATTAACCAGGGGTAAGTTCCAATTGCGCCGGAACTGTTTCTTGGATTCACGTACAATGGATCCGGAAGCCTTCCAGTGCACCCTCGTTGCGTTCCCTGGGGTGTTCGTTATCGATACATTCCGACAGGGGATGGAAACTAAGGGGAAAAGCGGGCCCGATTGTTCGGTGCACTTGGAGTGCTGTAACCCGGCTTTTCGCTCAACCTCCAGATTATTCCCATGCTCTACTAACTGAACAATCCAGATCACCAGGCCAGCTGCCGTCCATAATATTGATGTATCAGATAGCATTACACGCAGCTTCACGCTTTTAGACAGTGGAAGTTGACAGATTGATCGATCCAATTGCTTCTGTCGCGGCGCGGCGCTGCACGGGGATTAAAGCGATCGTCGATACCAAGGCCGATCGGATATAGGTAGCCACTTGCTCCTCCACCGCCACGTCTCTTCTTTCCCGTGCCGAAGTGTACGCCGCCTAAGGCTTTTCCACGAAGCCTTTGTTCGCTCCGTAATGAATTCAGTAAGTTTTGTCGAGGGTGGTAGTTTCCTGCTGGCACCCTCAAAATTGAGATCGTTGCACCGTCGGTGGGAAGGGTCAGAGAGGAAGGGACACGGGGGAACCAGCGGGGGGAGGGGCTCAGGTTTGGGGGGCAATTTATGAACTGACGCTTCCTTTATGAGGGGGCGGTTTCGGGCCGCGAATTTTAACACGTGACTCACGGCGCAATTGCGGCGCGCAGAAAGAACTCCTTGCTGAGTATTACTGCAACGTATATCTCTTATCCGTTTTATCTAATCTGACTTCGAGAATCGGTCGGGTTGCCTGATTAAAATCGTCTGCGAACGCCCTCTGCGAAACGAGGCGGCCCTTTTTCGCGGGACGTGATTACCGAGAGCACCTTGAAATTGTTTAAAACAGTGTGCTTCGGAGATACGCATCTCCCCGAGAGGTTCCTTTTACAGAACGATTTCAATGCAACGTCCTATATAGTCGCGGAACGTGCCACAAGTCGGGAAACACCAAAGTCCCTACATCGAACGTTACGAGTGTTTAAAGGAATATTCATCCGCGATCGCCTGTGTCGGCTGTCCCTAACGCTTGCGCCGCCTACCCTTCGGCAAGATCGAGCTAACAAAAAGGAAGAAAAGCGCAGAAGCGACTGGAACACGTCTTCGAAATGAACGAATCACCTAAAACAGGCTTCGTCTTGATTACTTACACGCACCTCGAGGATAGCATTCCCCATACACGCGCGGCTACCTCCGCGGTTCCCGGAGTATGGAAAATCATATCCATTACCGAGAATTCGCGTCAGCGGAGAGGGAGTGGACGGTGTAACCACATTTTCTCACGTTAATAACGCCTCGAGGTGGAACGTCAATGGATTCGAGCCGAGGCCGTTGCTTGTAGCAATCATAACTGTATCCTTCCAGCGGAATATGCGTGTTGCATCGCTGGTTCATCAATAATCGGCGAACCCCGTGGAACCCGGCACGCAGCGTGGTGTAATGTTGGCCTAAGTACCTGGATCCGCGTACACAGTATCCGTGTACTCTGATAGGGCGACAGGGGGAAAGACGGGAGTGGTACGATGCCGTGGAAATTGGAAACGAATTTCCGCGGGCCCACATCACACGGCGTTACAACCGTGACATTCATCACGAGCCACGAAGAAATTTATCCTCGCTGTAACGTGTCAATTTAGCGTTGGCAAATGGAACAAGAACGACGGGATTTAAGATTATGGACCAGTAAATCCGGGGACGCGATGTCACAAGTTCGAGGGCAGACTTCATCGGTACCTTCGCTTGAAAGGTACTAATTGCGTAAGGAGTGTCCAGAATCGAGTGTGTTGGATAAGTTCCGCGACAGATGCGCAGGCTAGATAGCCTGTAAAATATTTTGAGAGAGCGACGAGTGGGATAACCGGCCGAGGATCGATTGGTCCCCGCAGCCACCGAAGAGCCAGAGGAGACGGAGCTTTCGCCTGGCATTAGTCCCGATTTAAGCCACGGCATTGTAACGTGCACGGAACGAAAGGATATCCCTCTAGGAGACAAGTATTCAATTACAATAATAATGTCGATTCACAAAAGAATCGACTTCAAAGGCTCGAGCAGGTGAGCCGGAGCGTCGATAGTCGCGCGGCGCGAGTGGAGCAAAGAAGGCTGTGGGGCACGGGGAAGAAGGCGAATGGGAACGAGGAAACGAGAAAACGTTTACGGGGGCAGAGGCGAACGGAGAGAGACGGGGCGCGAGTGAATAAGCGCGGGTCGAAAGAGCGGAGAGAAGTAAAGATCACGGCACGAGGAGAGCACGAAAGGGACTCTCTCCCGTGGCCGATAAGCTGCAAGAAAAACAAGGAGAGCCTCGTGAGAGAGGACGGGAGAGAGAGTGAGAGGGGGGGGGAGCGGCGAGCAGGGATGGGGGAGAGAGTGTATCCGTTTTGTTGGTTGCGTCGATGCCTCCGGGATTATATACGACGTCCAACGACAATACGTTCCTGAGATCACTATCGGGCCACTATTGTCGGCCATTAAAAATACCTTCTCAACATTTATTCGGCAAATAAATCTCGATCCGATGGAATGCGACCCTCCTGTCCTCTCCTGGTTCATCGGCGGATCCTCGTTGTCATCGTTGATATTCAGCTTGTTCTTTCTTCGTCGCCGGGCACATCATCCAACGGCCGTGTTAACGCACGAAAATCGTCTTCATTAAGCATTAAGCATCCGCGGTGAATACATTTTTACGGTTGGTTCTCGTGTCCGACAACGCTGGTTACATCTTTCTTCATACTAATCGCGTAATTAGCCTCTTCATTTGTTCGGCCTCGCGACGAACGGCAGCCGCGATGGCATCTCGTCGGAGCAACTTTTTAAATCGAAAACGTCAGCCACTTAGGCATCCTTTATTTCTGCCTTTACAGGAGAAGATATTTTTAATTTTTTTTTTCTATAGTAGACTGACCACAAAACGTGAATCTTGACACGGAAAATTTGTTGCGGAATGTTCGGTCGAAAGAAGCTTAAAAAGGAATTGGAGCAAGGTTTATGAATGTTTCCTTCCACCAACTTCGTTAGACCGCGAGGAGCGGTGGAGGGGAAGTGAAAGGGGCTGCTGTAAAAAGCAAAGCACAGCGTTTCCCGCTGGATATTCTGTTTCCCTCTTAAAACGCCATAATTTCAGAGAAAAATTGCCGCTTTGGAAGTCCCCGCAATCGCCCCGATGGAGTAAACTATTCGCAGGGGGATATTTGCCCCGCGTTTATCGCGCCCTAAAATAGATTCCGTTGTTAAGGTTAATCCCGTTCTTGGCCCTTAGCTTTATTCCGAGCGTATATGCTCCGCTCCAGTCCACCTGTATACTTATTTCGCACGGGGAAAACACATTCCTAAGGCATCGATATAATCTGCGTTACCCTCCCGGACCTCTCTGCCGCTCCTTTCGCTGGCGAGATCCTTAACGACGTCCTCGGACACCGAAGAAAGACTTTAAGCGCGGAATTTACTCGTCCAATCTCGCCCGACTCGGATCGGTATCGCGCGGATCTACGCGTCTCGTCGCTCCGACTCGCTTCGCAGGCACCGGCGCAATAACGGTAACGACGCCTCGATAACAAGAGGGACAACGATAAAGCGAAGGGCTCAGCTATAAATACGCCTCACACCGAGCCACCTAGGTTGTCATCGAGCTTCTTCTTCGTCCTCCTCCTCCTCCTCCTCCTCCTCCTCTTGCTCCTCTACCACCGCGTTCTTCGCGTCATTGTCGCTGAGTCTTCGTGTTGTTGTCGACACCGTCGTCGTCTGCGAAGGGTGGAAGCGCAACTGCACCGATGGAGCATCCTCCCCAGTTATACGCATCGAGGTGTGAAGCAAGACGGCGAAACAACAACGCGGTAGCTCTGCATAAACTGTAATACGCGGGAAATGACTTGCTTTCCCAGCAGCGAACCTGCGTATCCGTCCAAGCGTAAACAATAATTAGCTTAATTAATCCGTCGGTCTGGCGAGGCGACTGATAATTTGATACAATGTTAAAGTGACATTAGCCGATAAGCCAGCCTCCAAGCCACCCTTCGCGCCTTTCTCTCCCTCTTTTCTTATCAGTCGTCCTTATCCTTCGACTCTTCCGACGGAACGCGTTGCTCAGACCGAGCTCTCTCCTAATTCCCGCTCCTGGAAGTCGTCCAATTAAACGTAGCTTCCACACTCTACAACCTCGGTTCCTCGCCACCCCTTGCCACCTCCTCTCTTTCACCCTCCAACTTCTCCTGCCACAGTTCTATCCCCGAGCACCGCCAAAACGGATATTTCTAACTTTCGAGCAAGACACGAGCGGTGTGTACGCTAATGCTCCCGTAAGCTCGCTTAGTTTCTCAAATCCAAACCGAACCTCGCAGATTATGCGCGTGGTAAGAGCGGCAGAGGGTGAGAACCGACGGTAGTCGCGACTCGCGTTCGATCGTCATAGAGGTTGCCCTCGTGGGTCGTCGTGATATCGAATCTCCTTAATGAGCAACTTCAAACTCCAAGTTTCCATCGTGGCAAATCGTTCTTCAACTTATATACTTGTATGCATGCACCTGCTCCCCTCGTTCAACGATGTCGTGCTTAATGCTTAGACGGGGAAAGACAAAGAATCAGACGAATGTGCCCTGGAAGCAAGTTCGCAGCTCGAATGCAATTTCTTATCTGGCGAGATACGTCCGTTCAGAATTTTCCCATTTTGTATTCCACAACGTGGATGGAACGTCCCCAGTTTTCAGAGATGACTGGTGGGTGGCTTATACCGGTGTAAACTCGCCTTCTGTCTCGCTAAGGCGAGCGAGAACGGAACAGGAAGAGGAAGGGGATCTACGGATCCTCTGTGAAACCCAAAGCAGCATCGTGGATTACGCGCAGACTGGAAAAGGAAGGGTGGAGGATAACTGCGAGATTAATCGATCCCATCGTTTAATCGTCAGACGAGGTGTACGGATTATATCGGCCTTAGCGAGCCCGATGAAAGACCCTACGCGGCTCGAATACCGAATTACTAAACGCGCATTACTGATTAATCGCTTCTATTGTAATCAATTGTAGGAAATAAACAGATTTCGATAATACCATAAACATTCTTTTCGCGGGGCACATTAACTGTAATTTCCTGCTATTAACCATATCGATCCCGTTCTCGCGCAGTGCAGTGGTAAATTGAAATAAACGAGGTAACAGTGCACAAAGTATCGTCAATCTACCTAATACGCTAAACAATGAAGCGCACACAAGCCGATTATCCAGCTATCTGTGCGATATGTTGGAATTACGTTCGGTAGGTAATCTGTTCCCAGCGATCATAATAATCTATTCCTTTGAAGAACAACCTCGAACGCTCAAAGCCCGATCGTGTACACTCTACATGCTCGGCTATCCGCTTTCGCGCATTGCTGCTTTTCCTGTGCACCGACGTTGCAGATAAGGCAAATTATTCGGAATTAAAACTCGCTGCGATAAATTAAACGATAACCGGGACCCAGATAAAAAGCACAGAACTACACTTGACCCTTCCACGTAAAGGGACATTGTTTCCATTCAGTTCGTCAGTTTTTCGAGACAAGCTATGAAAGGGAAAACTTTCAGGCCCAAGTTTTACCAAGAACGACTTTCTTCTAGACTCACGTTTAACTACCAACAACGTCTTTCAAGCCAGAGCTTCATTAAAAATGCCAACGTTTAAAAGAAGCCCTTCCCTGTCCACGCCAGTGCGACGCCTTTGAAAATTCAGCGATACGCAATTTGAATCCCCTCGAGCAGTGACCGCGATCAACTATCAATTACAGCCACGAATTGTAATCCCTGCCGTTACGTTGTCTCTCTCTCTCTCTCTCTCTCTCTCTCTCTCTTGTTTCACCCTTGATCGTCTTGACGTTCCTACATAGGAAATAAACGAAAGGGGGTCGTGGGTGGGGCCGAGATCTGCGCCGGTGTGATTATCCGAGGGTAAAACTGATCACGTACGGCCGGGTGGTGCGCACAATGGCCAACTTTATCCAACTTAAGGGCTATTAGAAGCAACCCCTTTCGCTCAGTCTGCGTCCCTTCAGGTTTCGGCCTCGCCGGTCGTCCCTGTCGGCTGGCAGAGATAACCGCACGGAGGTCCCTTGCTCGTCTTCCAATAAAGTTACGCGATTCAGTGGTACGTGAGCTAACGCCAGTTCTACACGTCGACGCAGATTATATTACGATGCCGATTACTATACCGGGCACGATGTTGCCGTGGCCCGACGCGCCGCGGCGGCGCGTTATGTACGAACGCAAGAGGCGTACTAGAAATTACAATTACGTAGGGAGCACGGGACCCGCGATAATGTCTACGCGACGCGGTTATTTACGATTCCGTAATTACTACGGGTAAATGGCCCCCGCGTCTGATTATCGTTATTATATGTAGGTATACCGGGGCCGAATAGTAAATAAAATCGCGCCGCTTAGCGACGTAGTTATAACCGGATCGTCGCGATTAATATTTATATCGTTAGCGTCACCGTTAATCCTCCCCGGCTCTATTCAGATTATAAAGTTCACCGGCGCGCGATACAATATCGGGGTTATGTATCGTGTGGGAAAGTTCAATAAACGTCTAACACGATTTTTCGTCCGTAAATAGGGAAGGTTGGAAATAAATTTCATGCTCTTTTAACAAAGCCATCCTTTGTCACGCTCCGAATGTCAAACGTCACTCCCGGCGGGGCAGGGAGAAAAAGGATCGAAGGAAACGCGGAGAACCACCGTGAAAACGGAGCGGCGTGGGGACGAAAATATGCGGGAGGTTAAATCGAGCAGCATACGTTAATGACTTCGGCAGGTTTGTACACACCGACGGCGTACATTGTTAAGCTTCCCCCGCAAAGAGCGTTAAGCCTCGCCGACGACGATGACCCCGCTGCCAGTCATCGTCGATAATGACCGTTTCGCCTCCCGTGTTCCTTGGCCCCCTTCTTCCGCAAAGCTCTCCGGCGTTTTCTTTCGCGTACACGGGCGCACGCCAGAGATTCGGTCCGCTTCCTAATAACTATCGTCATTAGCGCTCCAACGACGACGACGACGACGACGGCGACCAGGGGGGCGAGATTTTTTCGTGTATGCACGTCGAGAAAGATTTCACAATACCGGTCGTAATTTTTGTAGGAAGGGGGGAGGGTCTGCGCGGGCACAGGATTAACGAGTTTTAACGGCACGAAGCTTATGTATGTTCCGTTTGTTCGGATATGTTCGTCACGGAGGGAGACGGGTGGGTGGCTGGCTTTTGATAAAGCCGCTTGCACACGAAGCTACGAGGAACTTGACGTTTTAACTGTAATTTCGTCCACGAGCTCAACATCGAAGAAAACAACGTCAGCTGATCTGCGTTTGCCATTTATGACCGTCCGGGAACCACTTCTGCGAACGCTCCTACCCGAAGCGGTACGTCAAAAGAGGGTTTTTGCGTGGTCCTTTGGAGCGAACTGTTGCGGCCGTCCATCACGGCCCGGTGATTTAGATTATTAATTCCCTACGCACCGAGGTGCAGTGGCTGGGGGCACGGAAAGATTCGAGAGGTCTTGCCGTGCATACACCACTGACAAATCAATAATCTATTATCCGAATGATTTATTCCGCTGCACGGAGCGGTAATTAATTCGACGATGCAAAGCACAGTTTTGACAGCGCGTGACTGTTTAATAAACTCCGCGAAGCGCGAACTCGTCGCAACGCGGGGGGGGGGGGGGGGGGGTGAGGGGGGACGTAAGCCAGCCGGTCGTGTAAGATGTAAATGAAATAACGTAACCGATCGGCCGTTAACGAAGAGGAATGCGCGATTCGCGCGGCGGTGTGCGCGCGTTTTCACGCTAGGAGCAGCGACTGGCCGCGTGGTTGTGCGCGGATCTGCGCACGGCGCGGCGTTCACCGAAGCCTGTCTTGTCTGCCGACCTTTCGCGATATAAGCGTTATATTAAGGCCGATGTGATTCACACGGAACGAGACTGGCTAACAAACGAGTACGGACAGCGGAGTTATACATAACGCGCTCGTCAGCGGTTCCATTGCTCCTCTGATCCCGTTTTCCCTTGGCGTTGCTCTCGCTGCCCGCTAACCTATGACTCACACGCTGATCCCGGTCCTCGGACGGAGCACGTACGGCAGATTAGATAATTCTCGTTATAGTAATGCAGTGCGTGGCACTGCTCTGGATCGTGGCCGAATGAAAACTAACCGCGTACAGGTACGTACAATGGAAATTGGGTGTACGTACGCGCGTTAAACGTTCGCTTAGCTTACGTGGTTATTGCGTTCTCGTGCGCAATCATTCGGATTAATAACGTCGGGATGACGTAAACCTCGGCGGGAGGTCTGGGAAGTTTCAAATGGGGCTTGCCATTCGCGAGTCGAGCGTTATTTAGATGATCGCGAGATTATTTTTCGCGGCGGGGCCGAGACGGTGGACCGGAAGAAGCTAGATCTGAATCGGAGTTCGAAGCCGTCGCGACGACGGCGTCGACGTCGACGCCACCGTGGACTCCGCCCGGGCAATAAATTCTCGATATCACAATGAGCATGTATTGAGCCGTCGGCCGTGCGTTGTAATGGCGCAATGAATCATGCAAAAACTTATCGTGCCCGTCTAGGGGATGAGCGAATGCATGTTTTCATTAGTCACCGTTATTCGCTGCGCCCTTGCAGATGCATTGCGGTGCAGCCCCGGCGAGCAGCGCGCCTTTCCGCGCAGCCTTCGGCGAGTATTACCCAGCGTTTCGCTTTTATCTGCTTATCGGCTATCTATCGGTTACCGATCTCATCCCGCGTTATTGGCGGCTCGGTGTTTTTGGAAAGCGAAACTAGATCGTCCGACGCACGCGTGAAAGGGCGGCCGTTTATGCTTGAATACGAGACAATGGGTAGGAAATATTCAAGATGCGATAAGAAATTGAAGATCCAATGAATAGGATCTCCTCGTGGTGAAAAATGGCGTCACGAGAGTCACCATTTTAAAAATTGATCGCGAGAATCCTGGAGAATTTAATATATCTGAATAAGGTAAAATGAATGAAAGACGAGGAGTGTTACTTTATTCCGTACGCTGGCGTTAGAAAGCTCAAAGAGCCACGCGTAAAGCATGTCATCCAGTATACGCGGCGTTACGTTTTATTGTACGGGCATGGTGATTTGCACGGATTACAATTGATTATCGTGGCCGGGGTGGCCGCAAAACTGCGCGAGATGAGAGAATGCGCGTTTTCATTAGTCACCGTTATTTGCGACGCGCGGCGCGATGCACCGTGTAAATGCATGCTGCCCCGAGGGCCTCGCCGAGTCTCCACTTCGACGCGTCTCTCTCCTCGTAACTCGACTAATAATGGCAATGTATCTTACGCTGTTCCGTAATAATGCGCTAAATTATTCTAATTTCGCACCTACTAACTAAGTGCATAATGCAATCCTAACCAGAACGACAGTGGTAAATGATTCAGGAAAAAGTGGGATCGTGACGCAACGTAACTGCATACTGTATCACGATGCAGTTAATTCTGCATGCTTCCTAATTGTCTTTCCGCTTACTATGTCTCGCAATTGTTAAATAGGTATGTCCTTGTTTGAATGATTTTCTTATCAATACTAGCCACCACCATAGCTCTCAATCAAATAAGACGATCGTGAACACGAAGCGTTCCTCGTGGTTTAAAATCCACGTAACTCATTCCCAACGCGTGAGGCTGGGGTATCTAATCCGCGTTATTGTTGCGGCTTGCATTGAATAAGAGCCAGGGGATCTTAAACAAAGTCGCGAATCTCAGCCCACTCGCACGATATTGCGAAGCGCATATAGATTTTCATTAGTCAGCGTTATTTGCGACGCCTTCGGCCGGCGCAGCGCGATGCACCACCGATGCAAAGTCAGCGCCAAGGCGTCTGTGTACGATGCCTCCGAGGTGTTCCTTCGAGTATGCATGCCTCGCCTTGCCTCGCTCCGCCGCGATCGGTCGCGAGTGTTTTGATATCTCGCGGGTACACGAGAGCCTCGTCATTTCTCTTATAACATGTGTGCATAAACAAGTAGAATATGATCACGAGGGAGACGACGAGGAAAACGCCGGAGCGGGACGGCGAGCGAGGAGAACGAATCGGGTAAATGGGTCCGTGACACTCGGCAAGGGAAAGGCATTTCTCAGGATGAATCAACGAGTGTTCATTGAATGAACTCATTGAGTCTGAAGCGATAACGGGAGCAGGCGAGTTAAATGCTATCATTTTTTAATGCACAGACGTGATCGTAATTAAACGCGACGCGGTTATAATAACACTAGTTTATAGCCATTTTGCGCAACAGATGCCACCATTTTTTTCTTATGGAAAATGGCCCGCTGATGCCGAAAATGAAGTGTAAAAGTTTTTCTATGGATACGTTTTCGATATATCGTTAGGAGAACTTTTTACCTGCCTGTCGATGATTCCACATAATTGCGAATATCTCGTGTTGCAAATAACAGATATGGTCCGAAATTATCTCAAATTAAAGATAATTGAATCACCATCAAATTTAGCAGACAAAATTTTTTAATCGGTTCAGTAGTTCGGGTGAAATCGATGGAAATATGCGAAAAAAGTCATTTTTTTCGACTGAAATTGACATCGACAATTCATTTAATCATTTGGGAAAAATCGAAATCGGAAAAATAAGCCCAGTTTCTTCATTTTTACGTTGAGTTTGCAGTTTTACGGGAAAAAGGTGCTGAAGAAGAAAATATATGGATAAATGCCGAAGCTAGAGACAATTGAGTGAAAACACTTCAATTTCATTTTTTCTTCGATTTTGTGTATTTTTCAATTTTATTGTGTTATTTCCATTTTAATTCATTCTGTACATTTCTTTCAAGTATTTCGTTAATATACATATGTGTGTTTTAAAAATAGTTTTGGCTGTTTTTTGTTTTTTGCCCGTTTTAGCCTTCGTTTCTCTTATGAGGAACCAAATATAATATCCCATTCTTGTCTCATTCCAAAATCCACGATATCGCCGCACAATACCCTTCATATTCTGATGGAATCTCTCTCCGTGTTCGTAATTTACATACGTCATTAAGATTTTCGGGGAAAAAATTCAAGTGAGAATACACGAAATGAATCTTCAAGGACATATTTACGTCTGTTGGAAAAATAAAAAAAAATGAAAGCCATACAATAGAAAATGAACTGTGTAGAAATATATAAAAAAAATTTATCTTAAATGAGTTTATTAAAAATGCTCCACGATTCTATTTAAATTGAAGAAACACCATCGAAATTGTTGTACAAGAAAATAATTATTTTTTAGTTTTTAGTGTATTATTACTATTACTGAAACAAACACATATTAACAAAATATTTGAAAAAATGTACAGAATGGATTAAAATGGAAATAACACAATAAAATTGAAAAATACACAAAATCCGAGAAAAAATGAAATTTAAGTGTTTTCACATAATTGTCTCTACCTTCGGCATTAATCCATAGATTTTCTTCAGCAGTAGCTTATTTTCTTCGTAAAAGTGCACACTCAACGTATAAATTAAGAAACTGGGCTTATTTTTGCGATTTCGATTTTTCCCAAATGATTAAATGAATTGTCGATGTCAATTTCTGTCGAAAAAAATGACTTTTTTCGCATATTTCCATCGATTTCACCCGAACTACTGAACCGATTAAAAAATTTTGTCTGGTAAATTTGTTGGTGATTCAATTATCTTTAATTTGAGATAATTTCGGACCATATCTGTTATTCGCAACACGAGATATTCGCAATTATGTGGGATCACCTTTTTGACAGGGAAGTAAAAAGTTCTTCTATCGATTCGATATCTCGAAAACGTATACATAGACAAATTTTTAGACCTCATTTTCGGAATCAGCGGCCCATTTTCAATAAGAAAAATATAGTGGCATCTGTTGCGCAAACATTTTTTTTATTTTGTAAACTAGTAAGTTTTGTAATTAATAAAATGTACAACGAGTATCTCTTTGAATTCAGGCTTCGCGGCAGAGCGCCCATGTACACGCGAAGCTTTTAATAGGAATTTTGTACGGAAGTTTATTAAGTAATAGAATCTCGCGAGGAAGGGGGGGGGGGGGGCGTCTGTGCGAGGCGGTGCTACAGCATAAAGTAAATTCTATCGCGCTTGATCATCTCCCCTTTAGAGGCACCGACACGCACGAATGCGGACGATTCAGGATAGCCGCGGAGCAGTGGATGCCGAGTAACATCTTGTTCCTACTAATTACTCTCGTCAGAAATCAATGTATTTACCTTGGCAGCAACGGCCCCGTTGGCTTCCAGCAGCATTTCCGTTTAGCATGGCTGGATTCGGGGCAACCTTGAAGGGGCAGCAGAACCCGTTAACGCTCGTACTTCGTTAAGCCAGTAGGAAGTGTATCGCTTAGGAGGCGTGTATTACAATTTATAACGATGGATCTGGCCGCGTGTGATCGGCGCCGATTAATTGCCGGCTCGATGCGATCTCGATAAAGCGATACCTGCAGAGGCTCGTAGCTTCCTTGCTCCGTCGAGGCTCTCCGCTCGAGGGGAAACGATCAGTTCGTAATTTTCGTGAACACCGTTATCCACGCACTCGACTGGCTATTTCTACAGGTTTTGCTCGTGTTCACGACTACACGCGCGCACGTCTTAATGTGCGCGGGGCGCGTATCGTTCTATGCGGGCAGCCCTGCAGACCCGTGCATATGTGGAATACTAATCCAACGGGTGTGCAATAACGAGAATGGTGAGGTGACTCGTCGCGACAACGTGTCTAGGAAAAACAACTGGAAAACTGGATTCGTTGATGGTCGCACCGGAAGGGATACCTTTTGGCGTTGCAATTAGCAAGTAGCGTTTACTAAAATAAGCACATATCGTTATCTTTTCACGTGAATGGGTGCGAACGACGTGTCTTCGAGGTATAACTGTTTTTTAGCATTGAAGATTCAAATGGCGCAATAAGAAGGATTCTCCGAATGAATGCATGTTCGTAGAAATTGAATTGAATCGACGGAGCCACGAGAGGGAAACGTAGGAATTGCTAATTCCAGTGTAAGCGAGATCTCTATTTGCGTACCGTTAGGGAAATAACCGATGAAGCCGATTGATCGGTCAGCGGCATCTGAAAATCGGGGATCACCTCTCGTGGGACATTTATTTTGCAAGAGAAAGAGGAGAGGGGTGAATCGAGTTCGCACACGCCTGCAACGACTATGGTTTGACCGACTGAAGTACTAGAATGTCAGTTTAATGAATAACGACGTACCTAATGACACACGACGTCATATCCCAGCTCGAGCAGCCACATACGTCAGCTCGGATCAATTCTGTCAGGAAAACCTACGTCGATGTTTGACGAGGTCGGGCGTTCGAACGACGCGAATTCGTCCGTCAAAGAGATTTCCACGATTTCTGCCCGAGCCGTCGAGCGATCGTGAAAGAGGAATGCGATTAATTGATATCCCTTTCGCGAGAGGTGAAAAATAAATCCAACGTCAGAATCGTGCCGATTCTGCTCGACTTTGACAAAAACTATCGCCCCCAATTTTCCTGTCTGTCGCAACTTTCACCAACCAGAATTACATCCGTGTGTGATAACAAGTTGGGGATAAGAATTTCAATTGGATGATAATCGAACGACCGCACCATTGATCTCCAGCATCATCGAGCCATCGAACTGCAAGTTAACGTATTCCCCTGGCGAAACGATAAATTTCTAACCCAATTACACGTCCTAACAACTTGAAACTTGTAATACGTCGTCGAAGCCGGGCTACACGCTGCATTATCTCACAGACGCGAGCTTTGAGCATGCTCCACACACCGTCACCTCGGCTGCTATCCACCGCGTTCCGCCGACCACGATTCTGTCGTAACGCTATTACCGCGTCACCCTGTATCGACTGGAGAGCTTCAGCCAACGGTACGGGCCTTTCGACTATCGTAAGTGCCGTGTCCCGCGCTGTCCACCGCAGCAACACCTACACCGTTCCGCGTTACTTATCGAGCCATGGCCGGCGTCCATCGAGAATAGAAGCGGGAATATGCAGGAAGCTGAAATGCCCGATGCACCTGACAGGTGCTCACGTATTCACCAACAGACAGCCGTTCACTCTCGGCGCATCAATCTCGCCCAGCCGCCCTGGTCAAAGATGCGACGAGCGACGCTAGTAGATCGAGGCAGCCCGGCGTTTCGGCGCGGGCGGCGCGATCGGTGGCCGTGTCCAGATCGGCCGACGGCAGACAATGACCTCCCCCGGCCGAGATTTTGCAATGTAACACGCGGAACTTTTGTTTCTGCCCGGTCCAAGAGCAGAGGGACCACACGCGGGCTGCAAGCCGCGACTCCGAGCCGGGCCGTGATCTTCGTTCCGCGATCGCGATCGGGGCGAGCGTTGATGTGTCATCGTGGCCGGGCTTCCTCTGACCAACAGAGGGGTTCTTGTCGTTGAAAGAACACCTTGTGCTCCTCTTCCGTGAATGCTATTCGCGGTCGCGAGACGGGCCCGCTTTTCGTGGGACACGCGCTTCGACCGCGGTTTCCACCGTGTCTTTGTGAGCCGGCGGTGATTTACCGGCCGCTGTCTGCGGTCACTTTAATAATAATTTCTGGCCCGTTTGTTTATCGCGTTCAAGTCCCGCGTTCATGTCTCGACGGAGTTATTTATACACCGAACGTCCGTATGGTAATTGCGGCTCGGTTCCCGGACTTTTCTTGCGAAATGGCGAATTGAATTGTGTTGCGGGCGAATAGCGACGTTGCGCCCCATAACCGGGTAATGATGAATTGTTTACGATTGTACATCGCGTTGGTTTATCTCTCGCCACGGGCACCCAGTTATCGATTGCAACGATAATTACAAGGCTACCAGCGTTATATCGTAATAACCTTCACCCCCCCCGAAAATGGCGCGAGTTCAGTGGTGTACGAGAGAACAGTTACGATCTCTTTAATGTCGCGATAACGCAAGAGCGTGTAGAGTAATTTCACGCCTCGCGAGCGCGAGGTAAGTTTCTCCTCTTCGAAATTCCCTGATCAGAAGCCGAGTGACCGAAGTTAAGAAACAAGTGTAAAGAAGTGTCTACGGGAGCGGGATGGATATTTCGTGTATTCCGTGCTGGCGAATGCATTAATTTGATTCCGATCGCGCACTCATCCATTATAACATCCCGTCAATTTGCTTTCGCGTAATGACGAGCTTATTAATCTTCGTGATGAATAGAATTAAATATTTCAATAATCAACGAAATGGCTGTGCAACAACCCCGCACCATTAATTATTTAATAATTAGAGTCACATTACAATTATTTGTAATTACAGTCCAATAAGAAATGATAAATTACGCTCCACTGCCGTCTGTTGCCGTTAATCCAGATTACGTAAAAACAAAATTGATATAATTTCATGGTAATTTTCGCGATGGCCGACGTTCATAAGTTTTAAAACATACCATGTCAGTCTAATTATTACGGCGACGAGCACGACGGGCGAGTCATTGAAATAATGGTCCAGTAAACCAGAGATCCAATGCGATACTCGACTCATTGTCAGTACCTATACATATACATGTGGTTTGTTGATTCTTTTACTGTCCACATTTCCGACGCGCGACGCTCGCAGGAGCCAAGGCTCGAGAATTGTATACAAGGCGATTCATGAAAAGCAGAAAACCGCTGCGCTCCGTTACATCGGGCGTCTGAGTTTCGAGCTCATTCGATCAGCGTCACGCACAGAAAGCAATCTTTCTGACAAACGATAGCCTTATTGCGAATGCAGCGCAAACGGGGCAGCCTCCCGCGGTGCGTAAAGGCCGGCTACGATTACGCAGTCGACAATTTCGCAGGGAATTCCGTGGAGCAAGCAGCCTGCCAGCCACCTGCCGCCGACATTTACTTTGTGGAAATCCATCGGCACGGCTCGACCGATTCCACGGCATCGGCACGAACATCAAAGTGGGCAACTTCCATAACCGCGCGTGGTTCCATTCAAAGGAACCTGGGCGCGATTGTCTGTGTGTGTGTGTGTGTGTGTGTGTGTGTGTAACTTCACAGGTTCGTGGCCATGGACTCGCCTGTACGATCAAAAGTAGTCGTGATCGTATTGTACTGGGTGTTCGAGGTGAAAATGTCTACACCACGGCAGTCAATTCTGCTACGCAATTATGAGCAGAGTGTAATTTATCGAGTGAAAGCCCGGCTGATCCAGGACTCGATACGCCACACACAAAATGCAAACTTGAGGGAGATATCCTCAACTACCGAAGTTGTTCAGGACCCTGTGTATGCGCAAGTCCTACGAGATTCCGTGTCCATTATAGTAGTCTCAGTGATTTCAAGAATTCTATAAGACACGACGAATCACTGTGATCCCTAGTGTAGGAGCCAGAAAAAGGAAAGCCGCGTGCTGGCCAGCCGCCTTACCGATTTCGCCACTGCGGCTTCCCCCGATCTCTTAGTCCCGAACTCCTACTTTAACAGACGCCACCTATGGGCCACTCTCGCACCATAGGGTAGATGTCCCTATTACTGTCAGTGTCCTTATTACTGCCAGTTTATTTATTTTGCTTTATAAAAATGTAACGTATAAAGAATAGTGTACAACAATAATATTAATAATAATAAGAACAGTCACAATTTAATAATAATATTATTATTGTACATTATTCTTTATACATTATATTTTTATTAAGCAAAATAAATAAAGTGGCAGTAATAGGGACACTGACAGTAATAGGGACATCTACCCTGGGCCGTGTTCCGAGCGCCAAGCGCCTACACTAGGGACCCCAATTCTCATAGGACTTTCAGATGCACGTGTCTCCGAAAGTTCCAGGACTTGGAGGTTTTCCAAATTGCGCACTGTGGCCCAAGTGTTAGGTGTCGCCTGTATCACGTCCGACAAGGTTTCTTTCCAAATGAACGTTCGATACCACGAAATATCTCGTATCATTCGAACTAGCGAACCAAGCTCACCGAATGTAAGTTTAGCTCGATCTGAACCTTTAAATTAGATCGTAGGCTTCAGCTTTTTAACGTTCAGCTTTTTAAGTCCAGGCACACCAACGCACAGTGGGACGACGCGTGTAAATTCCCGGACATTGACGAAAATATGAAATACCTATTTTTATTGATATAATTATATGAGCATCATCCTTGAGTACTAATGGATACGAAATTATGAAAAAAAATTTTAAACAGTTTAAATCCCGAATTTTTAACAGCAAACACATTCACTTCTAGGGACGGCTGTCATGTCCAAATATGTCCAGAAAAAAAATACCTATATAATCACTAAACATTCTAGTTTTAGAAAATCCAATTTCCAGTTGCGCCAACTTGCGCCCTTGAGCAGAATTAATTAAATTGTGTACGCATATGGGACGAAACGAGTAACTATGTATCTACCTAGACATTCTTTTTCTTGTACGCGATTGATTATGTCTTTATGATGTCTTTATGGAAATGAATATAAATATGATATAGCGAACGATAATTCATAAAATTAGGTTATTATTATTAAAGTTAGTTAAACCATAATAAATAAACGGCGAAGCATCGCAACACTTTCTTATTTTCTTAAAAATAAATATATGTTTTAGAAGTAGATTTAGGCAGTCGAAATTATGATCAAACGTAATATTTATATAAAATACTATGCATAAATTGAGACAACAAAACAAACTTTTCAATATCTGTAATAATTTCCGTTTCATATAAATACTATGCTCGCTACAACAATCATTTTGTTCGATACATTGAGCTATAAGAATACCTGAAGAGAGAACAGCAGTGGGAAGAAGTAGATGCGACTAGTGATGGCGATCGTTTGTTGGATCGATCTTAAATCGATTTTTTTAGGGAAAATAAGATCGCTCCAAAATCGATCTTTTTAGGGAAAATAAGATCGCTCTAAAATCGATCTTTTTAGGGAAAATAAGAGCGATCTTTTTTAATTCCGATCTATCAAAGATCGATCCTTCTTTTCTTTATGATCGGTAAAAAAATTATATTTATACATAGTAAGTGCCAGTCAGTGATGGCTACGTAAAATACGCATCGTATAATACACGTATATACACATGCATTGTACACGAATATTACTGATCGGGGTCATATTGGTTGCGTTCAGCAGATTCTACTGTTGAGTGATCTCATTAGATTTTACTCTGAAGTTATAGGTTATATAAACTATGACTCTATACTTATTTCCTAGTCCAATTAGTCAGTTACATCATAATGTTCAATATTTGATATTTGATATTTTTGTAATTATTTATAGCTGAATAAATATCGAAAGAATCTGAGGATGAAATTTTTTCGATGGACATTATAAAAAGAGACTATGTGTGTATCAAAAGTTATCATTAAAAGTACTATATAAGTACTATATAAATTTGGCCAATGAGGGCGAGAATAAAATAATTTAAGTATCCTTTCTAGGATCGATCTTTGAAAATCGATCTTTTTTCCAAGATAGATCGATCTTATAACCGATCCTTCATAAAAGATCGATTCTTAGGATCGATCCGATCTTTCTCCAGGATCGCCATCACTAGAGGCGACAGCAGTCCGAGGGAAATAGAAGAAAACGGGGGAACCTATCCTTCTTCCTATTATCCCTCTCACTCTGTACTATCTGTATTATTTATGCATGTGTGTACGCAGATAACTTCACTCACATGCACTATGCATCCATAGCCTGTTGTAAGGCAGAGATAGGTTCACCCGTTATTTTCCCTCTTTCTCGGACCGGCCGCCATTGCTCTGTTCTCTCTCCAGGTATTCTTATAGCTCAATGGTTCGATAGCATGCAGAAAGATTGAAAGAATGAAAAAGTATCACTCACCGTTCCTTGAAAACAGTCTCATTGCTATCCATGCAGACAAGCATCTCCCTTCAGCAGTAGCTATTCGATCTGCAAGCCAATGTCCCGCAGCTGCAGCGTCAGTACCGAATAGAACGTGTCAAACTCGCAATTATGTCTCATTAATTTCGCGATGAAGAAGCAATAAGAGCACCGGTGCTCTGAAATAGTTCTAGACGCGTTAAAAACACTGAATCTACGTTCGTGTTAACATTACTAACACGCAGGACCACTGTCCACAATGAAATACGTTATCGCGAAATAAGCACAGACTCTACAATCGCAATTCACGTTTTTAAACATTCCTCAACAGTGGGAAGATGTGTTCGGACTCGATTAAAGTGTCCACAGAGTCCAGTAATTAATGGAATTGATGCAGGAATCGTGAAATCACGAAATAATATCCACTGTGACTGCACAGATATTCAGTGATCCGAACACCATCGCGGACGAAGTCGAACTGTTGGGGCACACCGTTCGGCAATGTAGTGACTTTGGTAGAGGTTGTTGATGTTTTTGTCGCGCTCGGCCGACTCCCAGCTAACTTGGAATTCGTCATGGCCGGAAATAATATTACAGTATTATCTCCTTACGGGCTCGGTTTTGTGTACACGATGTGGGTTTTTCGCTATCCCCACCAATTCTGTCTCACTCTTGTCCGGCGAAGGCGAGAGCGAGCGAGAGGCACTGGAAGCTAGAAAGGGTGCTACGAGATAGATGACGCGTCGATGTTTTGTCTCGCTCTGTCTTTTGCACACCATGACACTCCAACCGTTGCATGCACGACGGGCGTGCGCAATGGTCGCGAGTCCATACGGTGAGCACGGGAACCGCTTCGCAAAATCTTGACGCAGACCCGGCTCAAGTCTTTTTTCCGCCCTAGGCGAACTTGTCAAATAACGCCCTTTATTATAATATATTTTCTTTGGTTATGTACATACTGATCGCTGCCTGTAAGCTTAGCTGGTCCCTATAAGCAAAATTAGGCGACTGCCTAGGGCGGAAAGTCGGCAAGAGGTGCAAAATGGTATTTTCATTCCTGGTATTGTTGAAAATAAACTTTAAAATAAACTATTACTAATTGTACTGCCACTGTTTTAAACTACGAATAAAAATTCAGAGTAAGATCACCAATAATCTCAAATAAATGCATTATAATGAAGGGCTAAACGGTCTTCTATTTAATCCAGTAGTCGAACGAATTGATGTAGGAATCGAGAAATCAGGAAATAATATGCACTGTGACATTCACAGATATTCACCGATCCGATCACTATCGCGGATAAAGTCGTACTGACAATGAATGCTCAAACCTTCCGTCAATGTTGTCACATTGGTAGAGGTTGCCGTCGAACTCAACTGTTTCCCATGCAAGTTGAAATTCCTCAATTTCAAATGACTCGAATGTAATAATTACTGTTAAGAGAGAAGATTTGAAAGAACTCACACGAAAGAGTTTATCTTCACAAATATAACTCGTATTCGACATATTAAGCATCCCATATAAGGAATTCAATCCCGGGATCGTAATCCCGGGATCCCGCCTGTTTTTTGGATTCTAAAACTGATGTAACAAGTTATAACTTATCCCGAGAATTTCGAGAATTTTTAAAAACGTAAATTACTTTATGAACAACTGAAAAATATAAAAATGGAATCCAAAAAACCACCGGTATCCCGGGATACCGGAATTGAATTCCCTAATCCCGTATGATTGTGAAATTAAAGAATTTCGATGCTCGATTTGCAGCTACATCCATGCACCCCACGACACTCATGCATCATGCAACTTTCTACAAAGCTTATAAGAATTAGATTTTACTGTAAATTTCAATGACGGCGGTGAACTAATACTTGTGGCAAATAGAATCCAATTATTATTACTTCACTAGAATGATTAAACATTGCATTAGAAACTTGCGGGTGTGTCAGTAACAACGTCAATTTGTAATACTTTACGGCGTACTTGCCCAGATCTAGGCGCAAATAGGGCAAATGTACAGAGCGGCAAATTTTGGGCGGCAAAATTGGTAGACAAATACCTACTAAAAATTTTACTCAGTGTCAAAAAATATATTTTAAAATGCTTATATATGATTCATTGCAAAGGGGCGGCAAATATCACTTTTGCCCCTCAGCGGCGAAAGAGCTAGATCGGGCCCTGTATGGCCCCTACCGAAACGCTTGCTTTTATTTCGATCGGTGCCGAGGCAAGGATCTTTAGCGGTGAAATTTTTACTGCCGGGTTCCCGTATCTTTACCGATTCGGGACACGATCGCACGAAATATAAATTTCCTTTTTATTCTGCCGCGATATCGCGCGAGGTCGGGTATCCGCGAGCTGCGCGTTTATACGTAGGTAAACGCGTGCAAGTGTGTGGAGGGAGATTGGTGTGGGTGTCGATAAACGCTAAGCCGCTCTGGGATTTTGGTTATCTCTGGCCCGGATAGACTGCGTTAATTAAATGCGGCCATACTAATGAAATCCAAATACGTGCGCGTATAACGCACTTACGCGGTCGCGTCTGCGCGCAAGAAACGTGCGCGGAAACCGTTCGTCGACTCGCCGAAATCACCGATCGACTTTACTCGACGAGCCACTACCCCCCGGGAAATGTCACTGTCGTGCCCTGTCTCGCGAATTGCCGTTCAACAGCATCCGACGCGATGAAAGAACGAACGAAAGGAAACGGCGAACAGAGAGGCAGGGAAAGAGAGCGACGCCCGATGCGCCCTGTTCGTACCTACGTATGTATGTACGTCGTGTACGCGCCGGAAAAAAAAAACAAGGAGGAAACAAAGGGGTCAAATAAAGGAATAGGCTCCCATTGCCAGAAAATAAAGTGGCCCTGTGACACGTGGGAAATTCTGGCAGACTGCAGAATGCAGGCTGTCGTCGGCGTATGAAAGAGTTTCGTATGAAAGTGGAAAGGGGGCGCGAATCAACGAGTGTAAATCAGTTTACTCTGGAGAAAAGGGGAAGATTGCAATCCGCGTATACCGTCTCTGCGTTTCCCGCCCAGGAATTCGGTCCGCGCCAGTTTACGGGCGTTGTAAGGAAGTCTTCCGTCCGTTATACTGAATGAAACTTTTTCAGAAGGAGCTGGCAATGTAATCAGACGGTGATTGCACGCCCCTACGTCGCGTCTTCCATATGATCGTGAGGATGTTTAACCACTGGAAATTGTATCAGCAGGTTGGTAAACGTTGCTTCGCCACTTTTCTCCCCACTAGTCTCGCGACGAAGGATCTGGGTGTCACAAAGTACACAGAACTCGATTAGTTTTGCGTCGAAATAATTACGAAACTAAACAGAGTTCCGGATCGAGGATCAGGGCCTTAAGATTGCCTGTTAACACACCCGCAAATACTTTACGTCACGCATCTTTGAAAACAGCGAGAGTATTTAACATTAACGGACAATTCGCAGCGATACTGCAATGCTTGCTCGAACTAAGGATGTCGCGAATCCTTTTATGGACGACCTCGGATCGGTATGTCCATAGAAAATATCTGCCTCCGCGTTTACGTCACGTGCGACCCAGGTACGCAATCAGAGAGTCAATTTCTTCGCGCAGTTTTCCGCCGAGGAATTCGTATCCAGGCGGATTTTATCGTCGTTTGATTTGCCGAGAAAGACGATCTGTCAACCATGCTCCGGTTGAATAGATCCCTATCCTCCGCTAGCCTTCCGTTCCGTGGACAATGGACGAGCACGAGCCGTGCTTTCAGTGACGCAGGGATTAGAAAAAGCGGGGTGAGAAGCTCGAGAAAGGCGTTCCGAGGGCGCGAGAGGAGCTCCATATTCGTCACGAGGCTTCGCCCTTTTCCTTGGGTATGAAAAACTTTACGACCGATAGGATTGAACGCTGGAACGCTCGGATCTTCAATTGGAGCGATCTCGTTCCACTTGTGTTCTTTCTTCTACTCGAAGATGGTAAAAATATGATCTATCGGACGGGGAATGCAAGTATAACTTCCTTCGTTGGAAATGCAGTTAGGGGAGGGGCTAGTGTGCAGTGTACACCGTGAAGCAAGTGCTTCGAAGCAAGAAATCACCAATTCGCGGACGTATCGAATGACACTAGGATGGTGAAATAAAGTAACATTAGAGAAGGTTTAACCGTGAGTTCCCCGGAGCCTCGCGTGGCGAATCGCTAATTGGAGAATTGTTATCGTTCGGCTCGTCTAGAAGTCCGGCTAACAAGTTAATATGCACGGCAAACAATACCAGCCGCGTGAAAATAGATTTACGACGATTACGAGGCCGGGCAGCGGTCCGCTCCAAACGCATATAATTGTTTCACGGCTGAATGCCGTTGCATAATATTGCGCATTGTAACGCGGAGATCGTGGTCGGCCGACGACCGTTGAATGCGCGTCGCGATTCCACCGGCATCGGCGCAACGATGGAAAAACTGGCAAATCGGTCGGCTCGTCGCGTCGCGTGTTTACGTGTTCCGAATGACAGCTGATAAATGCCAATCGCAATTGGAATTCTGTTTTATCGCCGGCCCTGTCACCTGTTACGGAACAAGCGGAACACGGTGTTTCGTCCGCTATTTCCGAATTCGACTAGGACGCGCGAAAACACCGACCCGTAATTTGTCCAGGGAAATGCCATCGATATTCCTCGGTCCACTAATGTATCGCGACTAATCATTTCGTTGACCGAGTTGCTCGACCCCGTGGCCTTTCGGCGGGTCGAGAGACAAGGTCCGCGTTTAATGAAGCTCGGTGGCAACGTTCGATTAAATTAATAAACGTTGCCCGAGTGGCCTCAAATGTAAAACGGTCCCGCGGCATGGATCGTTGACGCCGGACCGATCTCGAGCGATCCATCGCGATTGATCCGGGGCACCGCGAGTGGGCACGAGGAGAATCTGGTTCCTACCAGGGGTGGGTTGTTTGCACCCATTAAAAGTTTGAGTACCGGCCGAGTTGCCAGCAGGCCATTCTAAAGAGGAACGTGAGAAATGAAACACGATTTCCGCCGCGTATATAACCGACCCGTTTCAATGAGGCTCCGATGAGAACGGCCAGTTCCGATTCCTAAGGATTTACGTGACGGGGTAGCTTGTTAGCCTTAAAAGCGGGCGCTCATTGGAAATCGATGCCTATGCACAGACCGCCTTCGTTGCCTTACAGAAAACGTTCCTATACGTTCAATAAACGCGCGATGCATTCCATCATCCTCCTTATTGCTTTTCAGAGATATCCATAAAATGTATCAGTTGTATCGCGCAGGCTCTATAAAGACTTCGCCGGCCTGGAAGGAATCCGATGACTCTGATACCTTTGTAACGTTACCTCACAGCAGGATTACGTTCCTCAGACTCTCCCTTTTTATGAATATTTTAGCGACGCTTTCGGCGAGGAATAGCGAGACGACGTTCGGACTCGATTAATAACGCGCCAACAAGTGGATATTATTTTATCGTTAGCACGGGGATGAGTTTTCTGGGCGAAGCGCATATTTGCTGGCAAACAAATGTGCCTACGCGTTAGGCTCGCATTGCTTGCTCGCCTTATGCTCACTTGACTGTTTATGCTCATCGATCTGTTTGCCCGGTGTTTGCCGGCGTGCGTCATTTCCAAGCAGATCAGTAATTTGCGGCTGTTCACGAGCGATTGATGTGCCCGTCGTCTTGTCGACGTGCGCCGTGCACAATATCGCGCTGTAAAATTCATAAATCAAACCGGTCGCGGTGCACGCAACCAATTCAATAGTAGTGCGATTAACACCATCTCCTGCCAGCTTCTAATTAATATAATTGCTTTCCCTGACGACGCGGACGGTGCATCGTCGGCTTTCCGTCAGTCGAATGCACGGGCCACGGTGGATTTTCGTTCGCGGCGGGACTGTGCGCCGATTAAACTGGACAAAATCGTTACCCACTTTATCGTCGGAACTTCGTGACGTTAGAACAAGTTCCTTAATCGCCGGTGGCGCATCTGCGTATCGGCTCGCTGCAGCAAGCTGCACCGGTTGCAGCGGGCGCATAAGCTTATGCAGAGATTCAGGATCGATTGGCCGAACAGGCCGCGCCAACTTCGAGTCAACTGAATTATGTCCCGTCCACGTCGATTTGCACGCCATCGTCGCATTAGCTATTGGCAACGGATCATAACTGCCCCCCCCCCCCCCCGGATAGCTCGCCGCATACTGCAAATCGTTTCCGTTACACTTTCCACGAAATTTATATTGCAGCCTCTAGTCGGCCCACGACGTCGAGAAGTCCACCCACGTCTCCTCACCTTTATTCTAGCGCTCAACGGCGGCTGAGTTAATGGCGTTAAATTGGGATCTCGTCCAATCTCTCTCCTCGCGCGAAACTTTGCGAATATTCGCCAGCGAGGAGCGTATAAACTTGCATGCCTGATAAACAGGATGCTTTTAAGATGATATCAGCTGCAGTATTAAGACTCCCCGAACTCCAAGATATTTCTGTAAACTGACGGCATTTTAAAAGTATCACCGTATGCCGCTCCTAATGCGCGAGTGTTCTCGAAAGGCAGCTTAGCATCGTCGCATTCGGTCTAGCAAGAGTAAGATTGCCTCTAGTGCAAGGGAACTCTATCAGGCATTCGGTGTGTGCAAAACACGTTGCCGTGCAGCACCGTCCTATGGGTTGTGCTTTTCCAAGAATCGGCAAAGTTAACACAGGAGGGTGATCGATAAATTAGACGAAAGAAATTTCAATCTTATGCACGGTCGAGTCGGAGCATACATTCCCACCTATATACACTCGGTCAATAAAATAATAACGTTGACAGAACAAGCAGTTAAAATCTGCATACTATTTAAGGACGTCTACACGCGATGCTTTCTGCACGGTGCTGGAGTCGGCCAAGGCTCTCTGCCGTGCAGTTGCATCCCGGCTGCAGCGAGCATTCTTCAACAGGGTTTCGTACGGGCCGTTCATAATAACGCAGGCAATAAATCGTGCGCCATGGGAACGCGCAATGACTGTTCTAAATTATCTCCATTGACCACGAAATCTCATAAAGATTGACAGTGGCCGCAGACCACAGCCATTTATTGGAAGTGGAATTTCTCGACTGACTTCGTCCCCGGACATTTGGTCTGGCACAGACTGTTCCGCCGAGCGGCATTTCTCGCGCGCTTTATGCTTCGTAAAATGCAACGTCCTCCAGCCAACGGAGAAAAAAAGGAGAGAGAAGAATACCGAAGAGCACGTGCACGCAAAAATTGAGCGGACGTGAAAGGGAAGGAAGCGATTCGTCGGCAGAACGGTCGGTTCCTGGAGATTTCGCGACATGACATGACACGTGAAATTATCGGAATGGTTTCGAGGAATGCAGGAGGCTCGCGCCAGGGCTCAACGCAGCTGGGATGGAGAAACTTCGGATTCTATGTTAAAGAATTCCCGTTTCTCTATACGAAAGTTACTTAGCACTGTAGAGAGCATTGCGAGGTAACCAGGAAATTGTTCTAGGAGGACCTTGTCTTCCAGTAGATTGGAATAATGTCTAAGCGAATTTGGCTGGGGAGGAGACGCCGCAAATTTGATTTTTATAGTCGCGTTTATAACTCGGTTAGGACATCCATCTACCCTTGCCGACTTTCTGTACCTTCATCCTCGGGGACGCCGGCGAAGGAAGGAAGGCGCGCGACGCCGGAGGTCTTTGACCCCGGGCCCCCGCGCAGGAAGAGAAAAAGAAATGTAGAAAAACAGGAAGAAGCCCGGCCTTGAATTCGCTGAATCAGGTCGTCGTCATCTTCCATGGGAACCGGCGTCCTTTATTAATTTCATTTTTATAGTCCCCTACCTCTCCGCGAAACCTTGGACCGCTGGCTTCGTGGACAGCGAGCTTACGCGGCAACGGCGAAACTTTTAATCCCGGCTTTAATAATTATCGTATAAATAATAAAGCAAGTTCCACCCCCGGAAGCGGCATTCTCGAATTTACGTATAAACGCGGCCGGTGACGCGGCCAGCTGTTGCGAAACTTTGATTAATTTTTACATCGCGATAACGAGCGACACCACACGGCCAAACTGTTCTTCGACAGGTCGAAGTGGACGCGCAAGCCGAAAGTGTAACCTCCGCGGTTAAGTTTCCTCGGATAGCGGGAAAATTTCATTCCCCGTTGTAAGATCCTTTTAGCCTTGTACTCTTCGGGCAAACGAAGTTCACAAACGAACGAAAATTCGATTTAGACTCCCATACATCATACGCCTCTCTTTCCCAGCCTGCTCGTCCCTCCGCTTTCGTTTCTCGAAGGTCTCGCTTGTTCCACGCCGCGCCGCGTCGCGTCGCTATTCCACGAAAGGAAATTCACGTGGCGGGGCCACGAATCTCCCGCACAGACACAACGGATATCTAATTTTTCTGTTTCAGAAAGTTTCGCCAGTGCCCGACGCTGCTTTCGCCCCGGGGACGAGCGATCGTGACGGCATTCCGCGAATTCTTCGCAGTGGCCACGAGACCCCGTGAAAAGTCCGCCGTACGACGAAGGAATCGGGGGTGACTCGATCGTCGCCGTGTTTCCGTCCGCGACGACGACGACTGGGAATCGCTCGACTGGAATTGCCCGTCCATGTGCGCCAGTGGTTTTCAAAAGCGGTAATAATTCGCGAAAAGTTACCTCGAATTGCTGCGGAAGATCGGGACCGTCTGCAATTTCGGACGAGAATTATTTGCGCGAACTTTTCAGAATGTCCCCTTGGCGACAAAGCCATCGATGACTCGAAAAATTCTCATACATTTCTCATGGCGGTTCTATGAATCTCGCCGGTAGAAAGATTGGATTCTGTACCGACGACGTTCCGCACCAAAGTGTGCGAACAACTGAGTAAGTAACCTAAATGAGATTTCACTGCCAAAGAAAATGGGCTTAATACAATGATACGTTAATATTTGAATGGCCGGTTCCGAGTTAAAAACGGGATTCAAAGGAACAATTAATGTGTCTGATTGTAGGTACTGCGTTACGAGCCGTTGAAAACTGAGCCGCGGTCAGTGCACCCATTCTCTTGCACAATTTTCGACGTAACAGAGAACAAAAACGCACCGTAATAATTTTCCCCCGTCCGGCCGCCGTACCGTTCCGGTTTCGAGGAATCCCACTCCTCCCGATAATCACAGGGGCAAAACCAAGCCACGATAATTCTACGGTTAATTGCTTGTGCGTTAATTAAGCTTCGGTTCATATTTGGCGGTGTGGCATTACCGCGAATAACCCCCTGGTTGCCGGGGCTCGCCCCGGCATACCGCACCGTTTCCAGTAGCCGGTCGGATGTTCGTACTTTTGTTTAATGCCGCGAAAAGCGAGAATCGAGTGATACAAGGCATTCCCAAGATAGCATAATTGCCGGCGCGTACAGAATCTTGTAAGGTATGCGCCGTCCACTCGAATGACAGTGCTCGATCACTGTCAGATCGACGTTGCACGCCGTTGGAATACCAGCGGGGCAAGAAGAGCCTCTTTAGAGGCCGAGAAAAAGAACGCCCGCCTCTCAGGGAGACTAAGAGAGCGAAACTCGAAAGTCGACGTTCGAATCGATCATTGCTTACACGCTTTCCCATAGCTAATTACGCGGCTAGTACTACTAATAATAAGCAACGCCGATCCTTCGCCCCATTAATCCTTGTCAACGGGCTACCTCTCATCGGCTCGCGAATAGTTCGTTATTTGTATTACGCAACCGTTCCCTCTGCCCTCGCATTTTTCCCTGCTCCTCGTTTCGCGAAACGAACGTTCCACGGTCCGAAAGAATTATACCTACTACCGATAAAGGCATCGGGAAACTTTCGATCGCCACGCCGGGCGAAAAGGTTTCGCGGATCATCGACAGATCCCTCGACGAGGATTACGGAACAGAGAGCCACAGAAAGTACCTATTTAGGTATCTACCTACGTATTGCGAAAAGCAGCGTAGCGGCTCGAGCTTCGACTACCTATACATACATACACGCATATATCCGTGTAGTTTACGAACGATCGGCACATCTGAGCGCATCGCGTTGCACTTTCAGCCGTTCAGCTCGCGGTAATGCAGCCCGTGCGCTGAATGCGGGGGTGTGCGATAACGCGCGACGAAAATTGATAATATTTCACGGCGAGGGCGGGCGGGGGGGGGGGTAGGAGAAAGAGAAGCGGGGGACTCTTTTATAATTGGTTGGCATTTGCATGCGGTCTTTACACTTATTGAGGTTTAGCCGCGAACCGGTCGCTCCTCCTGTCCGTTTTTATCATTTATGCCGGCTACACAACCGGCTCGTAGCACGCGATCTCGAGGCTCCCTCCGCTCGTTCCTTCAGCCTCATCCCTTTCTATCCTCACACCCTTTCTCGCTCCCCCTAATCCTGCCGTCCCTTCTTCCTCTCCCCCGACCGCCAACCCGCCTCCCAGAACTGCCATTTCGCAGCCGCGTGGGACGTTTCAGTCCACTTACGTCCCTCTGCTTCAACGGCCGCGACTTCAAACAATTTGCAACCTGTTACCACGACGATCCGCCACCTTTTTTCTATTAGCCTTCGCACCAATTAAGGATAATTAATTGCTGGGTCCTCTATCCCCGGGCTCGCTCTCTTTCGGCCTGCGGGAATAAATTTTCGAAGCAGGGGGGGGGGGGGATTTCGAAGAGGGCGCGGAAAACGTCTAAAAACCTCCACTAGCCTTCACACGGACGATAAACTGCGAGTTCGTCCAGTCTTGGGAAAAAGGATAGCCAAAGGATGACAGGGAGGATGCAAGTATAAAAATTAATAAATTTGCATGCAGAAAAAGGAAAATTATGTTCCGTGCTTCTTCCCTGCACCGTATCCGTCACTGGGGGACAAGTGATGTATTAATTATCGCATAACGTGTCGTAAGTATATAGTAATGACTGCATGGCGCAGTCAGAAGGATAGCTTTTAATGACGAGGAAGGATGCAAAGGACCGGGTGGAGCGAAGGGGGATGATAAGAGCCCACCATACACGTCAAACTGCGATCACTAATAGTACACCTCCGGTTCGAGATAATTATCGGACCGGTCGCGAAACTACTCGAGCCGATGCACACCGAGCTTCTGTCGGTTCTTCGGGGAGCGCACGAAAGAAGAAGCGGAGTGGTAGAGAGCACGGGAAAGGTGGTTCGAGCCGAATTAAAATCGTCGGAGGAGCGTAAAGCCGACCATTTGGTGTAACGTACAAACGAACAGATTCTTGGAAAAGATGGTAGCCGAACGGTTTTCAGGTGGAATGCTCCTCATTAGACTTAAGCCGCGTCGTTATATTCCTTGTCATCGGCAGGGGCTTACGCGGAGGAAGGAGGGGGTCGGGTAAGAAGGAAATACACTTGATATATACCCACTCTGTCAAGAAGACCGAGAAAATTGTCGTTTTCGTCGCGCGAAACGTCCGCAGGAAATGCAATCATCCGTATCGGGGGATACGTAGAGCGTAGAAACGCCAGACTGAAAAAGAGCAGCCTAGAGTTATGTGTTTGTAACTGGCTCCTGGCGTCTCGCCTCTAGCATCGCGAGGTGCAGGTATTCGCATGAGATTTAGATGTTTTCCTCGATATGAAAATGCGGCGCCGACACTCGAAAGGTAGTGCTTTGAGAATCTCGAAGAATTTCCACTATTTCTGGGCGAATAAGAGGGGCAGACGGAAGGGCGAGGAGCAACGAGTGAATGAATAATTACATTCATAACAAACAGCATTGAAATAGCTGCAGAACATTGCTCATAGTTGAAAGCCAGCAATGGCATGAAACAAGATTCACCGGGGTCCAGATTCCCCGTAGATTTGTATCGCCATCCAACTGCAGCGTGTTCCACGGTTTGCTGGATCGCTCGTCGCTGCAACGACCGTGATAATAACGACGTAAACTCACCCCCGCGCTGTACGAGCCCCGAACACAATATAATGTCCCGTGGTGACGTGGAGCACTCGGTGAGGACTCGCGTCGTAGCGCGTGCGCCCCAGCCATCGTCGAAGAATTATATCGTCGTCCGAGATTTAATCGGCGGCCCCGTCGGCCCCGTCGGCAGCCGTTGTCGCTGTTTGCGTACGGTAGTTAAGACTCGGTTGTTTCCTCGTTTTAAGAGCGTTTTCTCTCTCCCGTTCCCGCGCGGGCTGCCGCTCTTAATTTAGTTAGCCGTTGGGTCGGAGCGAGAGGTCTGAGAGGTCCGTAAGACACTTTATCATTAAGGACCTTTCCGGCTCGTTCCGCCCGTAGGAAATGTACAGGGCGCGGGGCCGCGTTTCAGGAGGGAATTTTTCATTGGAACCCGGCAAGAACGGGGGCGCTAAGCAGCCGACGGTTTTTCAAGCTCGCGGCACCCGCTCCCAGTATATCTCGCCTCCTTTGTTCCGCCATTTCTTAGTTACTTCTTAATTCCATTTGCATGTCCTTTAATTTGCACGTAAGTGAAGTTTAAGGCTCCGCCGCGCCCGCGGTGGTTAGATCTTTTCTCCTCCCTCCGGCTGAGTCGGCCGCGACAGTGAATCAGTGCTAGCGCGACAAATTCGAAATTCAATTGAAAGATACCTACCGGGTCTAGTTGGCGGACTCAACGTCTGCTCGCACTTCGTAAAATGTTCGTTCGCCCTAGTAGGATTCATTCCGAAGCAATTAATGTCATTGTGTCGTCGTGTTCAGATGGTACATACATAGTTTAGTAAGGCGGGACACGTGTTTGCCGTTGTTCGTAAATAGTACGCCGAGCTGATTCGGTGTGAACACGTACACGTGTCACGTGTACCTACCAACGATTTCGGGAACAGTCGACAGTGTGCTGTTTCGTCAAGTAGATTTCCCTGTTAATTTCACTGGCGATGCCTTTACAACATTTATTTCGAGCTTCTCTATTGCTCCCACGCGGTAATCGCATCACAATAACGACTTCTCGCCCGCCATATCGTTGCGTAAGTGGACTTTGACGCGAATTAACAAGCGTTCCGCGAGCAACTATCAAGTATCATTTCTATCCTCCTCCCGTCGATTCCTTCTGGCTTTTAATCGATTGGAATACCATCGAGCGTGCTTCGCCATACAACGGCAAAGAATGGTTCTATCGTTCGGCGATATTCGGCGATTAAACACGCCATTAAATCATTTCCACTCGATTAGGGAACGCGGGAAATTCATTTCGCGACAAGAATGCGCAATTTATGCGATAACGAACGGGGAACGATTAATGCAGTCTATTCAGTTTCCTTTCCGACGTCGCCCTCGTTTTATCGCTCAATTATTGACACGATGAATAGGAGTGAATTTCCCATTTAGCGTGAAGACAATATATGTATACAAAGACCATAGCCCAGCCAGGATTAGGATTCTCCTGACAGAAATAGTGGCCTACATGTATCACTATTGCAAGAGTAGCGGATGCATCTCCCGTCAGCATCGCGACGTAAACGGAGCAACGCGAGGAATCCCACGGATCGGACTGTCCGCGGTTCAAACTCTCGGTCACTCAGTCGGCTGATGCACGACCTTGCCTCGTACCACGGCATCGGGCAGAAATTCAGCCCCGGGGCGGATCTGCATAACGTTCGATCGGTGCAAAGAATGCACGAGTGGCACGCGCGGGAGGGCATGCAGTTCGTGCCGGCACTGGCCGCGCGGTTTTGCACGGGCACAGAGAACCGGCGATCGTGTCGCGAGCAAAACACACGTAAGTGTTCAGCGGGTCATGCAAAGAGGTGGACGAGGCGGAGAGAGTGAGGCAGGAGCAACAAGGGCGAGAAACAGAGAGAGACGGGGAGAAGAGGAACGGGAGAGAGAGAGAGAGAGGAGAGAGAGAGTGTGATAGAGAGCAGCAAGGAACGTTCGAGGACGCTCGACAAAGGCGCGCTACCCTCGTCAGCTAGTTTAAATCGTACATGAATAAATTCAATCCTATCACGGCCATGCTAATTTCATACAACAAGGTCCTAGTACCTGTGGAAAGCTATATAACCATCCGTCCGACGAGAGCATCTACATAACACGTAGCCGCTTACGCTTTGCCCCGAACGCGCAATGCAAACTTCACTTCGTCGCTTTCTAGCTGCCCTCTGTTGTTGACTTCGGGCTTCGGAACTGGCGTCGTAAAATTCTCGCGGTGCCAATCTCGGCCACCGCCCCCTCCCCCCGTCCCTAACCCGCGCGCCTCGCGCTGCCAACTACCCCCGAACGTGTCAACCGTGAAAACTTTCGGAATATTAGTTTCGTCGAAAGTTCGACTCCGAACTCAGTCAGTCAACTATGTTGGGACATGCTAAACGAGCCGATCGCCTGGTTCGCAAAGCGCATGGTAATGTGGTCACCAGTGCACGGCGAAATTTTTACACCGTTCCGTCGCGTCGTGGGATTTATTGCGATTGTTGTATACAAGCGGTTAGAGGCATTTAAAATCGCCGTTAGTGACGAGAGTGTCGATGCCCCCCGATAATTATACACCGTGTGCACGCAATTGCGTATTGAAACATTTATTAATTGACCTAAATTCTCTATACGACTCTATAAAATGGACTGTTGACAATAGTAAATTATTATGGGATATCTGAATAGGAAAATTAACGAGCTCCGACGATAGGTAAATAATGGACGTGGCTACCGAATTCTGATTACAGAGAAGTCTGTAATAATCGAATGAACGGACGCGTAATTATCGCGGCGATACTGCGGGGAATATGGAAAATTTACGGGAAAATTGTAAAATAATACTTTTGTCATCCGCGAGCAATACGAGCTTCATGCTTCGAGAATTATTAACCGTATTGATGCGTTAATGGTTTCTAAAGCCGCTTTGAAAATAGAATTAAACGATAATCTCATGGCGAAATCCGTTTCCGTCAAATTACATTACAGGTTACAAAGAGCTTTTGACCATTGAAAGTATGTTGAAAAAAAGTTAAACGCGAATGATTGTTACATCTACCAGAGCTAAATTCAATACTCGTCGTTGAAGAATTCAATGTGCCATAATCCGCGAGTGCTGAATTCGTAAACACAGTTATGAAAAATAAAAGGCGAGGTGCACGATATTAAATCTATGACAGAAACATCGCTGAATAATAATTGTAGGTAATACCATTTCGTCAATATAAAATTCCTTCCATGGCAGAAATCCATAATAAATCATTTCCATAATGTGTGGATTTTGGGAATAAATTGCACCACACTGAATGGAAACCAGTTTTTGTGTTAAATCATTATCAAGTTTCATTAACGGGCCAATGGATCCGAAGATAAGAGTTGATGTACTTATAATATTAATTGCATGCAAATGCAGACTTAATGTAACGACGGCCTCTTACTTCCCATCGTCCTTGAGTAAAAATGTTCAACGTATAAATTTTTTAACTTCCCTTCGAAGGTCTCGTGAATATTTTATCGAGGATGAAGAATTCACCTCTAGGATGTCACATATCACTCTCGACTGGAATTAACGCGAGAAGTGTTTGACGAAAACTTAATTAACGAACATTGTCCCATTACCTACGTTTATCGCACGGATAAACGAATAGATGATCGGTGCAATTAAAAAGCAATTAAAAGCTTTCGAAAAGTGAAGCTATGACACGCCATACGATAGGAATGCTCGATATGCGGAAATAATCGCAGATGAGAATTTTCAGGCCACTTTAAAATTCAAAGCGTGTATTATTCTGAATCGTGGCTAGTGGAATGTAAAGTGCTTTAATGAAACATCGCAGAAATAAACAAATATTTGTCTGAAACGTTACGTTTTCAAGCGTGCACGTTTTTCATTGTGCCCTAATCTCCGAATTTGATAGAAATGTCATAGCGCGCATCCGGGGGAATGAAATGCGAGCTGTCAATCATCCCTGTATGCGCGTATTTGTTAAACACGTAGGCGGCAACGCTTGCGGGCAGGCCAGATGGAATGTGCAAGGTGGAAGGGAAAGCGCGCACTCTATTGTTCCACCCTCTTTTCCAGGTTTCAGAAGCGTTCGCGGCAAGTGCATTTTGTTGTGTGTGCTCAGAAATCTGTTATTCAATTTGAAATGGCTTTATCGCGCGTCTGAAACCAACCCCAGATCTCGCATTGATGCCAAACTACATGGACTATGAAATCTCTTTCCAACAGGCGCACATGCGTAGCTCTGCATGCGGCGTACTTGGCTTCTCTCTCCATTCACGTCAACTACCAACACACACGAATGGGGTGAAATCGAGTGCTAGGAAGTTTCCCCGACGATACTTTCCGCGTGTTCGTTCGAGCATATGCGAGCGGAGAAACGAAAGCGATCGCAAACTGAAATGGATATGTAATGACACGGTATACCTAGCGGTAAAACGATTAAACAAGAAATTTTTATCGAGTGATCGGAACTTTACAAGCATCCAATGCATACGATATCGCTTTTTTCCCCGTGCAGCGGCAATTATTTATTCAGCAAGGGGAATATTTGATACTTTCAGATAGAAACAGAAAAGTATCGAGTACCTATTTAGGTAAATGATTATCATCCACATTCCTTCTATAGATCCAATTATATCCACGTAACTCTATTTCCTTTGAATTGGGTCGCTCCCGATAGAGAGGAAATTAAGAAGAACAAAAGGATATTGTTAAATATAAATCCAGCTCGTTCTATCGAACAGTTTGAAGGCGGCCAGTCAGTCTGCTAACGAGGTGCCGCAGACGTAGCGAGACCGTGAAGAATAATAGCACTTTTGTCATTAAACGAACGCTTAAATTCGATACCTTAGATCAGCGTCTGCCAATTAGAGCGAGCTACAAGGTCGAGACTGTGCTGTGAATTCCGCGTTTACTGTCCGCGCGTGCTACTCGAGTATGGTAATACGATGGGAAGGAAAACGAGTCTGGTCTTCCAAGAGTACACCCGCTGTTCTTCAGCTAAATTGAGCCACCTGAGAGAGGTAAGCCCTTAATGTACCCACCCGCGAGCTTTGATCTATCTACGTTCTGTATCTCTCCCCCTTTGAATTATCTTATCGCGTCGCGAGCGACTTCTATCTCATAAAGTCATAGAAAAATCCCCTGGACAGAAACTGCTTAACCAGAGACACTCGCTCGAGCGATAAACGATAAAGCAATTCTCTTGCAGCTGCTTCGCAAGCCGAGCAATTATTCGATTGTGCCAGAATGAATATTCCAATTCATTTTATGAATAGTTATAAAGTACATTTATGCCTCCGAGCAGCGGTTGCTTGTGCGCATCAGCCTAATTGGAAATGTTCAGAAATGCGCGGGAAACGAGAAGCAGCGTGATCGTAGCCCCAAGCCAAGTTCGACGATCACACCAATCATTTAAAATGAAATTTCAAATACAATCGACTGAAATTCACAGAAATATTGCCCACTAAATAATTCTTATCATTACATCCTCTGCGTGGAAATATCAATCTAAAAGCAGCCAATAACCGAAACGGTAAATAACACAACTTAACAAACTAAAATAAATACTAATATAATCAGCTTTACTGGCTTACCACCATAATCTCCTCCAAATTCTTCCGAAATGAGTAGGGGATTTTAAATATCTCACGGCTCCAGAGTACGGACGCACAATCCGATTTCATCTACAAAAAAAATCGTTTAAAAAACGGAGAGATTCGACTAAATATTAATATTCCGCTTTCGAATGAGTGGAAACGAGAGAGAAAGTTTCGTTTTGTCATTCTCTAGCATTGAATGCTCGCGAATCTGGCGATATTAGTGAATAGCCGTAGCGAAATTGAATCATAAATACAAAAAGTATACTCACCAACGCACGCAGAGGGACGCAGAGGTACGCGAAGTGAAATATTCTGGCAGAAAGGCAGAGGTGGGCTCTCTCCTCGGAGGTTCACAGGTACGTGCACCACGTAGGTATACGCGCACTCGATTGGCGTCGACGGCGTCCCGGGAGGGGCGCGACGCCAGCCAAGACCGAACGTTGATACTAAACCGCGGGCCGAGCTGCTCCGAACGACAGTTCAACCAGCGTGTGTTCCGAGGCTGGATCACGGTGGTCCATACGGCCGATTCGCGTGCAGATTTCGTGGACCATTGACGTGTCGCGCGGTACGTTCGCGAACCTGCCGGTGACATCTGTATCGGTCGGCGGGTCCCCGGCGTTCCGTTCCGCTCGCGGCATTCAGCCGCTGAAAATGATCGAATTCTGAAGTTATCCGACCGGATGGAGGATCGATGTTTACAATAACATGGTGGACCACGATCGCGCCCGATGACATCGAAGAGGCCCTCCCCTAGGATTATCAATCCCGACAGATCCCCGCGACTAGGAATGTGCACGTGAATGCTTTAGCGGAAGTGTCCTCGAGGATCGTCTTGCGGAATCGATTGAGGCGCGATTAGCAGCTAATTTCGGCGCGACCGCCACTCGTCAAGGCTCGTGACACGACTGCTACCGTGTGCTCATATACAGATACGTCTGCGTGTACGCGTGTGCGGCCGTGTATGTGTGTGTGTTTACATTGAATCAGTGCCCGTTGGAAACATCATGATCCGTCAACGCGAGTGCGATCGAGTACTTTGGAGTGCTACCGAGGGTGTTTCTAGTGCGAGCTTCGGGCTTACCGTCTGCGTGCGGGTTTCGAGATGTATCCTGCGGTGCGTCAGCCACGAGTAACTGCAATCGGAGGTCTGCTTGCCCGTGCATGTGCCGGTTACTTGGCCACGAGCGGGCGTAGAGCGTAGAGCGCCGACTAACCACCGGTGTAATTAATCCGGCGTATGTGCGAGCCTGGCGTCCTCGTTCCTCTACGCAACAGTCAATCACTGGCCACATCTCCACCGTGATTCGGATCCTGGAGTCGTTTGATTAGCGGCTGGCTAGATCAGAGCCTCGACCGTGGCTCGATTGTAGGTACCGCGTGAAAAGAGGGACGACGCTGGGGGCAGCATCTGTATCACCGATTGGCCGACATGACGTTAGAAGGATTGATCATTAAACACCTAATGCCTCTGGCGCGATCTTAGTGGAACTATTTTAGCTGCCTAACGCGCGACCAATCAGGTTCGATCTTGCGTTCCGTCCACGGCGGCATGCCAGCGTTGCCTGGCTTGCTAAACAAGGGTGGAGAGTACCGCGGGATTGTTTGAAAGAGAAGAACGATGGCGTGTCATCTGTATTGAGAAGCTCCGGTAGATATTTACCCGTTTAATGTTGATAAATAGCCTCTGCGAATCCGACACGCGATTCAGCGTACATTTTCCTGCGAACGCGGGCGGACCGATCATCGGAGATAGCGCTCGATTCAAGTACTACCTGACACTGGCTGATGACGTCACCGACTTGGAGAATCCAAATAGTGGAACATTGGAAGCGGTAGAAGGGAGCAGGTGAATGAAAGGGCGATCGGTGCGCGAGTAATTGCCCCGTCGAATCCGTGTGACTTTCATCGTCTCGCCGAGTCGTTGAAAATTACGGCCACGCGTTTTCGCGCCTGGGTAGGACGTTTTCTCAGTGACTTTTCGCGAAGTTAATTAACGCCGAGCAAGTCTGGCAGGCATTTGCCATGTTTAAAAGCCGATGAACCGTGTGCCCGCGGGCAAAGTAAATGAACGTGGCCGATTACTCGAATAGATAATTAATCAGGACGAAGCGAAAGGAGACATTCGTTCTGCACGACCAATCATCGGCCCCGACGTGTCCTGATCACCTTACAGTGTATATATACATCGTTCGGCCCGATTCGAGAGGGAACGTCTTAATTAATAATCACGCGAACCCATTGAAATTCGTGCCTCGTTTCGCATATTGAGGAGGGCAATTAAAGAAAAAAGGAAAAAGTGCGAAGAGAGGAGGCGGCAGGAAAGGGGACAGAAACGAACCGTGGCCACTGCAAGAGAAACTTCGTCCTCCTCCTGCTCGTCGTTGTCTACTTTTTATCTCGTTTCGCGAACACCGAAAAGGAGTTCTCACGCCGCACGCAAGAAGGATCTTAAGCACGCAGACGAGCAGCCCAGGCCACGCACGCACGCACGCACTCTCGCACCCCTTCGAGAGGGAAAGGACCAAAGGGCCATAGGACCAGAGGACCGAAGGACCAAAGGAGCAGAGGAGCAGAGGAACCCCGTGCCACCAGGGATCTTGATTTCTTCGTGCTTTTTTCCATCCTTTTCCCTGCACGCGCCCACCTCTGGTTTGTCTCCCAGCTCTCAGCCCTGACTACTGCACGTCGAAGGACGGTGAGTGTCAGCAAAGATAACTTAACAATTTCCGACCCTTTCGGTCGTTATTCCTTCGTACGTTCGTGTTGGTGTGTCGGTGGAAATGGAACGATACCGCGCGACGTAACAAAACCTTGTAACTCTATTCAGGATGGATATGGCATTAGAGATATCGAAACATGCACCTTGATAACCAATATAAAAACAATACATAAAACATTTCAAGCTTTTTTGGGGGGGTGGTTGAAGAATAAGGGTCCAGGATTCTGGAAAGCTGATAGGTAGTTTCTAGGATAAAGGCGCGTATGCACAGAAATGTGCCCCGAAATGTCAGAATTCTCGACTACATCGTATCGTCATTGACAAAGAACTGCGATAGCCTTCGTGCGCGTTTAAGAACAACGTCTTCCTTCGTACTGCACCGTGAAAGATGTGTGCTCGTGTCTGTCGCTAGCAAATCCTTGAAATCGAATTTCCCGAGACGAGGGCCGGCCCTCCTTTTCTACCCCTTGGGGGACAGAAAAAGAGGACGGTTTGGGGGGTGAGAGTGCCGGACTGGCGAGCGAGGGAAATTTTGTACTTCGGTCCGGCCAGGGTGAAGAAGAAAGTACTTCGTGCCGATTTCGTGCGCCGGCGTTTTCGTGCAATTTACTCGCACACGATTTATGAAATTACGAATGTAGCAACGCGCGGTGCGGCGTGCGAAGCACATCTTTATCATTGAAATTTCTCTCGCCTTAGGAATACAGAACTGCGATGTTAGCAGCCATTCGAAAGTGTACTTAATCGCCAGGTACAATATCGTCTCTGACTGTTTTGGAATTCCTTTCATTTCTCTTGGTATCTGAATCCTCCTTAACACCTACGCTGGTAAAAGGGTCGACTTCTATAGCTGAACTTCGTAAAAGTATACGCTCCCTTTCGGAGTAGGTGGTAGTCTTGTACGCGAGTTTCGTCCAGCAATTGATTCGAGCGTGAGACTGTACATCGACGAAGTGTACAACATTCTGCATCTCACACTACAGTTCAAACTTCTCGATTCTAATCTACAAGGCGATCGTTGAATAGGATTTTCACTTTCAAATCCTCCAGTTCTGAAGGAATCACCCGTAAATCGGGGTATCCAGTATATTTTACCCCTACAATGGGATGAAATGCGCCGATAAAGTTTGGTAAACCGAGGATTATTTGGCATCCCGTGCGTTTTATATTCTCTTAAAACAAACAAGCATTCGGATGTATCCAGCGGCCGCGTAAACACGAAAAATTCCGCTCGCGGCAGATATACGTTGGCAACTGTCTGGTTAAATCGAGCATTGTCTCCGCTCGAAGCCGCAAAATATAATATATTCCCGCGGAGCCGGGCGCGAGTCGACGCGTCCATTAGAGGCGAGGACGTTTAACAGAAATTGTGTGACGTTTCGCATGGGCATTGTATACGGCGGGGGGGAGGTGGGGGGGGGGAGGGAGACAGGCGTAGGTATGCCCGAATAAATAGACCGTGTTACATAAAGAGCCCTTGTTTAAATTATATCCACGGAGGTATTGCGCTTGTTGCCGCGCGCGAGGGGAGACAAAATTGCGCCATTTTCCGGAACAAATGGTTCCTACATACGGAAGCAATACGCCGACCGTACGAAATTATAACGGATATATCACAACTTTCACCCGGTTTGCGCGGCAGTGTGTAACACGTGAACGTGCGCGTACACCTTGGTCTTTTACCGCGGGCAGGAGGGAATCTGGAACGTATCGTTCCCAGAAGGAAATTCGCGGCCCGATTCGATATTCTCGTTGTGCGGCCGCTAGCTGGATACAGCTAATAACACTCGTGGAAAGAGAGCCATCAATTAAGGAACAAACAGGAGGTAGCGGTCCTAAGAGGTGAGCCGGCCAACAATGCAACACTGTGCCTCCCGGTGTTAAACGCGGATCCAAAGGCGCCCCGAGTAGCCGTGGTTTTAAGAAGAGCGCGGGCCTCTTCGAAACGTACAGAACTGGTTTCGGGGATTCTCCTCCCCCGTCGTCCGCGCCTCATTCTCTTTCTCACACTCGGGCTCCCATGGAGAGGAGAGTCGATCAAGCTTCTCTCCGGTTGCGTCTCGTGGCCTCTCGTCTTATTTTCGTGCTTCTATCTCGGCGAAAAATCTATGTCAACCGACATGTTGACACGTGTTCAAACGTAGACCGCTCGTGGTCGCGCGGGCACACGTAGAACCAGGCGAGCCGGCCTCGGCGCGGTGTAGTGGTAAGTATAAGGTGGGTGGAGAGGACGAGTAGAGAAGCGGAGAGAAGGCGAGAGAAGGAAGGGGGTGGGCGCCGGGTTGGAAGTCGAGTTACTGGTATGCAGTGTCGGATTTCGCCTTGCCCGTCGGAAGAACGCGCTAGAACGCGGAGAAGGGAACGAAACGAGGTGTACAGAGAGGAGCGGAGATACACACCTGAAGGTGTGCACGCACACACGTGTAACACGCATGCTCCGGTTACACCCTTCTCATGAATCAAAACTATTCGAGACGGAGAAAGATATACGGAACGGCCAGCTAGAGCGGGGCCTGAAAGGGAGAGAGCTCGAGAGGCTAGGAGGGATAGGCGGGCAGGGAAGGAGGCCATGGCGAGGACGAACAAGAGGCAGAAGAGGATGAAGAGGATGAAGAAGGGAGAGGACATATGTGTTTGCCTACGATGAGCGGGAGGTCATGTCGCGGTAGCTATCGCGTTCCCTTGATCCCAGATATGGATTTAATTTTATTATGACGTGAGCCGTCCGGCACCGCTATCTTCGAATCGCTCTTGTACTCCCTGCAGAGGCGATCGTGCCCGAGTCGGGCGACATGCCGCGGATTGCCAAGAACGGCCTATTCCACTGACGATCGGTGACCTTTCGAAATACGGCAGAGCGCATCGAGGAGGGTGTAATTGTAGAGATAGAGGCGATCGATCGACACTGGAAATAATATAAATGGATAATAAGGTTCATGCTCGGATGCTGTGCGAGCGTAGCGGAGCCGGCTCGAGATTTTCCAGATGGGACGAGGGATTATTATTTTCCTCCATCTCGACGGCTTATTTTATAGGATCGGCGAAACGATCGTGATCGGGAATCGTGACAGTTAGATATGTATGCCAAGGCTTTCTTCGAGAAATAGATGCCTCTACTCTCGGGCGAAAGGATGCGCAGAGTGAAGTAGAATCCTGGTTCCGTTCTTCCCTTACGTATATCGTATCCATTCTTAACACCGACTAGGAAAGTAGGAAACAGCTCTCGGGATTGTTTTCCTTTATTTTTATCTCTTACCAGCCTTTGCAATATTCATACTGGTCGACAATATACGAGTTACCATTCATGCTCGCGAATTAGCATATATCAAGGTTTCACCTCGAGACGCTGGAACGAGGAAGATATCCGTAGCTTTCTTGCAAATCTCTATACATTTACCTGTATTGGCCTGACGAGGTATTAATATTCGCGAGTAGGCGGTGATTGCATTGTGGTTCAGAAATAATATAAGTAACGTTCAGTGTATCCTTTCACTCGAATCATTGGCTAGGTTCGTTTTCACCGCGCAATCTCGTATCGCATCGAATCGTAAGCAGTTCGCGGGACTATCGCTGAAGGATGATAATTCCCACGCGATCGTGTATCTTAATTAAATCTCCCATTACGGCCGGGGGAAAAAAATTGATTTCGTCGTTTCGCGAGCACGATCTTTATCGGCAGGCTTTAGCACGTTCGCGAAACATCGGGTCCGTCGAAAAGAACGAGCGGGGTGATTGCGTTTTAATGGTCACCTTGTTGCGCATCACGATCGCTGTTTACCGTCTCACCGTGTCTCGGCTGGCGTACAGTCGGCGCTGGTGAATTTTTATTACCACGCGGCGGAAGCGCGTAACGAGGATGAGTTTATTGGAATGTAGGATCCTTTCCATGCCCCCTCTGTGCATAGCAGCTCAGCGGGAGGAGAAGATCGCGCTGGGTCGCGCAACCAGATACCTACTTGAAAAGTCCTCGTTATATAATAATAATTCCGCGAGTGTAACACTCGAGTCTTCCCGCGAACCGATATTAAAAAGGCATTATCGTCGTCGGCGTATCGGTGAATCACTCCTACGTGTCCGTCGTACTATGCGGTGTCGGCATTATTAGCATTTTCCTCGATTCCAATGCAATTCACCGTCCGGATTCTATTGATCCGTCGAGATACTTTCCCCCCTCGACAACGTTCTGCCCGCCGACGCCGCAATACGCCGATGTAATTAATTCTTTCTCAGGAATTTCATTTGACTTCCGGCGCGACACCATAACAGTGGATTTTACCGCTTTTTCCCCTCGTTATCGTAATAGCGACTGTCTGGTCTTTAACGCGCGCCCGCGCGAGCGCTAGTCCAATTAAAAGGGGTCGACTGCGTCTCTAATCGTTAAATAACATTAGTTATTTATCGCGTGCATTTATACATGAGGCAATCAACGCCGATCTCCGTTATGAGCGAGTGGATCTCGGTCCGTGAACCAGCGCGAGCGGTCTTCCGCGATGGCCGCGAGAAAAATTCAAGATGCATCGGCAGCTTTCCACTTTTTCCTGCCCGCTCCTCTATGCTGATAATCTCTGCAGAGGAGAGCCGATCGAAAGAGCCGCCCGTCCGGCGACGTACGATAGCTTATGCATGGAACGGAGACACGGGAACAAAAGGAGAATCGCTCGACACTCCGAAATGCTAATCCATTATCGTAATGAAAGCAGCAACTAAAATTAAATTAATGCCGCGTTTTGGTTCTTGGCGTTCCCCGGCAGGGGAAGACCGGCAAAAAAAGCGGGGATATCGGATGATCCATCTTGCGATTAAACGCGATTCTAAAGTTGCAGAGCCGGGCAAAAAGTCTGCTCGATAATGGCCTTGATGATTACGCGCTCGTTGCCCGGCTCTATCAGCTAAAAAGTAGAAAATAGGTTTTACGTTAACCATGCTTGTCGTGCGGGCAGGATAGAAAAATGCGCGTGCCTAACGGCATTGAATGGAACGTTTAGTACGCGGCTTTTTGTCGGGGAAACTCATGCGCTGAAAGCCAATAGCGCGAAACACCGGGGAAAAAGAGATCGTTAAACATTCCGCGCATAGCTGAGACAAATATTCGAAGGATGTCGGTCGTCGATGAAATTGGCCCAGGCCGTAAAACGCACTCCAATTTCCCGGGCGATTCGATGATTCGCCGTGCACCGGCGCCGGTGCTGCAGCTCGCCCTCCGTTTATGCCTCTGGATGAAAATTAACGCGGCCTTGATGCTAGCAAATTTCCATCCCTTTCCGACCGGCCACCAAAAAGGTCCGTGGTCAAGTGCTATCTCTGAAAATCCATGGGCGGTCGAGCCCTCGCGCAAGGTGGAATAGCGCGGAATTTGCATCGCTAATGCGCAAACTGCGTCAAACGAAATACACCAAAGTGTTTTACGGCACAGGAGTGTGCGGCGGTCACGTGCATCTGTACGCGTGTGCAGTTACATAACGCGAGCAGACACCGCCAGAGACTATCGTGACTCACGCACAGACACGTCTGCACACACGGGAGTGTTCTCGGATAGACATGAGGGCGATAGCCGCGGTAGGAAAACGCGACGCGACCTGACCCGGGTGTACCAGGCCCAATCATTCAATTAACCCTCTCCCATACGATCCTCTTGATGCGATTTTATTTAATAAAGCCGATGCCAAACGCACAGGCTTACAATGGTCACCAGACGAACGCGTCTGCTTCTGCTTCATTAGCCACCGTGTAAGTGCGTTTAAAGAGTCTAGCCTCATAGCAAATAACACCGTTTACCGTTTACGACTGTCTCTTCATTTTAATCGCATCTACAAGCGGATAAATTTGCCGGCTGGTTATCTTCATCAAAACGTACAGTTCCCTTGGAAAGCTGACCGACTGCAACCGCTGTACGTAGCACAGTATCCCGAAGAAGTTACCGCCGCTTGTGAACGAGCGAGTCATTAAACTCGCAACATAGGTAGTTGGCAAACAAGGTTTCTTTCATCGAGATTCGAGCAGAAACCGGATGACAGATCGTTCCGAGGGAAAAACGGTACCGGCAGGGTGAATCGGAAGAAATCGCTCGCTCGGAGGACTCCGAGCAAGAAAATAAAGTGGCCGGAGTAAGAGGCGTACCGAGAGCCCACTATGGGTTATAAGTTTCTCGCCGGTGATTCGATTCACTTTGTCTTATTCAGTGGGCCGATGAACGCCGCGAACGGGGCGCGCGCACACGTGCACCCGGGCCTGTACGTGTGTACAAGAGCGCAGGGCAGAGCGGCAGAGTTCGTTACAGGCGTTTTCAGTGACTCTACGCGCAGCGTCAGTATTAGTTCCGTTTAATTAGGTAGGAAGGGTAGAAACGGGGATTGGATCCGTGTAAAGCGTAATCCAAGAGAGATCCCCGATTGACCAACCCTGCTCGAACGGCTGCAGCAACGTTGGCGGATGCTCTGGCCTCGTTGCTGCCTAGCCCCGGCTCATGATAATAGAATCTGCACGTTCGATCGTGGCTGGCTAGTATCGGTGACCCGGCTCGGAGAAAGAAACGCCGGCTTTGTTTCCGGCCGCGCGTTCAATTAAGCTCGCGTGGCAAATTTCGCTGTGTATCGGATAAACATTGTTGAGAAAAACAATGAGCATGGAAAGAAACTTCATTCCCGCGCCCGGCCGGGCGTGGCGACTCGCCGGACTTTTTTTCGAAAGCATTTCCACGCGGAGAAGTTAGCTGCAGCGATATTAATCGTTTCGCGCGCATCCGAAGTTAATTACCAGGCGGCACGATAAATAATCGCTGATTCGCGCGGGCAGTTCGGGCAGGCGTAGCGACGCGCGTTCCCATGAATACGAACGTACGGCACTGGCTTTTGCGGCCCCGCCGATAAATAAGTAATAATTCTGCCGCGCGTGAAATAACAAACGACCGGGTTTATCTTTGTCCCCGTGCGCACGGGAGACAAGAAGCGGACACATGCAAGTATCCTCCACGGCTGCAACAAATTTCCCTCGGAGTTATGTCGCCGAACGACATTCCGCCTTTTAGCCGTGGCTTCTCTATCGGGGCTGAAATAACGTAGGCCCTCCAGAAGCGGTGTTTTATATCATCTCGGTGCACGCGCTTTTGCCTCGTAAAATTGTTGTCCCCGATGTTAGCTCCGCTCCTCTTCTAGGGCTTCTTTGTCATATTTCTGCCCGCCTGCCTCGTATCTTGCTGAAAATGAAATACACATTTTTTTCGAATCGAATAACCCGCGCCCCGGGCGGCCTCGCTCGGGTCTCGAATCAGTGGACTTCTAATAGCAAGCCCGACAGTTTCAATTATTAATCAGCTAGCGACGGCATTCTTCTTGATCGCATGCGAACGAAATTATTCGCCGACGAGCCCAACACACAGGTAGAACTAATTTCATTAGCAGTTGAAGCGCGAACGATTTTACTACAATTCCGCCGTCTGCTCCGATGGACGATCGAATTAAATCCCGATGGAGGGTAGCCGGGGGCAGCGCACGACAGAAGGCAACGGTGGCATTCGCGTAGCTGGCCGGCTCGCGCGCTCTTCTTTTTCTCTGCCGCTCTCCGCGGGCTTCGTTCCTTCGCGGCAGGACGCAGCTACCAGCCAGATGAATAGATAGCGGCTAATTTTCAGCGTTCATTAGAGTCGCTGGCTCGCTCTCGGCCCGTACGCGTGTAGTACTTCTCTCTCGTTGCGCTGCCGGGACACGTACCACTACCGGGTGTACCAGTGGCTGCGAACAGAGCACAGAAGCAGAGAGGGACGACCGGCCGGCCGTGTCCGAATAAACGGGCACACGTACGGCCGCGGAGATCGCACAGCGGGGAACATAGAGACACGCCAAGAGAGCAAATAAAGAGATCCGGCATCCCGGAGAAATCTAATTCCTAATTGGTGCTTCGCTCTGTGCCCAGCTTGTGTCGGTTATCTACCGCTATCGAAGCGCACGACCGGGCTCCGGCCGCTGGCGCAGCCTCTGGAAAAGGTTACAATGAACAGCAAGCGGCGGCAGAGGCAGCAGCGGCAACCGGAGAAGGGTGGCACTTGGAACGAGAAAGGAGGGAGAATAATGGCTGCGGTTTAACTGTCAGGCGCAAAAGGGGGTCGAAACTGCCGAATCCACGCGTGCGGAGTGGTACTCGCGGAGGGTGAGAGGATACAGGCCTCCCGGGCTCGATTACAAAAATTGAATGTAGCCTCACCTGTCAGTGGACGGGACGGACTGCACGTTACCGCGTTTGATACAGCGTTGGATCATTTTATGCCACCGTCGGGGATCGAGGCCGTCCCTTCGTCGAGCCTTCGCATATGAAATTGGCCCGCGAACAGGCTCCGGGTGTCGTTCGCAATCATCGAGGAACGCGTGGCCCGTTCACGACCGCGTTAATTTCCATCAGGCAATGGTGATGGATTGTCGGCAGTTTTCTTTGACTAGCACATATCTAGGCCTCTCCCGCTGGCTCGCGTTCACGTCGAAAACGCGCGCGATCGGCCGTTTGAATATTTATAAAGACGTCAGGTGGAGACATACCTACGCCAGAAACGAGTTGTCGGCTTCACGTGTTCGTGGTATAAAATTAATCGGCCGTGCCGGTCGCGTTATGCGAGCGCGCCTATTAAACCAGGCGTCGTTTAACTGACCGTTTAATTTCGAATTACAACGAGTCCGACGCTGACCGGTCGGGTTTTAATGGAATCCTTTTGTCGGCCACGCACTTTCCGCGAATGAAGACGCGAAAGTCCCCCGGACAGCGAGACGTTATCCACAGTTATTATTCAGTCTCTCACCTCCCACGCCCGTGTTTATTCGAGTACAAATGCGCCGTCCGCCGCGTCATAACTGCACTCGATCACGACGTAGTTCACGGCACCGGCGACGCCGTCTATTTTTCTTCTGGCCATTCCTCGTGTTAGCATCCGGCACGGACAATGAGCGTACAAATACGAGGCTCGGGGCAGAGCGCGTCGCTCCGCCGCCGCGTACAGAGATCTCTCGGTATTCTTATGCTAAAATCATTGTCGGCCGAGCTGACACGGTTTTTCGAGCAACGATCATTCAACGCCTCCCAGTGTTACCCTTCGCATGCTAATCAACGAGTCGATGTTAAATTGCGCGCACCGCGCTGTCCGCTTTTCATAAACACGCGGCTGCCGTGTAAATACCCACTTGTCGGTGCACTCGCGGGGAAAAATCTGCGGGTCTGGCTTTTGTAGCCGAATTAACCGATGGAAATATTGCCGTGCCCGCGGAGCAACATACCGTAAAATGGGGGAACATTGGCAGGTTTTTGATACATTTTGTTATATAATGTAAAAATTAAAATGTTAACAGTTGCTTTAAGTATCCTATCATAACATTGCATGTTTCGTGCTTGTACTACAAGTGTTAAAATGCATAAAATTTTTATCATTTTCTTCTTTAATACATGTTAAATACCAGGCGGTACGGGGTAACATTGGCACATCGTGTAGATAACATTAACGGGTTAAGTTTTGCTAATCTGAGGTCAGTAAACTCAAATTTGTTTATTTTATTTTATTTTTTACATCTTAACTAAAATCAATTCGTAACGTAGGCACATCATATAAATAGCATTAACAGGTTGAGTTTCACTAATCTGACGTAATACAACGTAATTTCGGTGTATGCCAATGTTGTCCCGGTCTGCCAATGTTCCCCCATTTTACGGTAGTGGTCGGAAAACTAGCGTCGTTAGTCTCTTGCTTGAAACGAGCCGCGGATTTCTTTTAACCGAGGTGAATAGTCACCTAACGATTTCGGCTTCTGTAGGTTTTAAGACTTGAGTCTGTGCTAGCAGTGTATTTGGAAGAATGATAGGTCGTGCTTCTTAAGATCGGTTGGAACTGGCGAATTTCCAGTGGTCTCGAAACTGGTAGTTTCGCTGTTTTAAAAGCACGCTGCTTGCCGCTACTCCGATTCAAATTTCGCGTGTAAGAATTTACCCGTCACGCAACAGACATCAAAGTTGCAATCTGATCAATTATCAATGACCCCGGGGGGGAATGTTGTTGCGGCAAGGATATAGCCATTATCTGTCATATTCACGGTTCAATTGTCGGTTGAGCAAGGCTTTTCTCTCGCGACGCGACGCCTGCGTTTATCAAACTAAGGCGCAGCGGTGTCATCTGATAGGGGGCATGACTCACGTAGCTGCACGTATGCATGTGTATCGTCGGGGCCGATATTCAGCCGAGCCAGCCCCGTGTTCCGAGTTGCGAACCGAGAACTCGAAAAATGCTGCTCCTAGTAATTTGCATTCGAAAAGGCAAAGAAAAAAGGAAAGAAAGTGGCGGTACGGGAGAGGTATGCAAAATGCACGGGGAAGTATCTTTCTGAGAATAAACGACGGGCTACCTGTGGTGCTCTTAGCCGTTCTGTAATTGGCCGTGCAAAGTGAAGCACATTCTTATTTTCTCTGTTGCGCTTGCTCCCGTTTCGAGCGCGACGTGCACTCTTAAATGCCGCGGCTTCTAAGCACCGGATATACGATAATTGCTGGCGGTGGTCGCGAGGGCAGCGCGATTGTAAAAACCGGCCTCCCTTTCTGCCATCGTGGTTGAAACGGGAAACCCACTTCTACGGCCTACTGCCTACGATTTCCACAATTGCTAGTTGCCCCCGTAATTGCAGTCGAAATAATCAGCTTTAAGCTGCTGACCCGGCGAACCTGGACGACCGTTCTTTCGTAACGCGAAGCAATGCGAAATTCAAGGGATTCAAGGGAATCTTAGAAGAGTACCCCTTCTGCCTTTAAGGACTTAATGCCATAAGGTAGGAAATTTGTCATGGACGCCTACATTGCGTTTCATGGCGGGGTAAGAATCACGGAAGCTTGTACATATACACGGGTAACAATGCGGATCGAGTCCCTTTTCCAAATACTTTCCCCTATATCTTTTCCGCGGAACGACGGCCCGCGGAGCCTATGGAATCGTATGCATTATGGATGCCCGTCGAGTGACGGGAGCGTCTCAAATAAATCGGCGCACAAAGTGCGGTGGAAGCAAAAGTTGGTCTATTCCGTACTCGTGCGTGTAGGAGCGGCGGATCGCTGCCGACGCTCGTAATGCGAGCAATTTATTCGTTACAGTCGGGCTGATTCAAGTTCGACACGACGACCCCGTCCCCACGGCCCTCTTATTCAAATCGTATCTTCCAGGAGCCATTTTCGATCACAACAACGGTATTGACAAAACCGTTCCCTCATGCAAAATGCATGAGGGACAGATTTTTTCCTCTCCCCCTTTGCATGCCCGGGCATGTAAAAGTCGCTCGAATTTCCTGATTCTCTCGCGGATACCCGTCAGACGGCTACCACCATCATTTTCCTCCCAGACCCCTTCCGTCATCGGTGCAACGACTTCCGTTCCTTCGACTCGTCTCGAATGGTACACAATCGAACATCGTGCCAGAGTCCGCATCAAATCGCGGTTCTAACAGTTCAGCGTGGCGGCACTGGAATGCCCTGTCTGCGCAGCGACGGGCTGGATCCCCTCGTTCGGCATTTCCACAGAATTGTTGAAAGTCGAGCGGTTAATAAAACGTCGAGGCGGTAACGTGGCAAACTCCACGATGCAGCGACGGTTCTACGTATCGGCGAACGATGAAACTCGATTCCGGAAACGCCGGGGAAACGTAATGGGGAGAAATGAGTTTTAAAAGTAAATGCGGTAAAACAGGGAGGGGGGGGCAGGCATTCTCAGTCGTGCGGCAGAGTACGGGACGGTGGTCACTAAAAAGGTATGTCTGGCCTCTTCGCTCCCCCTCGGGCCCGACGGAAAATTACAGTATCTCGGATTAAGAAGTAAAATAGCTTTTATTGGCTGAGCGTGGAATCGCGTTCCGCGGGCCGATAGAAAAAGGCCGGTCGAAAGCGGATGGATAATAATGCCCGTAACTTTCACAGTTGCTGCTAAATGCAGTGAGCCTGGCCGCGTTCGTTTAACTACGGGTATTACGGTCTATCGCGCTTTTAATAGCCGGCTTAACGTTCCTCCCGATGTACCGCGGCCAGGATGCCTGCTAAACGCGTAAGCAGAACGCGTGTAACGCACAATCGCGGAAGCGGCGGTGTTATCCTGTTGCTGCCGGGAATATCCTTTCGCGTGCGCGCTCTCGGGGGGGACGTGCGAACAACTGGGAGACAAGTTGTGCGCCGCCATTCCCGCGTTTACGATCTGAGAGGGCTACACGCGTCTCGTTAACGAGAATCGCGGAGGACCACGTCGAACCGTGCCCGCGACGATTAAACGGACCCGTCGAACCCGCGACGGACCGTCGCGCCTTTCGGGGCGCCCGGACCGCAATTCCTTTCGCGCGTAAAAAAGTAAACGGACCCCGAGCACGTCGGTTTCCATCGCGCGAAACGCGCCGGCCCACCCTTCGAAACACGCGTCCGCTTTGAACGCTGCTGGCTGCTGATAATAAAATTGCGGGAGGGCAGGGGAATCGTTGCTCCGCTGTTCGCAGGAGGAACAGATGCAACCTTCAAAGAGGCCTCACCGCCTTGATCCTGGAATCCACCGCATCGCCGTATCTTCCCACTCTCTTAACTCACTTTCTCTCTTCGTCGGTGCCGCCTGTAAGAGAGGTAGTCGATCGTTCTAGCGATACACGCGCCCGGCCGGACCGGCGTAGTGCGTGTATTGCTGCGCGATCGCGCGCCGCGCCGTTCGGTTTCGTTTGTCCGGCCATTTCGTTAATGGAGCCGTTTCTCGGAATACGCACAAGTGCGCTGCGCCGATACTTGTTCCTTTTTGCGCGGCTCGTCACCGGGCTCGATCCCCCGGGCACCCACACTTCTTCTACCGCCGCGCTGCCTCTTCCCCATTTCTCCAACCGAAGCTGAAGGATGCTCCTCCTGCTCGGGCCAACCGGCTTTGTCGCGCCGACAATGCTTCTGGCTACGTCTCGCTTCAACCGATCGTATAACGTTAAGAGGTCTGAGTATGGTGACGATGACGACGGGTAAAAGTTATTAGCGGAAAGCAAATTTTTTACACAACTACTCGCGATTGATTTATTGGTGAGGCCATCGGCAGGTGACATCGAGAAGTTCGGTTTCACACTGAATCGAAGTCGTTGGAGTGTTTGCGACGGTGCACCTTGCGATTGCAAATTACATTTCTATCGACGCGTGCATTGGCGCCGAACGGCTGGGAAAGGGGGCGGAGCAAAGTATTTCTAGAAATAAAGCTACGGGGGAAGAGAGTCTGGCCTTTATCTCGGCGAAGTTCATCGGGAGGATCGTTCTTTATGGGTGGAATTAGCGTTTTTAGATAGAAGAATTTTCTGCCGCGTATAAAATTCGTTTCCCGATTCCAGGACGGGGCCGCGCGGTTATTTTATCGTTAGCTGAAGCACATACCTACACACGGCCGAGCTACCAGAACTTGGGCGAATATCCGCAGATTCGCTTCTTATCTGGCGGCGGTATAAATTCCGTTGCATGCGAGTCCCCATTCACCGGCCGCTTTACATACCCGTAACGTCCGAGTTATCTACTTGTCCTGAATCGTCCAGAGCGACGTAGACGCTCGTTTTCGAGGGTCCACTCGTTTCGCCAGTAAGTGGCTCGGCAGCCGAGGGGAGGAAACTCGATTCCTCCTTATCTTGATACGAGGAAAACGTTTGTAAAGAGGCTCGCGAGCATGGCCTACCTTTCCCTCCGCGTATTGACCCCGTTCGGCCCTTCTTCTAATCGGATACTAATAGGTCCTCGGGGATAGCCGAGCCGCCCACGCGACCCCGCCGCAACAGAATTTCAGCGCACGATTCTCGTTCACGTCCAATTACCGCGTACAAACATATATACCAGGGCACAATCTCGCCCGTCGCTCGGTTTTCCCTTTACGATTCTTCCTACACCCTTCTTCGTTCCGCTACGTAGGCAAACTGCCCACGGCCCTCGATCCGCGCCGCGCGTGGAAAGAAAATTAGGATATAGACATCGGCGGCGTGGGCTCTCGCCGCGGAGGCGAGCCTCGGCAATCGTTCCTCCCATGGCAAATGTTTGAATTAACCGTCCCGTAATAGAGTCGTCCTCCATGGGACGTTCGTTCGTTCGGTGTCCCGCGGTACAATCGTCCAAGGAACGATTTCGGGGGCAGAGATTAAACGAGGGAAACCGAAGGGGGCGAAACGTTAAAATACTGATAGCCACTCGAGGTAAATTGGGGCATCGAGAAATGACCGTGAACAGAATATGTACGTACGTATGTACATACCAACGTTGTGTGCAAGCTAAAGGGGAATCAGTCGTTCACGAACAGACACTCGCGGACGCTGTGCACGGTGGCCACCATTCAAAGTATGCGTGTACCTACATACAATACCCCGCGTTGAACGTCCAGCTGGAGACACAGGTTGAAGTTTCGGTATCGCGGAAGAAGTTATTGCGGCGCAACGAGATTCTCGAACGTGTCTTTGGTTAATGCACGGTTTCTTTAATCCGGTCGGTGGCGATGCTGCCAAAAACCGAGAGGAAAGCGATCACCGTGGACCAGGATGCAAAGGAGGGACGACGAGCCGCGAAATGAGGAGGGGGGAAAAAAGAGTCGAAGTGCACCTGAATGAGAGATGAAGAGGAAACGAGTGGAGGGGCGCAGCGAGAAAGAAGAAAGGGAGAAAGAAACTGGTCGCGGACCGAATCGATTGGAAATAAGCCGATTGCTACCTGCACGGAGGTCCGCGTGCAAATCCCACATGTTCGTTCTGACACTCGGGGCTCATAAAAAAGCGAGGAACAAGAAAAACCACCACTTTCTTTCGCTTTTCGAAACACCGCTGCCGCGCACGAAGCGAGCCTAACGCCCTTGCTGCCATTATCCATCGATGAATCGACCCCGAGGAAATTTCATCTCGTGCAGAAAAGAAATTCGACAATATCACCACTCGGTGAAACTCTCGCTGTCCGGGTGATGGAGCAAGATAACGCGATCGGGTGAAATCGCCTGGGATTCTTTTATACCGGGTTGGGTGTTTCTGGAGTGATTCAAGTTTAACAAGCATCGTAATTGGAAATTGTTGCTGGTAGATCTAGGACACGGATAGTACTGTCTCTTGGCGCCTTTCCGGCAGCTTTTACGAGTACTTTCGGAGTAGTCGTGAATATGTTGAGCAAGGAGCAAGTATACAATGCTCCCCTGCTACCTATCGCAAAAAAGGCCGACATTGGCATTCGTTGAGAATACTCTCGCTATTGTCTGAAATATACGGTCACGCGGAGGTGCTCGCTAGCTACCCACGTTCGCCGCGGCCTCGTTATATCGGTCAGTTTGTATTTATTCCCATCGATGTGAAATGGCAAGTGGCGCGAGCAAGCTGCGTCTCTATCGTTCGGGAATTCACGCGGACGGAAAGAAACGATCGGGACGATCGGCGTAACGAGATGGAACTTGGGACGTGTCCGTTTAATACTAAATTTGTATGGCCGTCGAGGGGAGCCGGCATTATACGCCTCTGTTCGGCCTGTTTCACCTGAAACCGCGCATTCAGACGGCGCGGCTTGTATTTCCATTATTTGCGAGCAGGTTGCCTTCGGGAAGTCCGCGGTGCGACAGCGGGACGTACCTATAAGCCCCTACGCGGCTACGTGACAGAAAAAAGGAAGACGCGGAGCAGCGACCGGGGGGGGGGGGGGAAGATACGTTCCCTGAATTACAACGCCGACGAGAATTGACGTTAACGAGGATTTCCGTGCGACAAGTACGCACTTATTTCAATGCGCGCGCGAAGCCGATGCAAAGGGACGTTTTCGGTATCCGAGAAGACTTTATACGGGACGAGTAGGTATCCCCTCGGCTCGTGAATTCGCCCGCCGCATTGTTCCATCGTAATATTCGCCGGAACACGCGGCGCACACCGGAGACGGGTACAATTGCTGCGTATCGTAGAAGGTACTTTAGGTACCTCGCAGTCATCAGTAACTGGATGCTCTGCAGGTACGATGATAGAAGAAGAAGAAGAAGCAGTGGGATTTAGATTCGTAGAAGCATTCGACTAGGATTACGCGGAATGTTGCGGGCAAACCTCTGTTTGCATCGATAATAAGGCCATGTTAATAAAAGGCCCGGCAACGGTGGAAAGCCGCGCGACGCGAGCAGACTGATACGATAACCGGAAAACGTGAATGGCCGTAAGATAGGTATGTAAATGGCGCGGAATGTTTTGTCCTCTGTTCACCGTGGCCATGGTTTCGTTCTCCGCGCGGCTGCCACGCAAAACGATAGGGGGAGAGAACGCGTATACGCGAAGATCGGGGGGACAAGAAGAAGGCAGAGCGCGGTTTGAATTACGACAGCGACGAGAAGTGACGTTAACGAGTATTTCCGTGGGCTTACGCGGCGCTCGCCGATGCCTACGATACATACGTAAGAGGCCAACGTCGGAATAAAAGTAACACACTGTGGCTGGTCGTCGTCGAAAAGGCTCTCGTTACGTTTCGTGTCGCGCCTTGTTGCACCTGCGGAAATGCACCAATCAGACCGGCCACCGGCCGGACAATGCACGGTCGTTATCCCGTCGCGGCGCCGCCGCCTCGAACGGAATAGAAACGACAGATTTTATCGTCTCCTCTGCTACTTGCCATTCTCTGAAAGACACTTTCTCTCCTCTCTCCCTCTCTGTCTCTTCCCCCGTCGATCTCCCCGCTTCTCCTCCCGTCCTCTCTCTTCTCCGCTCTTCTCCTCTCGCCGGTCCGTGGCTCGCGCCACCGCGATCGGCCCGCAGACCCTGTGGGAATTTTCTTTCGGCGCCCGTGGACTGTGAACCGAGTTCTAATATCGAGGATTTAATTCTGCTAGCGGCGGCTCGCCTTCGCGTCACGCCGGTAATTGAATTAGTTTTAATCTTCTCGGTCTACCCACCCCCTGCGTTTTTTCGATTAAAACTGGCTCCCGATTCAGCCCCGTTCACGCAGAAATTCTCATGCTACCGGAGTGTTTGCAGAATCGTAGAATAGATAGCGGAGTACCTAAACTGCCTTGGATTACACGAAAAGCGACGGCGCCCTCCGGAGCCGGCGGTTTGTATATCGACCGCGTGAGAAACGCCTCGGCGGTTCTTAGATCGATGGGCGAACAGTGTTCCGTGATTAACAAATTGTGCTCCGCGACCAGACGGAAGACGCTACCAGTGTAATGAATTCTAATATGAATTAATAGCCCTGCCCCGCTCCTACGTCAGGCATTCCGTGATCACGTTGCCCGTACTTCGTATCGGGTGTTTGTTACAGGCGTTGAAATTTGAAATCAATCTTCATTAATGAGACTCATAATTAGGGACAAGGTACACCTAACGATCTATGGAGCTGGCAACGGAGCAAGCGAGAGACTCTGAATGCACCGGGGTCATTATTCTCTGGTGAATCGTTGATACGTTGAAAGGGCCGATTCTTTCCAACGCGAATGCACAGGGCATTCCGATATTTCGAATTTACCGTCCATCGGGATTGTCGCGGAAACAGTGTCGTCGATTATTATTGTTATCAACTGACCGTTAAATGCGCGACAAACGCCCAATGACGTAACGATTATGTGGATAATCGTAATACGTCCGTATATTTGTTCGTGTGACGCACAATATTACCATGGGCATGGAATAAATATTGCAATTACTGTTAGAAGGCCACTGGATGCAACTACAATTACGCCTATGATGGTTAGGTATCGATGCGATTACGGCCCAGTGAGGATTCGTTGGCCCGGAACGGACCTGATTCAGGCTTAAGTTAATCACGAGAGGCACGGACAAGAAGCGTCGAAAGGTCGGGGCAACGAGTGCTTGGACGAATTATCAGAGAGGCGACCGAGAAAAACGCGTCTCTCCGTTCGGGCGTAGCAATTTTTTTACCCACTTAACTCGCACTCGATACTCTCCCGAGGGACCGTTAAGCTGTTTTACGAGAGTCCACGTAATTCCTTCATCGCCTTCTTCTTCCCCTTCTTCTTCTCCTCCTCCTTCCCCTCCTCCAGCATCATCTTCTTCTCCTTCTTCTTCTCCTTTCTCATCTACCTTCTGCTTGCTCCCATGGAGTTGGCCGGCTCGCAGTGCCGAGCGGACCGCTCTAATTGACCGCGACAAATAAATCATAATGAGGCGGCTTCTTTCTCATTACTAGCGAGCGTCACGCTTTTACGCAATCTTCATCACCATTCACCGGCTCGAAAATAAATTCCCTCGACCCTCGGTATAATCTGTTTACGAGGCACCGGTAATTACGCTCTTTTTGTGCTGATAATGATTATTTCGTTGTAATCCATAATGCCTTTAATTAGACGCGACCTTCGGCGTATCCTAGTCTCTCGCAGTAGCGTCATAATCGTTCACCGATTCGTCCTGCCCAGTCTCTTGTCCCTTTCAATTACTTTTTCTCTTTCTCCGGTCGTTATACCCTAGAATCACTGCCGGGAGAATTCGTTCGCGCCAAGTCAGAAATCTTTCGATCCTTAAAGATCCCGATGCCCCGTGCACGGGTGTAACGCCCACGAGTGTCGGTGCAGAGCGCTCGAGGCCAGCGCTGTAAAGCGAACTATTTAAGTCTTCGGGAAGTCGGCTCCCTCTTCCCGCGACCCACTCGATATCATTTTGTTTCTGCCAATGCTCCCACTCTGCCTCTTTATCTTAATCCCTATTTCTACCCCCGGCCCCCGTCTGCCCCCCTCGATATCTCGGCGCCCTTCGTCTCGCGGCACTCGCGAGCACGGCTCCCTAATAAAGATCCATTTCTCAGCGTTACGACAGGCCGATAAGCAAGGCCACAATTTCAATTACGGCGTTAAGCCCGTCGAGATCGCCGGACCGTAAAAACTGCGAGACTATAACCAAGATACTAAGCAAGTAAAAATCGACGATACGTCCCGCGGGCTTCCCTCCCGCTCCTCCCTGCCACAAGCATCGCTCTCGTTCCCCCTCGCTTTCCCGTTCCCTTTTCACCTGGCTCTCCGTCGTTCAGCCTCGTCTTTGTCCCACGTCGCTGCCGTTCCCCTCTGGTCGCGGGAGAGAGCGCAGAACCGAGGTTTGACTCGTTAATATATCAGATTATGCTGGAACAGCGAGTCTAATTTATACCACAGTAAACTGCAGGCTGCACCTCGGGCCTCTCCGCCGCCTGCCATTTTTAATACGTCCTTAAAGCGTCGCATCTCTTAAAAGATTTCTCCGCCCCCCCCCCCCGTTCCCTTTCTTTCCTGTTCCTTCTGTCTCTCGTCCTCGCCGCTTACAATCCTACCCGGGCTCTTTACTCCCGCAGTTCTGTCGCCGTTCGCGTATCTCCTTTTCTTTCCCAGTCGTGCCTCAACCTGCGAGGCACCCACCTCTCGCGCCCTCCGTCTTCCTCGCGCGTCTACCTTCGCGGCTTGAAATCTTTCCGCGTTTCTTCGCCCTCTTTTCCTGCCGTCGAGCACGGGGCACGAGACAGACTGTGCTTACTTTTTCCCCTTTACTCGGCGACACACGATGTGCGCGGGGGTTGTGCACTGTGCAGGCCGGCAAGCAACGCGGCGACGTGGTTGGGGGTGTGGGGGGGGGGGGGGGAGTGGCTTCGAGAGAGGGAGGGTGGAAGCCAGAAAACGAAGAGCGAAGAAACTTTTCCTTTATTGTTAGACGCCGCTGCAGAATACACAAACGATAAGGGATTACGCTTTTTCCTCGATGCTTATTTATGGCTCGCGTCCTTCCCCCGGCCCCGCTTCCCGCCCCCGTGTTCCTCTTCATCTCTTGTTCTGCCGGCGCTTTTTCCTCCCCGTATCGCCGAAACGGCGAGCACCGAAGAAACGAAACACCGGCGATAAGAAGTTTGGGGCGATAATGGCGTGCAAGGCGATCGCGAGCAGATCCAGACCGGTGGGAGGGAGATGTTCGGTAATAAATTCGCTTGGCTGCATTCCGAAACGGGGCTGGAAAAATTTCCCTGGCACTGGTATCGCCGGAGGATTTAATCCGGCGCCGTTCCGTACGCTTTTACGGGTTTCCTGGTGTTCTATATTTCGCGGCTGGTGTTAATGCGACTGATATTTCGCTTGTCGCGAAGATGGATAGGATACTGTTTCGTCCAAGTATACAGATAATGAAATCGAAGGGGCGGGTGATCCCCCCCCCCCTCCTCGCTCGAGAAAGTTTCTCGACTCGCAGGAAGTCGTGCATCTGTTTCGAAAATAATTAAGTAGGTGCGATTTATGAGCGCGATGGGGACAGGATTGATGTCATTAGCTGGCGCGAAATTAAGACGGGAGAGTGCACTCGTGCGCGAGGCAACGAGAAGCTGTTTTCTCCCTGTGCTTGAAGAGGAACGCGCGAAATTGGGCCACGATCTCGCGCGAGAAATCGCGACGGACAAATTATGAATACGACACTCGCGTACTTGTACGCCGCAATGTATGCGTACGTCAGCATATAAGTACACGCGATTAAAACGGAGAACAGCTTTCGCTGACACGCTAACGACTCGGATGGCGCGGCGGAACCTTCAGCGTCCCCAATTAACGCGGGAAATGGATTGGATAATTACGAAAAGATTGAGAAATGAAACGCTTGCCTTGAGACACTCAATTTAATGAATTGCGCAAGACGAGAATTAGGTAAATTAGTGTTTCAAACGGCATACGGGATGGAGGTTACGAAGTTAGAACGTAAAACTGATCTGCGTCGCCACGTCGTTACCGATAATGCGGTGACAGGCGCTTTGAACGCTGGCGCACCGAATTCAAAATACCATTCTCACGAATTTCGCGCGACTGAAAATGGTGAATAAAGAAGCGGGACCGGGCGCGTTTTACGACACTGTTTTCCTCATTGCGTTTCAACGTGATGTACGGTTATTACCGACGAAATAGGAGACAAATTTATGATGACACCGTTAATAGACATTTGAGAATAACCGCGGATGAAATACTGCCCGGGTGTCGAAGGAGCAGGGCGGAGAGAAAAATGAGGCGGAAGCGTATTCGAGTCGAATCGGCCACAGGAGGACCCTAATTCATTTTTGATCGATGCTGGAGATAGCGTTGGTTTTTAGAATCAAGTGGAGGTAGAGTCTCGAACGGAACAAGACTCCTGATATAATAGCGGATCACGGTCGGTGGGGCACGGATTTACAGCGCTAAATCATTTCGTGACTCGCGTGCCCCACGTTCGCGTCACTAAAAAGAGATATCCTCGTGAATGTTACAAAATAGGACAGGGACAAGACGCAGCAAACGTTGGAGGAAGACAGGAAACCAGCTGACGTGCACATATATCTTTTGGATACAAGGATGCGATGAAACACGAGTTCGTGAAAAAGAAAACCATCACAGAAGGTCGTAACTTATTTTCATTGAATTAACTCATCAACCATTAACCGCGAGGAAAGTAACGATCGTTCGTGAAAATATATCTGCGTCTGTGCTCAACGAATCGAAGAGAAATTTCTCGCAGGGTTTCCGTTCCTTGAAAGTATTGTCTATGATAACAGAAGTGGAAAGGGTTCGATCCTGAGAAGACCATTCAACAGCAATTGATGAATTCTTTGAAGATTCTTTGCGCTTCTGCGAATCCGTGGTCCGAGGAATTCGCAAATGTGAGCAAGCTTGATTGGTAGTCGCATCTTTATCATTCTTTGAAGCGAAAGCACTTCGCTGGATAATCCAGTGAAAAACGGTACGATTGGTCAACCTGTGGCCGATACTGTTTCCTTCTGGAGAGAAAAGATTGCTAGGGAGGTTTAATCCGCGTAAGGGAGAGGGAGGGAAGCAAGGAAAGGTGATTCGGAGAAATCTCGATTTTTAGTAAGACGAGCTTAGTCGCTGATAGGATTGTGGGTCGTTGTATGCGGGAAAGAAATCGGGAATCTTTTGTTCTCCCGTTGTACTGTCTTCTCCTCATACCGAACAAGTTCCCATATTTCCTTCACCATGAACAGCGCCTCCCGTAAGTTCTACGCGCGCGTTGCTCTATCGTGGGCATGTTAATTACCAAGGTAATACGAAAGACGAGTGCGAATGCCAAAGGCAAGTGAACTCGAACGACACGAGCCTACGCGCGTTAACGCGAAATCAGAACAGGTTTTCTCTGTGCGAGCACTCGGCGAAGGTGTAAAAATTCCTAAACTTCCCTTACCTTTGCCGCACCGCAGGCGGCGCAGGGCGTAATATACTGATGAACCAGTTCAAGAAAAGAAGGCAACCGTGAGCGAGGAACCTGTAGTAATTTCTTAACGGTTCAAGAAATTATGCGCCTTAATTATGCAAGCTCGTGAAACGTGCCAGCGCGAGAAAGGGAACGCGAAAGATAGAGGGGCCGAGAAGAGAGGATAGAGGAAGCCCCGGGGAGAGAGAGGCGATGCGTTTTAGAAACATCGAGGAATGGTTAATTGCTCCACTCTCCGTGTTTGATTATAATTCTTTCGTAGGCGTGGAAACCGGGGGAGGGGGGGGGACGGCGCGGGCGGAGGGGAAGCGCGAATGATTAAGAAAGGAGGCGAGGCAACGCGAGGAAAGCTCTTCGCTGACCCTGCGACGGTGCTTCTAACGCTTACGAATAATTATTAGCAATAATTTTTCATTACCAAGACATTGCGAGATAATTATAGGGCGAGATGGTTTTTGTGCTGGCGCACAGGCGAGCGGGCGCGCGATACACGCGCGTACGTACTTGTAATGAATAGTCGCTCGTTACCCGCTGCGCTCGCTGAGTTACCCTGAAATTACAATCTCGGCAAATGTCTCGCAATGTTTCCCATGGAACATCTACGAGAGGGTCTTCCTGTTGCGCGCACGGTCATCCTCTTTTTCTCCCCAACTGCTCGAGTCTCCGGAAGTTTGGCTTTTTCGGTGCATATTAAAGTTCGGCACTTTAAGCTTGTTAATCCCACCCCCTGCCTCTCCTCTTTTATTACCGTGAAACGAGAGGAGAAGAGACTACGGGTCGCGATCAACCTTCCGCGCACTGCGTAGTCTGGCCTTTTCTGTGCCGGAAATAAATGGTGTTCGAAAATGAGACTTCCTACGAGGAAGATTTATTCGAGAATTTGGTCTTATTCTGCATAGCACTGCGCAGTTATAGACTGGCGCGACTGTTTTGCGCGAGGGTGGTGCGAAATGTTGGGTGGCCGTGCTCGGTCCACGTGGATCTGTGCCGTGTCGCGCTCGAAGACCGCGGCGCACTCGTAAATAACGCTTTCACGAGCGTGTCACATAACGTCTTCTTGCTACACGGACTTCGTTTCAGCCAGGTTTTTGCGATCCGTGGCCACGGAGTAGCTATCCTCCGTGCCACAGGCAGTACGGCCACGTCTTTCTCCCCGCGCGGCGCGGCGCGACGGGGCGGTGGTGTGTCTTGGCTGGCGCCGGTCTCTCTTTACTAGTTAATAAACTAACGCGCCAGGAGAGAAAGAGTAAAGCAGTCCCCTCGCTCTGAATGGAAAACTTGTATTAAAGTGCACGTCGGGGTCGGACCTCGGCGAACTTCCCAAGCCCGGCCTGAACTTGGCTTCTCACTTTATGAAATACAACCCAATGTCCGCAGTGCCTCTTTGCTCGCGGAACTCGGCTGCCTTGAGAGGGGAGAGGGACCAGGAGAAGGCCACGGAGATGGAACGTTGCCGGTGGGAGTAGGGTGGAAGGTGAAACAGAGAAAGAGAGAGGAAGATAGTGGGAAACACGGGTCGAAATAGATAGAAGAGGCAAGTGCTTGCCGCGCCCGTAGCTCTGAAATCATTTCGTGCTCAGACTTCGAGTAAACTATCTATCTTCGAGTAGTAAATCGACGAACCCTCCAGAATTCACCGTTCTTTCGACGTACATCTTCCAACGCGCTCTCTTCTTACCTCCCCACCCCCCCCCCTCTCTGTCGCTCTGTTTTCTGTTACATCCCCTTCTCAACGTTCCCTTCCGTCCTCTTTGGCCGCCACTATTTCGAAACGCTCGGTTACTGCAGTCCGACTGTCGCGAGGAGGAAACTGCACTGGCACACGCCCGAGCTGCGTCGGAATTTTTCGAACGGGAACTTGACCCGGCAAGTTCAAGTGGGCAAGTGGAAACTCGAGAGATTTTTCGGCGGTCGCATAATAATTCCTGCGGATGCTTCCCGCCGTACTTCCGTTCGACTTTCCGCCATTGTTTCTCTCCTCTGTTTCGATCGGTTCCCGCGGCCCGTATGTACGTTTACGGTCTCTCGTCAGAATTTACCGTCGAACTTGGGGCTGGACGTGCCCGTAATCGGTGGGAATAGACGGCCTTTCTTTCGAGAACGCCTCGGCCCGGCCAACTTTCATCGCGAGCGTTCAAACGGCTCGTCGATCTCCGAAATCTCGACGCGGTTTTTGCACATCACACCCTACATCCCAGTACCCCGTGCCCCGCCCCGTCACGGTGGTTATTACCTTTTCGGATGTTAGATGGACGACGATAAGTTATCGTCGCGGTATAGCCGCCTATCGGGCACTGTCACTGGCCCGTACCAGTAGGATATTGTTTTTAGGCTGCGGTTTTGCCCGGTGTACCCTCCTGGGAAATTGGACCTGGAGCGGGCACGCTGGCAGCGCGCTCGCCGCTCATTTATTACCGTTGCTTTACCTCTGGGTGGCCAAATTTACCAAACGCTGCGGTCCGAGCTCCGAATGCCTCCCATACAGCGCGCCGGTTTGAACGACGTCATTCGACGTTACACGGTTCAAAACCGAGCGACGAATTGGCACATCGCCCGTGATCCCGGTCTATTAGTCAAAAAACGTTTAAAAAATTCCCCCTCTTCCGCGCGCGTGCCATCGTCGCTTTTCACCGTGGTCCATTGTAAATTTGATCGACTATGGGTGCATTATCGATACCTAACCCGCTCGCCTCAACGCGGTATCGTTATAGTTGGATAAAATAGTGGTTCCGCCGCGAAATCGAAACGTGACTCCCTCTTCACCCCCGCCGACAAGGAAACACTATACAGCCGCACCATTGGCGCGCATCGGCGAGCGTACACTTCGTATCAATTTATCTGCGCTATGTATCCGTTCCTAACAAACCTGATCGCGGGGCCTATTGCTCGAATCGGAGGAAAAACCTACCAAAAACATGTGTTGCCTCGGTACGCGGGACGGTTTCCCGATAGGGAGCCTCGGTGTATTTGATCGAGCGCCGATGCGTTGGTGACTCCGCCGCACGGTATCCTCATAATTCAATAAAATTGCGTATCGTGTGCGAGCTGCCTGCCCGCGTGTCCAGTAGGGTAAAAAGACCAGTAGCTGGACAGAGCCCAGCAGATGGACAAATCGTTGGTTAATCGTTAATATTGAATGAACTAGAGTTTTAATCTACATTATTGTTTTTTTATTATGTAGAAAAAACGTTTCTGGTTTCATAAAACATTAACATATTTATCGAAAAAAAATTTTGTACGCGAAAAATATATTTCTATATACGATTTCACGCCACCATGCGCAAGTCACTTCATGCGTTGACATCTGGCCACTTTAGGCTAGAGATAACCTCACTTTATTTGCGGCCTGGGACTATATCCTTTTGCATCGTTTTCTGGCAATGAAGACTCCATACGTTTTTAGTTTTGGTGAAATAAACTATATTATAACAAAAAATAACTTAATCTACGTAGCTACTATAGCTAATAAGTCTAGCCGCACACCCGTCCATCTGTTGGTTCGGAACGGTCCATATGCTAGCCCTATTGTCCATCCACTGGTAATATAGGCTATGAGTAGAATTTTCATCATTTTATCCTTAAATACGTTAATTTTTTTACTTGCAGTTATTTTTTACTTTGAATTTGTACATTTTTACGTGCAAAGCTTTTGATTTATTTTTAATACAACAGATATTTCTAAGAAACACCTTGATGTAAACTTCGGAATCAGCTAAACTGTCCAGCTATTGGCCTTTTTACCCTATCCCGTGTAACTACTTAGGTAGAATCTTGGAAAACATAGTATACATTGAATTTCGACCGTAAAAAGGAAAAATACTGCGTATGCCGTTGAAACAAATCTCACGTCCGACACGCGAGGCGGTTGACTGGTGACTCATGTAAACAGTAGACAAGGCAAGAGCATCTAGAAGGTGAACCGAAGTGTGGCCCGAATATGCCAGAGAGGAAACCGTTCACGATTATGAAATGAAATATAGAAATCCAAAAACTCACAACCATACTGCCGTGATACCAACATTATTGTTATTGTGGTAAAGTTTACCTACACCTGTAGGTGTTAGAGAGCATAATTACATAACGTGAAAAAAGATATGTACAAATAGTCAAATCATAGAAAATTAGAAATAGGAATTCAATAGAAAGACACATCATACGGCATTACTTCTTCAGTAATGTTGCGTAATAGTCTTATATTTTAGGTATTTCATACCTAAGATTTATGCAACGTTGTTTAATCATGTGTAGTGTCTCTAAAAGAATTCTTTGATTTAAATTGGTTTCCTTATCCACAACTTTAACGTTATCAAAGTCAAATCTATGATCAAACTCTAGTGAATGTTTAGTCAAAGCAGTATGTTGGAGGGGAGATGAAAAGATATTTCTTTTATGTTCACAAATGCGTCTTTCTAGAAGTCTAGAAGTTTTTCCAACGTAAACCTGGTTACAGCCCATGCAAGGAATTGAGTAGACAATATTCGAGTTTTTGGACAAAGGTATTTTATCTTTGATCAAAGGAAACAAATGTGTAGTATAAAGGGGTAGTTTGAAGATAGTGTGTATTCCAACTTTTCTAAACATTCATTTTATATCGTTTGAGATATTATTACTAAAAGGTAGAACAACCGTATTCTTCCAACTAATTGGTCCTATTTCTTTGGTTTTTTCCTCTTTTCGCTTCTCAGTGAATAACTGATGATAAATTTAAAAAATGCGTTTTTTAATAATTGCAGAGACCATGTCTCTAAGATAACCATTACGTTTCCACGTGTCTTTAAAACGAAGCAAATTAGCTGGTCGAAATTCAGGGTCAGAAAGTAAGATGGCACGATCTATTAATCCTTTAATCAATCCTACCTTATGTTGCATGGGATAAGCAGAAAAGTAGTTGATATATCTGCCCGACCAACTCGGCTTATGATACATTTATTATTTGATCTATTAACTATTGTATCAAGAAAGTTTAAACAAGAATCCTTTTCAATTTCATAAGTGAATTGGAGTCAAGCATGGAAACCGTTAAACACATCCAATAATATTTGTGAATCCTGTAGTCTAAGACAAGTAATGATATCATCTACGTATCTTTTGTAAATAATAAGTAGAAATGGTACCTTTGAGAGGGAAATCGTGTCTAACCTTTCCATTACTACATATAACATATGTATATTCATGGCATATCCGGGCCACATTTCAGTTCACCTTCTAGATGCTCTTGCCTTGTCTACTGTTTACCTCAGTCACCAGTCAACCGCCTCGCGTGTCGGACGTTCCACAGTGGAACAAAACAATCCGACGGCGATCAAAACTCTAAAACATTGGTTCTAGTCTAGATATTTTAATGAAATTCGGTTCAATTTAACCGCAAATTTACGGCCTCAAAGTTGTATTAATATAAGTGATATTAACCCTCGGAGGAACGTGCTGGACCCGTGTATTTAGACCCATGTTTTCGAAAGGTAGAGCTACAGGCCAATTACACTACACATTTTATTAACATTACTGTATTATATCGTGGTAAACCCAGTTTCTTAATATTTACTATTGTTTTCATGTGATCGGAGCTCAAATTTTGCCAAAATCGCAAAAGTAGGTATCGCTTATCAAAAACTTTTATGCTTCCCACAGTTTTTATTCACGATTCTGAAAACAATTTCTTTGAGAGGTGCAATTTGAGTTAGTTACAAAGTTAATTACAGAGCTATATATTCTATTAAGGCCATATATTCGGGTAAAATGTTAATAACAACCTTTTTTTAAATTTTAAAATGTTGCAACCATTTACAATGGGTGTAATTGATATCATGTGAAGAATGAACCCTTCTCTCTTAGAAACAAAAAGAATTACGTACTACTTTGTGCTACTTACCAAGAAAATGGTAATTGAAGTAAAATCTACCTTACCTGCCCATTAGAGTTTCTGTGCTGTCTCATGACTCCGGCTATACAAGATATTTGCGTCACACATCTAATAATTTAATCATTTCAATCATAAAAACAACTTTTAAAATAAGACCGAACCAGTGCGTCGGAATCATCTCTTCTAAATCTTTGAAAACGAATGAAAAGAAACACGAATCGAGCGGCACGCGGGCAATGGGAATCTGGTTTGGTTTCCGGAGGGACATGGTACCTTGGAGATTCATTCGTTTTTCGAGGAAGCTCTGTAATCATCAGGATGCGATGACCATCCGGAAATTAGCGGTAATAACGTCGAAGGAAACCGTAGAGGCTTGAGATACCTCGTCGATGAATCGGGCCGCTCTCTCGCGGTCGCTGGGATGATTAATTTTAAAGCAACACTCAACATGTTAAAGTAAGAAGATTCGAAGCACCCGAAGCGAACGAGTCGAATGGTCGATGGTCTTATTTATCCCGTATACGCTTACGTAAGTGTGCATTCGATCGAGGCTAGTGTACGGGAGTTGTCGCCCTATCTCCTGGTTGTTGGTGGAAAAAAAGAACGATAAAGGGTGGCGGTGTTCCTGTCCTAGCGGCACTTTCGCTCTCGAAATCCCATCCATTTCGTCGGCGGATCGACTGCGGATCCGGCTGGTCGCTGGTCGAAGCGTTTTCGAGTGTCGTCGGGGCAGACACGCCGCACGCCAGTGTGCACGTATGTATACCTATACGCGCAGCCGCACACCAAACAATCCCGGTGCACGCGGCCCGGTGTCCACGGTGCATCGGCCCGGCTGTTTTTGGTGCTTGTTTTTGCAAATTCCGCATTCCACCGATACCGAATCCGATCAAACGCGCGTGACAAAACGCCGGGGATAGAGAGGAAAAAGCGCGCACGGCCGGATCTTGTCGACGATCGGACTCGGTGACAAATAATCGGTGGACAGCGACGATAATCGGCCCTCGGCGCCCTGTATATAAGCGCGCACACATGCGTGGTGTGTAATAGCTCGGCGCGCCCGAGTGAGAAGAGCGAGCCTCTGTAATTTGCGCTGTAATTAGCTACACGATTCTGGGAATTAATCGAACCGAGCGGTGTCGCGCGGCAAGTATTTATATTAATAGCGTATCACGGCGACGCGACAACGCGAGGTCCCGGCGAAAAGTATTTTACACCGTGTGACGATTATGCCAGCTTATTTAGCGGGCGACTAAATCAGACGGTCCGCCGCGCGAGGATCGCACTGTACAGAGACGGGACAAAAGAAGGAAGAAGGAAAAGTCTGCTAGCGCGTAGGCACCTACGCGGGAACGTGCGCCCGCGCGCGTGCGATAATTCAATTCGGTAATAAATAACCGGTCCGCGAGCGATGATAATCAATGGCCGATATAGAGCAACGCCGGTGCACCGGACCGAGGAGAGACTCTGTAATTTGTGTTGTAATTAGTCCATTCTAGATATTAATTGGACCGAGTATTGTCACTGGAAGAATTTATAGTGACCGCCGTTATATCATAATAACGCCGTAATAGCGATAAACATCGTTTTAAAGTGGCGACCGCGGCGAAACATTTAGCCGGCTGAAAATCGGGCGGACAAATAGGAGTACCGGGCGAGTCAATCGCGAACCATGCACTGGGACTAATCGGGATGATTATCTCTGTGCTCCCTGGAGAATCTTTCAGATCGTATCCACTAAGCTTCGCTTTGGTCTTTGGAAAATGGCACAGAGGAGACCGTCGAAAGATGTAGCCCCTGAATGCTCGCGAAACGCATTCTGTCACGACCTAGAGCTGTTTTAGAGACTCGCTGGAGGTCCGCGGTAAGAGGCACGGAGCCGTCGCGAAGAATTCGCTTTTACGAGATTCCGTCGGAGAGTCTTGAAATCGCGCGAAATGAAAGTAGAGTGCGCGTCGCGTCGGGGGCAGCCGGAATCTTGTAGATGCATATCAATGCAGCCTGGAATTTTCATTACGGATCAGATGATCGCTCGCGATCGCGCCGCGGAAGGAGTCCCGTTCTTTCCGAGAGGAGCGGAAAACGAGCTGGATTTCTGGTTATTCTTTTCTGCGCGGTGCCGACACCGCGGGGGTTTCGGGATTACGCTTACATACTAATCGATCGGAAATCACGACAGACGCGCCTGTGCACATACATAATGACCGGGGCTAATAACTGGACCGTGTCGTGGTAACTGGAACGAAATTATAATAATTCGGGGGGAAATTAGCGGCAAGTGCCGCATTAAACTTCGCTACATGTTTATCTCGGAAGATAGGAAAATTTCGCGCGGTAATGCCCGAAATTATTGCGGCAATCGCGTTTGCAAATTTCGGGGGTTGGCTGTTTGTACGGATTACAAATGTACCCGTTGCAATGGTTTTCCCTCGCGCGTCTCTGTACGCGCCTCTGAAACGCCACTGATTTAAAAACCGTTCTTTTTCTTTCATTTACGCCCCCCGCATTCGAGAGGGTAGCGCGCAAAATTCGTACACGGGATATATTTATTAATGCCTTTTCCCCCGAAAACGGATTACCTTGATTGGGGAGATTAATTCTACTTTCCGCTACATCTGCGCTCGTAAAAGTCTGCCCCGTTCTCTTTTCGACCTCCCCTTTGGTTGGCGGGATTTTAATATGCACTCGCATCGCAGTTTTGAACATGGTTTTGAACGCGTCGGATGTGCGTCGGGATCTCTTTATACATAGGCAGTTGGTTCATTCTTGAATTGAACTTATCAAATGCACCCTTTCTGTCGAAACATGGGTAGGTAAAGCGTGTGGTTTTTGATTCGAGTTAGACGAAAGGAAACGACAACATTGATTTTGGTATCCGTTCCAAAAGCTCGTTAGAAGCCCAACAGAAATTTCCCCTATCTCTGGTCGATTTGCTTGATGCTTGTGCAAACAGTGCGTAATGCGGTAAATAAAGTATCGACAAAAAATATCGAAAGGAAATGTTTGCCTTGCACCCGGACTAGTCCCGTCCAATGGATCACAGATTTTCTGCGTAAGCATCGTGAGTCTATCTACGGAACGATAGCGAGCTACGTATACCTATTGCAGTCGTTTCTCTCGTATTTGTGTGCAACCAGTGGCGTCAGCAAATCGACAGGTCCCTTTATCCCCCGATCCTCTATTATCGCTTCGCTGATAGTCGAATGAGCAATCCTCCGGCTGAATTTCTAGCAGGTGGGTGGGTAGTTCTCTGGCAAAGTGCAAAGATCGAAACTTATTTTAAAGTGACTCCGCCCTGGGCCGAACTTTGGCCAACTTGGCAACCGTCCGTTTCGAACCTTTTCCATTCTCAGTGCTGTCGAACCTTTTGCCAGATTTTTACTTTCGGACGGGATGTGATAAGAATTTGTAGGCGATAGCTGTTCCGAAATGCTCGATATGAGGAAGGGTGTTTGGAGCAAGCTCCATACATTTCGGACCTATTCGTTCATCTACAGAAGTCGCCCGATAGGGGAAAGCTCGAGGGTGGCATTCTGGTCTACCAAGCCCTATCAATCGATTCGTTTCCTCCCCTCCTCCTCCCGAAATTCATTAACAGCACGTGGAAGGTTCCACGGCCGTGGTATCAGTGATATCACGGTTACAAATAATAAGGGAGTTTTTTGGAGGATTTCCAAGCGAAACGCGACACCACGCCGAACGGCCATTTCACCCATATTATCCACTGGAGTATTGCGTGCCAGAGGGGCTCGGTAATTGGATCTACGATCGAACCAGCAGTTTTCGCGATGACGAAATCCGATGCGAAGCCCGGATCCAGAAGCGGTTTCGCGATCCGTCCGCGCACCTGCCCCTTTTGACAGGTTACGATATCGCTGACGATAGAGCAACGTATTCGATATGCCATTGCATCGGGGTCGCAGAAGCGAGCGAACCGCGCGCGTATGCCCGCCCGCCCGCCGCGGCCAACGATATCTCCTCTCGTCTCGTCTCTAGCAGCACAGCCTAGCCCCAGCATCACCCGGCACACACCCCCATCAAGCTTTCAGCGTGTGTACAGAGTACAGACGAAGAGGGGCATCTACACGCGGGATCGTGTGTCCCCCTACTCGCGCCGCGCCGCGGTGGTACCAGATCGCCTCGGGTACTTTCGCAGATGACGCGATAAAACCCTCGAAGTCATCAATACTTTTCAGTGCGACGATTTGAATGAAATATCGTCGTTGCAGGAGGAGACCGCGACGATTCGTATTCGCGTCGCGATGCATCGAAAGGGACGAGCGAACGCGCGGAATGCAATCGGAGAAAAAGGAAACCGAGGGCGGGGGGGGGGGGGTGTAGGGGGGGAAGCGAGTTAATGACATTGTAATGAAAAAGATCGATTAGAGAAGCTGGCCGGCGCACGAGGGTACGCTGGTATTCCGCTGGAGGGGCATTTTGAATTCATTCCGGCCGGTTGCTGCAGCTGGCCCGGGCCACGGATCCGCCGACGATTCTGCCGATCCAGAAATAAATAAATGCACCGATGATTGGTTTATACGGCGATATAAACTGTCGATTAGCGGGATTATTGAATCTCTATGAATGCACCGATCCGTTATGATTATTCGCGTGCTAATGCGTCGGCAGCTCGCATCGCGAAACGGAGAAAGGGAGGGAGAAAGTGAAGTCGTCGGATAGAGTGAATTAAATGCCGATGCCCGGCAATCGAGTGCTACTTTGCGTCCTTGGAAATCAATTACGGGTCTAGCACGAGTGATTAACTTTAGGTTTAATGAGTCGCCGGTTATTTTCCGAACCCGATAGTCCCGCGCATCGGTAATGAACCGATCCTGCCTAATGTACCGGCGATCAAATTTAAACGTAATACTGATTGGTCGGTGATCCTCTGTAAATCCCGCAATTCGTTCAAAGATATTAAATTAGCGGATCCGAAATTGTGCTCTATATCGCGCCATTACAGCTTCCATTCTCTGCGCACGGATACGTTGTAAGGTTTCATTAACGAGTTTCACTAAGCTGCGAGAAGACACCGTTTCATATAATACCCCTTCGCAGTCGATTATATCTTATCGGGTAGATAATCGTGCGAAAGCTCCAAGTAGTAATTTTAATTCGATTATCTACCACCGGGCAGAGCCACTAAGTTGCTCCGAGAAAAATGAGAAAAATCCATACCGTAGAATTAACGCACCGTTCCATAATAATTTCGCGAACGCGGACATGCCTTTTATTAAATCGTCGAGTTACGGAACATCGCGCGGAGGCGCGTTTAATGAAGAAATTATCTTGGTATAAATTAACCGTCCGCCGCGCCGGTCCCAGAGCGTGGCGTGCGCTCCGAGGGATCGCTCGAGGAATCCGTAAAAACGGAAACCATCGGCGCCTTATCGTTTCGCGGGTACGAGCGTCGCGATAGCTTCATATCGACGCAATATTGCCGCAGTTACAACGATACGATAGGGGGCCGCCGATCGTACTCGGCCCTCGAAGTGGCTATGCAAATTAACATGAGTTCTATCGAACGAGATTGCCTCCAGAGAGAGAGAGAGAAAGAGCGAGTCCAGGGGGCAGAGGCTGGAAGCGAGTGGGCTGAAAGGGAGAAGGGGGCAGGAAAGGGTACGTGGTCGAGAGGTAAGAAAAGGAACCAGTCGGAACGACAGAGGCGACCAGTAAAAGGAGAACTCCGTGAACTTCGTTCTCGCTCGATTAACAAATGCGATTTTTCCCATCGGGCACGCGATATTTATGCTCGTGCAAAATAAGATATTAATAACGAGCGGTAGATCGACCGTGGCGATACACGAGGCTGGTGCACGCACCGTTCAACAATCTGTGCTCTGGTTTTCGCGTTCACGTTCCTGCATTTTCTTACCGTTCCCGTGCCCGCGTAATTTTTCGTCCCACCCACTGTACCCCCGCGATAGACTGAATCGCGAGTAATGGTCCCATTCGTACGGAATTGCACTTCTTTTCTGTTGTTCCGCGAGTCCAAGTAGCTTTCGAGAATCTACGTTTATCGTTCGAAAGTTCAGTTGGCTACGTTCCGCCGCACTCGCTGTTGCTCGGTCTTTCCCACGTCGGCGCAACTCGCGTCAATTCCTACCCGTAGAACACTGACACGACGCTTTGCAATTACAAGTATGCAGATCGAGCAGGAAAGACGTAGCTAACGGTAAACTTATGCGAACGTTCTTCCACGGTTCCGGTTCTACCCGTCCCCGATGCATCTCCTCGAGTTTTTCTCGTCATGAATTTTTATACGATGCACGGGAATCTGAATTATAATTGCCCGCCCGTTTCATTCCCGGTACAGATATCGCGGCAATACTCCGCCGGCAAGAAGCAAGCCAAAAAGTGGAATTTTATGGTCACCCTCGAGGGATCCAGTCGCAAATTACTTTTTCGCGTATCCGCAAGTCGATCTTCCTCCGAAGGAAGAGGCGCGTCCCCGTCTCGCCCCGTTATTTCTGCGGGGAACTTGGCCAATAATTCACCCCCTCCTCCCCTCATACCCCTCTATATATACGAGTACATCCCATCCACGCATTAGACCTCTATCTACCAACGAGCCCAATCGTCTGTGAAAGCAAATGTTGTGCACGCGTATCCGCGAAAAGAAATAGGGCTGGCCATTTTTCAGTCTTTCCATTCACGAACGTGGAAAATGAACCTCGTTCCCGGCGGTAAAAAATGGCCACGGCGTAAAGATCGCTTTGCAGTTTGCATGAACGATCGGTTGGCGATAAACCCGCCGGCTGTTTGCTCGCTCCGGATAGGGAACCGTCGAATGCAGTCGGAAGTAATCGCGACGTGACCACTAAAGCGAATTTCCTCGTAAAAAACGAATTAAACCGACGGATTGCTAAGCGCGAAAAGCTGTCTCGAAAGTTTATGGCCGACATTATCTCGCGCGGCGGTAAGTCAGCCGCAATTGGATTGCTTGATTATGACCGGAAAGAAAATGTACGTTTCATTGTTCGGGGACCGGCGTCTCCGGGTAACACGATCCGATCGTTAGACCCCGGGTTTTATTATTACATCGTTATAACCTGACAATAGCTTCGGTTTCGACGAGACTGCCGTCGAAGAAGTTCTTAACTAGCTGCTGTGACGGCTTCGCACAGCAGACTGCTCGCTGTCCGTATCCCCCTTCCACCCCTCCCAACAACTCCTGGAAAGAATCGGACAAGAGACTGACGGGGCCGCTGTCTCTTCATTATCAATCGTAGTTCACGCCCCAAGATTGCGCCCTTGTCGATGCGAGGTCTTCAGCACTGAAGACGAGTGGAATAAATGGACACGTCATATTTCAATACAAAAATAGAGGGACTAAAGTATCTTCCAGCGAATGACTCAATTCTCTGCCCGATGAGAGACTCCTGCTTCTCGAAATTGGGAACAAAACCTTCAGACGAGTGTGGCGTGGGTGTTCCCACCTTACTCGCCAGGTGGAACGATTAAAGTCGACTCGAAGTCCTCTTTTATACCCCGTCGTTTGTTCCGTTCCCCATTCGAGCGCACTAAAGGCGGAACAAACAACCGATTCTTCGGCAGCCGACGGTTCCTGCAAATCAGCTTCCGCGGGGGACCCTGAGTAACGGGAGGAGAGATCGTTTCGGAACGTCGGCGGCCGGGAGCACGGGATGAACGGACGAAGTACCTAGCATCCAGACGCGTGGACGAAGACAACGACGACGTCGACTACGGTCGGGGGGCGAAGAATCGAAAAGCGACGAGGTGGACTCGCACACTGGACGAAACGACAAACGATCTCTTCCCCCTTCCACACCTCCCCCTTGCGTTTCATTGGACAACGAGGGGTTGGAGGAGGAAATCGGAAATAGAGGCGCAGGGACGGGATGAGATGGAGGTGAACGCAGGAAGTTGGGTGGTGGTGGAGGTTGTCACTGTAGTGGAGCGATTATTTCGCAGGTCGAAGTCAGTTCTAACGAGGCCGGCACGGAATCCTCGCGTTAAGCGAAATGTTTACTTTTAATGCACGACGAAGCTCGCGCGATTAGATGCTTATCCGTTGTTTTACGACTGAAACGCGACTTGGCGAATTGTCCCTCTGCCCCTCCTGCCACGCGAATCTTATCGAACCCGGTCTGTTACGGTCGATCCTCTTTGATGGCCGAGGTGAAACGATCCTCGAAGAGTTTAAAAGAATCAGGAGGAGAGGAAAATAAAATGATGCGGGACGGGATGAAGAAGGGGTGGGAGAGGGGGGTGCTCGATCGATGCACCTGTCGAAGACGTAGGAAAAGTTGGATTTGAGCAAGGCGATTGAAGTTCGGAATAAACGTTGAACAGAAAGTTTCTTTCGCGTCCCTTCCTTCGCTTCCATTCCATATTTCTTCGAGGTGCGTAGAACAGAGTTGGAGGGGGCCGCTTTGAACGTATTTCTACGGTAGAAAATACCGTGTTGCAATTTTCATACGTTCCACCGACGTTCCCGAGATATTCGGTACGGTAGCTTTCTCCGTCGAGCGTTCCAGGTGCGATGAAACGGTTAACACATCATCCAGATCACCAATCTCGCGTGTCCTTTCGTGTATCTCCCTCTAACGTCGCCGGCAAACCGCATAGAAAAACTTTGCAATGACGCAGGAAAACGCGACGTGCAAACTATCATTCCTCATTGTCCGACGTCCCCGTTTTCCCACCGTTTCCGTACAACGGGGAATCGATCGCGAACAATGAGATTGACAGAAAATAAAATACCCGTCTGGAAGGCCGGTACAAGCTGTATTTTCGAGAACGGATGAAATGTACTTTGCTCTCTACCATGGAAACCCTCTCCCCTATCCTTTCTTCGCCCGACACATTTTCTGTATTTCCCGTTTTAAAAGTACACAGAGAGAGAGAGAGAGAGAGAGAGAGAGAGCGCTTGCGCTCCGAAGACGACGAACAAAAAGATTTTCCCCGAAAATAAACGGGAGGTAGAGGGCTGGCGCGCGGAAAAATGTGAAATGCACCGGGGAAGCGTTGAACGCTGAAACGCTCGAGCTCGTTGCGGGCGATCAAAAACCATGAAAATCGCGAAACGTACAATATCGAGGATTATAATTCAACTTCGTCAGGGTTTACCTGCAATTGTCCCTCGACTCGCTAAAAATATCCTGAAAACCGGCTATAAAATTAATGGTCCCGCGTATCTGAAAATTAACGGCACCGTTTCATAATAACCCGGCGGAAGAAGGACGAAGAGCCGAGAGCTATCCAGGAAGCTCGGTAGCCCAAGTTACGACCGCGACCTCCCCGGTCGCTGCCAGGCGATGGGGCTCGTCGCCGCGCGGGCGGCGAAATAAATACACCGGCAGTTCGCGAAAGGTGGGCAGGTGAAGCTAGGCACTCGATAGCCTGCGTGTTTCTCGTGTGTGGCTCGTAATATGAAAGAGGCGAAGAAGGGAGAAGCTGCTATCCGAGAGTGTAGGTAGAACAGAGCGTGGCGAAGGGGGGGGCAAAGGATGAGAGAGAGAGAGAGATACAGGGAACAAGAGATATACGGCCTCATAATTCGCTTCTAAACATCGCTAATTGCACCGCTGACCCTCTAAATCTTTTGGGATGCTATCTGCTCGCTCGAAAATACTCACCCTCCTCTCTGCCTCTTCTGCTTTCGCCGTTACCTTCTAACCACCTTTGTTCCCGGCGAGGCGAGGTGGCGCGTACCTCGCTTACACGCTCTCTATTAACCCCGCCACGGCTCATCCATTTCTCAGATCGATGCGAGATACTGCCTCGCCTTGGCGCTTTTCGGGGCGCACAGCCTCGAACGGCCGGCTAGCAGGCCGGAGGAAATAAAATGGGATAAGAGAATCGCCCCGTGAAGAGAGTAGTTACCTTAACCAGGATGATCCGCGATGGACGCGTGTGTATCACGAGGCTGCTCTCGCCACCTACCCGAATAAAGTGCTCTCGCGCACGATAAACTCCGTCCGCTCCAGAGAGGGAGGGAAATTGGATGAAAATTGAAAATTGAGTCACGGAACACCGTGCCCGGCCCGGCTCCGCCGGGGCTCAGCGTATCGCGCAATTATTTCCAATCGCGCTATTAATCCTAAGCAGCCCCGGAGAAAATGTGCTATCAACGGGTCGTGGCTCGGATACATACTGCGTAACCCTAGAAAAACGGAGGAGACTATCTTTTCATTAAAGCCATGTCTGCCCCGGCTCCTACGGCTGCAAGTGACGAGCGCGTTACTTTAAAATATTTCGAACGCTCCAAAGAAACCATCGAATTAGTATTGCCCGCGTTTCGTTTAAGCAAATCGCGGCTTATAAATGCGGAAGTTCATTAGCCACGTGGTGAAACTCGTAAGGAGAAAGCCAATGTCCCCATTGCCCTCCTAGCCCGTACACCTCACTGAAACTTTTCCAAGGGATCGGTGGGAAGGCCGGGGGTTGATTGAAACAGGGTGAGAGGTATCTCGTTTGGTAATCCTGTCTTTTGTCGGCGGTGGTTGGCGGATGTCCTTTCTTGCCCCTCGTGGCTTAACTTCCAAAGGCAAACGCGGCGTCGGGGAATCAACCAGCCGCATTGTCAATGAATCCCCGCAGTTACATTGCGGTTGGTTTCTTTGATTTCACAGCAAGAGAAACTGTTTTCCTGGTCACGGCTTCAACGCTTGAGAAATTAACTGTCCAAGGGTGTCTCCCTGACTTTAATAAAGAATTCAGATTAGTATTTGCTCCAACACGAATCTACGGTTATATTCTCTCGCGTTATCAGAGATACAAGGAAACGAAGTATTCGTTCGATGAAGGGATATCACTTCGCATCGTTTCACTGTGAAACTGTACGGTACATATTGAGCGAAACGAGACAGAGAGTTTGCCCGTCAACTCGAATCCGGTTTGAGTATAAATCTTTATTAATATCAGAAGCAACGCAGACATTCTCCGATTACACAAACTGTCTTTAAATTCCTCGGTGTTCTGCGATCCCCGAAGCCGCCACTGAAAAGCTCGCGGGAAGACGAGGAGAGCAGGGAGCAGAGAGTTGCTGCGTCAGGGTAGCGCTTTTCAATTTACTTTGCGAAAACGGAGGGCCCTCGTTTCGCGGAACTAAAGGGATTTCTTTGTTTTATCGAGTCGTAATGAAATGCGAGCCAACGAATTACTCTAATACAAAGGTTCGACGAGCTGCTTCGAGCATCACCCCGCTTTTTGCTCTCGTTCTCCCCGGTTTTCTTCGTGGTCCAACTAACAGTACACATCCCCAGATCGACATGTCCTCCCTTCAACGTTCCACTTGATGCCGGTGTAAATAAGCGTTTCCCGCTTCCGGGCTCCTTTGCAAACAGAAGCTGAACACTGGCTTTCCCGTTGAATATTTTAATTAAGTCACGTTTCCGAGGAACAAATGTTTTGCCCCGCTACCGACAACTTCTGTTCAAAGTATCGACAGCATGTTTTCGCGAGAAGTTTAAGGGTCGGGGCTACGGCGTGTCCCTGAATCGATACTCGTTCCACGATAGAGACAGTGGGACTATGAGATTTTTATTTTATTCGATTCCGTTTCATCTACTTAGCTTTTATTCGCTTACTTTGACTGCCGTCAGCTTATAAACAAAGTAACATTCATTCCCTTCCACTGTTAAACAAAAGTGAATCCAGTGTGAGTGAGTGAGAGAGCGGGAAGTACTGAATACACGGTGGTGATGGTTATAAGGTAGATATATATATATTTTTTAAACGTGCTCCCTCCTCGAGCTTGGTACGGTGACTCCTTTTCGAAACGCGAACGCCGACGGCTCGACGCGACGTTCCCGCGGTGTTGCCAGATTCTCCGGCGCTCAAGCGAGCGCACAGTGGTCTGGAGAGTGGCCAAAATTCAATTTCTCAACTTCAACTTTACAATGTATTTTTTTGTACAAATTCACAACCCTCCAGAGCTTCTAAGTCCACATACCTTTCCTTTTTCAGATTATATTTTGATTAGATATAATATTACGAAGACAAAATTATGAAGTTTTATGTGAGTCTAATTGTTTTAATTACTCTAATAATATTCCTCATTAAAACATCAAAATACGTGTTTGCATTTTACAGTTATATGGGTAAAGAAGTATATTTCAATTATTTATATGTGCCATAAGCATTTTTTAGTCGATGTACAAAGAGTGCAATGTTTATATCAATTTAAACTTTGAGAAGGCTTATAAAAAAATGATTAAGAGTGATTAACGTCGGACTCTTCTTACGTGAAAGCTTACACAATTGTTAACAAGAGCATGCAAATTTCAAGTGCAGTCTTCTGCAGTCTTCAATTTTTTGCAGACTTTTAGAAATGACGCTCTGGGTATTTGAACGTCCTAGATGCGTGTAGCTGCATACCCGCTTGAGTAGTGATTTGGAAAAAGCTGACGTCGTCAGATGTTTTCATTGCTTGTACATATATGTATAATCTTAGAGCATATAAACATGGAGGAAGCATGCAATAGGCGAAAATGTAGACGGCGATAGAAAGAGAAAGATATGCATGAGGGACACCCCCTCTCTTTCTAGCTCCAGGGGCGGAAGTATTTTTTTATGTTAGGAAGAGAGGGGGTGCCCCTCATCTATATCTTTCTCATTCTATCGCCGTCTACATTTTCGCCTATTGCATGCTTCCTCCATGTTTATATGCTCTAAGATGTATAATACTCATTTATTTGTTTAGTTATACATTTTTAGTTAAAGATATTGTTAGAACTGCTTCTTTTTCCTCTTTTCTGCTCTAATACAGGTGTGCTTTTTACAAAAATATAAGTATTTAATGGAATTCTGTGATAACACAATAATTTACGCGGAAAACATTGATATTTAATTTTAGCCACGAAATTATTTTCTGTTCATAATAATAGTGCGTTTTATTAATAATTTACGATAAATAGTCGAATTATATAATATAAAATATATTTGCATTGGAAAAAATCGATACTAGGTGTTTTCAGTTTTGGCTATGAATTTGAATCCGCCATCTGGAATTTTGCCGACCTGAAAAACCCTTGATCACCAAGTTTGAGAAAAATCAGAATTTTGGCCGCTAAAAGTAGGTATCCAGATCACTGTAGAGCGTCGAGCATACAAAAGGGTACCTATGCAGCAATCGTGCCTCGCGCGTAGCTTCGCAAGATGTAGGGTGCGTTCCACTTACGCCCAAATCGCCGGCACAGTCGCGATATGTAGTGGAAATCACGGGCGTTGCGGGCGATTTCGACGTAAGTGGAACGCACCCGTGAATAAATACCGCATCGCCTACACCAGTTCAGTGTAACTTGAAACTGAACACCGTTGGTCTGGGAAGATTGTCTCACGAGCGATTTACAACGTTATCACGCGGAGAACTCGTTTGCATTCCGTTATCGAGCACCCTCGTCGATAGTCTCCCGCCGATCAATCTTAAACACTTCGAGGTCGGACGTTTTGTTTATCTTTTTCCCCGTATTTACTCGCGGCTGATTTCACGAGGGCCCATAAGGACAGTCTTCGAACGCGACCGTTCTCGTGGAGGCGAACCGGAGGATCCTGTGTACAGAACTTATTTTGGTTAAGTCACGTCTTCAAAACAAACCCCGTGACAGAGTGTGTATAGGATCGAGCAGGGCGATAAGTCCGGTTCCGTGACGAATACCATTCCTCGAGGAAAACGCCGCCTCGGGGGCACTTGTGCACCCTCGTACGCTCAGACGTGTTTTTCCTTTTGAATGCGCGTCGCCAACGTTCTGGAATGCGAGCGCAGACCTCCCGGAAGGCAGGCACGCCGAGACGGACGACGATCGTTTCCGTGGAAATATTGCGAGGAGTTTAACCCAGAATCACCGTCCGTGCGAGAGTGAAATGTTCCCCGGGCGCATTCAAAGCTTCCGCGACTGCATACGCCGCGCCCGAAGGCGGATCCGTCTAAATTACCCGCTACTCGTGGCACGAATAAATATTTAGCGAAGCCGTGAGGCGAGGCCGCTTCCGGTTTTTAAATTGCAACGAAAATTCGATAACTTTGTGCACTCTGTGTTCGCGGCGCCAGCTCTTCGCTTTGTTTCCTCGGTGTCCGTCGACAGCAACGCGTGGCTTTTCAATTGCGCGCGGGTATTCCATTTGTCAGTTTTTTTTTTTTGTTGAATTTGCGATGAATTGCGCGGTTGAAAAGGGTAAAAATTCTGTATACGGTCGATCGAAAGAAAGCACACTCACTTTCAAAGAGAAGCTACATATATGAACGAGTTCGTCAAAAGTAATTGCAATAAAGCTTTCCCATGAGCATTTCTTTCTATTGATTCACGCAGCAACCCCGAATCAAGGATTTAAGAGATTTGAATTTCCGTGAATCAGAAGCGAGTTCCTTCATTTGCATGGAATCGGCTCCGATTTTACGTGGAATAATAGGTCCCCTAGTGTGACGCGGTGTAGCAGCAAAAGTAATTCATATACCCCGTCATTACCGGAAGCTAAACGTTCCGCGTTTACCGCAGCAACGAGCGGCTGACCTGTCGCCAAGGAGATGCGGCGCCCAGACTTAATTTAAATAACCCTCATTAATCAAATTACTTCTACCCCGGCGTTCTGCGAGAGATATAATATTTCCCTTGCCGCGACCAACGACCAACCAGCCGCGTCCTTTCGTCGGAACACGGACTGGTCCCCTCCAGGCAAGCCGTATCTGGCGATTGCGGGAGTGTCGCGGATCGACCTCCGATTTAAATAACTCTCGCGCCTCTCGTTAACGCGAGGGGAGCCTCGCGCGCAATTACGATCTCGTAATCTTCTTTAAATCGGCACCCCGCAGCCCTCCGAGGGCATAAAGTAAACACACTAATTGCTCGATGAATGAAGAACCATGCAGGAGGGCTGGCGTATATCGCGTAGGTTTCGTCGCAACGCCGTCAATTACGGCCTCCCCAGTCTCTTCGCTCGGCGATTAATTAAACAACGCGCGGTCCTCGGTCGGACAATACACGCTGGCCGCGGTAATTCGATTCATACGCGCGGCGAAAGCGTATTCTCCACGGTTCCTGCTGGCTTCCCCGAGGAGCGGCGGCGGGGATTATCGCGAATCACCGCGAATTAATCGTCAGACCCAGATACTTTTGAAACCACCCCTCGCCACGGAACGAGTTATCGTTGCGGATATACGACGGTGGCAACCACCAGCGACATTCCTCTGCCCGTGTTCGCGTTCTTTCTTTCGCGTGCTCGCAGCTCCTCTAGGCCTTTCACTCGCGCGCACACGCACGTAGGCACTCTTGCAAAGGGGGTGGCTGCGCTTGTGACGGCGCGGCGCGGCGGCTCGCACAGCCCTAGCCGGCTGGAAATATCATTTCACGATTAGGGGCGCGTCGCGTTCCACAGCAAGCAGGGCGACGCCGCTTTAACTCGGCGTCACGGCACGGTATGGCAATGAGAAACGTTATTTCTCATGTTTTCGCGATACGTTAACAGAAAACACGAGAGTTTCTAGTACGTACATATTATCGCGGCGCGGTTGCCCCGCGGCCCCGCGGCCCCGGCGCCGGGGGTTGGGGGCTGGCCTGGAATCTAATTGTTCGGATACACGCATTTCACCGAGCCACCTCTACCGACACACGCTTGACCCGGCGCGTTCCGCTTTTCGCGTCGGGACGCGTCGCGGCACGCATATAACGCCAGTCGGTTAGCACCGAATTTAAAGCCCTCTGCATACCGGATTCTAGCCGATTCAATCAATTATTAATTGATTATCGAGCGGACGAATTTATTCCGTGACGTTAGCGTTTGAGCGTTAAGGCGTGGCATCCGCGCGGATGCTCGGCAACCGGAGCAGCTGTGGAATCGCGTTGGTCAAGCGAAAAGCCAGCGAGAAGTTGCGATTAGATTCATTTAAATGATCCCACGATACAGTATCGCAAGTGGAACACGTGTCGCGTTTTGCATACTTCTTTGTTAACCAGTCCATTCCGTCACGGAAGCGAAACAATACCCGTTTCACGTACAGCTAATTAGTCACTCACGCAAAACGGTGCAGGTATTACGATAACAGCGGGGAGGGTATAAAGTTTCGATTGTGCTCTACGCGAAAGTTAATCCATCGTTTTAGTCGATTCGGTGTGCGGGAACCTTGATCCGAGCTGGTATGAACGCACAGGTAGCGATGTGTAGATACCTGCCTACGTGCACCAGCACGAGCACATGCACCAGAGACACACGCTCATTATTCCGTACACGGGGTTTCGATCAAGCGCCATGAGCCACCGGGATTGTTTTAATGAAACCATTTCCTCCTCCCGTTGTTCCGTTACCCCGCTCCGGGCCGCCATCTTCCGCGCTTTCCTCCCTTCGCTTTTTCCCTCCATCCCGCTTTCTTCCGCCCGCCTCCGCCCGTGAATCGGCGATGCAAAGGAAAGAAGAATCGGTCGATTGATGGAGCAGATAATGGAGCTGCCAAGACGCAAAGACCGTCACGTCCGCAGGAAACGGTGTTCGTCGTCGGCCCGTGGCGTCCTCGATTGAAACCTGTTCGATAAAAACCGGGAACACTTTATTACGCTTTTAACTAATTCCGTGGAGGGACGGGTGCCGCCGTGACGCAACGATAGCCAGCCGACGGCGAACGGTATTCTTCGGTTATTGCCTTCGTAATTGAACCTCCTTTGAAACGCGTGCATGCGTACGCGATCGCGGAGGCTGAAGCCCAGTGGTAAATCTAACACAGTCGAGTAACCCTAAGCAAAGAGATTCAAAGATCGGAGACAAAAGGGAGGAGATATCGCGGCTGTCCACTGACTACTGTCTACCTATTCCTTGAACGCAAAGTTCCAAGGATCTCGGTATCCACCTGAATAGTCAACGAAGGTGCCACTCCCGGGCAATTGTCAACGACGCAAAGTTTCGAATCGAGCCGCGCGGTCTACTGACTTGACCACCTAGGTATCGACCACGAATACGTCGTATCGGGAACGGATAGGGTGGGCACTCGTGGCCCCAATCGAAAATTCCAATACGAATAGAACGATCTTCAGGAGCCGATCTTACACACACCCCACACATAAACCGTGGTATCCTGTTTACCTGCGAGATTTGACGCTTTTATTCCAGCGGAGTTAGTCGCAACCTAAATATACAGTCGTTAAACCAGAGAAACAGCTACGGTTCGAAAATAAGGTCACGCGGCAGTTTTTTTTACGCATTTCAATAAACATTCTTCCGTTTGTTTCCGGTGGCCGCGGTGCTATCTCGAGAAAACACCCCCTATTTATTCGCGTCGATTGCGACACGCTCGTCAGGATATTTAAATGGTTCGCCGTCCGCGGGAAAGCGTGTATCTGTACATGCACTCTCCCGCGTCCGGCGAGGGGGAAAAACGGGCGCGTCGCCGCGAGGAACGCTTTTTGTTTCGAAGCTATCACTTAATTTTCGCGGAGGAATAATAAAAATGATGGACACTCGGGAGCACGGCGGCAGTCCGTTTGCAGAAACAACGCGCGTATACATATATTAAAAAGATATATCGCTGGTGTCGTATGAAAAGAGTGGCCTCGGTAATCTTGACCGTTTTATACCGCGCAAAACTCGCGGACCCGCTCGGGGCGGTGTTCTGTGAAAAATATTCCGCGGCTTCAAACAGCGCGGGGTGCGGCGCGAACAGTGGCGTGCACCGGGAGCTTCACGCCGCGTCGTTATTTCATAACAGGGGGAGAGGACGCGCCGCCATGGCAAAAGGGAACGACACTTTCATATCTTTCCGCGCATTAATATCGCGTTACGACGAGCAGAAGCGAAATCTAGGACACGACGTCGGCCAGCCGCGAAGAGCAGAGCGCGCAGACACGAAATATTAATGCGAGCTCGGCTGCACCAGACAGGCCTCCGACTGTCTCGAGACTCTTTCTTCCTTTTTCGCCGGCGATCCGTTATGGAATCGATCGTCCAAAACGGCCAGATAAGGCCACACCGAGCAGACCGTTTTCACCGCTCTGAACGAACGCGGGGACATCGGTTACACGCTGTGGCGGAGATTATTTTCTGAATCTTTAGTCTTGACACGAGAGATTCGTAGAAGCATGCAGGGGAGAGCCGCGACGTCTCGAAAGGATGTTTAATTAATTCTGAATATTTCATCGCAACTGCGAGGCTGGAAACGGGAATATTGTTACAATTCAACTGGAGACGAGCCGCGATCTTGTTCGCCGGTAGCCTCCACAGACAGGGTGGTTCTGTCTCCTGACCATTCCGGTCGGGAACAAGGGATAGTGGGAGGGAGAGGCTGGCTGGTCGGTCTTATTTGCACAGCGTGTATATTTAATTTACCTTGCATATACATGTCCTGGTTGGCGACGTTTTTTCCTCGTTGGCTGGTCGCGGAGGCCGAGCAGCACGCGCAAAACTTTTAGGGATTGCGCGGGTACGACGGAATATATTTGCATGCTCCACTTTTTCCGGCTTTTTATTTACCCTGCCGCCGGAAATTTGTGGTTCCCCGAGTGGCGCGGCTCTCTCCTTCTCCGGCCGTTGTTGCGAACTCGCAAGCGGACGCTTTCCGTGTCGGAGAACGCCGTGTACCTACTCGACAACCGGCCACCGATAACCCCCTGTCGCGCGGTGTCGCGTTCGCTTCTTATTAATTGGCGGAACGGACGCGTGTCTGTGAGACGGAACACGAGCTGGAACGTGCCGCGGCGGGCCGGAGAAAGTTTATGTCGCGAGCGTTCCGTGGTGTAACCGCGGCGTCAGCCAGCGATCACGCTTATGAATGCCGATTACGGAGCCCGTGAAGTTCGACTCGTGTGTGTCCGCCGGTACGCGCCGCTCCGCCTCTTATCGCTCGGCTCGATTTACAATGAGCGCAAGAAAGCCGCAAGAGGGTAGGCCGCGATACCGTGATATTTATGTATGAACGGGCAGCAGCGCGCCGCTGAATTAACAGCCGATCGATACTTCATCAACGTTAATGTATTAATTGCTCGTTTAATTGCCCTGCACTTTGATCGCGCGCTCCTGCCATACGTAGCAAACCGTGCAGAAATCGCTGTCGCTTATGGTCGGAAGGAACGCGCAACGCGGCGAGGTATTTGTGCCGGTGCTTTTTTGGTCAGGCATCGTGATGCAACGATACGCGTTCCGCGGTCGCTTTTGCCGCGCTATCGTGAGACCTGCCCCGCCGAGACTCCACTCGCCGCGCGCACAGTGACTCTGGAAAACTGGAACGTACTATGCCTTTTTAGTAACTGCCGTGAGGGAATGCCTCCACAATCGCTCTGCATAAACTATTCTCCGGATCGTACCTCTTCACCGTGCGATTCGCCCGGCGTAAGAGTCTGCGAGCAAGTTACAAATCCTCTCGCAACGATCCCACTTCAATTTCGCTATCCACTTTTCGCACCGGCGTCCATCCAGCTCGTGTTCCCCGCGACCGTGCGTCACGCCCGGCAGCGCGAATTTTCACCTGTGAACGCTCCAGAGGGAAAAGCTGGAGCGCTTCTTCGCAGGCGGCGCGGGGACGGCTGGTCGGGCTTGGAGCCACGGCTGGCGTGTATTCAGTTAATGAAAACATTGTCCCACCCACAGTGCAGGGTTAACGGGGCGCGCGGTCTGCTTGTCGCACACGATCTCGGGCGCGTCACACATCGGCGCGGCCCGCGTCGGCGTCGCGTCGCCTCCTCTTTCTATCGTCGTTGATCGCGACCCAGCTCTGCCAGCGTTGCGGGTGCACACGAGAACACACCGAGAGACGGGCAACACGCGAGCCGAAATTCGAACACGGACGGATACGCGGGCACGTCGGCCCGGAACGTTGTTCGGGGCGCGGAACGATGCGCCCCGTGGCCGTGTTAACGTGGCGAATGATTTCCAGGGAAAATAGAGTGACAGTATCGCGGAGCAATGCGCTGCGGGCCGTCGGTAAATCATCCGTACGGTAGAGCGAAAAGATTAACGCGGTAACGAGGACAACGAGTATAATCCGAAATCCTACGAGAATGAAATTCGTTAGCGAATAAATGGACGCTGATGGGACAGGCGGAGACGCGGCGACCATTCGTTTTCGCGATCGTTCTCACCAGTCGTTCGTGGAATCGCTTTCAACTCGCGGTACTGTTTATTTAATTGGTCGCCACCGATCGTCGCGCGATCTTGCCGCAGCCGAACATTCGGCAGGACAATGGCGCGGTTCTATTAAATAATCTTGGAATATGTACACAATCTCGTATGTACAATCAAATGTGAATGTAATAACGATTGATGCGCAGAAAGGGTGGAACGTATCAGAAACCTCTTCGTTATGTGCAGCAACGCCCGTACTTTAGGAATTCTTAGACAATCGAACATTTCTCTATTTCTAATCAGAGGTTTCCTGCTTTTCGCTAGACGCCAGAGAATTTTTCAGCATCGGAGAAGAATTCGCGGAAGAAATTTCCTTGTAAAACCGACAGATACGTTAGGCACACCCAGCACGGCACACATCGTCCAATAAACTGCGGAACACCCACCTCCACACAATGTAAACCGACCGAGAGGAAAAAACAAAAGTTATCGTTAAGCGCACAGCTAAACGTCGCCAGGACTGCATTCAGTTGTCAGAGAGCACAGCTAGATACCACCAAGAACACAGTTATTATCAGGCACACATTGAAAACACGCATAGAAGAGTCTTGTATTCGCACTTCTATTGTAACGTAGTCGCGCAGCTCCGAAGTCGAGCATCGCTGCACTGTACCTCACTTAACTAGCCCTTACAGGATTAATTTATCGTAGGAGCAGCTCATGAGAAAACTTCGACCAGCTTGCATTCACAAGTTTCTGCTCTGACAAGTACCCAGTACGTATCGTCAAGTCCCCATGCACCCCACTTCCAAACTATTTTCCATTAGCGATATCATCAGATTTACAGATTATTCTTCCTTATTTAACACTGTACTGTGGCAGCGTCCATTTTCCCGGTTTTATCACGCCGTATCGCTGATCTTCGTTAATTATCCGACGGGGAAAGGTAAAGAAGGGTGAAATAAACGTATTCCGTCTTTGGGAACTCTGTGTCCACTCGCCGAGATCGACAAGTTGGGATTATCGGCACGCTCGCTGGCCAATCGGCCACGTCGCGATATATTTCCCTACGGGAATTATTGCTGGTGCCGAGTTAAAGCCGGAACCAGCCGTATCGTAGCAGGTAACATCGTTGACCCGCGGTTAGTAACGCCGGGCAAGAACGTACGGCCGATTCTAATCAGTCGTCACGCCTGTGCGTACGTAACGACGTCGTTATCGGCGTCTCCGCGCGCAGTTTCGCGTCGTATCGCGTCCATTCTCTCTCGCACCCGCTCTCTCTCTTCTCCCATGAACGAAACTGCCGTTTGCGTGGCGATCGGTCCTCTCGTAGCCTCTCTGTTACGCGTTTGACAATGATGACGGTGGTTTGTCGATGCAAAGATTGCTTCGTCATCCACGTGGCAGCTTATATCGGTCGCGGACGATCGCGTATGACGATGCGGGGTTCGTAGTTCCTTTGGCCTCATCTCGATCCTACTCTTTACAGAGATTTCGGCGTGACTCGCGAACGGAGCGAATGTTAAACTAACATTTTATTCTAGCTTCGTAGCGTCAGTCGATTCAGCTTCAGCTGCCTTCTTCTGGTTTAATTAAAGGCTGATTTTGACGATATCCTGGGTGAGTGGTCTCTTCAGGTGATGTTTACGTTCCGGTAGCGTGGCCACCGAGCATGTGTTCAGAATTTGTCTACGGCTCGCCTATATTCCATTCAACATTTGTTCCTCTTATCGATCGTCCTGGTACACCACCGATGGTCACGAGCAATTATTATACCAATTGTCCACCGCACAGCTGCGGACTTTTGGAAAAATTTCGGGACGACGATGGCACGGGGACCCAGGACGAGGTTCGCTCGTTCATTCAGAAAGCACATGCCTACGTAACCGCCGTAGACCCGGTGGCACGTGACCCGGCGACATAAAATTCCTCCGTGGATTCGACGTAAATTTCCGAGGTGTTTCGCGTGTTTTCACGGGTATAGCACCGCCACCAACACCTCGCCGATCGTCTTCTGGTAGGTTGGCTACGTAGCTACGAACGTGGAGGAAGCCCGACCAGCTAGCGGCCGTAAGAGCAAAGAGACATGAATATGTATGTAGCGCTGCAAGCCAGCCACTAAGATACGAGCACTATCGCGTTTATTCATGCGACTTTTAATATTTAACCCGAAGGTTATCTACCCCAACACAAGCGCACACTTTTCCTAATACGTGCATCGTATCGTTTCGACGGGGCGCTTAGCTTTGCGAAATCGGTCGGGGCACCGCCGATTCGCGATACACCCCAAGGAAAAAAGTGTTGGGAATTATACGAGGCGGAAATCGGTGACTGCGTGGCTCGGAATAGGCCAGTGATAAGTCGGCCGCGATAGGGACGAACGAAGTCACAGCTCTTTCGCGCGATATCGCGCGCCTCGGCGATCGCTCTCAACTGTCTTCGCTGGTACACATTCAATTCGTTCTAAGAACACGTCCCAAGAGTCTTCTCGCTGCCTGGCTTCATTCAGTAACGCTGAAACAAGTCATCATCTTCGCGCGTTTCATTATCGCGAAACATACATCTCATCCGTCGAGATCGACTTCAGCGTGTAACCGTGCGGCGTTAACTTGCCCCGTCCGCGATATAACGCGATGGGGGGGGGGGGGGGGGAAAGAAACAGGCTTGTGCAACTCGGACTGTCAGGAAACTCGACCTCGTGTCCGTTCGCTGACGCGAAAACTACTTAGATGACCGACGATACGACCGGAGTAAACGCGAAGATTTAATAGCGGATTCCCGGCAGCACGGGCTCCGAAAAAGAATCGAAGCGGCGGCCTGACGACACCGGGGACACGTTTCGATTATACGTCGAGATACCCCCTCGCTCGCTCGCTAACCGTCGCATGCGGCATTAGATCGATTAGATTCCCCGCGACGATTAGTTAATTAGACGAGCAACCAGGTAGATCGGTCGATTCTAACTGTTCCTGATCGCGCTTCAGGATTCCCTGTATCAATTACATTGTACCCGCCCTGTCTCCCGACGACATGACCTCTAGAGAGTTTCATTAATAACCCGAACATCACTACCGTGTATTTCATTGAAGCGCCTGCACATGGACACCCCGCCGCGCGTGTCTTTGTTCAAACAAACCGTCCAGATTTTTCATACGCCCGGCAGTCAATAATCCCGATAATATCACCTGCAAGTGCGCGATTAATTGTGAACGTTCGTTATCTTCGCTCCGGATCGGGTATTTTTCTGCCGGTCCCACGCACGCCCTGTTTTCGCGCATACATTCCGGCGCAAGCAAATATACCGCGGCCAATATCGAGGCCCCCGAAATATAATAAAATCTCGCCGCGGCGGTAGCCACCCGAAACGGCAGTTTCGCGGGGAATAAGCTCAATCAATCGTATTAATTACTCCGCGGTGCTCGCTCTCGTATACTCCCCTTTTTTTCCGCCAATCTAGATCAACGTAGCTGGCAAACAGGGGGCATGTAAACAAGCCTCGCCAGGCTTCGGCGGTGGGTGGAAGGGAAAGGGCGAGAGAGAGAGAGAGAGAGAGAGGGAGGGGGGCGTTATCAGTTAACGAGCCGTTCCGGCGTTACGTTCGTGGATGCGCCGTTGCATTTTTAAAAGGGGGCGATATTTTATTTTTGTTGTTAACCCTGGGACTTTTCTAAAGGATCCTCACCGGGGTCCTCACGGCGCACCCTCGTAATAACTTGTCCAGGGTTCTACGGCGAGAAAAACACGGCTTGTACGTGTTCTCTGCCGTGTCCCCGACCCCGATTCCAGCTACGAGGGCTCCAGGAAAAGCCCGCGGAATTCAGCGATGTAAAACATCTAGCACGTATCATTTCCCTTTCAATTTCTTAATGAGCGCGGGATGCTTCCGCGCGTGAGTCTGCCACCTCTCCCCTCTCTCCCTCCCCGCTGGCGCCCTGTCAGCTGTTTCTCGCACTTAGCGACTTGGAAAGGGCCCAATTAGAAAGCGACGGGCACTCGTGGAATAACTTGCGCGTCATTTTTAATTGAATGTCGAATTCAGTCGACGTATCGACGCGGTTTCGTGGCTTTCACGGCTGAGTAATTAAAGAGGACTCCGGGGTTAAATGCCCGCCTCTCGTCGCTGGCAAACTAACACGGAATTATTTCGTCAATCGAGTGGCAGAAACACGGGCAAAGATACCGCAATCTCACAGCTCGGGAGATTGAATGGATCGCCGGGCCCAGCTTCAATCCCCGGTCCGCGTTACTGTCACCGCGCCGAGATAACGTGTTGTCAGAGGAGGGCGGAGACGAAAAAAAAAAAACGAAGTAATAACGCGTGCCGAGCAAAGGAAAGGCCACGAGCATGTCGCGGTGGTGTAATCCGAGGGTAAAAAGTAAAAAGGTTGGGGGCTCGACGTTCGCTTCGCTTGCGTTCACCCTCCGCGCTGTTATCGCTGCCTGAGCTTTTCAGCGAGCTTTACGCTCGTTTCGTGACACTTTTCAAGGAACACGTGCATGGAACCCGATCGCCGTGTCCTGGCTCGCGTTTTAGGCCGGCTACGCAACGATATTAATTACAGCGCGCGGAAAAACCGTGCGCGAGATACGAACACGATTCCGGCGCGGCTTTCTCTGGGCGTGGGTAGAAGGGGGGTAATCGAATCGCAGTTAAGGGCGGTTTCCTTCGGCTCGTCGTTCCCCGGGAGTTTTATAAATTTCATTCCCGACCTCGCGGAGTTTCGAAATTCATTTTCCTGCCGCGTCGATGCTCCCCGCTCGGCGTAGGAGTTTGGCCGCCGCGCGTGGTATTCTTGGTACAACGTTCACCGGGGGAATTTTCTTTTCAGCAGTTTCGCGGCTTCTTCTTTTTTTTTTTCCGCCGGCAATTGATAGTTTCGAGAGCGGGGAAGCTCGCCCGTGAAACGCTCGCCGTGCGGAATCTTATCAGCCGGGGCGCGCTCCGTGCCGCGAAATTGGCCGGATTTCTCGAGCTTCGGTCGGCTCCCTGTTTTCGGTGGAGCGCTTTTTATTATAATTGCGTCTGGCAACACGGGAACGGGACGGGCGAGCGCGCGTATCTGCGCGGAGTTGTCGCTGATTGTAATCAGAAATATCAGCTCGGCGATCTAATCCTAATGAATCCGCGTACCTATGCGCGTTCGAAACGAGCAGGGGCTATTCGTCTTATAAATTTCGATTGTTCCGTGCGGATCGGCGAGTCCATCCATTTCCACTTGTGCTCTGGTCACAGGGAATTAATTTAAACCGGCTGAAAGCGCAAGAACTTTATTAGGGATTAGCGGGTAATGCTAAACAAATCCGCGGGCAGACAGTATTTCGGCGTATTAGCCCGCGTAGCTTTTTCCCTTTGTCTTAGCCCCGGTGCAGGGCCGCAGTTCCGGTGGCAACCGCATCGTTTACCCCAACCACGGTCGGGGGCGTCGGGTGCCGCCTTTAGCCCCGGAAGTTCAAAGAAAACGCCGTAAATAGTGGATTGCGGGGACCATAACAAACTCGAATGGTACATTTCGCATTTATCAAAGAGCCCTCGTTTCCCCGCCTCGCATTACCGAGCTTAGAGGCACCCGAGACGCTTCTTGTAATCCGCCCTCTCCGCCCACGCCCCTCCTCCCTCCCCCCGTTCGTCGTTCTCTTATCTATCTGTAGTACAGCCTCGCTAACCGCTCTCGGAGGATAATGCCAAGAGAAGAGGACTTCAAACGGAATACCGTATCTTCTTGCCGGTATAAATAACAATCTGCGGGGGATATATTGATTTTGGAAATACGACGGCGACCAATAGCAGCCCCAGCCGCGCGTATCATTTTGTGAAAATGTGCCTCCAGTTAGAGACGCACAGGATATAAACCGGAGGGATGCGTCTTTTGTGTCGTAGCGGATCGGAATCGCGCGTTCTGTTTCGATCGGCGACAGTACTTATACATCGTGATTAAAGTCTCTGGCCCGCTTTGGAACGTTCGCGAATTAGTAGGTAGGTACACCGCAGGGAAGTACCGTGCAGTGAAATATAAGGGAGCGTAGCCATTCAGGTTTAGAGTAATAATTGATGGACAGGCAGGGTTAGCAACCCCTTGGTCGCGTCGATAGCTAAATTAGTAACTCCAGACAGAGCGTGTCCTTGCCGCGCTTCACTCTTTCCTCGAGTCACGCCGCTCGCTATGAAGCCCGTACGGAGAATTGAGGGGCACAGGGTCTCGAGGACGGTCGAGCTGCGTCCCGCGAGGGGTCTTCTCGTGGAGGCTCGATGTGAACTTGGCCACCTGTTTCGTTGAACATTTCCTCCGAAGCGTGCGTCCGTCCACACGATATCGCCTAGTACGCGCAAAACTCTGAATCATCGCGGGCCGGCCATTTTTCAAAGTTGCCCGAGCAGGCCGAGCCACGCTGCATTAATAACCAGCGGGAGAGACGGCGCTGGCCGGCTTCGTGGCGTGCGGCAGCGAGCGACGATAACAATGAGAACAAAGAGGCCGAAGGGTGGATTTCAATCTGTAAGTTGCGAACGAAGCTACCGGGGCACGTTGTTCCTTCGTAATATTTTCTGCTCATTAGGGTGGACGATATGCCAGGGAGCTTTGAGATTCACGCTCGCCGCAATTCTCACATTTTAATTCCTCCTACACTCTCCATCTCTTTCTCTCTCTCTCTCTCTCGCTTGGCCTCCCCTCGATTACGCGCTGCTGTCGAAGCCGCTCATTGTTGAGGGCGACGTTACGCTTGACAATCGTAGAGTTTCAAACCAGTCGACGGCACAGATATATGGTGGCACAGCCTTCCTTGGACAATGCACTTTTCAATTGCATATCTAGATGTCCGCCATCAGATCCCATCCGAACACTTGACTCCTCTCTCGCCACGTTGTGTACAGGCATCGCGCGCGACTCGCTCGTGAGAAGCGATTAGGACGCGGCGGAAAAAATGATCAGGTACGAGGATAATGAGTGGTCGGCGAATAGAATAGCAAAGGCAGCAACCTGCTGGGGCGGTATGACCGTGCCATAATTTTCGAGGTGAATTAAAATTCTTCGGCGGCACCTGGTAATGGATGCTCCCACACTATGGGGAACGGGCAGGAGCTTTAGATAAAAGATACAGGCATAGAAGGGCGTAATACACGCAGGTTGATCTAAAAACGGGGCCAAAGAATTCGGGATCATATACTATACATTGCTCGTAAAAGAGGACACAAGTCCCCAATTGCTGTGGATTTAAATGGAGGCACTCCACAAAAGTGCAAAACTATGTGAGTGGCACTGGTATCATTTTAACTGTGCCCTATCTTGAATCTTCTTTTGAGCCATCCTGTAGCTGGTGCTGGCCGTATCGAATGAGACAGACGGGCAGCTTTACACGCGACTTTTCATTACAGGGTCCTTGTCTTTGTGGCGTTAATGCCGGGACTTTTACAGGGCATTTGAAGCACAGGATGTTTTATTCATCGCGGCAATGTGGAACGAAGTTCAGAGACGCGTGATTAAAGAAAAATGTGCTTCATTACGTTAAAGCATTTCCGGAGCGTGTTTACCGGAAAGTAACGTGGTTTCATACATTTCTTGTTTCAACTTCTACCGGCAGCTGTGCTTGGGTACACCGCAAAAGAGTCGCGCGGCAATGCCCGGGAGGCTCGCTGGTAATATTCGGAATGTATTAAAATTTTAGGCTCCGCGATAATGCCGCGCGCTGCCCGCGTATTTTGCGCTGAGGAACGGCTGTTGCTGGATGAAGGGGGAAATGGATACAGCCGCGTTTTCGCTTTAGCAAATAGCTGAAACGACGTAACTAACGTATGTGGGTACATATGTACTTTTAAAAGTGCTCGTTCATTCGCGTGTCTCTCTGCTATTCTTTGAACAAACGAAGCAGCGATATTTCGGACTGAAGAACTTCGATAGAAGAGTGCAACTAACAAGGAGAGTATTTTAGGTGTCCGTCTCCGATCATTTTGATTTTTGGATATGTTATAGAGGACCGAAAAATAAGAAATAGGGTAAATCCGGGAGACGCGGTCGGGCCGGAGAGTTGGTCGAGTCGCTATATTTCAGACTCTATACATAAAAACGCGATAAAGTGCAGACCAATTACTTTTCTAGAAGTCAAATAGTTGAATGAATAGCGTCATTTCGCTTCCTCCTGTGTTTTTCTGGATTTATGAGCTATAAAAGGCAAATTGAGGTTACATTTAACCTCTTTTGTCAAACAGCGGTGTACAGAATCGGATTTAAAATATATTTCTAAGTTTATTTTCGGTTAATGTTGAGGATAATGAGATAGTAGAGATATTGAGGGACAATTCAGCCAAAGTATTTGGCCATATTAACTCCTCCTCTTAAAACTAACGAGGAGACCATCTCTCGTTGCAGAAAGGAGAGATGGTCGAGTTATGATTTTTTTATTATTTTTGTTTATTTTTTATTTATTATTATTATTTTATTATTATTTTTGTTTATTTAGTTTATTTATTCACTTTTGCATTCATTTGCCTTGCTAATCACCAGTAGGTAGTTCATTTTCTCTTGGACGAGTTCTTTACTTGTTCAGCGTAAACAAATTAAATATCAATAAATCGATAGTTGTATTCACTCATACATAATTTTACTTTCTTCTTTGCTATTTTTCCATGAATAATTATGTGAGTGGTCTCTGCCAACGACGAAAACCATTTCTCTCGGCACGTCGGGAGAGGTGGTCAGATGTCATGACTTCAATTTACAATCCGACTTACAGTAAATACTGTCCTAAAACAAATATCGACCAGTTTTTCTGAATCAGCATAAAATTCTGAATATAAAGTTTTGTTGTGATAAAATAAGTAAAATCTATATTAGTTTAAATAGTCATTTTATATTAGGTCGACCGCGTCTCCTGGATTTACCCTACGTGTTTTTCTATTTTTCCCCGTTTTCATATTTGGGGGTGAAAACTGCTTTCAAAGTTATTATGTATTATTTAAACAAATGGACTTTTTGAAAATCTGGTGAGTCAGTTATATTTCGCATTCAAAGACACAAAATTCGTCCATTGACACTATTCCCCTATCTCTAATAGTTCTCGAGATATTCCACAAAAATGATTTTTCAACCCCAACTTTGAACGCAGTTTTCACCCCCCAAATATGAAAACGGAGAAAAATAAAAAGACACGTATTTCTTATTTTTCGGTCCTCTATAACATATCCAAAAATCAAAATGATCGGAGGCGGACACCTAAAATACTCTCCTCGTAAGTGATAGACTTGCGTTAATTACTGTTAATGCAATTGTATATGTCAGTGGAGTGCTCGCAGTCGAATCGAATAAAAGTCGTGCTGCACTAATGACGCTACTTATGAAAGCCCTCAACGACCACTAAAAGCGGTTGCACAATTTTGCGATAACAATTAGTTATATGGTCGAAGGGATCTCTTCGGGCGTGCAAATAGCCGCGCTCGAATCTCGAAATAAACAGAGAAACGTGACGAAGAATTCTATCGGCACATTCAGCCGTCTTAATAATTTACATTCCAACGCTGGCATTCGGTAATAAGCGTCGGGCATATTTATAGAAGGGACTCTTGAATCTAATAACCCCGGTGTCGTGTCTTGTCCGTTTCGATCCTGCCTACCCCCAACCGTCGTTTCCGTTCGACGACCAACTTGTTTTCTTATTCCCTCCGCCATGGCCGCCCGGCGGAGCGAAAAGCATAGCAAGAAAGGGGCGAGACACAGCAAACGCGACGTCTTAATTTCTTCTAATTAGAAATACCCGCCATTAATTATCCCCCGCGGAAAGGTGGCATCTGTTTAATCCGCAGCCGGCTGACAAGATGAAAGGATAATTGAATCGTCCAACTTTCGACCGGAGCGAACTTTCGACGCGATCCATCAAGGGACGCTCGTTCTTTTTCCAGACGTTGTTCCTCCTTCGATCTATCCCGCTGTTTCAATTATCGGTAACGTTAACCGAAGCATGCGAAACGCCGACAACCACTGAAAAATGCAGAATCGACGAGTCCACTTTGGCCGGCTCCGTGTTTCACGTGGAACACGATGAATCGTTGATTACGGCGAACTACGCGGCTATTATTATTCATTGCGCGATAGAAACGTGCCTCACGACATGGCACGTGTTCTCTTTCCTCTTCTTGCAATTTCAGCACCTTTAATTAGCCGCGATTATATTGTACATCTGCGTGCCATTGTGCTCGCAAACGTTCCAGTGAGTCCAGGCTTACTCAACGGACGGCTTATCCTGCGAGTCTCCAGCCATGTGCCCTTGAACGCATCTTCGAGTGAGATTGGTCTATCGGATCGACAAGGTTGTAAAAGAACGAGAAATCCTCGTGCTGTTGGTTCGGCGTCGAGGCGCAGAAACGCGGGTATTACGCGGCGTTCTCGCAGTATAGCGCGGGAACGGGCGGCAGCAAGCCGGGAAACAGATTGTACAGCTCAAAATCAATAGGCATCTGATTTATTCCCATGCGCGTAGCCGGTCGTTCTCCACGTGGAGGCGGCTGCGTCGAATTTACGCGAAGCGTTTCGCGCGCGATACGTGCACTTGCCTTCGCATAGGCGAGTGTATGTGCGCGTACGTGCGTCCCAGCGTCTTGCATCCTCTTCGATCGACTTTGCCGCGCGTTAGTCGTCGCGTCGTATCCGCTCTCCTCTTCCTTTGCTCCCCCGACGGCCGAACCGGAGGCGACGGAAAAAATAAGAGAGCACGAGCACGGAGACGCGGGAGCCGTTTTGACGGATCGACTTTATGAATATTAATGACGGCAGCCTGGTGGAGGCATATTGTAATAATTATGCGTCCCGTGCGCGAGAACGGCGCGGCGGTACGAGCGTTCGGCCTCTGGGGAGGGAGCGGGGAATGGAGGGCTCCTTTCTGCCAGTCGATAACGAAAGTATGTTGTAAGGAGATAAGGATGAGAGGGATCGATAATAAATCTTCCGGCACGACGCCTCTATGGCCGCTCGATAACTTGCTCTGCTTCCTTTTTACGTAGGTGAATTCTTTGTTCCCGTCCGCGCCACTCTTTTGCTAGGTGAATTCGAGTGGAATAGAGGGAGTGATAGAGAGAGAGAGAGAGAGAGAAAGGCCGCGGATCGACGGGCCGCGCTTTAAGAATTTTGTAGTATTTTATCTGGATACCTGTTCGGTTTCCCGTGGAGGAACGTCGACCTCGTTCCGTCGGAGTTCTGCTTGCCTTTCGCCTCGAGTTTTACTATGAGAGATCGACGGAACTCCGGGCGAACGAGGGGTGAATTCTTTCGTTAGATAGCCGATGCGCGAATCGCGCTCTTTTTATAGCAAACCACCGAGGTTACTTGCAACGCTATCCCCGTGGCTAACCTTTTTAAATTAGCGTTACAATACCATCGATTCGGTACACTTTACTCGGGCTTCCTCCGCAGCTTCCAACTTCTCGGCACGCAGTCGATGTTTATCGCGTGATTATTATCTAAACTTACGTTCTCGGCGAATACACCGCGAGGAGGCACGGGCACGGCCCTCCTCGCCTGGCTTGTTCTGCTTTCTACGCGCGCGTCCCCGCATTCCTCCCTATTATTCGAGCATCGAGCAGCGTTATTACTGGGCCGCGTGTATATCGTGTTACGGGGGTAAAATATTTGTTAACAAATGTCGCGGATGTGCCCCCCCGCCGGGGCACACGGGACCGGACGTGTCGGGTAGCCAGATAAGGCTCAGCATCCCGCGATTGTATACACGTCCGCGTAGAGAGCGCGTTAACCGCGGCGGGGGAAAGAATCGTGGAGCCCCTTTATGCCTACGGTTGCCGCTAGTCGCTGGCCGTGTTTCTTTCTCGCCTCTCCCTCGGCCGTTCTAATAATTTCGCGCTGGAATTATTATAATTTAATACGATACTACCCCTCCCGTGCGCCGGGCCCTCTCGCGCTCTATTGCAAAGCCACGGCCATTATTCGGCGTGTTTGTAGCCTCCGGCGTCGCGTAATAAGCCGGCTTATACCTAACGTATCTCTCTTTGTCGTGCACACACGCACGTAACGCACCTAACGTCGCTGCGACACGCCTACCTTATTCTTCCCTTGCTCGGCCTGCCCAGCCGGTATCTGCATCTGCCGATGCCAACATGTTCGCCGCGCGCGCGAACCTTGTCTTTGCCGCCACCTCGTCCCGATTAGATTTTTATCCCGTCGCAAATCCTTTCTCATACGGCATTCGCCGCTGCCAGGCAACCGTGCCAGGCCATCGATTCGTAATACTGGTGCGTGCAATGCGAAGAAACACGCTCGACGCTTGTACGGAGAGGAAATTACCCCAATCCGATGACTTTATTCGTCGGGCGCTTTCATGCCAGAGACATCGATGTAGGTGAGCTATCATTGTAGCTAATTCCCCAAGATTTTCCAGATAGTAGCCCGTGGCCTGCAAGCACACCTACTTAGTTAAGCGAACCGCCAGTTTTTCTGCTCCTTGACCACCCCGAACCCTCGTCAAATTACCGTGATCCCAAGAAACTCTTTAATTACCACGCGAGCCCTTTACGTGCGACGATTTCATTGCCCTCGGCGCGTGTAGCGTTTTTGACCGTACCACCGCACCGGTGACACGCCTACCTCGTTCTTCTTTCATGTCGTGTGTCTGTGCGCCGGAGCTCGCGGAGACCGGAAGCGCGTCGTTTACGTGTCTGTCATTGTCGTATTCATCGGCTGAACTCATAAAACCGGACACACACCGATACAGCAACAACCCCGTGTAACCGCCACGGCGATGGCCGACATTCTACTTACGAGCAGGAGGAACCCGCCTACCTGGCGGGTAACCCGAGCCACCTCTTTTCCAACAATAACGATGGAATCGTAATTGGTTTCTCGGGATCATTCCCGGGGCTCGGTGAACGCGGGGCGATTTTGTGTAACGTGGTAGGTGTTCTTGGTAGACACCGAAGTTAGAAGTCTTAGAAATTCATGGACGATATCGGAGGCAAGCGGGGAATATTCATTAAAACATTCACTAGGGAGGGGACCTCAGGATTGTATATTTTTCCCGTAAAGTCCGGGCGCGAATTACGGCAGTTTTAAACGAAAGGCATCCGTGACCGGGGCGGGAAACGGGCTACGTAACGTTTATGTTTCCAAGATCGGGGATGCGGTCCACATATCCCGCGTAATAATTCCCGCGACATTTTGTTACGGGCACACCTTCATTTACCACGCGCGCATTGTTAATCGTAGAGCATTGCGAAGCGAAACGCGGAAGGGAGGAGCCATATATATATATATATATATTTACAGCCGGGTTGAATCAAATTAAAGCTCTCCCGTATATCATCCTGCTCGGCGAATACGTCCACAACATTAGCAATTCAATTTTTTAGGTTTCTGAACGTAATATTAATGCGAACGACGAGCAACCCCTTAAAATTTCAGCTGCAAAATCCGCATTAAATTAAATTAACCGAGCTGCAAAGCGTACGCGCGCGGGTGCTTATAAATTCCAACGTTCTGCATGCTCGGGAATAATGCGTGGACATTAATTCCTGCGAGTAGCGATTAAACCGTAATTAATACTTTTTCGAACTGCACAAAGAGGATCGTGACGCGCCGAGTTTTTCCCCGTACAATTAAGCGAGCACTATTTCGAGTAACGAGCAAAGAATGCAGGACGAGTGGGGGAAGAAGCATCTAGCAGATAGTACAGCCGGCCGACGATGCATTAGCGACGGGCTTGTGTGGGAACGGCAGTCTACGCTTTAAAGCTGACAACGAGACTGATAAAACATTATCACCCGTTCGTAAGGGACAATGCTGTCACGGCGCGACGATGAGCTGATCATGGTGGCAATAGAAACGTCGCCCGAAGCAATGGATAAGAGTGCCTCGGATAGATAGGGAAATATCTTTGTACTCGTAAGAGATATCGAAAACGTCCGTCGCTTCGCCTTCCTGTTGGTCGTTTCTTGTGTACCGAACTTCAGTCACGTGGGTGCACATAAAAAAATACTCGTACAGCGATTTACTCGTAATATAAATCAAATAAAATTGAATATCGATGAACTCTAATCTGCGATGATGAATCTCTTACTTTTGTTGATTAGTAGTAAATCGGCAGGGAAAGTGGCAGCTGCGCAGATCGGTCGCAAATCGGTAGGGACGTCGGTACAGTGTTACATGGAACGCAGTGTACGGAGCCGGTGTTGCAATAACAGCTAATCGTCGGTCAGACAATCCCGATCTACCCTAGCGAGATACCGTTTCAGTATAAAGAAATCGAGCGCAGTAGAGTTGTTCCAAGAATTTCGATATCCAAGAGTGAGGACACTCGAATCACGTGAGCACCGCAGTGATAAAGTTGTTTCACAGCTGCGCGAGATTATCTGGTATCATCTCGCGCACCCTTCGCAGCAGTTCCGTTCAAATAATACCCCCGTCGTTTCCGAGCCTCTGAAAAGTCCCTTGGTTACCGAGACATCGATATTACCCGATTACAGCGGAAAACAGAAACGATAGAGTGTCGTATCGCCTCGTATTTCTACAAGTGCGCTGTCCCTATCGACAGCTGAAGTTGCACACCGACGCAACGCCGTATCTGAGCAAATATTAACGTTTAACGAGATAAGGAGCGCTTAGGGTACGCGTGATCGAACCCAGTATAATAAACTCGATGGGCGTGGAGTAGTTTTCATTAATGCAGGCTGATTTCATCGGGCTTGTATAGTTGTACAAAAGATATCCCTATCTTCATAGCAGCATGCAACACCGACATGGTGCGGTATGTGATGCTTGCATACACCTTGTAAGCCGAGCGTTCAGGCTGACCAATTGAAAGCGACGCACCGGAGACTTCGCGCTCGGTAACAATCGATCCAGTGGAACTCTGTCGGATTATAATTGAACGTCATTTAAGGGCGCGCGCCCTCTCCCCCGGACCAACTTATTATTCTCGGCAAATGGGCGTTTTCGATGGAGCGAAACGATCTCGATTATCGCCCCCGAAACGCGTGGAGGGTTGTGTGTTTCGGTATGGAAAAAGTTTTCGAGGGTGGGTTGATTCGAAATCAAGATAGCGCCGGAAGCGAACGATGTAGGCAGGAGTCTGGGATGATAATAAATCAGACCCTGGCTCGTACGCCGGTGGTGTTTCCGGGGTGATCCTGTCGAGTTAATAAAACTCGTGCCAGCCCTTGACTATCGTTGGGAAAAACGATGAATTTAGAAAAACATGCACCTTGATAGTTTTCCGCTGCATTGCACTTTTCTCACCGATGCAACGATTTCGTTCAGAAAGTAGGTACGCAGCTTGGAAGAATTTATTAAACCCATAGCTATCTCGCTCCTCGTAGGCTTCGTCTGGATAGTCCTCGACTGGCCGTTGACGAAGCGACAGGGTAACGAGTGTTAGTTTCACCGACCTCGATCGGAGATTCGGTTGTCGCGTGTTTCCGAAAATTCTATGGGCGCCGCCAGCGTTTCCTCTGGCGTCGCTGCGATGCGAAACGACGACGGCCGAAAGTTTCGACGGTTGGCGGTCGATAGCGGCGCCGGTTTCTCATGAATATATTCACATGCAGCGGGCAGTCGCGCGAGTACGAGACAAAGATGTTAACTGGTGATTGGGGAAACGCTTTCCTTCTTTAAAGATCGTCTTGTTAGCGGTGGGCCGCGGGTGCCCGGGGCGCTCGCCCGTCCAAATCTTCCGCGCCGTCCCTCGTGGACTTTAATGTCTTCAGTAACTGGCCGTAAAAGAAATTCGTGTGCAACTCGGCCGGGCATGGGTGGCTCTGTGTGCGCGCTAGCACACACACGTGGCCGAGCGGCGATCCAAACCGGGAGCCGGGCCGCGGTGTCGCCTCGATTTTATGCAAAACGAGAATCAGCTGTACCGTACTCACAATGTATACGCGATAAGGAGTGAACGCAGTCGTCGGGACTTTAAACAGCCCCGTCCACGAGTCCGCCTGGGTCCGTGCTCTGTCCTTCTCTGTCCGTTCAACTGCGTTATTCCCACCCGCGTGCGTGCCAGCGTCCACGAGACGAGTAAATTCGCTGGCGTTCGATAGCATCGGGTTTCGATGCATAGATGGCATTGCAGTGGCATTCGATGGGATAATTGAAGGGGGTAGTTTCTTGTTCCAACGTAAAATCCGGGAATAAAATATTGGAAATGAAAGTGAGCTCAGAGCGGAAGGAATTGATCGTGCAGCAGAGTAAGCCGGAGAGTACAGGAAGACAGCGACAGGGAATGTCGGATTCGAACGTGGCTTGGCGGAGCGGTGGCAGTAGCTGCAACGTCGGCGGGGAGGATTTTAATTAATATATACTTAATTAAGTTTCCGCGTCGACGGCATTGTAGCTCGGCTACGGGGGTCGTTATCTATGCCACGCAGTGCGCGGGTGATTTACTAATAGAAACTACGCGGAATAGTTCGTCTAGTTAAGCCCCTTCGAATACACATTGGTTTATTGTGCGCTGCACCGATGCACCGTGCCGCTGTGTGTTGCGAAACATCCCATATCGCGGCTGTACGCCGGCTGGCTCTATTAAACCTCTCTTCTCCCCTTGTTCCGACGCGCACAGAGCACAGAGCACCTTCGAGCGTGTTTCCGCGAACCACCTCGGCTCACCAGATCTATCGATAATATATACACATCCGCTATCCGCGATGAAAGCGATTCTCCGGCGATTATTCCGCGAGTGTCCGCGGAACCGCCGCGCAGCGCCGGGTGGTAGGCGTACATACCCTCCGCGCCACGAGTGTTTTCGAGGGAGCACGTATGCATGAATATAACTGACTCGTGGTACGCGATGAAAGTGATCACCCATGATTGCTCTTCCATCGACTCCGTGGCATAATCGAGCACGATACACGTCCCCCGGTTCGAGCTCCTCGATAATCGCTCCTGAGCACATTTCAGTCGTGTCTGGGCAAAACCAGAACTGGCTTCGAAACGGCGGTGCGGGGAGATTGCGCGACAATGTTGTTATTGTTAATCGCAACGTCGGTGACTATTTGTTCATGAACAGCTATGCACGCATCGAAGTAAATATTATCGAATGGTTCAGGTTCCGGAGCAATATCGTACCTGGCTGCACCGAATATTGTTTACGAACAATAATATTGGTCAACATTTGTTGAACTATATTAGTTAGCAAGCACACGGGACTCGAATATTGTTTGCCAAGAATAACGCGACTATCAACGCTGTCGTCGCGGTATCAGGCATCGACGAACGGCTCGGTGTCGCGGGGGGTTTCCACGCAAACGCGTTTATTCCAGGCCCTGCGTGGAACGCTGGCGGGGTAAGTTACAGCGGCCGCAAAGCGGTATAGAAAAGAAGGCGAACGGGGAGAAAGAGGGTTGAATTAAAATTCGGTGGAGCTTTCGCTGGGGGCGCGTGCACGCAGATTCTTTTTAGACTAATTGAAAATTATTGAAACTCGGCATATGGCCTCGGACAGGTCACCGGATATCAAAGGCCCTCGTTGGGAAAGCACGCGTCCACGTCGGAGAGACAAACGCGTGCACGGCAGCGAGCGAAATGCCTTTGGCGATCTCGAATTTCCCGTCGATTATTCAACCGGAGCTTAATAAAAATGCACGATACACCGCGTCGCGCGCACAAAGAGGGCTGATTCGACTCGCACGGATTCTGACGTCCTAGGAAACAGACGCAGCCCTCTACCCTCGTTAACATTTCCTTCGTCAAACCGCCTTTTGTCAGCGTGTCACCCCTTTCCTCTTCCCTCGATAATCAAGGGTCGACGAGCTAGTTACCATTCATCGAACGGTTTCCGCCACGGGAAAGATCGACTTTCCGACTTTCACCGTCGCCGCGCGACGCGCCGCGTTACTTCGGTGTGCACGGTCTCGCGGCGGATTCGAAATCGACGCGGTATACCGCAAATATTTCGAATACCGTTGTAATAACAAACCCGTGTCTGGCTTCACGTGTTCCCACGTGAAACGCTGCGGGCATTGATCAGCCCGACAAAGAGAGGGAAAGCGTGTAGAGAGGGAAAGGGAGGGAGATAGAGAGATGTATCCACGGCAGCATGATGTTTCCAAGTAAGTGACATTTCATGTTTCGTCTCGCGGAAGATTTTACCGATGCACAGGACACGGTAAATAAAAATATGTTCGTTTGAACGTACGCCGGGGGTAAGTTTCGCCCTTCGAAACGCCCGCCGACGTCTTTCCGCCCCGGACGTATTGATCGTGACCGAAAGTCAAGCGGATCGATAAATTCTCGGGTAATCCTCTTTCCTGGGAATTAGCTCCGCAGGAGGCAGATGCAAGAAGGCAATGGATTAATTAAAGAATTTCAAGTAGCACGATGTAGGTAACGATTACGTTGCGCTCAGTGACCGCTGAAAATGCCAGCAGTTTCTTAACTTATTAGTTGACCAATTAACGGCTGAGCGCAGTGGTCAATGATCCGTGAGCGAAATGTACTTTGGTGTCAGTATCTAATCAAACCTCTGATGAAGCTAGGTGCTGACGAAATGTCAGATACCTTCTCTTTGCAACAACACGAATACGAATAGAAAAAACTGTATTGCTTAATGCTTATTCATTATCATTGAACGCAGCGTGCCATTTACTATACATACCTACCTATACCTATAGGGGCAGTAAGATAAAATCAATTACAGTCTCTTCAAAGCACAATGAAGTATTTCATGCAAACCGTAACGAGGCGAATGATCGGCACGATGATATCACGAGGTGAATAATAGACGGCCAAAAGGGGAGAAGCACTCGACCTCCGTAATGACGTGGATAAAAGGAATTCGCCATTTGTGTAACGTCGTTTGTCCGGTAAGGTGGCAGCGATTTTACGACGGTAGCGCGTGATTTGTCAGATAAAAAAGCCTGTCCACGCGACGGATAATAATTTTCGTCGATTCAAGATTTATATCCCGTGAGTTGCCTCCGTGTACGCGCCGCGATCCTTGAATTAATACAGTCCCACGTATTATTTGCCCTGTCGGGATCCGTTTACGCCCGGCGAATGAGATGTCGACTCATTAGCGGGGAAGTTTATATGCCCGTGACGATTAACACGAACCCGCTAATAGGAACAAATCGTCCTTGGACCGGCCACTGGATATGAAAGTGCCGCGGGACGAGTCCGGCACTCACCGTCTTGTCCGTCGCCCGTTTATATACTTCCTTTCCGAGTAGAAATCCCTCGGGCGTTCCATCGACGAAAGTCCGCCGCGCCGGTCTCGACCAGCCAAAAACCGAGGAACCCATGGAAAATATCAAGGATCTCTCGATTAATCAATTGTCGCGAGGACGTCGAGCCCAAACTTGTCTGGGCCGGGACATTTTTCGCGCGGAATTCCGCGAAACATTTTTCATCCCGCGTCACGCGCAAAAATCCTGAATGATACTCGTGATCGCGTACAATAGTCAGGCTGCAAGCAACACGCCCGGCGACGCGACGTTTCTGTCGTGCTATCTCGCGGACGCTGTCAGCGACAAATAAAACCTCCTAACTCGTGTATCATTCGCAGTAACCGATATTACGTAAATTCGTTTACCTTTCTCTGAGCGTGGTATTTTTGCCCACCTTGGTCCCCTCCGACAATAAAATTATCCACTGCCTCTGTAGATGTTAACGCTATTCACGGTCTTGAAAGTTTAATCCCGAAATCTCGACATGAAACGGCTGAAATATGCAGGCAGAACCGCATCTAGCAGCCTGGCAACGGTGTCGTCAGTTGAACCACAAACAACGGGGACGTATTCATGCTCGAGCGGCACTTGATCGTTTTTAGCGTGAAACGTGACGGCATAATCGATACGTCGTCTGGCGGAATGTATCGCGGCGCGCTCCGAATGGATGCTCCTCTCCTGGATGCACCGTGCACAACCACTTACGCTAATAAACACCCTGCTTCGAAGATATTGCCGCGCAATAATTGCGCGTAATTGCACGTCGTATAGAATTATTAGTTAGAACGAGCTCTTCGGGTACCGCTTGGAAATTTGTAATTGCAAACTGCCGGCCTGATAATATTGAAATGGGTAAAGAGGTGTAACGTAAGATACGTCCAAGTGCCCGAGCCCCTTGAACGCTGAATAATGATTTACACGATTTCCAGCCACGTTTTTATTGGCCTGATTCGAAGACATTAACGGAGGGGTCGCGAAAAAACAGCTACTAGAGGCATTTTAATACGGCGGGCACGACAAAAACGCGAAAAAATTGCGCAAGAATACGTTTATCGTGTGATAAAGTGTCATCGAGGATTCCTCCGCCCCTAATTTCCCCTCGGGCCAGCCGCGAAGAAAACAACGGTGCTCGCCGAGGGAGCAAGGTTCCCGGTGCACCGCGGCCGTGTCTGAAAAAAGACACGACATTAGGAGCTGGTAATTCCACGGCTCTTCGTGTCCCGGGCTACCATCGAAGACCCGTTATAAATGCGTTACATCGCGTTAGCCCGGGATCCATTTATGAAAAAAGCCCGGGCGTCGCGCGACCCACGATAATTACAGCGTGTCTTCGGGATTAAATATCTCGGGCGCGCGTGTAATTTGCGCATCGTTAATACGCGCCCGGATTAATTTACGGCCGCGAATTACGGAAAACGGTGTGTTCCGTCGTATTAATGAATGCCCGGTTTCGCATTGTACCTGCTGGCACGGCCGCTCCATTAGCGTTTCGGTCGCCAGGCTGGTCTGTCTTGACAATACATTTTTTCAAATAAATCCACGCGAATGTTTCCGTGAGTAAATAACAGGGCTGGTCACGGGCGCGTCGCTGGCACCGTACACCCGCGGCGTGGCCAATCGATTCGCTGTTGGACTCGATCGAAATAATCCCGGTCGGCTGGAGAGGTAGAGAGCTACCTCTCTACCTATGTAGGAGAGAGTGGCGTACGTAAGATGAGGAGATGGCTGGGAAAAGGGGCGAATCTTTGCCCAACTATCGGCGCACCTCGCGCCGATTCCGCCGCGTGTAATTTCACGCCCAAATCGCGGAAGTTATGGCAATAGCGCTCGAGATACAAGGCCATAAACGGGATCGGCGCGATTCCCTCGAATCGCGCCGAGGTATTTTCTTCGTGGCCCGAGATCTCGAAAAACAAACAGTTAGAGCTAGGTGGTCCCTCATTAAGTTGGCACCACTCCCGGCCTCGGCTTCGTTCCCTTTCGATTCGAGTCGATCTTGGGTGCCCCGTAGGGAGACGGTCTCCGAAAGGGCCGTTGGTCCCCCGGGTCCATTATATCGGGGGTACACGTGTGTACGTGCACCGGCGGCTCGCGTATGTGCGTGCCTCTCCCCTCGGCTCTTTGTATTGACCCGGTGTCGCGCGCGTGTTACGTCCTCGAGTGAGACGTTACCTACGCAAAATGAATGCATTCGATACGTGTCAGAATTGCTATGCCGGGGAACACGCCTGTTAGACGGGAGAGCCGGCAGTATTGCCACGTGGACGCTAGACTTGCCACGCACGTGTTCCTATCGTAAGTACGTGTGTGCGTGCGTGTGTTTGCGTGGTCAATGGAGCGTTTCGCAGCTCCGATTCCGCGGAATTAATTATTGATTTATGTAAAATGTTTTTCGGTCAGAGGCGAATAAATAAACAAACGAGCATTCCGAAACGTGCATCGATTCTATCGATACCATTACGGGAAACTGACTACTATATAGAACTATGCAGTTTCCTTGAATCGCGAAATTGACGTGTCGATGCACTTTCTCCTTGCAGCCTATGTTGCGAGTGTTGCTGGTTAAACACTATTCAACCGGGTGCGTTAAGTTGAAAGGTAACCCCCGGAGCGTGGTGACTCGAAAGCGGTCGCGTTACAGTAAGGAAAACGGCCGATAATGGGATTACACATAGAGAATGGATTACTGAAATCCCTCGAATGCAAAACCTTACGATAATCTGGTACAACGCGTTGCCGTACCTATCTTGGACAGCGATGACCATAGAGCCGGGGAGGATGGCCTGGGTATCGAGCTGCCGGTGCCCGGTTCTCAAACACGAAAATGTACTGGATATAAACAGCGACCGGCACTTTTCATCCTTCCACCTGTTGTATGGCACCGTGGTACGCTCGCGAGGGCGCCTATGCGCTCCGTCGAGGAATTATCCTTCCACGGTGCGCGGGTAATGTGAGCAGTTAACGCAAATGGGACGGTATACCACCGTCCGAGGCGGGATTATAATGAAATAAATACTGCGATTAAGGGGAACGCGTTTAAATTAACCGTCGCTATTGCTCGTGTACCGAACGAGTTTTAAGATTCGATCTCGGTTCCCGGTCGCTCTTGCACACGCGCGCGTACACGCGGATGCAAGTCGTATAAATAGTCGTCGCCGGCCTCTTGGCCCGATGCAGCGTTAATGACCAGGTCGTTTTCTGTTGCAGACACCCGTCAGCGACTCGGGACGAGCAACTTGCGCCGTGGAAAAATTACGTGAGTACACAGTGTATAGATATAGCCAGCTGCCCTATATAGATATACCATGTCGGCGATCGGCCGATATTAAATCGATATCGCTGTCGTTAGATCGTATCGTCGATTCTTCTCTGGTTTCCCGCCGTGTCATCGCGCGGCCCGTTTCTACGTTAGGATGAAGGAAGCACTTTCTCGGTGCTTGTGAGACGCACACTCCACCGCTCCGATCGGGCGTCGCGCGTCGTGCGTGCAGCGAGACAAAGAAAATTCTTTCCCACGCGCAGGTGTCGGTTTATGGCGTCTAGCTATGGATAGCGGGGGATGGTTACGAAACAGCGCTGCTGATGGAAGTTATTTCACTGTGGTTTAATAAAGCCTCGGGTCTGAAAGGTGCCAGAAATTTTCAACATCCCGCTACATTCGACTGTCAAAATCACCCTGCTTACAAATCTTTGTAACTCCTCACTTTGGGCGTCGGTCAGGTGACGCAAGTATTTTCTCGCGAGACGCAAAATGTCCTCGCGTTCCTGTTCCACTCATCTATACGCGAGACTTGGAAAGTTTCCAGCTTTAAGTGGCGCTGTTTCTCCGTACCTAGCCGACATCGTCAAATAAGGCTCGGCCCAACACGCCACGGCCATACCCGCCGTCATAATTCGCGGAATCGGTCTTGCCGTCGAAGCCACGTTTCTCGCGATAAGCTTGACTCGCGAGGGGATACGTGCTCGCGAGATTAGCCTCTATAAAATCGCTAGAGCGCCGGCTACAGGCTCGTAAACCGAACTAATTGTGCGTACGCGAGCGGCAGGCTGAGGCTGGAGGGTGGGTCGATCGCTCTATTATCTCCATTCAAGCGGATTTCTTTGGAGCCTCTCGGTTTTTCGGTGTCGGGACGAACCGTGAAATAGTAAATGCCGGGGGGTGAGTTTACGCAGGTTAAGGAGAATACGAGCTCGCCTCGACAATGGGCCACCTACACTCCTCCCCCTCCCCCCCAGGGCCCCGCTCCGAATATCCCCGAAATCTCGTCTCAGGCAGCTGCGCTAATGCCGCGGAACAGACTGTAACGCGCTCGCCGATTGTCGTAGCTTCGTGAACTGTAAAACGTGAGCCGCGCGCAGAAACTTGTCTCGGCCGATCCCAGTTTACCCCGGACGCGCGAGTGTTGACGTTCCTGGTGCAAGCGACTCCATTCGTAGCCGACCAAGCGAATCACATTTCACTCGGGACGACTTGAATTCGTAGTTTCGGTCGGCGGAACTCGAGACACGCTGACCGGTATCCCGGTGCGTGCAGAGATAACGCTCGCGTCTCGGATGAGCGCGATTACTCGGCTCCGTTCGATAACGAGGAGGCGATTTCATACAAGAGAGAGCGGAAAATCGCCGTCACGGCCCGAGCCCGTGGCAACGAGCGGCGATTTGTCCTCAGATCAGCCGTAAAACGTGCCAAGGAGTCGTGCATTATTGGTATTCCTGGGTGCCGCTTTGTAATCATTGGCGTGGATCATGTTTTACGTACGCTTTACGTAAGCCTGTACATGACGGTATTTGCGTTACACAATTGTCTACAAGTCGTCCTGGGAAGGATTGGCTTTCTAACGCCTCCGTCCGATACGGCGCAGTTTTCTCTTAACCGTCAGCCGTCGAGCACTACGAACGCGGGTGGACGTATTTGACTTTGGGCGTTGATACTGAATCGCGAGAGAGGGAAGGTATCCGTTCGATCTTCGTTCCCAGCGAGGTCTAGTTGTTCCATCGCGGGGAATCCTGTTTGTCGAATAAGGGGACACTCTCGGCCGCCCATAGCGGCGCTGATTAAAGCGTCATCACTGGTCCGTGTCAGTGTACAACTGTGATCCTGCGAACGACCCTTTGGAGAATAAACTACCTTCTAGTATTTATGGACTTTTGGGATTAGCGGGCGAGAGGTGGTGGAGAAGGGGCAGCAACCTTCGCTGTCGGGAGCGTCTCTTTTAGAAATTCGCTCTCCCAAAGCTGTTCCACAGAGAGCGAAAGAGAGATGCCTGGGTAGAGGGGACGGGGGTTGAGGGGGTCGTACATCCTCAAGGAAGATCGCGATCTCGGTTGTTTATGCGATACCTCGAGATAGGGGTGCTCTTTTGTCCAGGGGCGGTTTTCACCGTTCGCAAGGAGATACGGATGAATAAATTTCGGGGACGCGACATATTTCACGGACCGGGCGTGTATACACGCTCCGTTACGTGGTCGGCGTGGTTCCGCAAGCGCTTTACATGGCCCTGCTTCCTCCTGGTCGGTTTAAGAGACTTAACCTCGGATCAGCGTGCGGCGATAAGTGACAAAGAAACCGGGGGGGGATTTCGGGTAATCGGGAGAGATTATTGTTTAGCTGATTGTTTTCCCGTAGGAAGGTTCTCGAAACCGTGTCGTATCGTATGATTGAGGCACGTCAGCCGTTCCTATTCATCCGCGTACAAATATTGCTCGAAGATTGCTTTTGAGCCGAAAATTAAGCCTTAAATTTCAGTCGAACGGTATCTCGATATCGAAGTCCTGAAATGAGTTCGAAAGCCCGTGGATACGTGGCAGGTGAGGGGAGACAGGGGAAACTTGAAATTTGAATTATTTCCCAGTTCCCTCTGTCACTTGCATCTCGCGAAACAATCTCTTGTAAATTAAAATGGAATTGGATTAAACGGTTCGCTACGACGAGCCATCCGCCGGATGGACTAACAAAGAAACGGGTAAATCTTTCGACGAGCGCTCCTTAACGATCCTCTATAACGAATTGAATTTATACCGGAGCATCTAACTAACGATCGATGAGTGCTTGCTACCGGCTGGACGGTTCGTCGCGCGCTCAGCGCAATCAACCACCCGCCAGACGTAAGACCGATACGAAGCTACCCCTGACCTCCACGAAGATCCACCACTCTGTGTCCCATTTCGGTGGGCTCTCGGTATTGGCCGGGAAAAATTAGCCCGACCTCGCGTCAAACATCGCCCACCGTCTTTTCGGAGTGATTAGAACACCCTCCCGGTTCGACTTGCTGCCGCGCGAGTAGGTTATATACGCGCACGCACACGCGGGCACGAGCAGCACACGGAGAAATGCCGGCGAGCGAGAGGCACGAATGAGAAGAGATACCAAGAGTGCGCATCTCCTCCGCTCGCGGAGTGCCTCCACCTTGAGAGTTCAGCGGGCGAGGGCAGCCGGAGAGAGCAGGAGAAGGCGAAAGCGTCGGTTGGGGTAGAGGGGGGGGGGGTAGAACAGGATAGCCAGCGGGGCAGAAGGGTTGGTGGAAGGGCTGGGAGAGAAGGAAACGGAGGGGCGAGCGGTGGCTAGAAGCGAGCTGGTGCTGTGGATGGCGAAGCGCGGTGATGGGGTGGATGACTAGCCGCGAGAGGGGAAAGAGCGGCCGAGCGAACGGTGGGGATGCGCGGTGCGCGTCGATGGTGGGGGGCGACGCTCTCTCGTTCCCCTGGCTCGGTTAGTTTCTCCGTCGACGCCGCTGGAAGCGGATCGAGCGTGTCGTTCTTCTTCGTGGACGATCTATTCGCGGCGACGACGACCTGTGCGCCTCTTGCCCGCTCCGTTCTTCCCGGGAACCAGGTGACTCTCTACGATCGCGGTTTCGGATCTCGAACGATCACCATGGAGACTCGCGGCGAACGTGATACGCGGTTTCGATAGTGTGCAAATCGCTGGCGATCGGACCACACACACGCGGGATAATAGCAACGGATGCCAGAGATTTTGGAGTAGACCGGCACCGATCTGGTGAAACGATTCATACAGTGCGCGGTTGGGAATTCTCGTGGGAAAGGTCGCCGCTCGTCCGCTGTGTACTGGGCGGTGGAATTAGTTAGTGAGCAGCCCCGTTTATTTTCGCGCTTTTCACTGGATATCGTGCTGGTTGGCCCCATCGGAGTGAGACTCGGGGCGAGTGTGAGCGACGTTTAAACCAGTGACGGATAATCGTGGATTCTCGATCCGTGATCACTGTTCGCGTCGGTGATCGGCGAGCACCGGGGGGGGTGCTTCGAAGGACCGCTTCCCCTCGAGCCGTCGGATCCTGCCGGAAGTGCGGATCGATTCGCCGCGTCGAGGGATCCTTCGCTTTCATCGCCTTTTGCCGTCGTTCTAACCATCTGCCTCGGTTCGACTGGATACCAACGGAACCGAAGTGTGTCTGATGTGTCAGTGACAGTTCTGTGTGTTCTGCTGAAAGTTCGTGCGATGTACCCCGATCCCGCCGTCTTCGTCTTCCATCTTGTAAGTACACCATAAGTAACCCCCCCGGTTCCCGCGCATTCCGGCCGGGGGAAATGCGATGTCGATGGCAAAGAAACGTGTCGGGACGTAGATAGGAAGAGGCGAATGGCTCGGTTTCCCATCCACGGAGCAAAGGTCACGGGAAGCGACGGAACCGGTGACTTTGACACGTCTCCCGCGGGAAGGCCTCGCATTAGATCTCGTTTTACAAGCCAATGCTCAAAGCTCGCTGCCCAGAGAGCTTACTCGGTAACTACAAACGCGTTGTGTTGCACACGTGACCCGGCAATCTGTGCACGTACACAGCAGCCCTAGGCTCCGTGCACGTATTTCCGAGCACGGTCGAGCAAACTTGACCTCGAAAGGATACTCCACGCTGCGACGAGTGCATCCTCGAAAGCGTTTCAAAGATTCGCCGAGGGACGCGGTTGTTATATACCTGCCTACGGTTCAATTGTTTGCTCCGAGCACTGACCACCTTGGGAACAGGAATTAAAGTCCGCTCGTCAGCTTAATTCGGAGCGAAGTGCTACCCGTGTGTTATCTCGCAACGGACTCTGCTCGATTTCATAGGTATACTCGGTGTGCCGTGGATTTCTCGATCGAACCACCGTTCCCATCGGCGAGTGGATCGTAGATCCTCGATTTCTCCGCGAAACTCGTGAAATTTCGTGGCTCGTGGACTGCAGGGAACGCGCCCCCGTTACCAGCTCCTCGGGGAGAACAAGTTACGTCCAGCCTCGTAAGAAACTTCGGATAGAAGTTGCCAAAATTTAGGTGACGCCGGTGATCGAAGGCCTCTCGAGAGACGGGGCGTCGTGTGATTCATTTATATCAATATTGGAGCGCGTAGCGATTAGGCCATCGTTCCTACGGCGCTGTCGGTTCTCCCTGTGTTCTTCTTGGCGACTCCGCGGATATCAGTCGCCTGTTTAACCGCCGCAAACAGTGCTACGAAGTCTCGACAGTAGATAACGCGACCCGATGGTGGATTCGCTCGCGGCGATAGTTGGATTTGTCGAACGTCTGGTGATTCGAGGTGGCCTTCGATGACATTTGCCGTCGGGAATTCCTCGACTCTCGCGTCCTCGTTGCGAAAGCAGTCGGACGCCAGAGCCGTTTACCTTTTACATCCGCGGAAAAACTACTCGGTTAATCTCTTCTCACGGGAGAACGAGCCTTGCGTTTGACAGGCTCGTAAACTTTTTGTCCCGTTAGTCACGGCGCTTCCTGCCGTTTTTCCATACTGCCTTGCGTGAAATGGATTATTGGAAAATTGCGTCGTCCCGGCTTTGAACTACTTTTAGGTACGTGCTCCCGGCGATGTCTCGTGTCTCCTTCGCTAGGTGGCTCCTTTGATCTCTGCCCGCGGATGCGACGATTTTGCATGCGAGATATCGAAAGTGGCCAATGCACCCCGAGGCCGCGGTATACCTTAAGGATTTTCGTGTTTGCGCGATTCAATTAAGTCGAGCATGTTCCCGCTCGTTTACACGGGCGCCCGACGTCACGACCAGCTAATTAGACTTGCAAGTGCTGGTTTTTGTCGAATGATTCGCAATGTCTCGTGCCGTTCCGTCCTGTGCTTCCCAGCTCCGCTCCCTCGGACGCTCCACTCCCATAGATATCCAAGTGGGATTGCATTTCCACGCGTGTTTCGCCAAACGGTCGTATATTCGCGGACGCACATACGTGACCGTGCATCTCAACGCGCCGTTTCGGAGCGCCGCAACGCCCGGGTTAAAAGACGCCGGGCTGCTGAATTATGCAGCGGGCGGTGAAAATTATTTGCCGGGGCGTTTCTCGTTCCGCCGTGGACTCTCGATTTCCCTGGTCGCACGCGCTTTCAGTACCGCCCTGCAGGCTAGTCGACGTGTCAGCGACAGTGGCTTACCGCTTAATTTATACCCCGATCCATTGTCGATGCTGGTTTTTACACCTCCGCGCGGAATCCTTATGAAACATGCAGAAGACATCTCGATGAAAAACTTGAGAAACGGGTGCAGGTGGCGAAGATATACGAGGAAACAGGAAATACCTGAACCGTTTCGGGTGATCGTATTTCTCGAGGAACGAGTGGCCGCCTTCGCTGTCGCTGCTTCTGCTGCTCCTGCTGCCTGCTTCGGCTACACCAGCTCGCTTCAGCTTGGCATATTTACCTTGCCGCTCGTAGAAACGGGTTCGCTTTAATATCCCTCGTTCATTGGTTCGTAACGTTTCGCAATCTTCGTGTATGTACCTCTATTTTCCGTGTACGATGCGGTGAAGGAACATGCCTCAAATCGAAATGTACCTACCCCAAAAAATCTAACAAAAGCAACACGGGCTTCACAGAATTGAAGCGAGACAGTTATCACTTAATTATCCACTCTCTGCGTAAAAGAATCTTCAACGAGACACGTGGTGTCGAGATACTTCGGTATTACCGATAACTGGAGCTATATATTACTCGTGTCGATAGTAAAAGTAGAATGTGGTATCTTGAATCAGTGTATCGTGGCAAGCAGACTATTTTTCGCCAGGTCGACTCCTCTCTGTGCCGCGGCATGGTGCGCCAGCGCGCGATCATAATGTAAAATTGCGGCGGTGGCGCGGTGTGTATCGTGCCGAACGCAGCGCGGCGCGCCGCGCCGATAAACTTAGTAATGGCAGAAAAATTGCCGCGATTAAGGTTGAAAACACATCCAGCAACGGCCATTTTCTCACAACACCTGCGAATTACGCGTAATTGCCGTTCCTTCGCCCTTCTTCGTCCCGTTTCATCTACCGCGTGGCTCTGCGTCGTTCCTGGGAACCCGAGGCGGTTCATTGTCTAACGCCGCGCGGCCGTCCGCGCCGTTCGTGTCGCGAGAACGCCAGGATAATCATCATGTCGAATCGGAAATTAACGATAAATCGCGGCCACGCTCCGTTCTTCCCGGCTGCGAAGAAAAACGGACCGTCCGTGTCGAATGTCGGAAGCCTTGAATTTCCGCGGGATTATAGGAGTCCATTGTTCGGGGATATCGGGATCGCGGAATATTACGGTTTTATTCTCGCGATTCAGACGGAAAATCGTCTTAAACTGTTGCGCCGGGGTGCAACAGCAGTTAGAACGGTTATTGCGCCCGTATGTATGTATCGAAGCGGCGATCGAACCGTTTGCCCGGGCGTTCAGATCGAATCGTTTGGCAAGTAGCTACGCCGGGGCCCGGGCGATTTCTAACCATCGGTCGAGGAAATCGTTTCGCTGCAACGAAAACTGCTTTAACGAGGATCCAGGACGTGTAAATACTTAGGGGGTAGCGGGCTTTGGTAACCGTTCTCTCCAAGTTATCGAAAATTTTCTCGAAGCGCCGCTCGACGGGTGACAGGGATTATTAACGACGGAAGCGTTATCGTTCGGCTCGCTGACGCTGGCGCGAGTTTTGATAGGCAAAGAGGGAACAACCGAGGCAGGAATGTACGTAACGGTGTTTCAGCCGTTGGCGGTTTCGCGATATCGATTGTTTTCACGGCGCCGTGCCGTGCTTCGGAATAGTTGGCGAGCACGAGTGCGGAAAATGCGTAACATTATCCTTCTCGGGCATGCATGCTTCTAAGTGGTAGGTTCGAGTTGCGATCCTCATTCCCCTCGCGAGCTGATTCGAAGTGTGCGCGCACAGGGGCGCGCGGATCTGCCCGCCCGGCGACGATGGAACGAGAGTTTCCTGCTGGAAAACTACTCTCTCGCGTTGGACGTGTGTACGGGAATTACGTTGTTGGCGTCGATGCGAGAACTCCAGGGGGAACTTTTGATCATTGCGGCCTGGGGGGGGGGGGGGGCGTGCGGCGCGGACTTACGTAATCAAGTCGATTTCTTGGATTCCCGTGGAATTGCATCGACGTAGCGGCACGTTAACGCGAAACAACTTTTAACGAGAACGAACGTGGAAGGAAGGAAGGAAGGAAGAACGGAGGAAAGAAGGGAAGGCGGTTTTATAGAGGTCGGCTGTTCGATTCAACTAGCCGCGATTCGAAGCTGTTACCCTGCACAATGCTTCACGCACGTACACGCACACGGTCGCACCGCGGACGCGTCATAGGCAGCGCGTATACGAGTGGCCTCTTATCGGCTGGAAGAACGCGCGTACCCGCGTATGTAGGAGGCGTGTTTGCGAAGTTATGGTGTCCACAGGCTTTTATGGTCGGCGCCCTTACCTGTGTGCACCGGCGAACACTTTGCGGCGCGTGTAGCTTACACGCTCGAGCTTGCGCGTGCAATGTCTGCATGCGTGCGTAAGCGGCTGATCGAACGTGTGTGCAGCAAATAACTACACGTGTCCAATTAGAAACGCGAATCTGTTTTCTCCGTCGTTGGCGCGGTCACCCTCGCCCGGCACAAGATTTCGCCGCGGCTCTCGTAATTAGGTGGTGCGAATGAGTCCGCGATTACCTCGCCGCGTTAGCCCAGTAATATTCACGTTTCGCGGAGGTTAGACTTCGAGGAAACCGTTTTCCTTTTCAGTTTACATGTTGGTGGATCGGTAGAGCTCTCGAAATTAAATGCAGGGTGGGTGCAACTCTTTCTGCCTCCTCGCAAACAATTTGATTACCCCACATTTCTACAAAGTTCCTCACCTCGCGGAATGCAGGCTCGCTCGGAGGACGACGTATTATCACGCGAATCCGCGCGGCTTCGATTCCCCTGGGAGCATGTGTCCTCGCGCCGCCAGGAATCGCGGGACCGACTTTCATAAGCGTAATTTGCGCGTAATCATCGCGAATAGCGATACACCTAGACGCGATGAACCATTTATGTGATTAATAGAGGCCGGAAGTCGGCGGAGCCTACGGCTCTGTTCTCTTCCCGCCCGACCAATGGTGGCTCGTGTGTACCTGCTCGCGTACACGTACACCTCCGTATGCATGTACGAGGTCTCTCGCTCGAGGTATGCTATTATCATAATTGCCGCCAATAACGGCCCGTGATTGGCGCACTTCACGCTCCCCTAGTGCTCTTTTTCGGAAGTTTTGCATCCTTTGGCCGCGTCGCTGGCCTTCTCTTTGCCCCAGCCCCCTACCCCGGCTGTTGCTGCTCTCCCTTTCTTCTTGTCTACCTGTGCCCTCCCGTCGATCTTCCGCCCCCTGCTCGTTACCTCGAACGACGCGCCCCGATCGCGTCTGCACGCGTCCCTCCGCTGCGATCTGCGATTTCGAATTCCCGAGGGTCGAGAGGGTGCAGGGCGGGCCATCGCGAAAATGAATCGTGAGAAATTCAAGAGGACGACTCGACAGCGCGCGACGTCTTGGCCATCGGCGGCCCCCTATGCCTCGTGCCTACCTCCACCCTTCTGCCGCGCGCCGTTCACCCTCGGACTCCGTCGCCTCTTTCTGGCTCACCTTCCACCCAGCCAGCCGGCTTTCACCGGCGAAAAATATTACTTTCGATGGAAGCGCCTCCTCAAGCGTGAACCCCGTTTCCACCCGTTACCCACTGCGAAACGACCCGTCGATTTGACTACCACCACTCGGCACGCCAGAACGACCGTCACAATTTCCATCCCTCGCTGTCTCTCACTCCCCCGTCTCGTTATATCGCGCTCTATCTTCCCTCGGGGCGCGGAGGACGAGGCGGACAGGGAGAGCAGGATACCCGAGTGCAGCGAGATCTCGTTCTCGAAAATGGCACGCTGTCCGTGGAAACACATCGGATCCTTGTATTTCTCTCGCAGCTTCTTCCGGCCGCGCCGCCTTCACCGTCCTGAACTTTATTTAAATTTCACGACGCCCTAGCCGTGCGCCGCGAGTATAATCGACGGGTATAGCGGTTGCGTTGGACCGCCACGCCCGGGAAACTCTCCTTTACGGGCGTTCTCCTTTAAATTGCGTCGGTGCTCCGATTGACGCCGGCGCGCTCGTATAAAAATGCAAATTCCAGCGGGCACGGTGGGGGGGAGGGGGAGGGGGTCTGGAAACGAAACAGAGGGCGAATACCGTTGACAGATTGTTCCTTTTAATCGATGAACGCGACGGCGGTGAATCAGTAAGCTGGCTCGATGAAACGTTTCCGGCATTGCTCCTGTTTTTCCAACTCGGCTTCGACTGGTCCATTTTTTCTATACCTACGTTATAATCACAACTGACGCATCACCGCAGAAAACACAGCCGCGCATGGGTAGGATGGAGAATGGTATGGTGTCCAATGTGTCAGCCAGGCGTGCGTCAAAGGTTTTAATCCGGTTGTATCAGATCGTTGGCTTTTTGTAGCTGCACCGACGCGTCGCGCCGGCTCACTCCAGCCCGCCCCGGCCTCGCTCCGGCTCGGCCCGGTCCTGGCGCGTGCAAGTGACATTTTGTAAAATCAGCTCTCCCATTTGCGAAATCGCGTCAGCTCGCCGGAGAAAAAACAACGAGGTTCACGGCCGATCCCTGCGCGGTGGAAATGCCGTGCGACGCGACGGCTTTGCAGTGGCTGGCTGCTGGGCCCGCGACTCGCTACACTGAATACCCACACGCGCCTCGCTCCGGACATAATTTATGCGTCATTAGGCTCCCCATTGAGTGATTTTTTATTGAAAACCGTTCTTTGCATCGCCGCCAGTGCGTTCTGTGCATTATTTATAATCGCGATTTGCATGAATACGACATAATACGGCGTGGTCGTAACGCTCAGGCTTGGGGCGTGATGTATTTTCCCGTTTTGTGCCGAGCCGCGCGGATCGATTTGGAAAAACACACCACCTCGTGTACGTTACCTCGCTTCCTGCTGTGCCAGTGCACTAGCGATTCGTACAAAACGCGTGCCACCTATTCCTACGAATAACGTCCCGGTTTGATGGCCACGGTGCCTAGACCCGCGAAAAGTTCGCCGGGAGTTCAGACGGTGCTCGGGGCAAAGAAATTCGCCGGCGCTGGTACACCTTAGAAGTGCAAGTCACGCATTGACAGTTTGGTAATGGAGGCCCCCCCCCCCCCCCCCACGCTAGCTACCTGATTCAACGGAGCCGCCTGGTATAGACGTGTCTCGTTGGTCGATATTACCTTTTGGCGACCTGAAAACGAACCGCTCTACACTGTGCTCGGTCGTTGCGTCAAAAGAGTGCGCGGATACACACGCACACGTAGTCGCGCGCCGTGCGGAATGTGTGTTGCAGCCGAGTAGGGAGGTGTTTGTGCTTGAAAACGCGGAGAGCTGCTCGATGCAGCCACCTACATTCGCGTTCAGACCCACTTTGCCACGCGGTGGCGACGGCGGCGGCGGTGGACGCGCGATAAAGTGAGAAACGGCTAAATGCCTTGTCGGCAATGGTGTGTGATGGCGCCAATGGGCTCCGACGGGGTGGCTACAATCAATATGTGGTGTGGCTATCGCGACCGTCCTGGCGTATCCTGATTAATTCTCTGAGATTCTTTCCATTTCATCCTACGAGCACGTCGTTACGCCTCCAAGTGCCTTTTTTCCGCGCCGATCGGCGTGAATGAACGTTCCACTGGGAAAAAAAGTCCGCGTTCCTCGCGCGGAATCCCTTTATTCATCGTTGTTCGACGAGATTGGCGAGCGGGATCGCAGCAGCCAAGTATCCAATTTATATTCCACGGCGTGACACGAAAGTTAGTTTAGCCGTGCGTTCCTTTCCCTTGGCCGCGTTCGACGAACGCCAGACAAGACAGTAGTATTCAAAACAGTTCTGTCTAATTTCTCGCTCAAACAAGCACGCCAGCGCGCTCTCCTCGCCTTAACTTCCGATCTTATCTCCTCCGTACTTTTTCCGCCGTCCGTGACGCGGCAAATTAATTACCTCGTTATCTCCGATATCGAGGAAACTGCCGGATACCTCTGCTGGCGATGATTTTCCACGCGACTCGGCTGTCACAATTACGGTCGCTCGTTGCCGCTATCGTATCCCGCGCGATGGCCTATCCTCGCGGAGGGAAAGTCAGAAAGGACTTTTTTTCCTCCTCCGTTTCCTTTCTCCCCGGGTCGGGGTATTTTCAAGTGCCGGAAGAACGATGAAAATAACTCTGGAAGAGGTCTCTCGCGTGTCCCGGACACGGGAGAAAAAGTTTCCCTCGTCCGGTGGCGTTCGACCGGCATTTAAATTAGCCTTAGACGCTCCCGGCTACCGTTGATTTATCGCGCCGGCTGCCGCTTTTTTCCTTCACGGATTTCTGGCGTATCCGCGGCTCCCGTGCCTCTTAGATTTACTAAATTTGGAGCGACTGCGAGCGTGGAACGTGGCGTGCGCGCGCGTGCACGCCAACGAAAAAGGAAATTCTTGTCATTATAAGTATGGCGAGCGCTTTAACTCGCGGCGCGGGTGTGTTGCGAAACCGAATTCGCTTGTGTCCGATTGCGACGACCCAGTTGCGGTCCGCCGCCAAGCGAAGTAATCCAACACCACCTGCGAAACGCTCTCATTATTACCGTTCGATCTTTTTACGGCTGCCGAGGAAGGTATCTGCGCGTAAATGCGATGAAAAATTCCAGCCGCGTCGGCGTGTCACCCTGGTCACGGAGACCAGGGGGGGATGGCGTCGATGAACCCTGGAATTTCGTGCCGCTGAATATATCGCGAGGGTGCTAAGAGGGATAATCGGCGATCCTGTCGGCGTACTCCCCAATAACTCGCTTCGCGGCCGCGGATTCGCTTGAAAAGATGAAGGGCACGGGTGGCAAGGAAGCGGGGAGCAAGAGGGCGAAGGGAAAAAGGAGAAATAGACAGGGTGAACGAGATTCAGAGAGGCCCCCCCCCCCCCAGCGTTATTTATGGGGGTTGCGCGCGTTTCTGTCGGGCGCGCGTTTAATGTAAAGCCGGTCTTATCTTTTACGCGATTTAAGGGGGTTGTAACTGCACGTAATCACGCAGCACGCGTACGTACGTTCCCTGGTTGTCCCTTTCACTTTGGAATCCCTTGAAATACCCACGTTTTTCTACCCTAGATTTTCAGGCTCTTCCCCGTCGCGAAGGAAACTCACGGTTCGCGCGCTCCTTTTATGCCCGCTTTTTACTGCGCTGCTCGTCGTATGAATTGTAAAGCAAGTATCGTTTGTGACTTCTATTGCTTCAGGTTACAGTAGCTGTTAATTTGGTCGATTATAAAGTACCCAGCAACGAGCGCGTATGAATCTTTTCCCCTTTAACTCTCTGCTGGCCCTGTGTCTCGCGGAGTAAAGAGCCAGCAGCAGGGCATGATATTTAGTTCATTCTTCGTACACGAGGTCCTCTAATTACTCTTTCATCTACGTCAAGGTGTGTAACGAATGTTCATCAAATCTTCATTTTACCTCGCGCGCACACTTGGACACAGAAAAGCCCGGAGCGTTCACGTTAGCCGGATATCCTCGTAAGATTTTCTCAACCGCGAGTGTAACCATTAAGCGAAAATCATCCTATAAAGTACACATAGGAGCTGCGCAATTGTCTTCCTTCCTATCGTCAAAGTACTCGAAATTGTAATACTCGGAATACTCGCCGCTGGTGAACGACACCGGGGGGGAGGGGACCGATGGGGTTTAGTGGTAGGAAAGAGGGCGGCGGATGCTTGAAGGTAATTTTATTTAGAAACGCCGCGTACGCCACTGTACTCGTTACAGGAGGTAATAAAACGGGTCGCTGGGAGCCCGTAGGCATATGGGCCGCGCTGTGTTTTCGACTAATTAACGTTGCCCACCGCCACGGTGCTTCGTGCCCGGTTTTAATATCGGCCCTGTACGCGCCGGATTCGAATATTCCGTGCGCCTCGCCTGTTTGGTATTCGGTTAACACGCCGCGGCTCGTAACGCCGCTAACTTTAACGGCGTTGTTACGTGGACAATTTCTTCCTGGCGCCCCCGAACCATTTTTCCCTCTTTCGCTCGGCCCCTCCCGCTCGTACGAAACGGCAGTGTTTTCGTAAAGGGCTGCTGGCCGGACATCTGGGTTAATTCTGTTGGCAGATGACAACCGATACTTTCCTCGATTGGCAAATATCACCACTTGACTCACGTTCCGATGGAACAGGGATGCGAGCCAGGGAAAAACGCCACCTGATACCGCATCAAACTGATAATAATCGGTCTACCGTAATAATCATCCCTGACGCTGCCATATTTCCCATATTTATCAGTGATCCGCGGGGCTGCGGTATTCAGCGCGAACGCAGCCCGCGGACAACAACAATGCTTGTTTATTTGTAATTATAATTAATTTATTTTCGTCCCTATTCCGACGCTACGTTCATTCGGGCACCGGTAAACAGCGCCCCGCGACCGTCGATAGGAGTCGTTCATTACAGTTAATCCGGCGATCGAATGGGCAACGGTCTGGCGAATAGCAATTAACGATTATTTTTCTGCGTCCTCGCGTTTCTCCCCGCCTTCGGTGGCTGTTTTTACGTGGCGTTGTTGACGGACTCGGCTGGACGAGTCCATTATACGGCGTGCCGCAACTGGCGGACAATAAACGAGGATTTATCGGCATAAACAAATGCAGCACCTGGGCTGTTTCTTCTCTCATTAGGCCTCTGCGCGCGTGGCAATTTCGTATCGAAATAAATTCTACCTGCGCCGTCGCGTCGATGGGAGCCGAAACGCGATTGTAAATATCCTCCAGCCCTCCCGCTGGACAACCAGATCGAGCTCGCGTTTTTGCCCGATCGGCCGCGATTTTCACGTCCGTGCGGCAGTCGTCGTTGCCTTTCCCCGTGGAAAGTTCGCGTCGCGGGGTCGTCATCCCGTCGACGAGCGTTCATCGCTGTCGATCGTTGTCTACAGAAATTATAAGCTTCGTTGTCACAGATGCGGATAAGGATAACGCCGGACACGCGGGACGCGAGAAAAAACAAAGCGTATTGAAATGTACTCGGTGTGTTTGCGTTACGAGACTAATTGCTCCGTCACGATTCGTTTCCTACGCTCCACTAGGAAGTCACGGAACGCTGTTTCGAGTAGCAACTACTTCTCTCTTGCTCGATCAATGATCAGATGTTGGCCGGTAAATCCGAGTCGCCCGGTAGCGAAAATACAGACGACGGGAAGTTTGTACCTACGCTGCTCCTGAGAAATATCGCGGACGGAACATCTGTGTACTCATTTCTTTGCCTCCCTAAGGATCCTCTAGGAGCCGCGTAGACAGGCAATAAACCATAAGTCGTTGACGGCTCGGAGGAGTCTCCAAAAGGTTCTTTTCCCGCTCCGGCAGGCTTCTTTTTTCACGAAACCTTTAGCATCTGAATTCCCATTCCTCTTCTTCCCCACCTTTTCCTCCCCCTTTTCTTTCGTCCCCTTGCAGCTCGCCTCGGTGAAACTCCGCGGCGGAAACGGCGAGTTCGCTCGGGCCTGGTCCGTGTTCCCCTCGCAACCCGCTTTTAATCGTTATTGTCCTAATGTAAGTGTTATAAGGCCACCCCCGTTGTTGCGCTCCAAAGAGCGTTACGGTCCGTGGTACGCAACAGCGGCTTCTTCGGGGTCGGCAGCCCCTCCCATCGGTCGTAGGATAAGCCCGAATTTCGCATTATACCCGTAATTCGCACGTTTCGCCGCGTTTCGCTTTCAGGAACCCTCGCTTTATTTCTTTGTCCACCCTCGTTCTTTCCCTCTTCCTCTCGGCCGCTCTGCCTGCCTTTCTCCGTCCCTTCTCCCCCGTCTACCCTTTAATACTTTTATAACGTCGTGTATATACGCAGTCGGTACAAAAAGCTCTGACCCTCGACGGGGGGATCCTCAGTTCCGGCTTCTGATTTCACGAAAAGCTCCGAATCTGACGCTCCTCCGTCCTCGCTACTTCATCCCCCAGAGGGGGGTCAGGGGTTACGGGGATGACGATCCGGAGATCCTCGAGTTAATCGTCGCTGTTCGGGTCTAATCGCGGGGGCACTGTTTCGCCGCAGAGAGAAGACTACCTACCTACCTACATAGCTTTGTTTCGTAGGTCGAAAGCGCGCCACGAACATGCCTCAGATTAGGAAACCCGTTCCCCCTCGGTTTTTCTCAGGTATTTATGCAAATGAAGGACGCATTCTGAAAGCAATCCTGTGTTTAGCGCCCCGCTGTACCCACAGGCCGAGAGTCAAGCTTTCCAGGCGCTCCTCCGAGTACGAGCGGATTAGATAAACCGAACGGTCGATCATCGTCTCGCCCGTGGAAAGGAATTTTTGTTCGTCGATCGTTAAGCGCCGACGACGAAGACACGTTCCACGGGGATAGCCGCGGTTCGATCGATTTATAATTGGATTACCGCGGTCGTAATTCGCGGCGAACGCTAGTCACAGCTATTACCGAACGCCATGAATAATGCATTAACGCTTATGGAATGCCCCCAGCCTGGCCGAACAATGATTGTCATTGACTCGATGATGAACCGAAGTATCAGATTCGTATCGGTAATGAATGCCGTGGCGGACGAGGGCGGGGGCGCCCGCCGTTGGCCCCTGGCCCCCCCTCCCCTCCCCCCTCCTCCCCCTTGTTGCAATTACAATCGGATCTCGTGACGTTCGTGCGGTTTGACGATTGTAATGCCGCATTCTAACATTGTATGCGCCTCGGCAGATGTCACGTGGCCCTGAAAGAACCCTCGTCCGCATCGGGATATATCCTTATCTTTGATCAGAGAGACGGCCACATACGATACGAGATCTCGTACACAGATATTCCGCAGCGACGCCAACGACCCAAACGCTTTACCGAACCAACGAAAGGACGGAAGAACGGAAGAACGAGAGAACGAGCGGCGTGCGTTGCTCCGCATCGATGCTTGATTTTTACGCTTCATAATTTACCGCGTGATATATAATGCAGTAAAAAGCTTGGCGGGGGGTGCCGCGATACCGGGGACCGTTATGAATATGGAATCCGTGAATAGAGAAACGATTTTATGAATACTCGGGTGAATACGGTAAAACGGGCGAGGCATCTTCGCGATACCAGGGGGGGGGGGGGGGGAAATCTGCAATGCTAATAATTTCTCGTGATTTTATAATACAACCCGGTTCGCCGCGGGTTTACCTGGCTCGCGGGCGATATCGGTCGTAAGCGTTGCACGGAGACAAAAGTAAAGTTTCGCCGGGCGAAGCGCGGCGCGGCGCGGTGCGGCGTTCGTTATGATCGATGGCGCGGTTTCAATCGGGCATCGTAATGCAGCCGTTCGGCTCGCGCTGTCGCGATGCGCCGCCGGTGGATATTCGCGCGACCACCGTTTGATTAATGCACCGGCGGAGTCGCGGCCATTATTTTTCAATATCTCCGCGGAGGGTTTTAAACGTGGCTGGAGCGGCGCGGGATCCAAGGGAGGAGGAAGGTCGTGCACGCGCCATCTTCTATTTGTATCTGTCATCATCATGAGGTAGAAAAAGGCAGCGCACGCGGGCTCCCGTTGTGTCGTGCCCTCGGTGTGTCTCCTCGATCGCGAAACGATCGAGAAAGAGAAAACGACCTCGAGGAGGCTAGCAGATACTTACAATCCCGATTCGTTACAATAACTCTTGTTTCTTGTGCAACGCGCCTCTCGTGTACTCTGTCCGGAGGCATTCGAATTCGATCGACGAGTATCTAACCAGTCCCCGTCTTATTAGGCACGCGTGCACACACACGCGAAGGCCGCCGTGCGCGTGCACAAGAGCGTGCACGTTGGTCGTGGTAGCAAGGGCAATAAAGCATGGCTCGCCGGTATCCTTTTTTCGGCGATTCGAGTTTAATTGTGAGCTGAATTTGAATCCGATCGTCGACGTGGCCGGGATCATGTATCTCGTTCATCATCCACCTCCTCTCCGCCGATGCTAGGGCTGCTTTCCACTCTTTTTCTATCGCGACACTAAGCGACTCGCCTACCATGTACGGTTCACGATTGCATGCGCCTCCCCGTTTTAATACAGAACTGTACTCTGCTTCCTTGGGGAGGGAATTAAATTCAGGGGCGAGCTGCAGCCTCGCTGCGGGACTTGGGATTCTTCGGTTTCGTATCAGCGCGAGCTTCTTTTCTGTAGCAGCACAGAGAACTGTTCCTAATCGATACGTTGCGTCCAGCTTACGATATCATTACGACACTATCGTTAACCCTAACTGAAATGCATCGTCCAATTAACTGCAGGTAGTTGAGACGCGTATCATGCTGGGATCGAACTTTCCATTCTCGTGAGCTTTCTAGCCGGTTATTACGAAATTTTTTAAAGGCCCACGGCTGCGCCGAGATATACACGTTCGCCCGTATATACAATCCTGGAAGCTGTACGGTAACCCTACGGGGGTGAACATAAAACCTGTTTCAAGTAGAAGGCCAAAATTACACGTCCCGTAGCTCAAGTTTAGTTCGTGATCGCGCAGGCTCTTGGGCATAAAACAGTATACTACCGTCTCTCCAAGGAGCTACTAAGATGAGTAGCGATCCTTGGCTGGAAGGCCGTTCTCAGCCACCCCGTTCCACAGACTATTCCAGGGTGTTACCTGCTTTACGCGTTCGCGCCAGCGCAAATTAGAACAATTTAACTCGAAATTGGAGGAACGAAGAGGCATTCGGCTCGTGTTCTTCCCGGCAGCTGCACCGATCCAATAACGAGTGTCGCTGCAACCCTATTTCATCTAGGCTCGTTCAGGTAGGGAACAGGAGGGGGCAGGCGAGTGACAAGCCCGATTAACAGGCCCCGTGAAACTTGCAACATCCGCTGGCTACTAATCACGGCAATAACATCAACAATAACAATAGTAATGGCCAAGGCTTTTTATTGCCGCGGTGTGAACAAAGCGGGAGGTTGCAGGGCAGCCGGCCACTTTACAACCGAGCCCTAAAGAGGGTACGAAGAAAGGGGGAAGGTCCGCAGAGAAAGGGGCATAGTAGTAATGATAGCGCGGGTAGATCCCCAGTGAGAGATATCGCGGCGCGTAATTCAAGAAAGCTACGATACGTAAGTACGGGGAACCGTGGAGAATACCTGGCAATAGTAATAAAAATTGCGGGATTGCGTCATTCTGTCGCTGCATGCCATTCCTCCCTTGCCCCCCCCCCCCACCGCCCCATTTTCCAGCTTATTTTCCTTAGCCAGAGGAACTTTACGAGCGACGCGTCAATAAATCCCCCCCCCCCCCCTGTAGCCTCTAAGACGGCGATAAATTACTAATTTCCTCGCCGTCCTCTTAACGCCGATAAACTTCCAAACGCTATCCACGCTTCGAGGGGGGTTATTAATGATGCGCGAGTGGAGCACGTCGGCCCCGAAACAAACATTCGAAAATATTTCTTTTGGCGGATACTTGTTCCCCCGCGAGCGTCGGAGCTCACCTGGCTTTTTATCGCGGTCTTTTCCACCTTCTTGTACGCGAATGCTCGAGAAAAGCCGAAGCCATTACCTGGCACCCTTCCTCCATTTCTCTCTCTCTCTCTCTTCGTAACCTCGTAGTCCTCGAGCGAACCTCGGCCCTCGAACCCTCCACGAGACGAGTACTAATGATAGACGCCGCGCAATAGAGGGTATCGCGGCTCGCCAAGTTTCCACGAACAAGTTCCGTGCACGCGCGAAGCAAAAGCTATAGCGAACTGATAGTGGGAGGGCGAGGAAGACGAAGTTTTCGACTGGCAACGTTACCGATGAATAGTTTGGGACGCGCGTGCACCGTACGATGAATCGAGAACACGTCGCGTGTATTCGTCTGCCCGAAGATCTGGGATTCGATCTCCCCCCCCCCCCCCACCCGAGCGTCGGAATTCTTTTTTCGAACATCGGTCCCTCTACTTCTGGCCCGTCCTTTTCTCTCCCCGCTATTATCTCGTTAGTACGACGCTGCGTCACGGTCCACAACAAAGTTCGAGGCTTGCATAGAGAGCCTCGGGACCGAAGATCGACCCCTGGTACCGCGTTTATAATCGTCTCTCTCCCTCTCTCTTATCCCGTTCCGACTTTCCTTTCGACGTCTCGCTCTGCAGCCCCGGCTCCTTTCTCCTCTTCGTTTTCCGCCGAACCTCTCTCTCCCGTGTCGCCGGTCTAACGAAAGCGTCTGGCTATACACCGCGGAGCCACGAGGACGGAATTTTCAGTGTGTTTCCCTTGGTTATTCAGGTCCGCGCTCTCGCCCCAGATTTTCTCTGCAAAGGTACACAAGCTCGGCGCGCCCGCGCTGCTCCAGATATTTCGCCGCGATACACAGGCCCAGGCAGCGCGCCGCCACGCTCCTAATTGCCAGCCCAGTTACCCCGCATGCAGACGCGTATTCGTCAAATTTTTTATTTGCCGGGTGTCGGCGCCCACTTGTTAGCCCGCCGTCTAATAAGCGAAAGAGCGTCGAACGCTCCCGCACCCGCACCCGCGCGAGACAGAATAAAAATGTTTCTCTTCCAGGGAGAGGCGGAGGCGGAGGCCCCGTAATTATGCTGTAACGCGCGTTGCCAGCGGTTCCCCTTCGCGATCGTTCCATGGCGGCGACGAGTGTGTTTGCTCGTCGACCAACGAACAAAGGATCGATGCTTGACCTATGCGCGATTGATCAGCCCCGCGGAGAAAAAGAAACGAGCCCCGTCGTCGTATTGGAAACGGGATATTTCACGGTTAATCGAATGATAGGTACGATTGGCCGGAGCTGGCGGCGCGTATCCACGCCGCGGGATCTGAAAAATATCGGCGCGGAATGTAACGCGTTCCTCGGCACCGACGAATTTCACCTTCAGCAACGGCGCAAAAGATCGTACGGCTCGATAGGTATAACGGACAATTAGCCGTTTCTCGATATCGGGCGGGGGCGTAAGAGCGAATCTATGGAGCGTGGCCGATCGGTGCGTTCGATCTTGTGCGATCCGTGGCGCGGGGGTCCGAGAGAAAGGGAAAAGAGAGAGGGCCAGAGGCAGAAAAGAGACGAAGACGGAGATGGAGACGGGGAGAAAGCGAAGAATGACGTGTTCGGTAATTAGCGTATTATGCATTCGGCCGCGTTTGATTTATCGGGAGCCTCGAAGGGGAACAGGATGTGCCCCCGGGGCGCACCCAGCTCCATCTCACGCAACTCTCTCTCCCTCTGCTCTCCTCCTTGCTCCACTGGCTTGGCCCTCTTTTTCCCTTTCCCTCTCGTTCCTCTTCTAGCCTCTCCTTCCTCTGAACGGAGCTCGGTTCTCTTCTGCTTCGCCTCGTCCGCCCATCCTTCTCACCAACGCGCGCGCGGCATTCTCCCTTTCTTCTTCGCCTCTTCGCGTCTTCTTCCCTCCTCCTCCTCCTCCTCCTCTATTCAACGTGCCCTTACCTCCGCCTGCCTCTCTCAGCCCTTTTTTCCGTCTCTCGTTCTTGCCCGTACCTACTCGCCATTATCTCCTTTCATTGGCCTTCGCTGCCTCGCCGCGGCAATAGCCCAGAATCGCAGAGGGAAAGAGAAAGAAACTGCTCTCTCCCCCCTCCCGCCTTTTCCCCTTTCGAGACTCGGGATAAGTACGGGTCTTCCGTGTGCCAGAGATATCCCGGTCTTTCTGGCGACGCGGAATTTTCACAATCGATCCCCGATCGCGTATATCGAGCATTCCGTCGAGGAGGAGTCGTAACCGTTTTCCGTTCTGGAAAATCGTTGTCCACGCGGAACGCTGATTGAGACGGCAAACAACGGTTTCACGGAGGTAACAGCCCGTGAATGCCAGGCCAACTTGACCGAGGGCAAGTCCTTTCAGGCAGGAGACAGGGAGACGAATCGTCTACCTGAAATCGAGACCCCTCGCCCCCAGTCACTTTGGCTGGGTTACCGTTAAGGATCGGCAGTCCTGCTTCCACGAAGTGTGGGTACCTCCATAAACGACTCCACCATTCCGAAAATATTTTCCTTGGCAACGACTTTTCCTCCGGCCAGAAAAGACAGTTTTACTGGCTACACGCCAATGGCTGCGGCATTTTTCCACTCACACGCGATTCAGAACGCTGTAGTTGCTAGGGTATAGCAGGCGAAACCGTTAGTCCGTGGATTCGTGGGAGTGGATCCCGCTCACCCTTCCTCCCCCCCCCCCCTCCTGTTCTCGGAGGAAGGGTCGGGCGAAAAGTTTCGAGGACTCGAAACTCGAACAGAGCACACCGGCAACGAAGCGGGATGGGGAGAGCCAATGCTGATTGGTTTCACCGGATTGCCGTACGAGTGATCGTATGCGAACATTCTCCCTCAACTTCCCGAAGGAACTCCGCTCCCCCTGAAGTCGATCGCAAAAAGGAAACCGGCACGTTCCTACGAAGAGACTTGCTTAACAATGGATATTTCGTAAACAGAGTCTCAAAGGCCTCGTCTCGAGGCGAGGTGTCCGTTCCTTGCTCGTACTGGTACAGGTCCGCACGTATTTCGCAAAACCACGGCGATACTTTTACCAGACATTCGTATTTTCCTTTCCCGAAATCGACTTATGCAGTTCTCCTTGGATTCCTTTATTGAGTTCGATCGGAAACTTCCTCCGGCCAACTTCGAGAACCAACTCCCGCCGAAGTTACCTGCGTCAGTGATCCAGCATTCCCCTCGAAACCGTTCCTTCTCCCTTCCTCGCGGCTCGAACCGTCGAAATTTCAAACTGCCCGCGTGGAACGGGTGACGCGATCCAAAAGGGGCCTCCGGATCCCTCGCGCGTCCTTTTCACGGAACAAAGATCTCAGCCCCGACAAGCAGGAGAGGCCCTTGTTGGGCGGGGGTGTGTAGGTGTGTCGCGATGAGCGACGCGATAAGAATGGCGCGCGTAGAAATCACGGGGGATCTCACCCCTAGCGGCCACGTGGACAGGGAGCCCTGTAAAGTTGACTTTTATGTAAACGATCGACGGGGAACCGCGTCAGCGTTCCGAGACACGGCTTACGCGCGTTGCACTTTTTCTAGACGAGCTGGCTCACGTAGGAGCATTCCTATGCCGAAGACAAAGGTGAAGGCGTAGCACCGAAGAAGCGACGCGTGCCAACTTCTGAAATGGCGACACGCTCGTGGAGGACATCGTAGGCGCGTGTCGATCATCGACAGCGGCTTTATCGATGCGTGGAGAGGTGTCGCCCGAAGGCAGACTACCGTGATAGCGGGATCGACACGCACGGAGCCGAGCGATTACATCGATAACGAAAGCCAAGGGAAATCGATTCACCCTCGGCGTGCTGGTCGTCCTCGCCGCCCTCGTCGCCGATTCGAGTCACTGTATCGCGATAAACGCGCTTTACGAGGCGATTTTACGAATTCTCGAGATGAGATCCATAAAGCTGCCGCCGTCTGGGGCGGGTACCCTCTTGCCGGAGGAATCCTTTGTTTCAATTTTCCGAAGGGGATTCGACGCGCGATAGCGTAACGACCCGGGCTATGATAAAAAGCGGAGTCGAATCCCTTTCTTGCCCCATCTCGGGGCCCAGCCACGCTCAGATGAATCCCGCGTTGAGCGCGCGACGCAGCACGATAATAGGGGTGGGCTAAGGTGGATGACTGCCATCCCTGTAGCAGGGGTGACACGCACGGCTAGAGTGATTATATCAATAATAGCTCCCCGGAGGATCGATCTCAGCGACGTATGCAGCGTCTGCTTCCCCTTAACCTTCTCCCTCGGCTCCTCCCGTTAAGATACCGCTGGCCGATTTCGTCAGCTGTATAGTTTGCACCCCTGTAATGCTTCCTCTACCTATCTGATCGCCCTATGAGTTAATACCCCACCTTTTTATCGCGGCCTTAATAAATTTATCGCTATCTCATGCGCGCGACCTTCTATTACCTACGTCGCCCTCGTAACCGGCCAGATTAGCTTGTTTTAGGGAGACAATTAACTCCGCGCGCAGCGTTCGCGGCGGCTGTAGCTCCGCCGAGCTTCTTCCTCAAACAGCCACGTCAAGTCGTCCTCGGGATGTCACCCTCTGCCACCGTTCCCTGTCAGATTTATCGTTATTGCGAGCACCTGCGCCAACTCCTGATGCCGCGCCGGGGGTATCAGCGTTATATATACGTTTATGATGTCTCGAAACCGAGACGGGATGATGCACCTTAAATCAAGCCACGTTAATAAAGTCCCCGCGGATCCGGCCGCGCCGCGAATGGCGCTCTTCCGTGGCGGTGTTCAGCGGCAATAAAGCGCATTTACGACGACGACGACCTCCGTGTAGCAGTGCAGCCGCGCTACAGCGCGCTTTTCTATTCTCGACTCACGATTTTCCGCGACCTTTCCCTCGCGATCCGCGCCCGCGTGGCCCACTTCTTCGTCGAACCCTGAACTCGCGGACGTCTGCCGCGTCCCGCGGTATTTCCGGCGAAAGTTCGCGGAAAGGTCTCCCGACCGTTTCGACATTAATGCCACACGTGATTGCATAAATGCTGAGGATCCCGTTCGGGAGATTTACGAGCTAATTGTCGGTGCGCGACACATTGACACGCGTTTAATCAGAGAAGGCCGGTGGCCGGTTGGAAGTGGCGGGAAGGAAATTACGAGGGGGTAGGCTTGGGAAATTTATGAGAGGATCACACTTAACGTCGCTCCATGTATCGATCTCCGCGATATGGTCCAGCCGCGCCAGGGAATTTGAGGAATCCTGTCGCCTATGGATATACAGTTCCTCGGGGGGCAAAAACGGCAAGTTACTTGCTGAATAGTTACCCGAGACCGCAGTCTTATCACGCGTGACGGAACTGTAGACCGACACGGGGACGCGGATCTTAAAGGACCAAGTTCCGCGTCGTTCTAAAAAGGGCCGGGAGGAATTCGCGCCCTCCTTTCGAGTTCGAACGGCAAATATTTGACCGAAGTCTGACGAGTATTTCCCGGCAACCGTCGCCGACGAAGAAAAGCTCGCTGTCGCGCGAGTACACGATGACAAATGCCGTGTTTCGAATTTACGCTCGCGTCGTCGTAAAGCTCCGGATGCTCCTCTAAAGGGCGTTCCGTGCCCGGCGTTTGCCATTTCCTCGAGCGCCGCCCTCCGTTTTTACAAGGAACGCCGTTGAATCTGGAAACGCGGCGCTCGAGGCTGGCTCGGTTTTCGCGGCGCGCTATAAAATTATTCAGCCGGTACACGCGTCACGGATTTTGAACGAAACGGGTCGTCGTAAAAGAAACGCCCGGGAAAATGGCACACGGTATACATAGATATATACGCGTGCCTCCATGAACGCTATTCCGCCCTCTGTTTCACTGGACGTTCCGCTGCCACCGAGCCTTTTCCCGGGCTCGATCTTCCACTCCTCCGAATCGTCCATTATCCAACATTCTCGAAGAACGTATTATACTTAGGGAAGATTTAGGGTCACGCTCTATCGAATCCACAAGCCCGATTAGACAGAACTCTTGTCTCGAGTTTCCTCCTGGCGGATAAAATGTTCCTTTCGCAACGCTGGGCTTTCACGGAACCATAAACTCAGAGTTCACTCCGAAATCGCGTATTCGCGTAAACAACGCGTAACTAAAATTCAAGCAACCATTCCGGAGTTGCATCGTAAAGGGACGGATTACCGTACGCTCCTTTACACGGCTGAACGTAGCTCCGGCTACTCGAAAATCCTCTTTACCCAGTTCTACCTTTCATCCAACTCGATGGGGTTGTCAGTTTCTGCGCAGCACAATGGCCACCCGTTGCAATCTCGCCAGAGATAGATAAGTAAAGAAATAAGAGAACGTTTACACCTATAATCGATTGTGCAGGGTGGCACGCTCTTCTACCAGGGTCGTTTTCTCGGATCGAACGTTAATTCAAGCGGCCACCCCGGTCGTTGCCAGGAAGACACGCCATTCTCGCGTTAGCTGTTGCCAGCGAAAGGGATGGAAAGGGAGAAGCCGGTGAAAAAATGAACGGTAGAGAAGAGGAGGATAGAAAGCTCAGGGTGGGGCCGGCGGTGTGCGTTGTGTGTCCCGCTCAGTACCATCTTCTCCATCGTGGCCTCGGCGTGGCCCCTTCGTAATTTATGTTTGCTTTATGACCAGGAGAATAAGGAAGCGTCTTATTAAAGACAGCCGCGTAGCTGCTCACGAGGAGGGACTGGTCTTGAAGAGGGGACACGGCGAACGAGAGAAAGAGAGGAGAGGCGGCCGCGCGTCGGCTACGCGAAACTCGCGCCTCCTCGCCCCGGCTCGCGAGCGCGCACAGCCGCGGTTTTACGTGCCGTTTCTCCCGTTGTCCCTTGTCGTTTTTGTTTTCAGCGCAACCAGCGCTTTGTTAGCGACGCATTTCTGTAAATGCGCCGTTAAAACGCCGTAAATTGCGTTCCTCCGCCTTGTTGTGTACCTTGCTAATACCTCCCTCGACCCTGGTTACACGTGTACCATTTTTTTTATTCCGCTACGCCGACGAGCCGCGTCGTTTGCCACGATTTCCATCGATATTTCGACGCGGATGCAATTCAGAGGTGGACGTTAGCCTGTCTAGGAGTTGAGAGCGGAGGAAGGTGAACCGAGTGCCGCAGTTGGGGTCATCAAGTCTCGGGTTTCCAGGCATACTTTTGCTCTCCCTATACCTCGAGAGAAACGTGTCTTACGCCACCCCCGTTTCGAATAGGGCCGTGTGCCTGCGTAAGCACGGGGATTACCTGAAATCTACCTGAGAATTCTCTGGACGGCACGTCAGTATGTAAAGTCCCACGGGAAATCCATAGCTTTGTTTGCCGGACGTCGACGCGGGGATAAGCGGATTTATGCTTGGCCGTTCCTGACGGTGCTACCTACTTCCCACTTTTGTTGCCAGCTATCACCTGCGCTTAATAAGGTGGAAACGCTTTCTCGTAATCGCTGTGTAACCGCGGCCAAGCACGAGCATTTCACGTAACACCCGTCGGCTCGTCAGAATTTAGCTCGATCCATTGGATCGAACGAGCAGAGGGCCGAACCGCTCGCGACACAGATCTCCAACCACCTCTCTCTATTATTTCTCACTGGTCCTTTTATATTCCACTCGTGAAAGAATTGGACTATCGTCGATTACCGAGGGGGATCGCGGAGAGATGTTTATACGAGGAAAAATGACGAGCGCGGAGAGTCGAGAGCCGATAAAGCGTGGGCTAGCGGCGGAGATTGAAAAGTGACGCGCGTGTGTACGAGTCCATCGAGCGCTAGGAAACGGGCGTTGTCGCTTTAAAAGCCACCCCAGCACACCATATAAATTAGTTTTCCATAATAGATCGGGGATCGAACGCGAAATTGAGAATCATTTTTCCATTAATCAGTTTCCGCGTTTGATGCATCCACGCTCGGGGATCGAACGCGAAATTGAGAATCGTCGAATTTAATTTCGCGCGAAATCAAATCTGCGCGCGTAGCTTTATTTATCGCGAGCCTGTCTGAACGACTTTATTCGTTTTCACCGAGCGGGGACGGTGCGCCTTCGAACTTGCATGGGAACGCGTGCAGCGATTTCCGACTTAATCCAGCCGCGGGAATAAAGTAGAAACGGACGATGGTGCTAAAGGATTTCGGATAAAGATTGAAGGATTTTTATGCGGACACGGTACCTATGATTTTAGTGGCGATATTTTCAACACCTCGACAGAGACAAAGGCTCGTTTTCTGTGAGAAAGGAAGAAACGGGGAGGGAGGGCGCTTAGGCGAGGACTGCATTCTTCGTCCCGTGCTCGATCGTACATATATTCCGCTAGTGTCTACATTTTCGAGACCGTCTTATCCGCGGAGCCTGTAATGGAAAGCATTAAAAAAGTCCCGGGCGATCGAAACGGGAAGCATAAAGATGGAGTCCCTCGGCGAGAGCGGAGCGCGCGGTCTTGCCGGATTTCGCGCGGCCAAGGAGAACGCGCTGGCCGTATACATATACGAGCCGTTTAGCCGAGAAATCGTCATTTAGATACTTGCTAAAAGCGCTTCGCCATAAAACTGAGGCCACGCGGACCCTCGCTCGCCCGATAGGAAGTGTAATGGGATCCGCTGCCTCGCTCTCCAGGCACTCGGGCCGAATAACTTTCGTGCGTTTATGTAAAATGCTCGGTGTGCGTCGGTCATAATCCTCGGCCGACGACTCTGTCCACTCACGCGGCTTTCGCGCTTAAATCAGCCGCGGGACCGGACGAATGGGAAGGACTTTCGATGCTGGAAGGCCAGCGCGAGGCGGCCTGGAGGATGATGCGGTCGTATCTCTGGATTCGTCTCGTAACGGAAAATTGGCCGACGACGGTGTGTGCGGGTCCTCGCGGCACGCGAGCACGAAACCGATTTCGAATTCCTCGTGTTGCCGGGCCCCGTCCGATTTATCCTCGCATAACTTCGCATTAGAGATAGCGTGTATCGCGGCGCGCGGGTCTGGCGCGAGAAAAGAAAGGAAAAGACGGTTATCCGTCTCCGCGATCGCAATTATGATCTCACGTCCCGGCCGAGCGGTTGTTCCAGGCGAATCCATTACGCCTGCCGGTCGCTGCGCCGCGCCGGCTCGCTCCTCGCGGCTTCATCGCGAATTACAACCGGCCTGAAAGGGGAGGAATCGCGGTGCTGATCGGCCTCTCCGCCGGTATCGTCGGCGAAGCTATTAAAGGGACGTTAATCGTCGCAGCCGACGAACAATGGCGACATCGAAATTACAGGTATACGCCCGACGCGCGGTGCGGCGTCGCGTCCTCCCGATGCCCTCCGCGCTTCGGTACGCCTCGTACCTACATATGCGCGGCAACGGGTCTCTTCGCGTGTACACTCGTAAAGCACGATGGAGCAGGACGACGAGAGGATTTTACGCGTGGCTACGCGCGTACGTGCGTGCCCCCCCTCCCCCGTGCTCTCTCTCGCGGTCCAGGAATGTCGAAGGTCCGTCGAAGCGATACGTGACCCACGCGCGAGGACCAACGGGGCGATACCGGAGTGTCCTGGAAATTGTTTGAAAACGGCCCGGAATTTGCCGAATGGTTTGGCAATCGCGGACGGCGGATTTTATTGGCTGCTATCCGCGACGCACTCGACTCCATTTGGATAGAGTTGCAGGAACGATAGTCCTGGGGATTAATTGGCATTTGAGAAAGTCGATGTTACGAATTTCACGTTCCATTGGAAACATCCATTATTTGAAGCCCTCTGCGGCAGCGGTCCTACGAGATATTGAATGGAGCGCATTGAAACGCACCGCGCGCGGGCCCATTCATTCGTTTTCGCGCGCGTATCGGATTCGAGGCGGAACAAGATTAACATGTCGTCCAATTTGCCAATGATTTACGATCGTTTCGTCTGTTGGGACGTCGGCGAGGGGTGCCCCCCGGTTATTACGCAGCTTTTAATAATAGAGACGCCCGTGTACGTACGCCTTCTGCGCATAAATCTTGCCGCGCCGCGATTTCGCGCCGGCGATTAGCCTTCAAGCGTACCTCTCCACGGAAATTACGTTTCCCTTTTTATTCCCCTCCCGTGGGCTCTTTCGCCTTCTCCTCCGCCGACACTCGATCCCTTCGCGTCTTTGCCCGTTCCGTATCGCGAAGGAAACGGTCGCCCCTAATTAGGTTAGAAAATGAGCGTTGTCTCTGGGAATTCTGCGCTATCTGGGGCGAACTTTGTAGCGTGCAAACACACGCTCGCTGCGTCTCGCGTGTATTAGCAGTCCCGCCTAACCCCTCCTCTCCTCTGGTCCTCCCGCGCTCCTATCGTATTGTGCCTAAAATTCTACTCGGCAAATGCCTCGACGTATTATTGCCGCGGAGTTACTTAATTAACAGGTTAATACGGTTGAATAATTAAGCGTATTGAGTAACGGGGATGGGAGTTTGCGAATTAGGCTCCTCCTTACCGAGGCACTTTTCAACCCGTACTCGCCTAGCATGCCAGCCAACTTTACGATGCGTCTTTAGTTTAACGATGTTGTTCCAGCGTAATGTGCTGTGTCGTAACGAACACGAGCAGTTTTTCAGGACGCGTTTATGGCGATCCGGAGTCTACGCCGTGCGCGCAGTAGGTAGGTAATTCTTACCGCCATCAAGCTACATCACATAAATCAGTCATTTTTCCGTTAACGGGGGGGGGGGACTGGATACGTGTTCCGGTAGTGATGGTTCTTTCTGTGAATCGTATAGGCATAGCCTCGATACCGACGACAGCGTAGGTAATCTAGCCTGCCTCTCTGATAACATGCTCGCCGAATTTTCCCTGATAGATGCCAAGGGAGGTTGTTGGACGTACCTATATTTACCGGGGCCTGGGCAAGTAACTGCTCGCGCACGCAGATGGGCGCCGGAGGTTCTGTTTATACCGTCAACATTTGCTCCGACCCCCCGTGGTATTAATGACATTCGTATCGTTGCTCAAGTCCGGACCAGCCGATTCTCGAGCCGGGCTCTTTCTGCCCGCGTAACCCTTCCGATGGCACTGAGGCGCGTACGCGCGGCCTCGCCCACCCCCCGAACTGGCGTCATAAAATTGCGCGCCCCCCCACGGGGAGCCGTGTTTACCGAAGTCCTTTGGGTGGAATCGCTGGGAATTCCAGACGAAACGCGCTGTTTTTTCGAGGGTACCCGCGGCACACGCTCCACGAGGAATTAATCCACGGCCGGCCGTGGCCTCGGGTAGGGCGCGCAGCGACGATACAAAGGGAGGAGATTGAATTAAGGAATTAAAATTAAATTAGGATTAATTAAGTGCCCGGCGATCGTCGAACGCGGAATTAATTCGTCGGCTGGGCCACGTGAATCATCGGAGGGTGCAGCCCGCCCCGTGTTTTCCGCCTGTATTCGGGCCACCACCTCGAGGAAACAGAGAAACCAGCGAGGAGAGGCTGAGAGAGAAGAGGACGGAGAGAGAGGGAGAGGAGGGAATTATGTTCCTCCCACTGGCGGGTGTAATTCGAATGGCCGGCCGCGCGCATACATATATATGTCCGATCTGATTGCATGCCGCAACGATATTAATCATAGTAGGCTGACGTACCCTCGCCCCTTCGCCTCGCGTTATTTACCTCCTTTCAGCCCCCTGCCAACCCCTCCGGGGTCGACTAGAGAGCGTACCTACCGAGAGGCCCCCGCAACCCCCACGTCCAAGGGTCCTTCCTTCCTCGCACACGTGAATGCCCCCCGTACATCTATGTAACTATATATGAATTTTTCTGCTTAGGGTGTGCACGGGCACACGTACGCCGCGCGCGCGCCTGTGCGAGCCGAACGGATCCCCGACACGATCGCGGCGCGGAATTCTCATAAAAAATACTCGGGGATTAATTAAAAAATGCCACGTCGTGGTAGCTCCGGCAAAAAGGACGAAGCGGCGAGGGGCGAAAGGCGCGAGCGTGTGTACGCGCCGAGGACTCGTCCGTCGTCGCCGTCGGTGAAAGAAGGAAAAAACCGGTGGAGTGGAAGGGGCTCGGATTATGTGGGGGTCGGAAGATTATATTTAAGTTCTCCTTCCTGCAGCCACTAATCGACCCCCTCCCCCTCTCCCTTTCCTTTCCTTGTCTTTTCTTCGGTCAGCTTCGCCCGCCAGGGCCGGCTTCCTTCTCGTCAATTTCCGAGATCCAACTACTTACTATCTATCTCCCCCTTTCGTTTCGTCGCTTGCTCGCGGCACGGCCGCCTCGAGTTCCTCTCGGTTCATTTGCGGCTTAGGCTCTCTCGATTAAATCTGCCTCGTTCTCCCTTTATCTGCTGCTCCCTGCAGGCCCCCCCCCCCTCCCCCCGCCCCCCTCGAAATGCCCCGACCGAACGGCTTCATTACGATTTCGTGTTTTTCGAACGAGGGAGGACAGGTCACGAGAGGCACGAACAACGGACAGAGATGTGCCGGGTTCGACAATAAGAGGAATTGATTCGTTACTGGGGCTGCTCTTGTAGCCAGCGAAATTCCCGTCTCTGATAAGAACCGCCGCGAGAGAGCAGGCGATTTCGTGCGTCGCTCGGGGGTCGATAAATCACGTATCGGTCTGCTTCACGGAGAATCGACCCTTAACAAAGTAGAAACGATATCTTGGATTAGCCTCGCTCGAGTAACCTCCATCGATGGAGGGAAATGTCTTTGGGCGGCACGCGGAGGGTCCCAGAGTCCTGGGGCGCCGCTTGAAAAATTCCTGCTCGATGCCTGCCTTCCATCCCTCTCCACGGATAAATCAGTTTTCCACTCGGGTTTTCGGGTATTCAATATCCCTGGATTCTCGGTAGGTGGTAACCTTGAAATTCGTTAAGGAACAAGTGTGTTTAAGATCATTTCCTCCCGAGACTTCAAGGGATACTTCGAGACTTGCTTTAAACACGGAAGCACTTTGACGTCAAGACCACATTCCAGCTCCCCGTGCAGGTTGCTTGGAGTCGGTGCTCGTGCAGCCGACGCGAATAAATAACTCGTAGAAAATCGATCGTAGAAGCCGCGGGAGCGAGCCGAATCAAGTGGATCGAGTCGATAAATCACGGATCGCTTCGCTCCGCTGGAAATGGCCCTTAATGAAGTACGAACGATATCGTGGATTAGCCTCGGTTCGGTTGCCCCAGAAGGAGAGGAAATGTCTTTCTGTCCTCGAACGGTCGAGGGGGATCGTCGACGCGTCGCCTTCCACTGGAGAATCGTCCATTAAACGTCGAGGAACGATCGTCGTATGTGGGTGAACGATTTCTGGTAGGGGAGCAAGTTTTTACGCGTTGCACCGCGCTGGGTCGCGGTGAAACACACCAGCGGCGATGAAAAATGGGGGAGAAGGGAAAGGGCAGGAGGGAAAATGAGAGAAAAAAAATGGAAACAGTAGCCGGTAGGTAGGGTAAGAACAAAGGGGCGACTGTGAATGAATAGAAACGTTTTTGAGGCTTTGAACGTGCGAGCTCGTATATTAAAAACTTTATTCGAAAGCTCCCCCCCCCCCCCCCGGAGATCGCGGCAGCCAGAATTATTTCGACGTTTATTTTTGTTCCTTTGAGCTTCACACGTCGAAAACTTTGCCGAGCTTCGGCCTCTGTATACGGGAGTGGGGCTTTCAAACAAGTTCGAAGATTTACGGACGAAAGTGGAATATGGAATGGAGCGAGCGTGGAGAGCCGAGGGGGGGGGATAAGTCGACCGTATCGGATCGAGTGATTACGATCAAATGGAGTAACGACAGCGTCGAAAAGGGGATCGAAACTTCGTTCTGATCGAAAGAAGTTAGCGTTCCTCCACGGAGGACGGAAGAGTTACAATTTTCTCGATGGAACAAAATTGTTTCTCTCGCTCGTTCGAGGATCGATGTACGGGACGAAGATCGAAACCAAGCGACGCGGAGCGGAGTCGAGAAGATGGAGGCTGCCGCGCCAAGCTTCCGGTTATTATTCAACGGGGACAATCTAAATTCGAGTGTCACGAATTAACCGACTGGCGAACTCTTGGAAGTTTAATGACTTCGTGCCTCTATACGTTATCGAAATTCTCGCGGAACTTAATTACCCCCGACGTTGAAGAATTCTCGTCTCTAAGCGCGACGTTTTTTCAGCTCGTAAATCTTGCCGGTTGAGCGAGACAGAGGGCAAGGAAGGGAGACGGTCGCAGTGTCGCGACACGAATTTTCAGTCGGGGGGGAAAAAACACGGTTCACCACTCTTTCTGTTTCTATTCCCGCCCTCGCGCGATACTCGATCTTTGGGTGCTTCCTACAAATTCGTTTTTCGAGTCGAGCCAGGGACAGCACCCTTCCCCGTTACACGAAAGATTTTAATGGCCTTTAAATAACGGGCCTGCACTGGCCCCGTCCAACCTTCTCCTTACTAACAACTGGCAATCTTTCGTTCACAACGAAATGTCAGCCGGCGGATCGGCCGACGATGACGAGGAAGGAAAAAACCGGCCATTATTTACGCCACTTCTGCGCTTAACGCTGCCCGGACTCGGTGTTTTACTCGAAACTGTGTGGCACTGACACACATTCGTCGCCCTTGTCGCAAGACTTCCGTCGATTTCATTTTCTGCGTAATTATTTCGAACGCAGGCCGCATCGACGCGGAACCGCCTCCTAGAGAAACAATAACCTTCGGGTATCATTATCGTGGCCGTTATAATTGATAATTAAGCACAATACACTCGCTGCCAGCTGCATTGTCCCCGCTATACGCTGCCCCGAATATTGTCCCTAGTCCAATTAGTGTTATTCCATGGCTGTAAAATTAATTGGGAACGTCAACCGTGGCAGCCTCGACCGTGGCAGCCTCGCGAAGTTTTACCGCAATTTCCTTCGATTCTTGTACGATCGTGCGAACATCGGGACAAATTGGTGGTTGCCGTGAAAGTGGCCGTGGCCCAGGATTCCCATGACGAGGAGACGCTGACCGCCGCGGGTCTTTAAAAGAGGGAATGAAACTAATTTGTCGCGAAGGCCGCCGACTGTTCTCGTGTCTCCGTCATTCGTCTGAATTCGTGGCGGTTACGAACACTGACTCACCACGTCACACGTTCGAACGACCAAGCACTCTCGCGGGAGTTTTCCTTCATTTTTCAGCTGTCATCGAATCCATTCCGCCGAACGACCGTCGAGAAAGAGACAGCGTCGCTGCTCCTCCACGGAATGACTCGCAATTTCTCTTTGAACGATCTTTTGCGAGTATTCCGGGTAATTTCTTATTGCCGGCCCAAGGAACACTCTCTAGTAGGCACTCTTCATCGATCACTGATTAATAGTCGCGATTTATCTCGATCGGTTCTGCGTTGAAAGGCCTTCTGCACATAAATTAAATGGTAATTGAGGAATCCATCATATAGTGGATCGTTCTCGCTTTCCTCCTCGTTCCAGCAACCTTAGCTCTGTACTCGGCAAGACTCCGCGGCACTGCTCATGCGAGCCACATATCTCACTGCGTGAAACTCTGTCGGCGTGGGTCGACTGCTCCTCCGACAAAGCTCGCAATAGTGATATCTCGCGGATAATAGAGCCTCTTTAAAGGCTATTCGAATCGCGAGCGTTCGACAGAGATCGTTTGGTATCCACTGGAGGGATGGTCGGGTGGCCCCGTAGGCGCAATAACTTAATTACCAGCGGTGGTGATCGCCGATTAATCCAGGGCAACTGGATGCATTAGCCAAGAACGGTTTCCCTAACGAAGCAATAAGCGCCAGAGAGGGCGGTAACTCGGGGCGATTCGTCACATCGATTAGTATGATTGCCCGTTGAGCGGCGATAAGTCGCCTTGCACCGCTAGTTGATTTCAATTTTTGCGACGTTCGCCTTCCGCCAGCACGCGTGCATGCACGGAAGAACGGCGGGAAAGAGGACGGGTGGAGGAGGGTGGCAGGAGGCGAGGTCGACGGGCAGTAGTCACCGCGGTTGGACTCTAGATGAAATGATTAAGAGTGATTCACAGCCCGCTTGGGACAGATGGCGGTTGCTCTCCTAATGAGTTGTAATTAATGGTTCGGGTATGCGTGTATACGCGGCGCGCGTTGCTCGGGAGCTCTCGAACCAGCTAGCCGCTCTCTTGGAAAGCTCTCGAGCGGCCGCCGGGAGGCGTGTAAGGCACAGGATAAGGAGAACGAGTACCGATTGCACACGGTCACCTATTAATAATTGGAAGGATCGCGCGCCGCTCGGACGGCCGTATCGCGACGCTTAACTACCGTGAAGCGCTACCTTCGTGGATTAATGGGTGCGCGCGCTGGTGCGCACGATCGCGGAAGTCAGTACCGAGGTGCGTTCTTACATGGTCTTTTTGCGGTGTGTTCGTCGAACGTCGTTAACGACGCTCAGTGCTTTTTTTTTCCCATCCGACCGTGTGTTTCCTTCCATGGGCTGGACGGTTTACCTAAACATGGCGCGTCCCTTGACGCGTGGGAAGCACCGCGAGGATGAACTCTAAATTGGAGATCGATGAGAGAAAGGCTCAGCCTCTTCCGCGTACTTTCCACTGGACCTCTCTTCATCTGCCACGCAAAGGTGTTTCAGGGCAATCACGGCCCGCCTGGCATCTTTCACGATCCTGAACGCACTTTGTCAAAGTAAACGGTTTAGGAAAATCGGGCAAAAGCGATGGCCGAGCGAGGGAAAAGCGAATGTATAATTAATTCGAAACGCGAGGCGCGGCGTTGCTTAATGAACCCGGAGGTCAGCGCGACCCGCTCGAAAATCAATTTTGACGCATCGTTGCTCGCGCTTGCCTGGGCAGACGCCATGTGCCGCGCCTGGGGTATGAACGACGGTTTTACATTTTCGGGTGCGAGCCTCAAACGCGGTCCAGCCTCTCCCCGAAATATCTCCATCGCGCGAAAGTAACGGCAAGGCACGGGCTGCGGGAACGCGCGAGGCTTTGATCTTTCCATTGCAAATTACTTGCCCCCGAATGCAAGGCATTTCCATCTTGGCTGGCGCCTCCGCTTTCCAGCTTTCCTCATAACTTGCCGTAGTGTACACGTAGGTACGCAGGCAACCGTTATTGATAATTTCGATGGGGGATGTCTGATTATTTTCCGCCACTCCAAACGCGCGGTTGCACTAATTTCAAGCGCAACTCATACTCGTCTAGTGGCTCCAACATCTCACCGACACACGCGGCAGCTCGAATTCACAGAATTCACGAGTGTCGCCTACCCACCCCCAGCCTGCAGTTGCATTTTGCGTATCTACAAGAGTCGTCTGTTCCGCGTCTGCGTCGTTGTTTCGCTTCGTGGATCACGATCCCCCCCGTCTCGACGGTCGGAAAATTCGCGAGCCGCCCCCGTAACCGGCGTAATTGACGTATAAAGGCTCCCCGGTCGCGGGTAGTTTCGGAGAACGCGGCGATGAGCGAGCGTTTCGCGTGCTCGAAACCGTATAAAGAGGAGTGAAGTCGATGGGCACGTGGGGACCGGAGCTGAAGGAACAGCGTCGAGAGGGAGGAGGGAGTAGCCCAGCCTCTAACCATAATCTAGCATTATGTCGAGTGGTCTCTACGGTCGGAAGAAGCGGTTGGGAGAACGAGTTTGTTCGTTTCGGCGGATTATCCTGCCTCCGCGTCTCCGTGGCCCTGTACAAAAGAGCGCGAGCATATTTTCACGGTTGAAATTCACGTTCGAATCCGTGGAGGACGTTACGCCGGCTTACCGGCCTGTATTCGTTTAATCTATTCAACGAGAGAGGACCGTGAACGGGCGACGATGCAAACCGATGGAACGCAGAGCGGCGAGGCAGGAGGGCCCTATCAGCCGAGCAAAAGAGAATGCTAGAAAGCTGGTAAGAGGGCAAGAGGTCTCCGACGATCCCTGCTCCTCGTTCCTCTCCACTTTTCCGCAGCTAGGACGATCACCGGCTAATGAATTTCCAAATCAGCATCAGTTCGTAAGGTTTCCCGGCCGAGTACGCGGATCCACAGCTGTCAGTCGCAAATAACTGCCGTCCCCCTCGGTGTGGCTTCATCGGGCGCGGTCCGTCACGGCCATCTACCCGCCATTTCACGAATATCGAATTCCTTCGGGCAATTTTTCAATGATATTCGATAGCAGGGAATTCGTACGAGTGCTGGCGGAGGGTGCCTTGCGTGTGGATGCACGGGGCCCCGCGCTCCCTCCTTTTTGCCGAATAAGTTCATCGTTTCCATGGAATATTCTGGACAAACCATCCCCAGCGAAAACGGTAAAAAAATGCGATTGAGTTTCATACGGTAGCTGACGATCTAGATAGTGTTACTGGCTCTGACTCGTTCTTCTTCTCCGCTCGCGTTACGTACGTATGTAAGTAGGTACGTGAACACGAATCTAATGTTTTGCGTTTTGGGGATGTTTCGGTTGGGGGCTGGACGATCGATCCCTTCACGGTTATCTGGCTCGCGACACGCGACTGGAAAGCAATTCTGTCGTAGAAGTGGACTTTAATAACACAGAATGCACTTTGTTCTGCGTTGAGTAGGTAGCTGAAGCTTCTTCTCGATTTTGTATCCTTGTTCACTTGCCGGACACTCAGGTCTCCCACATAACGGGGATTCCACGGCGTATACGCACTCGTTTGAGGAAGAGCCTCTAACTAACCGAAGCTGCTTAACGCACTTCCAGCACTCCCAGAAGCAGGGAAGATGCCCTTAAGGGTACGTGCCTCGGTGGAAGATAGTCGATTCGTCATGCCTCTATCGTAAACATGTGCGCACGATAAACCTGTCTCCCAGGAGTTAAGCAAAAGTGTCACTTCTCGCGACTGTAAGCATTCACGGAGTTCACGTTCAAACTTCCATCGTTGAAAAGTTCGTACAAACTTCATACAAATAGAATACAGTGTATTGGAACGGAGTAGAGACCAGTTCTGACGTTTTCCATCGAGCCGGGGTCCAGACCACTTTTTTTAAGAGGCTTGATATATCACGTGACCGTCGATGGTGTTAAAGAAAAAATGAAAGAAAAATAGCTTTCCCCTCTCGGCTGGTCGCGGCGCGCACACGCTGACAATAAAACGCACGCTACATTTGAAAATCACGAGAAAGGGTGGACGGAGCGACGAGTGGTCCTTCACCCCTTTTTTCGCGCGTGAATTTTAAACTAAGGCCGGACGCGTAAACGCGAAAGCCGCCTTTGAACGAGGGTGGCGGCGAGCGTTTTTCGCGGAGGAAAAACGAGCGGGGGAGAACGTTTCCCTGGCGGGATCCATGTCCGGCCGTGCAACCGTTGCATAAATATGAGGGAAGTGCGCGCGAGGAGCGGAGCACACGGCCACATGAAAATGCGATGAAGGCTTCGCCGATGACAGAGAAGCGACGGCTGAGAGAGGATCCCCGGCTTCGGCGAGAAAAAGAGAATGCGGGAACGTGAGCTCGAATTTCTCACGGGCGGGACGAGCGGGACGACACCGCGAAATTTCGGCCCCGCTGGAAATGGTGCGGGCGAAATTTCCTGTCGCGTCTGAAAAATTAAACCGCGCCCCATCCCGAATCCCTCCGCCGCTCTCATCGTCCATAAATTCTTCCCTCCGGCCGAGGAGACGACTGAAATTCCGGTTAATTCCGTTCGACGAACGATAATCCCCCATAAACTTGGCGAAGAACGGCGGGGTAATAGAAAACGGGGGTAAGAATTTAAGGAATGTATCGTCGATGAGGGGGAGGAGCGCTGGAACCGCGGCAGTGTTCACGAACAATTACAGCGTATAAAATCTGGGACTGTGGTCCACCGCGACAGAGGATCGTTGCATAAATATGAGGGTGCCGGGCGCGAAGCGGAACACCCGAAGACATGAAAATGCAATGAAGAGTACAACGGGGACACGGCTGTAAGGCGAGCTTGAAAGAATGGAGAAAACGAGCGAACCGAGACGTAACCACGAATTTCCACCGAGGGAGCATATCTTCGGGACAGCTGTGGTGCACGCGATGAAACAACGAAACGCGGGGCAGAATTAAGGAGAGAAGAAAGAAAGTGATTATCGGTGGGCAAGTGGAAGATGAATGGACAAAGGTGACGGGCGCCAGAGCGCCAAGTCCACGGGCTAAATTATTTTAATTTTACGGGGCTGCACCGTTCGGCGCGTTCAATGGCCGTTCCTTAGCGAGCCATTCTTCTCGTAATTGCAGTTTTAATTTGTCCAGCAGACCGGGAAACCCAATTTCCCCAGTCCCTTGGCCAGACATTCACGCTTCTTCTATCGACGCGCCTTTCTTCTCCGACAGATCACTACGCCGCGAAGAAACGCGGCGAGATTATGCACGTTTCTCGGCCAGCGTAATCAGCGATCATCGCCGGCCTGATAGGGAAATTCCTTCCGTTCCTGGGATCAATCGCGACCGTGGTTAGCGGGCTCTGGGATCTTGAAAGTCCTCGAGAGGAAATTCCTTTCGCTGCTCCCGTCCCCTTGCCAAATTGCTGCACCCCTTTTTTTCCACGAAGGACTTCCATTTGCTGGGAGGACGAGGAGAATCGTAGCTGAATCGCGAATCTCTCCTCCCCCGGCCGCTGTTCTCCATGCAAGACCGCGCGCCGAGGCCATCGTCGCGTGAAAGGGATCGCGAAAAAGGGGCTTGGCCCTCGAGCCGGCCGACCAAAGGAAAAAATGTTTCCGGACCGCTCGAAAACGCTCCCCCGGACCGCTGAAATCGCTAAATGGGGAAATATCATTTTCTCGCTCAAATATTTGAGTATCCCCCGCGAGGCGAGCCCCCCTCCCCGGCCCCTTTTTTCGCTACACCGCTTTTCGACCTTCCGGCTTTTTTCGGAGCGCTGCACGCATGCTGCATCAACGAAGATTGTGCGAGCCGCGGAGAAAAGGGGAAAAGCGCGGAGCAAAAGAGCGACAGAGAGACCGGCGGAGACGAGATGGAAAAGGGCGAAAGGGAGTGGGAGAGAGTGGGCCTGCACTTTAGCCCGATTAAATAGTACGGTCCTGGCCGGGTAATTACGCAAAGTGGTCGGTGGTCCCTGGTTACTTCGCGTTTTCCGGCCTCTGCTTCCACTTTCCACCTCCTACACTCTCCTCCCCGCTCCCGCTTGCCCGTCTTCCTCTCTCTTTCCCTCTTAGCGCGCCCTCGTGATTTCTCCGCGAGGAAAAACGAAATTTCCAAGTTTCGCCGTTGGCCCGCCGACCCTCGAACGTGCACTGTCGTCGAAACGTATTTCACCCCTTAAGATGTACGGTGTCTCGTGTGTTTCGTAATTAAACGCGATGCCGCCGCGCCGCCTCCACGAGCTCCCTGGCGCGGCGGTGGATTGCGAGCTGGATTCTTGGGCAAACGCGCATTCATCCACACTGTCGGGGCAAAATCCTGGCGTCCATCGCGAGGATCATTGTGACGATGTCCATTCTCGCGACCTCTCTCTCTCTCTCTCCCCCCCCCCGTCCCCTCGCAAGTTTATGACTCGGTACCGGGCATAAATTCTTCCGGTTTACGGTTTTCAGTACATCACTGAGCCTCCTTAATTACGACCAGCCTATCGGCGTATCGATGATTATTTATGTCGCGTACCTTGGACGTTTATTGCTCCCTGCTGCCCGAAGGGTTCAGCGACTTAACGGTGTCCCACGGTGAGAGGCGAAAAGGTATTTTATGATTTACATGTCAATCACGACACCATTACGGAGCAGCCGGTCGCAGGATAATCTAGAGATGTCCATTGAATATTTATTAGGTTAAGAAACTTGTTTCTCTTCGACAGTAATTTATGAAAAATACGCTTTACACGGCGATCGTTGCTCGCCGTTGCGTCGCTCTCGGTAGTCGATGGACGAGAGTGCAGGTTGCGGTTGTTCGGGGATCGTGTGACCGAATACTCCCACCGTTCCCTTATCGTTCGTGTAACGTGATTTTAACGATAAGCGAGGAACGAATTGGCCGCGATAAAGACGGAAACGTTCCTTTGTTCGCTCGTTCCCGATAACAGCTCTCCGTCATTTCCTCTCCGACGGGAAACGGCATCGTTAAAAATGAAAAGGCACACGGTGTATCGATCGGTGGATCGGGGCAAGAAAGCTCTCGTACCCGCGCGAGATTGATTTGATTACGCGGCTTCCTGTTTCTTTTGGACGATTCGCGGGGACAGGATACAACGAAAGTCGATTCTCGCCGCGAAGTGGCGACGGATCCGCGGCGTTTCCTCGGCCCTGGGCTCGATTACGGCCGAGAGACGCCACCGAAGATGCGTGATTCCATTTGCCCGGTTGCAAATCAAAACCGCAGCCTGCGGGACCGCAGAGATGGGCACGAATTACCATCGATCGAATCGCGCGGAGTACGAATCGCATCTCCTCCCGTGTTATAATCGCCTCGATGCCTTTCGGACGCGATGGTACTCCGCTTCACTTCGTCGAAAACAGTCCGCTCGCTGAATCTGAACCGATGGCCTCCGGCTGTAGAAATACCTACTACGTAGAATAGTCCACGAAGCTTAACCAGACTTCTCGCAAGTGCGAAATTCTTCTTTTGTTCGAGTAAACAGCCTGCGTGAACCTCCGCTTCTTTGGTCTCTCCTCTCCACACCCCAGCGTGTAATCGGCTCGAGCGAAAGCCCATTACACCAGACGGTTTTGTCACGCCAGTGGTACCGCCAGTGAATTAATAACCCTACTATGCTCTCTGGACGGGCAGCATAAACACGCTCTCGCTCTCCCTTTCGCGCTCCACCTTCCCTCTCTCGCTTCATTCTTCGCTGGTCCACCCCCCTTCGTCCGGGCCTGTGCTCTCTTTGTAGCCGGCCGAAACAACATCGCCGAATTATTTGTTCGACACGATTCGATACGCGCGTTTCTGTCGTATCTTATCTCCGATCTAACGTCGCCCCCTCGACGAGGAACGAGGGTGTCCCGAAGGAGGAACGAACACGACGAGGGTTAAGACCGTTTCATTAGAGGCGTGGTACGAAACGCTCTCTGCTCCGTGTGCCACTGCATCCACCTGAAAATTCATTTCCTCCGCTGCAAGCCGGGGAGGAGATCCATAATCTTTATTGACTCCGAGTTCCTCGACTAGTCACAATTTATTCCGCTCCCATTCCGCCGTTGCCCCCCTCGGATGACTGTAACTCGAACCTGATACGATCTACGCTGAGGAGGATCTTAAACGATCACGGGAGTACGAATCAACCGAATTCCATCTCGGAGTTAAAGAAATTCTGCGTGCCAGTGTTAGCCCAACAAGATGAGACACGCTTCTGGGGGGAAGAAACCCTGTCGAATGAAGCTGCTGAACGAAGGCAATGGCCGATGGATAGCCGACGGTATAAGTTGGCGCGATTTAAACCGGGCGAAACGCGAAGCGAGGGACGGCGGAATGGAAAAACTCGAGGGGATTAGCGGATCGCGGGCGAAAAAAGGGTCGGTAAAATCGGTCTCGGCGAGTGTTTGCGCGGGCCGTGCACGTGTGAGCGGAGTTAATGCAACTGCGATGCCCGCCGCGTTGCAGCCCGTAATGCAGTTCTGCTTTTCGGGAGCTTTCATACGCCCCCGCAACTCGTGTGTGTCCACGGGACCGTGCCGTGTACACATTACTGGTTTTCACTGGTTACCGCGCATCGAGTGTATCGCGCTCTCCTGCACGTAACCGCAATACTGCGGATCATTGTTTTGGGTTAGATTCTCCGCGAAGAATCCAATCGAGAGTATGGGGCCGTACCGTAAACAGTAGGCACCTACCGTTTCTCGAATTAATTTCCAGCGGAAAGAATCCATATCTCGCAGCCCCTTTTATCTTTCATATTCCAGTAACTTCGACTGGGTCGGCGCCTCGAATCGACCTCGTCCGCCTCCATTTCTTCATCCCTTTCACATTCTAGATTCTAGATGGCCGCCGTAGACACGCACTTAGCATAAAGGCCCAGACCCATGCTTCATTTTCCGGCGGGATTAATCGCGAAGCCAGCGGCAATACAGGGATCATGTCCACGGGAGGAGCATTTCGCTTCCCTTTGCAGAAAAGCCGTTTTTAATAAGGAGACGGGGGAAAATATTTGACTAAGAACGATCCGTTTTGTAAGGAGATATAGGTATATCCCGGGGAAGATGGAGCGGCGGCGAGGGGGGGCGGCTATAATAAATTCGCCGCCCTCTCCGCGGGGAGAGGGTGGATTAATCGTATCGAAGAGTCGGCAAGGTGGATTAAAAGCTTTCCGTATTCCCGGTAATACCGACTCTCCTTGAGTCAGCCGTCGCTGAGAGGCAGCATTTCCCTTCTGCCGAATTTAAGCGACGACCGAGGCCGATCCGGCGCCAATGCACATTTAAATTGATGGCTTCACGGTCCCTTGCATTTCGCGCTGCGTGTACTCGATATCTCGCCCTATCGTCTCCCCGTGGCTTGCGCGGCAACCCTCCGCCTCCTCCCCCTGCCACTCTAGAGCCGGTGATTCCCTCCTCGAGCCACGACTGGAGCTTTATCCTATTAATCAATGCGCATAAATTGTTTTAAGGGAATCGTTACTGCCATTCAGACACGCCATATAATGTCGTGGCGGGGTTAATGTCGCGCGCCGAACAAGAGGGAGCCGAGCCGGCGAGCCGGAATCATTAGATGTAACGCGAAATAGACGTTGCTCGCGAGGATTTATCGCGCGGAAACCGGGAATTCGGTGGCCCGTTTCGCCGTTCCTATTCATATCGGGCGCAACGAGGATCGACTTTGCGCCGGGGCTTAACCGAACGCGGTCTAACGCTTCACACGCGCCTCCCTCCAATCGAGAGTGACGCCGAACAGAGTGCTCTACCACCGCCGCCACCGCCCTCCCGCTGTCCACGTGAAATTTACGACGATTGTCGTCGGGGAAATCCTTAACGCCAATAGCTCCGCCAGGACGGCTTTGCAGAAAGCGCTGGTTCTCGCCGAAGTTAAGCCAGGTTGGTTACGATTTATGTTTAGACAGGCGATTAGGTAGCGTGGCTGCTCACAGATGTCGAGGGAATAGTTGGAAGGTTATGAAGCTCCGCGATCGTTTTAATTGACAAATTAGTTAGCGTACATTCGCGATATTTCAAAGACATTCTAATAGCGGGGGTAAAGGAACAGCGAGCCGAGGGAAAATCACGCATAGCGAGCTAATAAGTAATTCGCTATGCTAGGAAATTGGGGCGGATTTTTCAAGCAGTGAGAAGTGGTAGCTCGGCGACAGGGGTAGGACGAGAAATAGGAGGTCGAAGGTGGCTTAACTCGCGTTATTCCCATCGTCGTCGGAGCAAACGACTGAGTAGTCGCGTCACTGAGATCGTTTCTTTTTCTCTTCAGTGGCCCACTGGGCCCTCTTTTTTCCGCGCCACCTCCGTGTAGGCAGTCTTCTTCCGGTGGCTGCTATCCCGACGGAAATCTTATAGCTGGGGGATGAAGGGTGGGTGGCACGGGATGAACCGGCGATAGAAACGAGAGGAACGAGAAAAACGAGAGCAGGCGAAGGATCCTCTGGCATGAGAGCACGGAAACGGGGGAATAGAGAGAAAGAGAGAGAGAGAGAGAGAGAGAGAGAGAGAGAGAGAGAGAGAGAGAGAGAGAGAGAGAGAGGAGAGGCTCGCTTTCGCGCTCGTATATCCAGGCAGACTTTATCTGGTTGGTCTTCTGGCTCCCCGAGATTTATCGGCGATACCGTTTTGCCCTCCGCGCATCACGCACGCGGTAATAACGAATAATGCCGAGCAGTTAGAGACCCTACCCTTCTCCCGTTCTTAAGTGAAAAGTGAGCCCTCGTTCTGTGGAGGACCCCTAAGCCGGGATCGCGTACGCGGAACACGGAGATCGGGGAGAATTTTCTAAAAGGGGTCGAATAATACAATCGTTACCTCGTCCTTTTCGTGCCATTTCTTTGCCTCTCCAGCGATATTTCTCGTAACCGCGTAATGCCCACGGTCTGCCCGCGTCGTTTGTATCAATTTATACGCCTTTCTTCCGCGTTCAACGTCTCCCTTTCCCTTTCTTCCCTCACCGCGCCGCGCTTCATTTGCACGCTTTCTTTTTTATAATTGTGTCCCATTTCCTTCACGATCGGTCTGCCTCCAGGAAACAGGTATCAAACGGCCGCGACGGGCTAAATAAGGGAGGCCGCAACGACAGGCACTCGCGAGACACACCGGGTTTAATTATTTTATCTCGCGAGACGGAAGCGACGCCGTGCGTTCCTTTTAATTGTTTCTTTGTCCCGGCTCCATTCTTTCCGCATCGGGCCGCTCGATTCTATTTATTTTCCCCCGACGATGCTCCTCGCCGCCGCGACACGCTCGACCACTCTGGAACTTCAAGTATTCGCCCATCGACGCCGAGAACGATCTTTCGGTACGTTGCACGTTCTTTACGCCCCCTCTGCCGCCATTTTTATTCTTCCTCTTTTTTCCTGTTCCTCCTTGGCGCTCCTTTCTACCCTGGCCCCCTTTGAAATTACCACCAGCGCTCTGCGGCATTCACCCGTAAGCATTTCTCGTCTCCTCTCCGCGTCTTCTCGCGATGCGAACAACCCCCTGTCGCGTATTTGCGCTGCGAGCAACGCGGATCGCCGACAGACCTTCCCGTCCCTGTATTTTTCGCCACTTTCCGCCCGCGCGCAAACATGTTTTCGACATTGCCCTGTATAAATAGTGGAGAGATCGCCCAGGAAATCGATGGAACGGCCCTGTGCCGCGTCTGGTCGCAACTGGGAGCTGCTCCAAAATCGGCTAGCTCTATTTTCGGGTGGCACGATATCTACTCGATCCGAAAGACGATAAAAAAAACCGCCAGAACGCATTCTGCCCGGGCCAGAAACGCTCGACTTTTATAATCGAGAGCAGCACTTTGCAGTTTTCATCCACGGCCGCCGGCAATAACATCCGATTTCTGATACGTACGAAGCTGGACCTGCTCGGTACCTTCGAGTCGCCGGTCGCATCCATGTCGCCCCGTAAATTCTTTCCTTCTCTTGGATCTTGGCAACCGTATTTTCAAACTGTCGATTTCCGCTCGAGTTTCTCGATGAAAGGACCGCGTGCTCGAGGAAATGCTCGTCGAGGAGGGTGGCTGGCAATCAGGCAAGCGGGAACAGCTTCCAAAACTCGGATCGATTAACCCCTTATGCAGTCATGACACGTCAACTAGCGCGAGGAACATACCGCATGAAAGAAAAGATGATTTCGGCACACTGGTTCTGTCTTTTTTTAAAAATTTTTTTTATTAAATCAAAGCTGTTTTGCACTTCTTGAACATTTTATCAAATTCCAACGCCACAGTGGGGAAATTTTGCGATTTTATGGCCAAAACCCCCAAAATGGAATTTTTGAATTTTACAAATTTAATACAAATGTCAATTGAAGAACTATATACATTTTCGTGATCAAAACTTCAAAACTTATTTTTAACTAGTGCACAGCATGCGACAACCTCTGAAAAGCGTAATTGGAGTCAAAGGTAGCCCAAATACATATTAATCTAAAATAAGGTGCATATACTTAATGCGGTACGAATATTTTTGCGACTCTGTTGCAGTACATCTTTGCAATAATTGTTTCATAACTTCTACAAATATTATCCGATTCATTTCAAATTTGGTATATATAATCTCGATACCTGTGTCTTATAGTAGTTACAACATTACTTTTAGAACTTATATATTAAGAACTAGATACGTTACGTACGGGTATTCCTATTACAATAAAATATATTAGGCTGTTACGAAATAATGACAACATGTTTTAATTTGAATTTGGGGAAATAAGGACGGTACAAAGTAAATGGTAAAACTTCAGTTTTCTCGGTTGTTTCAAAATGCTAGATAAGACATTTTAACTAAAGGGGGCAGTATTGTAATGTCCAACCTCCTGCGAATTCCAAGCGATTTTAGATGTTCGGAGCATCCAGAATTACGAACAATTACGAATACTGAAAAGGAAATAGAAAATTTGGAAGTCACCTCTGATGTCGCGGACCACGGAGAGATCCACCAACGCCCGCGCGAATCAACGGCCACGGACAGCTCAGAGCGTTGGGGGATCTCTCCCGTGGTCCGCGACATCAGAGGTGACTTCCAAATTTTCTATTTCCATTTCAGTATTAGGACGAATCCATTTCGAATATATACTTAGTAAGCCATCTGTGTTAACTTTCACAAGTTTAATTAAAGTACACTCCTGTATGTAAATGCTAGATATTTTATAAACGAAGGAAATATATCACGCGTAATATTTCTATTTTATCGTTAGCAGAACGTGTGCGTAGAACGACTTTTGTTATGACTGAACGATGCTAGCTTTGGAAGTCACCTCTGTTTACACGGCTCGGCCACGATATCCCAACACTTCGGAAATACGTACGCGTGTATTGCCTCGTGAGCCCTGCCGCCTGCCTGCTCTCCCCCCACCACAACTAATATTCGCCGAGGTACAGCGGTGGGCCGCGGGGGTCATTCGTTCCGTGGAGGTCGTTGAGTTAAGACGCTTCGATAGCTAGCTGCGTATTTAAATGGTATGCGTACATTATCTACCGTCTTATAATTACTTGTAATCATTATTCGCCTTCTTCTTTACTCTCTTCACTTGCTGCTACTATTGATACAGTTTCGTCCTGAAATTGATTAAATATCGCGAGAAAACCGTTAGATGTTCGTCGCGTATTCTCTTCGTTGCCTTACCGATATTTCTGCACATTTAGTGCACACATATCGTGTCTCGGTATTCAATTACATCCCTTTTCGGGCATATTTCAACTTTATTTGTTGTTTAATTGCCTTATGAATGTTTTAATGGTTTTCTTTCAAACTTGTTGCGTCGTTAGGTTACAGGCGTTGAGGCGGGAATCGAAAGCAAAGGGCAGGCGACGCCATGACACTTGCTGGTTAATATGAACGGTGCTTGGATGGCGTCTGGTTTCATTCCTTGCCAAAAGGAGATAGCAATACGTGTGGTATAGGTATTATTCTCGTTATTTTATCGAATCATTGTTGGCTGTGAGGGTGATGGGTAACTTTGCAGTCGGTTAATATCGGGATGAAATGGGAAAAGATTGAATTATGATAAATTGAATAATTTTAATCAGATTTGTTTAAAATTTTTCAAATGGCGTCGGTAGATGTTTACGAAATATTGGAATGATCGAATTATATTGCATTTCGGTCGCGCTTACGTAGAATTCAACGATATTTCAATGATTATTAAGAATCTATCTCTATGAAGCTGTTGTAATTGCATTTACCTTCGGTTTTCGATGTAAGTTTTGTTCTTTATGTACAGAAACTGCGTAGTTGATCAATGACATGCTATTCAAGCATAAATAATTAATGAATTTTGATTCTTGCCAAGAATTTTGGATATTTATAAAGATCGTAATATATTTTAAAGTATTATTCGAATAACACGAACGTGCTTACAACTTTAATAACAGAAGCCACTACTATGATTCATTTTAATGTAATAATTATTTCTAAAGTAGTATATTTTTGATAATATCGTGTGAAATGTTAAGCTGCTCGTATCCAGCGAGCATTCTGTATTTTCGCATTACACTTTAAGATATATAAAATTCGGCATTTTTACGTTCAGACATATGAGAAACTAAATTATCCGAAAAACAACACAAAAATTACGAACAATAAAGATTGGTTTCCTTATCCACAACTTAAACGTTGTCAGAGTCAAATCTATGATCAAACTCTAGTGAATATTGTTGGAAATAGTGGGGCTGAGGTTTCCAAGAATTCGGCAGCGGCACGGCAACAGTGCCGAGGCGTACGCCGCGTCCTCCAGGCGACCGCTAAAACACGAGAGTGACGAGACGCCGAGCGGCATTCGTGGTCGGGCCGCGAGCAAGCATTTTTATACCAATATATACACATTTCATTCTTCGACCAGTGTCGTTATTTGTAGGTTCATCGGGAACCCGGACTTTCTTAATTTCATTGCAAAATTGCCAACTATCAACGGTGTGATATGAAGATATCGCCAATATAGTATTGGAGGGGTTAGAGACAGTTTCCCTCTCAAAGGTACCATTTCAACTTATTTTTTACAAAATATACGTAGGATGATATCATTACTTGTCTTAGACTAGAGGATTTACAAATATTATTGGATGTGTTTAACGGTTTCCATGCTAGACTCCAATTCACTTATGAAATTGAAAAGGATTCTTGTTTAAATTTTCTTGATACAATAGTTATTAGATCAAATAATAAATGAATCATAAGCCGAGTTGGTCGGGCAGATATATCCATTTCTTTTCTGCTCATCCCATGCAACATAAGGTAGGATTGATTAAAGGATTAATAGATCGTGCCATTTTACTTTCTGACCCTGAATTTCGACCAGCTAATTTGCTTCGTTTTAAAGACATGTTGAAACGTAACGGTTATCCTAGAGAGATGCTCTCTGCAAATATTAAAGAACGCATTTTTTAAATTTATCATCCGTTATTCGTTGCGAAGCGAAAAGAGGAAAAAAACAAAGAAATAGGGCCAATTAGTTGGAAGATTACAGTTGTTCTACCTTTTAGTAATAATATTTCAAGCGATATAACATGAATGTTTAGAAAAGTTGGAATACACACTATCTTCAAACTACCCCTTTATACTAAACATTTGTTTCCTTTAATCAAGTTAAAATACCTTTGTCCAAAATCTCAAACATTGTCTACTCAATTCCTTGCATGGGCTGCAACCAGGTTTACATTGGACAAACTTCTAGACTTCTAGAAAGACGCATTTGTGAACATAAAAGAAATATCTTTTCATCTCCCCTCCAACATACTGCTGTGACTAAACATTCACTAGAGTTTGATCATAGATTTGACTTTGATAACGTTAAAGTTGTGGATAAGGAAACCAATTTAAATCAACGAATTTTCTTAGAGACGCTACACATGATTAAACAACCTAGCGTAAATCTTAGCTATCAAACACCTAAAGTACAAGATTATTACGCAACTTTACTGAAGAAGTAATGCCTTATGATGTGTCTTTCTATTGAATTCCTATTTCTAATTTTCTATGATTTGACTATTTGTACATATATTTTTTAACGTTATATAATTGTGCTCTCTAACACCTACAGGTGTATGTAATCTTTATCACAATAGCAATAATGTTGGTATCGCGCCAGTATGGTTGTGAGGTTTTGGATTGCTATATTTCATTTCATAATCGTGAACGGTTTCCTCCTTGGCATACCTATTCGCGCCACACTTCGGCTCACCTTCTAGATGCTCTTTCCTTGGCTACTGTTTACCTCAGTCACCAGTCAACCGCCTCGCGTGTCGGACGTTCCTTTCGAACGTGAGATTTGTTTCAACGGCATACGCAGTATTTTTTCTTTTTATCTAAACTTTCCGTGATAATAGTCAGAATCAGCGACCGAAACGTTGGAATTTGATAAAATGTTCAAAAAGTGCAAAACAGCTTTGATTTAATAAAAAAAATGTTTAAAAAAAGACCGAACCAGTGCGCCGAAATCATCTCTTCTAAAATTTACGGTCGAAATTCAATTTATACTATTTACCGCATGAAAGATGAAAGTACAGACAAAACGGGAGAACGATTAATATTCGGAAGCGTCTCATCCATCCGTCCTAGTCGCGAAATCACGCCACCCTTCAAACATCCAGTTTCAGATTCTCGGCAGCACAATTTCTACTTGCGCGCAATCGAGCAAACGCCCAAGGCAGCTGCCACCCCCGCGTGTAAACTGGGAAGCCGCACGATCAAACTTTACGCTCCCCGCACGGAAGCGGCGATTTTTCGTGGATCGTCCCACTGCGGCCGCCTGATCGCGCGTCGAAATACATACTCATATCACAGCGTGGCTCGATCGCGTTACACCAACGGGAGCGCGAAGGCTGTAACGAAAGCGCGGAGACGCGGGGGGTGCACGCGAAAATGTCAAGCGCAATTTCTGAAATTCCATCGTGTCGCTTCCCCCTGCCACTCAAATGCCGCGCTACACCCTCCTACCTCCTTGCGCCCTGCACCCCCTGTCCGCCAATCTCTAAGAGAATTTCACTGCGCCTCCTCTTCCCTCCTTCGTTCAAAACCCCGTTGCCTCCGCCCCCTTCTGGTCTCCGTGAAAGCTTACCGGGAATAGACGTTATTCGGAGCGCCCGGGGTCGGCGCGATGTCGAGTGACACGGCGCCCTGAAAATTTCACCAACCGATTCCAACGGACTCGAGGCGCGCAGCCCCCGCGTTCCGCTCGGTTATCGCGATTCCGCGGAGCGTCTCGCCGGATCGAGTACACAGCGAAGACGTGCGGGTGACATCGATTCACGGTGTACGGAACCGAGATTTCATCGGCGAAACGGCGAACGTTTAGCGGCCGCTGTTCGTGATCTTGGAGTAGCAACGTTTCCCGGGGTGAAAATCAAATTTAGACGGGATATACCTCGGCGGGTAGGTTCTTTTTATTCCGCTCCATCTTGCTCCCTGACGTGACCCTGTTCCCGATTGTCCTCTCGCGGCTTTCCGCCGCGCTGCACGTGCCAGTCTTGCAGCTCGCGTACCGTGACGCGCATAGGTATGTATACGCCGCGGTGCAGCAGAATGCTCGCGTTGCACCGAGACGGGGGACGTTGACGGGGTTGACGGAAAGACACGCGTTACGTTTCCGCGAACGGGGGCCCCTCTGTCGTTACCGTTGCAACGCTCGACGAGAAAGAGCGACGACTACATACACTGTAATCCGCCAACATGCATGCGGGGAACAATGCTACAGAGCCCTTGTATCGGCGCACGCACCGCGTCCGCACGCACGTTGCAACCATGTTCTTTACGGTTATCGAGACTGGCAACAATTCATTCGCAAGCCCCGAAGAAAATCGAGCATCTCGGCAAGCATGCAATTTTGCGCCCTTTGTGCATGCCACGGCCGGTAATACTTATATTTGTTGGCTGATTACTGCTTCCATGGCCGCGTGACCGTCCTCGTTTGACGTCAACGAATAGACAAAAGAGCGGTGGTAAGGGAAAAAGAGGAGGTACGGGTTGCTTGCACGGTTTTTGAGTGATTGTCGTTAAACACGGAGCTGTCTGGAAGTCTGCCTGGTTCTCTTGCTCGTCAGACGGTAGATAACCCTCATCGGCGTACAGAATTATGGGTGAAGGGAATGTAGCGAAATGTACAGAATGTTGAGTCGCGTTACAGGAAGAACAGAACAAACAGCAAGTTTCAAAGGGAAATTTTTGTAAAAGCGGAACAACCAACTGCGGCATGTTGGAAAGTTTCATTCGTTACACGCAACTCCATAAAAGCTTGAACACGGTCTACCGAGTCGCTGTCGCTGCGGTTTCTTCGCAACTATCGACTATACTCGCCGCACCATCCCCAAAGAGTTAATATCGGGCCGCGTAGGTATATCATTACGCGTAAAAAAAATTCTACAAGTATAAATGTCAGCGGCAAGCAGTGCGACGGTTCCCACGAACGCGGGGAAAATCGACGAGCGTTTCCGTCGATGGGAGTCGTGGCGTCGTACAGGAAATTCCAAGCTAATCCGGCGCGACCACCGACGAAACGAAATTCGCCCGGTTGGGGAGGTGGGACAACGGGGACGCCTCGAACGGGGCAGCAGCACGCGATTATGCAATTATTTTTAATTGCGAGAGGGTGAAGGGAGGAGCGGCAGTGATCGCGGCGTTGGGGGTTTTCGCGGCCGCATTAAAATGCGTCTGGGTGTAAAATTGAAACCTGGCAAATCCGCGTGGGGCCGCGTGCGAGTACCCCGGCCTCCCACCGATTCGATAATGTGATTTTCAACAAATAATTTCGCGTCGTTCGACCCGAGGACCGCGGTTTCCGCGTCTGGAACACGAGGCTTCCGTACGCCTGACTCGCCCCGCGCCGAGGGTCCAGCGGCGATTAACGCGTTTCGTGCTCGAAATCATCGGGAAATCGCGGGCGGCGACAAAGGGGGCTAGTTGTCATCGCTTGTTCGGTATTCATGATGGAGGGTGGGGGCAGGCGTCGAAACGATTTTAAGTGGCGCCGCGAATTATCCAGAATTGGGGTTCGGTCAGCCGTCCGTTTCACCTACACCCGGCTTTCGAGAGTTCCCGTTTCGCGGTTGGCTTTTTCGCGACACCCTAATTCTGCGATCCCCGCTAATTATAAATCCCATCGACGAGGTCCAGTGGCACGTTCGATGCGTCCCACGAAATTCTTGCGCAGATCGGGTCGCGAATCGAAGCGGAGCGAAGCGATGCCAGCGGGGCGATAAGCTCGCAGCAGATTCTTAGAATTTCTCCGCCGTTGGAAGCCGCGTCGCGGGGAATGCGTTCGGCGACCGGTCAGACTAGAGGCTCGATTACCGATCTTCAAAAATACGTAAGCCAAGCGGCGGCGGTTTCCAAGCAGTCGTATTCACCGGGAGGAAAAATCGACCGGCTGAGATTGCGCCGGTTCTCTGCACGGCCGGCAATTGTATCGGATGCGCACGCTTAAAGTTGCGCCGCGGCGAGCTCCTTCGCAGAGAGGGCTGCCTTGGTTCGCCACGCGGTGAACTTCCAAGATGGGAATCGCGTTGTCATCAGGTTTATCGCAATTATCGTGGCGCTTGTGCAAATGCGCGCCCGTGGGAATGTAATTAGCTTAGCTCGGTGGCGGCGGACAATAACGTTGTTTCCAGATGAGCGTGGGTGCACCGCGAATTCGAGATTTTTCTGAGCACCCTTGATAGCGATGCGCCTACTGGACGCTGAGCTTCGTCTGTGGCCAAGGTTCGCCTCGTCAACGGTTCTATTAAATTGGGTAATTCGTGTATAAGGTGGGGCAATGATACGCGAGCTTCTATTCAATTATCTCCAACGCGAGAAGAACCTTCAGTTACGCCTAGGGTGACGCATCACCCATGACAGGCAGTCTTCAGATACATCCGAGCCAACAATCAGCCGCGAATAACGCATTGCGAGCAACCCAGTGACGCAGAGCCGTTCATTTTTAGCGGTGAACGAGCGAGCAACCGGTACTCTACAGAGAGACACGAGGATGAGAAGGGGAGGAGGGATGAAAAGAATGGCAAAGAGATACAGCGTGAGGGTAGCCGTGCAACGTCGATGAAAGGAGAATCGTGCAAGGCCGATTCTATTCACGCGATGAACGCGCGCGGATGCAAGGTTAGGAGAGATAAGCATCGTCGGATTAATTATGCGTAATGCGTCGGACGTGTGCACCGCGTGCGTGCGTGCATTTCGGTGTGCCATGGCCAACGAAGACTGCTCTCCTCTGCTACCGGCTAACGCATTCAATTATCATTGTTACTACGGGAGTTTACAGATGTTTCCCCGATAATCACGCCGCTACGCGATTGCGCGTTTATCCTGTCCGCTCGTATTAACCGCCATTCAATGGCAACGGTAACGAGAAAGAGAGGCCGAGAGAGAGAAGAACCTCGGTGCACGCCAACTCTGGATGATGCAACGGAGCAGCGGGAACAAAGGGGGAGAAGAGAGTAGCGGGGAGTCGGCCACGCGACTTAATTAGGCTAGTTGGAAAAATTCACGCGGTTCTGGTTACGATCGACGCGGGAACGCGAAGTTCGACCACTGGCATCGCTCCAGATATCTCGATCGTTAGTCACTTTGGCCTCTCTCTCCCCCCTCCCCTCCCCGATGATCGCGCGCACCTCGGAAATCGCGCCGTAACACGGGTCGACCGTAACTCGCAGTGCATCCTGTGGTTACTCTCAGATGGTCACCCTGGGTGACCCAGAATATCCTGCCGGGGGTACTCGGGGACTTTTCGAGAAGATTATTACAATCAAAATCGCTTAACAGCGGATACCTATACTTTCTTCATAGAGGGTGCGATGGATGCACACTGTTCGGAGGATATTGAGCAAGGGAGAATTATAACCCAAAACATAAGTCACGATTCGTTGAATGGGAATAAATGGCTGAGCATTTCTGCTAGAATCCAGTTGCAGGGTCGCGGTGAGCGCACACAACCGCTGAGAGAGGAGCACACGGTATTGGCGTAGCCGCGCTCTATTTCCGTCCCTCTGTTTTTCGGAGCCCTTTTTCTCTTTGCTGGCGCTTCGTTTCGCTTTCTATATTCTTCCTCCGTTTTACTGGCTGCCGTCGGCCCGAATGTTTTCATTCCACGGCATCCCATTGTGCTGCGCACCCCCCGTAAATGCCGAAACGCTGATGCGAAAACTGTTTTCCTTTTTTGCCTTCGTTAACCCACATTCACGCGCGCGTTCCGCGCCCCCGTCGCGCACACCCCAGACCAGCCCTGCGCCGCGCCGTGCACTTTGTTCGGTTCCCCGAATTAAGCTGATCTACAGTGTTTACCAACAATAGCTGGAAATTCCCTTCTTTTTCGCGGACGCTGTCGTCGCTGCGTTTCGGGAAAAACGGGGCGGGGATCGCGAAAAGCCGCTGAAATTCGATGGCAGAGTAATACGGGAAGGATGAGGCGCGGCCTGGGGGGCGAAAAAATTCCACGACGAGACGTAGTCATCGGTGGAAATTTCAGCGGCGATGGCGGAGCAGGTGCGCGAGTTGGATTAGGCGCGAAATCGCGCGGATAACACGCTTTCCTCCGGTAATACCGCACGACAAAGGGATTTCGCGAGAACGCCACTGACATCTAGTTTAAATCTCGGGTAAAAAACTGCGCGTAGAATGTTGGACGCGCGTAAACACCCGTGCGACGGGATGGGGGATGAACGGGCACGCGATGATCCGATGGATCCAGGGAATTTGGAAGGGGCTTTGTAAATTTATTCCGCTTTTCAATCCTAATATCGTATGCAGGGACCTGGGAATACGTGGTCGAGGATCGAGGGGCGTGTAGCGGCGAAACGGGCAGAAAAGTGGTTGGACAGTGTTTGACCTTTGACTCTGCTTAATATTCTCGTACCTATAATATTCCGGCGCAGTAGCTGCGTATGATTAGTTCCCTTTAATCAACCCTAACGAGATGTACCACTGAGCTGGTCACCTGTAATTAGTAATCGGGATAAAAAAAATTGGTATTTACTGTGTACCGTTCGCGGTAGTAACTACTCTAACCCCTAACGATGCGGTTGTTTTGTTTCCAGGCGTAGTCGGAGCTCGGAACTTCACGATGGAGTGCCGCAAGGGTCGACGGAAAGGTCTACTCAGTGGCCTGGTGTTTGCGTGGCTCCTAACCAGCGGTTGTAGCGTCGCGGCGCGAAATATAGGTAAGTGAGAAAGTATTTACGATACCAGCGCCGATTCCTGCGAGCAAGCTGTCCACGGTCCTCGGCTCTGTCCTTGTGCCAATTAAGCCTCCCTGCGACACCGCGCGAGGACTACGCGCGGATATTTACGCGCTGCACGACGCCTCCGTGTTCCGAGTCGACGAAAAATTATTCCCTTAGAGTGGAACGCGAACTCCGAGCCGGGTGTCGGGAAAGGTGCCTCGGAGAGAGCCGAGGGTGCTCGTGTTCGGCGCTTTTCTGCTTTGCACATTTCTTTTCGGCATTCCAGCTGGCTCGCAACAAACAGCGATAATATTTCATGGCGACAGGTGTCGAATGATGTAAATTCACCTGCAGTTGAGTCTGAAACTTTAAGCGTAGATACAACGGTTATCAAGGGAATGCAAACAATTCGGCAGAAACAAATCATATTCCTATCTAATTTCTCGGGACAGACCATCGATACGAAAGTGCCAACGAAACTCTAGCATTAAAATTACATACCTACGTGCACGTAGAAAAATATCAATTTTAACTCGTCCCTCGACTGCCACTGTATAATCTCCACCAACCCCGCATCTAAAGTTATTCAGTTCACTGCGAGCTCTCGAGTTAAAAGTATTTGACAGACCGCATGCAGCGCGAAGCATCGCGTAATAGCGTCGAAGGGGTGGGTTTTCCAGCGGCGGTTTAGTCGGTAGCGAAGGGTGGACGACGCAGATCGACGCGCTGCATATCCGGTCGGGCGAAACCGCAGTTCGGCGGCCGCGCTTGCCGGTTCACCGTTGAAACATTTATCGGAAAGCAAACACGGTGTGTTTAATAACGAGAATGGAAGTAGCCGGGCGGTGTGTACACTACGCGGCCTGCTCGATTGTACCATCGCGGTGGAGATCGTCCCTTCGGCCCCTCGAGAGACCCTTACGAAGCGGACGAGGAGGGTTGACCGGGTCCGAACTTAGGTGGCCGATTGTGTACGCAGGGCCAGACCGAGAATTAACTCATTCTCCGCGCTAATTGATTTAGGAGAAGCCGCGCGTGAAGTGATATTGTTGCGGGAGGAATCGATGGCCGGCCCTTCGATTAAAGGCCAAACAGGCATTAGGGTCACGGGGGGTTGGTGGAATATTTAGAAAAATATTGTTCAACGGATGCGGACTCTCGAACCACCTATCTTTCGGTGTACCTCGAACTGCATGGTAAAACAAAACCCGGGGAGAGGGGTGATTTTCCACGCATGGGCTGGGGGAAACAGTCTCGCAGAATGGGTGGGGAATTCGGGTGGTTGCGCAACCAAACCAAAGTTTCGAAACGCGCGAGTTGTTGCACATACACGGGCGGCAGAGGAAGCGAGCATTAACGAGCGGCAGTCTCGAGAGCGATTCCGAGTTGTGAAGGGTCGAGAAAGGAGACCAGGGTAAAGGGGAGAGAAGAGTTTCTCTATTCCTTCGCGATTATCACACACTTCGGTGGGCCTAATCCGCGCCAGTCACCGTCCTTCCCTGCCTCTCCAGGCCTTTCTCGTTCCCGCCCCGCGCCCTCGTTCCTTCGACTCGTATCGCATCTTTCCCTCCCGAGTACGTACGCGTACTCGAGCGAGCCGTGTTTGTTCGCGTTCACCGACACAGAAGGGTGGAAACCGCGGGAAACTCGGGCGATAGATAAATCAAAATCGCTGGGCATTGTGTGGCGTGCGATCGACGGCTCAGACGGCTTTGGCCGCGTCTTTGATTCCGCCTGGGGATCGGAAACTGTCGGAGAAAAATGGCAAGAGGTAGATAACAGACTGAGAACGATCGTGACGTGACCATTTGGAGCAGCGGGCAGCTTTATCTTTTATTTATTCTCTGCGATATTATTCGCCTCGATTGCACGTGATTCTGAAAAATTTCCTCCCGCTATTCTGCCTCCGAAGGAGCTGCCGCGATAGCTTAAGAATAGTGGTATGACAGACGGAGTCTTTTACTTTAGAAAGTAACTCCTATATTTAAAATTGCAGTCTCTCTTTTCTACCGCATCTCTGCCGGCAAGCAACCGTAACCTTCATAACCACTTGATCTCATAAACAGCTGATAAGTATCATTCACACTCAACGCACGCCAAGATCGTTTATCTCTCATTGTTCCACGCATCAGGATACCCAGGCGCTTGATATGTATTTCATAAATTCATTTCCCGCGTTGTCTGGTCTGTCCTGGCTGATTCTCATCGTGGATCGTTCGATCGAGGCCTACAGACGAATTGGACCAGGGCGTGAATATCGCGCTGGGCAAGACATTCATTCTGGACAGGTCGAGGTGCACGTCTTATTCGGGCAGAAATACTCTTTGCAGCTGCGGACCACCTGGGACACCGGTCACGGAGCCTCCGCTCCTCTCCGGGCTCGTTTGAGCCCACCTCTGTCTCTCTTCTTCCACTTGGATCGGTGAAGATTTATAAAGACGGGAAGGGAGAGGCGGCGGCGTGCAATTTACGTCCGCCACTTACGTCGCCGCGGCGCGTTCTGCGCAATTAATATTTATGTAGGATAGATCGGTAATCCTATTATACACTCGGCACAATATCGGGGATAATAAGCATCGCGGACAGTGCGTGATTATAGGGTGAGCGGCGTCCCCGAGGCGAGCGGTGTCCTTGGAGGGATAAAGATTGTCGGCTAAAAATTTCTCACGGTTGCTGCAGAATGAAAAATCCTCGCGAACGCCGCGCCGGCTCGTACGGCTGCCCCGTTCCCTTATTTACTCGCGGCCGTAATCCGCCTTTAATTATTTCTCGAAGCGCGTCGAGGGGGGCTGGCTACCTCTTCGTCGTTAGATCCAGAGATAATGACAAATGAATTACGCAGTCGGCCGCGGCTGCAGCGTCTCTCCCGGTTAAAAATCGTCGATGCCAGATGAGGAACACACTGCCCGGAGATAAGTCGGGCCCTAAATTCGTGCCAAACGCCCCTGCTCCGCGTTCATCGCGCCGTACGATGTTGTGAACGTCGCACCGATAAGGAACATAATTCCAGTGTCCGTCGACGTCGCTCTTGAGAAACGTTCTGCAGCTGAAAGCGGAGCTTGCGCTGGCTCAACGTCGTTCGCCAACGACCTGCCAAACAACCTCGTCCCTCTAAAACCTATGACCCATCGCGTCTCCTCCTCCACCTCCTCCTCGACTTCCAACTAACCCCAGCAACCGTAACTCGCCGCCTAACGATTTCTGGTACCTACATCGGGAACACACGGTGGCCCGAATTTATTGCGCATTATCGCTGATTTTCTCGCTTCTTCCTCCCCCGTCGGTGCTTTTCTTCTCCGTGGGTTTAGACCCTTCCTTTTCTTTCATTAATTTTCGGTTACGTCTTCCCGAGCTTGTTCTTCGTTCGTTCTCTCATTGCCCCTGTCTAGACCCTGCTCTCACAAGGCAGCGATATTTTTCTACTCGAAGATACCTCATCATTGTCCCGTGGATCATGTTTTAACCACATAACAAAGCGGTTACTGATACCCCGCACCGATAACAGCGATCCTTGTTCAAAACCGTCACGACGTAACTAATCTAATTTCCAATCATGCACGAACTATTGTCACGAGCCCAGTTCCCTAACCGTGCCTCTTCTTTCCTCCCCTGTCTGCGACGTGTTTTCATCGAGTTCAATGAGTCCTGCGCGATTGGTTATTCAGCGATGACGACCTGTCCGAGGACCGATTTTACCTGGTTACTGACACGGTCATTACGAATTAACGTTTACATCCAGAACGCGGCTGAAAGAAAGCTTTACACGTGTACTCCGGTCTAGTTTGTCAGATCGAATCAAGTGCTGAGCCAGTCGAATTGATGTCTGTGTTTCCATTGGTACTCGCTGCGTGTTGGCTCAATAAATGTCGCCTTCTGGCGAGCCTAGACGCTAAGTTTCTCTAACGACCATAATTCATACTCCATATCCGTGGAAAACCATCTTCCACCGTGATGGAAAACGACCGAACGAAATCCCGTGCCGAGCTACCCCGCTCTATCCTCCACGTTGCCCTCATTCCACCGCTCCTTTTCGCCCCGGTTCGCGTGAAACTTCGTTTCCTTGCCGCTCGCGTTTTCCAATTCGCGTCGAATGGATCGGTCGCGCGGAAAATAAGAGATTGCCGCGATCTCCGGCGCGTCCCGTGGTTGCACAGGCTCTCTCGGTGGTGGGTCGTAAGGCGAGCGAGAGTTCCTGTCAGGGGAAGGAAGGAATCGCTAGGATGACCACGACAAGAAGCGAGTCTTTCAGCTGGAATTCCCCGCCGCGGTTATTCGACGCTATACAGAAAAGAAGAGAACTTTTAATTCTCGTGACGTTTACTTCCGGCGTACGTGACCCAGTTCCTCTCGCAGAGCTGCTTAAAGATTGGCTGGAACCTTGGCCGCGCCCTATTTCACCCTGTTTTCTATTCGCGCGGGATCACCTACGGTTTCCGAGCGTAATTGAAAATCTTCCCTTCACCGTGTTCTCGTCCTCGTCTTTCTTCCTTCCTGCTCGCCCCGGCGCGGGCATTTGCATAGAGCAGTCGTTGAGCTCGACGGTGGATTATCGTTTCCTTTTTATCGGGGTCGTGGCATAGTTCGCGCCGCGTTAGACCAGTTCAGTTAGAGAGATAGTTCTCTGGCAGTGCGTTTGAAGCACCGACTCGCCGCGTCGGTACGTACGGGACGTCGGCGAATCTGTATAAAGGCACTCGAGCGTGTCAAGTGGGTCATTTCTCGTTTCTAAATTCGATGCAGCAAGTAAGGTAGATAGATTATACGCGTTATCTTCGTCCCCTTCCTTTCGGCGAAGTTTCGCTCTTCGAGGAATTGTTGCGCACCGTTTCCCCTCCCTTTTAATTTTATGGAATTCACGGAGTGCTTGTCGGCGTTCGGGTGACTCCGCGCGCGGACAGAAGATCGATCTTGCCGCTTCGCGAAAGCGGAGCTACTACACAGTGTCTTTGGAGCGGAGCAGCCATCAGTTTCTCTCCTTACGACGGCCCCATCCCGGATTCCCGGACGTAATCGATTTCCGATTTCTTAGTGGCGGCAATTTTTCAACGCTCCGTGAAAAATAACTCCGGAATAAGCCGTGCTTTCCACCGCCGCGAGACACCCCCCCATTCCTCGTTTCATCCCTCGATGCCCCGTTGGTCGTCGGTCGTGGTTCGGTCTTATGAAAAGCTACCAGCCGCAGCTTTCGTTTCCGTCTTCCGCGATCCTCTTTCGGTGGCTCGTCGTTTAACCTAACCACCGCCACCTCCCCCCGGCTGCATCCCGCCTCGCTGCAGCAGCCGGCGAACAGGGACGGAGAGAACGAGACCCAGGGATAAGAAGGGTTGGCGTTATCTATTTAATAGATTACGTTCGGCTTTACTTTTCGGCCCGTGTTAACTGCTTCCGACGGCGAGTCGACGGGGCCACGATAAAAAGAGGATAATAGGTGGCTTACGGGGCGGGAGGGGAGTAGAAGAAAAGGCACCGCGGAGGGAGGTAACCAAGCTGCTTTTCAGCAAAAAGCCGTGGCTGAAGAGGAGAAGACGGGGTGAGCAGGGGAGGATGGAAGAAACGGAGCTTTATTAAGACGCACGAAATGCGGGGGTGGAGTCGTTCACGATAATAAAACGATCTCTCTCGTGGAACTCGCGCGATCGCTCCATTGTTCCTTGCTAATGCACACTCGCCCCCTTCGTTGCGTTCGATTCCCTCCTCCTCCCTTTATCTTCCTGTTCCATCCTCCTCCTCTTCTCCTTCTTCTTCTTCTTCTTCGGCAGCTCTCCCCCGGTCCACCCGCACTTGACCCGATTCCTGGCTCTCCTAGCCGGAAAACAGTCGACACACTCGAAATCGTTTCCCATTTCGTTTCGCCCGAGGCACAGCTCGCAACCCCCCTCGAGTTCAACCCCCGTTTCGCCTTCCGCAGCTTCTTCCGCCTTTTTCCCCGATCATGCTCTCGTTAACATTCATACGAGCGAGCCCGGGACCTTTTTGCTAAGTCGACTCGCCCCCTCAAAAAGAGAAAAGAGGCTCTTCGGTCTCTGGGGTAACCGCCACCCCCATTCCGGCCTTTTCCCTACAGTTTCGCCCGCGTACGCGCACAATCGCGCCTTCGTACACTGGCGGTTTTTTCGGGGGGTTAAATTCGCGTGAAAGCCGCTCGAGGGTGTTCGGATTCCCTTTGAACGCGGGGATTGCTAATAATCGTACGTGTGTCTCGGCCGTCGTGTCGGTAGGAAATTTCCAACGACGGAACACTTGCCTCTATCGCGTCGATTGACGTGTATTGATGGTCTCCCCGTTGAGCAATGAAGTGGCGGCTTAAAGTCTGCCGCAGCTTGCGCGAAAGTAGTCGAGTAACGCAAGCGCTATTGCGATCCTGTGGCCGCGGTGCCTGAGTTAACTTGACGACTAGAATTTGGCTCAGATGCGCTCCATTCTCACGAGAAAAGTGCAATAGTTGATTAACGAGACAGTTTTCTAAGCTACTGCCCCGAGTCGTGGGCTTTAATAGGCAATTCGTACCTGGAGGGTGAGAATCGTCACGTCGCGGCAGATTTGCTCTGGCAAGAATATCGATATCAGCTTCCGCGAAATTCCAGCGAGCATCCCGCCATTTAAGGAAGATTGCCAGCGTTCTGCGCGTCTATTGATTTTTTAATAAGCGCGCCCTTTTTCCTGGTTGATCGGCCAGCCGAAGGGAAAAAACGAGAACCAAGGGACGGAGCGGAGAGAGTGGCTAGGTAACAGGAATGAACTTTCTGCCCAAGTTTCCCAGGCGCATTAATGCGCGCCAAATTAAACCGAAGTTTCTTCTTCGGCTGGAACTTCGTTAAACCACTTTGTAAATTCCTTTCTGACCCGCTGCACGCCCGCGGAAGTGTAAAATGGCCCGGGAAAGTATTGCCCGGCCACCGTTTCGATGCATCGGAGCCAAGCTGATACCGATACCGCGGAACTTACGTTAAGTCCAGAAGGAAGAAGGTTGCCCATCGCGGTAGAAGGGAAGCATTTCAAAACTGGCACAGCTTTAAAAAGGCTCCTGCTTATACTGCGCCGGTTAAGCGCGGCTTCTTTGTTCGCGCGAAATTAACGTCGGATCCCGGTACCTAGCGCTTTGTTCAATTTCATGGAAAACAAACAGCGACATAGCGACATTATTGCCGCGTTTCCTACGTGAAACTTCGTTTCATTATCTACCCGCGTACTGCTCTTAATAACGCCCACGGCCCTTTCTTTCTTCAGCGTTTCCTCTTGCCTCGCGTCGTGCGCTAGTTACTTTGACGAGTTCTTCCTCGCCTGTCACAGACGAGACGCGCAACGTGCACTCTTCTTGCGAATCCACGCAAGACATGCATTCGCGCCGAAGGGAGGCATCCTCCGAGGACTAGACACATCCTGGTTCAGGGAGCGGTAATTAAGCGAGAGCGCGGCATCTTCCGCAGGAAAATACGAGCCACTGTACGTGCCGCGGCACCCTGTACACCGCGCGGCGATTCAACAAATAACCCTTATCAGTCGTGGTTCGGAATACGGGTAAAAAAGATCCGCGTCGCGGCTACTGGCACAGCCGGGGATCAGATTATGAACCCGTCGCGCGTTTCATTAATTTAGCGCGCGAGCTACGAATCTCGCATGGCAGCCCGTTTCTGTACTCATACTACTCGCGAACCCGCTGGTATACGTGGATTACGAGAAGCTCGTTTACGCTACCAGCCCGCACGCGCCTGTCTTTATAAACGAACGCCGCTTTTCCGCTTTTTGAAAGCCTTTACCAGAACGGAACAAAGCTGGTTGGTGAAGATGTCATTCAGAATCCATCCTAACGATCACGTTTTTTTTTGTGTCTATGATGTATGGCGTCTATGGTATCTCCTCCAATCATACATTCGTGTTCGCGATTGCGAAGTTGATTCTCGAACGTGAGGTGCACTCGATCGATAATAGTGTTTCCACGGGACGAAAACATGTAGATCGACACGCACTTCCTAGGTATCGGAAAGCACTTGGGGCTAATGCATCCTCGGCGCCTTCCTTAGAATCGCGAAGATCGAGGAGGATCGTTATCGAAGGTAACAAATTGCTCCTTAGTTTCGAGAGGAAGCATGAAATCGTTCTTGAAACACCGATTTCTCATTCTTTTGGTCTGGCTCCTCTTTTCCCCTCCGAAAAAGATTGATCATCCCCTATTTCGTTGGAAATCACGGGTGGTAGCGAGGAAATTGTCTCACGGGAGAAAGTGTCTACGAGGTAAAACTGTCGCGAAGGGCCCCGAGAATCGTTTCCTTTAGCGCAGGAAAGTCCTCCTAAAAATGTAATGGCACGCGTTCCCGGGGAAACGACTCGATAAAATCGAAATCGTAAAACTGCGAAACTTCTTCTTCTGGCGAAATGAACGTTCGCAGCGCGACACGCCGCTGGGCCGAAATTATCTTTTAAACTGTGCTCCGCGCTGAACTCCACTTTGGCCGCGCGCGCCGGCCGTAACTCTCGTTTAAATCGCTTCGATTGCGCTCGCAGCGGCTGCCTTCTCGCGATCGCGGCGCGTCGTTACCTGGCCGCCCCTTCTCTGTAGCCAGGGTAATTTTTATTCGGCCGGGCGAGCCGGTTATCGGGACCGTTATCGAAACGCGTTAAAAAGTTTGCTGTCGCTGGTATTGCTAATAAAACGCGGCGGAGTATGAGATTGAACGGTCGCGAAGGAAAAAGAACACGACACAATGAAGTCTAAGCCAGCGACTCTATAGCCACGGACATCGTAACATCAAGATCGCACGTGAGTCCCCCGTGGGAACCCAACTTAGACGAGAATGACCGTGAGGGGTGCGGAATCACGCCTTAAGACATTCCTACGTTCCACGAAAGCGGAGTCTATCGCGTAACAAGATTTCGCGGCGCTAAATTAAATTCAATCACGTCGCAGTGACCCACGAATGCAATTCATACCTAGACACCGGCAGTCTAGCTCGTTATATCGGCCGATTGGGGTTGGCGAAAAAAAAAAAATAAATAGAAGTGGAAACGCTCGGATGGAACCAATAACCACGATCCCCGGTATCGATAGCTTCGGATCAACAATTAACGCGATAATTGAATTACAGTTAGGCAGTTATCGTTCCCGAGTAATTCCATCGTGAGATAGGAGCGCGCGATGCAAGCGGATGTTGGTTGAGCGCGGGTTCACGGCTCGCCCCGTGATCGAGGAGCCGCGAGGAAGAGGATCCCGCGCGGATTCCTGGGAGTCGGGATCGGTCGAAAGCCGGGCGCAATTAAAGCCCGCTACATTGTTCCTGGGAGAAGAGGAATAAGCCGCGCGGCGAACACGGCGAGGTATCGCGCGTCTCGCCACGGCACGGCGCGGCATTTCTTCTCGCGGTGGAGGAAGATGGCGGAGGAGTAGGGTGGCCGCGCGTTCGATAGCCTCCCTTTCTCCGGTCGTCGTAATAAATTGCAATTAAACGTTGCCGGTTTAGCTTTGGAGGATTTCGCGGACACGCGTCTCGGCCGCCCTCCCTGGCCGAGGACCACACAACGTGTCCGATTAAATTGCGCGGCTGGTCGCGCGACCGATCGCGAGAGACCTCTTCATTAGAACCATTCAAATTAGCTACATCGGCCGGCGAAGGCAATAACGGCGCGCGACCGTTGGCGATTTTAATTGGTCGGGATTTTTCGGAGCGACGGGGCTCGATGACTCTCGTCTCCCCCTTCCTTGTCCGGCGATGTCTGTTATGTTAATTAAAACCGGTTGCGAGGTCTTTGAGGCGAACGACACGCAACAATGCTCGCTTAAAAGCGAACAAATTTAATGGGCCGCGGTGCTCGTGCGTCGCCTGCGTCCCCTCGGGGGTAGCAGAGTCGCCAGCAGCCTCCCTGCGCCTACCTGGTACCTGTCGACATCGTCTGCACCGATGCCGAGCAACCGGCAACGTAGTCGTAGGCGAACGTGCCGGAAATATATCGGGCAGGCATTCCATTCGGAGGTAAGTTGGAATACCGGTAGCTGGTGCGCGGAATAGTCCTTTAAACAGCCATAAAAGTTGTACGCGTGGATTTATAACTGGTCCATCGATCAGCGTCGGTAGCCCCGGGGGTTAAGACAATTTCCTCAGGCCAGATGTCTCTGTTCCCTTCGCGCGCCGTGCCCGCTGCCCGCAAAATCGAGCAACAAGGGTGGCCCCGAGCGGCGGAACATCGTGAAACACGCGGGGCATATTTCGCGCCAGGCTTAAAGGTTTCAACGCTTTTATCTCGGCTGGTCGCGACACTCGGGCGTAAAACGAAATCGCGCGCGCACCTTCGATACCTTTTCGGGAGACCTCTTCATTATGCGATCTCGATGTTTCCGTGCAATTAAGTCGGCGCGCTGGCTGGTAGGCCCGTTAGTCGGCGCATGTTACGACCGCGTAATAAACGTCCCGCGGAAAAGTTATCGCGCCGCTTCGTTTGAATTTGTGATCTTTTGCGGGACAGACCCCCACACACTCCCCAAACGGTTCCTCGGCTGCTCCCTGTCCACGGTGATGTCAGATAATAAAAAAGCGGCCGAAATCGCGCGTCGGTTAACGACTCGGACCCGCAAGAAGCTCTCGCCGTAACAGCCACTAAAATCCCGGCCCGTCCCGTCCCGTGTAAAGAGCGTACAAGCGCGGCCCGAATGTAACGAAGGGGATGTACGTACTTACGTTGTCCCCTGAATTTTACTAGCTGCCCGCGTACCGGCGCCCAAAGTGTTCCGATAACGCGAATGGAATTATAACGTCACGGAGAAATATTCCAAAGTGGCCGGGACGTTTCAGCTGACTGCGCTGCTCTCTCGCCGTCTGCGCCGTATTCTTTTTACATCCTCCAACTCGCGCGGGGGTTAATGGATCTGTACACACGAGGCGAACCGTGGAAGCTTCTTTGAGCACGAGAAACTGAGACAGCAAAATGCCTTGTGCAGATGTACATATGTAGCTATTTGGGGCAGCGTGCTTGGGAAGCGGGCAACCGTTGACGGAGCTGGATCTCTTTCTTTGTGTGTTTACTCGTAGTTCCTCGTGTCGTTTCGAAGTTTCAACTATACGCGCGGTGGCTAGACAAAGCGTCGGGTCTAGGGAGAAGTCCGCTTGGAAAAGGGGAATCCGATGCGTAGCTGTAGCTCAGGTCCAAGAGGTTGCGCTTCCATGCTCCCGTTGACAAGCTGAGCCACGGTGTATCTAAATCCACTTGCCTCGTAGCGAATAATACCATCATCGAGTGACTTGCCGTGGTACGTGGAAATATTTCTTCCCATCGTGGCTCGGTTGAAAGCGGCGCGGACGTGTACGCGGTCGGGGGGGCCCTGTGTGCGTGGCCACGGAACCGAGACAATCGCTGGAATGAGGGGAAGAGGAAAGACGAGCGACGAGTGCATTCCGAGACCCGCGAGAATGAGGCGCGAGCATCGAGCAGGTGGTAAAGGGGAGGCAAAGGACGAGCGTAAGACGGTGGTCAGAAGCCTGGATGAGGAGGGAAGGTCGGCAACCCGGCGTTACCGCTTCACAAAGACAACAGGGCCGAAGGAAGACGGATAAAAGAGGGAGGCAGAAGACTGGTGGTGTAGGAATGCACGGCGGAGGCAGGCGTACGCTCGAGCTCGCCGCGCGCAACGTCCGACGCCGACGCGGCGTGGCGCGGCGTCGCGCGTGTAGTGTTTTGCGCTTTTGAAGCCGGGGCTGGCGTCAACCTGTTTCTCGTCCACTCGTCCGCCCTCTCCGCCCCTTCACGCCGCGATTCCTTTCCTCGGTTATCCGACCTGCCGGGCTTGAAAAAATTGCCGCTGCCAAAGAAAAACATTATTTCGACGGGAAGCAGAGAGAGAGAGAGAGAGAGAGAGAGAGAGAGAGAGGGGGTCCCGGAGTTGGCGCGCGAGAATCCCATCCGGAGGAGGATAAAAGGGAGACTTGTTTTTTAACGTTTCACGCGGGATTTAAAAGGGCGCGTTACGTTCTTTGAGTGCGCGACGCGAGGACGCCACCGCCTCTATTTCGGTGGAAGGGAAGGGGAGGGGATCGGGAGGCGATTCGTTCCCGTTGCAGAATCGGGAATCAGTGGATCGAAAAAATGTTTGCTCTTCTTCTGTGGCCGGGGCCCCGCGAGAAAAAGGTAAAAGAAGCCCGTTCGGGATATTTTCGATCGGCGATGTAGAACAGGAAGTTCCCATTGGGCGCTTGTGTTTTTCTTTTGCCGCCCCCCCCCCTCTCCCGCGTTGCTCGTTTTATCGTCTGTTCGACGGAACACGCGAAATCTCGTTTTAATCGAGTTCAAACAGCTTGGCCGCGGAGGAATCTCTCCCCGTCGGTGCAACAGAATTTTAACGAGCGGACGCTTCCGATAGGCTCTCGTTGGTAATTTGAAAGCGTCGGAAGGAAGGCACGAACCTCGATCGATTGTCGCGGGTGGGGGAAAACTGTGTCAGTTCGGGGGCTCGTGTTCCACGGTGGCGAGCGGAAAATCCTAGCCGAGAGGAGCTTCCTGTACTACGCTGCTCCTCGTACGTAGACGTCCGAAACGGACAATTAATTAGCGACCGGAGTTCGCGCGAACTTAGGGCCACGATATTATTAACCCGCCTATTATGTCGGGGGCCGTGTACCAGCAAACGTTCCTGTATTATACTGCAGGATTTATATTATCAGCGGTCGGGTATAATTCAACCGAAACAGGAATATTTAACCTCCCAATAAATGTTTATAATCTACGCCGTGTCTCGCGCTTTCGAAACTATGTACTCTTCAATTGCAATCCACTGCAGAGCCCGCTCGACTGTGGGCCAACTCTTCACTCGCGACGAAAGCACAGTATTTTTACACCGCAGAAGAGGATTTATAGAGATTGCCGAAACCAAGGGATTGGCGAGGACGCGATAATGCGCCTCGAATTTTCGCCAATCAGCTTTGTGCGCTTTCGGTCGCCAAGCAGAGCGCAACAAACGAGGCGCGAACGGAGCCAGGCCCGCGGTTGTACCCCTTTTTTCCCCCGTCCCCCCCCCCCCGGTCCCTCCCTCTCTAGCTCCCCGCTTTTATTTGTCCTCCTTCTTTTTGTACTTCAAACGCAATTAGTGCAGTCAACGTTGGCTGTACGCCGACGGGGGATTATAATGGCACAGCGCGCGCACTCGCGCGGCTAATGAGATCCGGAAAAATCAGGGCTTCGGCTCGCGCTCGCGCCCGGGCGACGCTTGTTAAATGACGCTCGTTTGAAGCTGGTTTCCGTGTTTTCGGCCCGCGATCGCCACCCTCTTTCCCGATTACAAGCGCGCCGGTCAGCACCCCTCCATTCCAACTGTGATTTCTTGCCGCGTAGTCGCGCAGCCTCGCCCCTCGCCGAAAAAGGGGTTGCAAACGTCCGAGGGTAACCGCGGCGATGATAATTCACTCGCTGACGAAGCAATTACGTAACTGCACAAACGGATCGCCGATGTTTCTTTGTGCGAATGATCATCAGTTTACGGGGGTAGAAATCATCTTCGACGTTGTACGATTTGATAGAGGTGCCGCATCTCGCCTTTAATGGCTTTTTAGAAACTATTCATCGAAAATCTGAATCCAATCTGAATTAAAATCGTGATACAGGAGAATCCTGATCTAATGGTGTCAATCATATAAGACTGGCGTGGCAGTCAAGTGTCACGGTGGCACTCCCCAGTCGCACCAGCGTTCCGTAGAACAGAATGTCGAGCACTGCACCCCCCCCGGAGCATCGTTCGCGTGCACGCACGGTGCATCGTTTCTTCCGCCGTCCCCGCAATCGGGCAACCCTTTAGAACGCGTCATTTAGTTGCGCCCGCCTCGCTCGCAGCGTGAGCGCGCATCTGCATACGGTTCGGGGGGCGTTCGTGCAGTTAAATGAGCAGGACCCGCCGCAGGCTGCGGCTTCCGTGTCGGCGAGGAGCGGCTGGGGCGACGGTGATCCGGCAACCGCGAAAAGTGCTCGCGCCGAAAAGTTGTTTGCCGAAACCCGAACACGCGGTAACCCATTTCGGCAAAGCGGCCGAGATCGGCGGGCCTGGTCAAAGGACAAATCCATGCGCCATGCCAGGGGTGAAAGCACCTTTGTCCTCGCGTATCTTTCCTCTTTGTTGCGTTCCACTGGCTCGTGAATTCCCGCGTTTCCACCGTCGCGTCGCGACGCTCCGTGCACATCGCACAACGGTCAACGCGCGCCATGTATTAATTGTACTGTCCTCTTACGAATTCCACCGCGGCTAATTCGTTTAAAACTCCGCGGCGAAGCACGACCCGCTTTGTGTCCCTGCGGTGCGCCGTCGTTCGCGGCCCCCCGTTTGCGGTGCCTTTTCGAAGCCCGCGGAATCGTGTTTTTAAACGATTTTATTCACCTTCGATCCTGTGTTTATTTATTTCTCGTATCTATGCTTCTTTGGTTCAAATCTAGAAACTCAAGTTTAACCCACTTCCAACTATCCAATAGACTTGAAACTTTGCACGCGTACGTAGTTTGGATGTCAATACAAAATTATGAAAAAAAAACCCGAGGGTTTTAAAAAATTACCCAGTCAGCAATAAATGTAACCCATAACCACAAATCCAAATGACTTGAAATCAGCCTATAACCACAAATCAAATCAATTCAATCGGAACGAAATCATCGAAACTTCCACGCTGAAATGTAAATAATAAAAATAGAATTAAGTTAAACGATGTTATTTAAAATACACTAACAGCTAAAAAATAATTCATTTATTGTACTACAATTTCTTTGATGTTTTTTCATATTAAATAAAATAGTGGAACAGGATTTGTCATAGGTAACAGAATATGAATCGATTTAATACAGAATCTGTCGTCGCGAGGAGGACCGTGGGTGGAAATGGGGATGATAGTTGGGGGGGGGGGGGGAGGAGGAATGTTTGAGGGACCGAGCGTGTCACGTGGTAGCTTGCGTTTCGCGTAGGATCTTTCTAAGCGCGGAAAGACTAGGTAAGAGCGGGACGAGCGTGAAACGATCGAGTGCCGAACGTCCGATGGATAATTGAAGGGGGGTGTGGGGGCGAGCTCAGGGAGGTTCATGAACGAGGTGGCTTTTACTAACGAACGCCATTTGGTCCTCGGCGTGGCTCTCGAGCGAGCACTCGTCCAGTTCGGTTATTTGTTTGGTCGGGTCGGGGAAAAGGGAAACGGAAAAACAATGGGCGGGGGCGGCTGGACTGGATCGAACCAGATCTACTCGCCCTCGGCGCGGAAAAAGCCGCGGAGGGGGATAAATAGTTTATTTGGTTGCGCGGACAATGAAACATAAATTCGTAATGCCGATGGGAGGGTAAAGGGGATGGCCAGACAGCCCGACGATTCATTGTGGTCTATCGTTTAAAAGAGATGAATGAAGATGCTGTCGGAGGAACAGAGGGGGGTGCCTGGCAACAGGGAGAAAGAAGGACGGAGGTGGGGGGGGGGGAGGAGAAACCGAGACGTGAGAGGCATTAAGTAAATAGAACAAAGGTGTTTCGGGTCTAAGGGGCTGAGGGGAGGGAAGAATTAACATCGCGCTGGGATGTAAACGGCCGCGGCGTAGGGTAGCGTTAAATGGGATAAAGGTAAACTGGCGAAATAAAAATAAATTCGCGGATTCAGAGGTGGGACCCGAAGCGAGGGATAGCCTGCTTTGAATGGGGGCATGCGTATGAAAGGGCGTAGGAGGGGAAAGAAGAGCGTCTATTCAGGCAGGTGCGTATAGAGGAGGGCAGGAAGATCCGTCGCCACTTCGCGCTCGCGCTTTCGTGATTTTTAGCGCTGAAGGGGGAGAAACGGGCGCAGCTGCTCCCGCCGCGGTAACAATACTAATAATAACGATGAATTGAATTTTTTTTAATTAGGGCGTCGGTCGCGGTCGCGCCACGGCTCGCGCGCGTGCGCCCGCTTGTTTGCTACGCGTCTTTCGTTACTACGCGGCGCGAGAGCTTTTTAATTAAAAGGCACGCCGCCGCGGTGGCAAATTAATTGTGCGCGCGTATTGTTTACTATTCATTTCCCCGGGCAAGAGATTAATAATTTGCAGCGTGCGTGTGCGCGTGCACCACGGCTGTGTGCTGAAAATCGCGCGCTCAAACCAGCGCGGCAGAAATGGTACCGAATTGTCGGGAGAGCATTCTAATTTGTCGCGCCCTAATCTCCTTCGGCCCCGTTCAAACCAGAAACGACTATTCGCTGTGAATAAATTGCGAGGGAGAAAGCTGAGAATCTGGTGATTAGGGTTTATTGAAATTTCCAAGATTGCAGCCCCCGGGGCCATCGATAATTCGTAATTAGAGCGCCGAGCGCAGGGAGGCGTGTACCTTTCACGGGACATTCGAATGCGGAGCGTGCAAAAAAGCGCAGTGCTCGGGCCCCAGCTACTTTTCGAACAATTGACCTCGTTTAAGGGCGCTCGTCGCGCGACAAAGAGCGCTCGATGCTTAAGAAAGGGCGCGCAAAGCTCTCGCGGAGGGTTGCGCAGGTCAAATTGAAGTGGCGGCTGTTCCGTCGCGAAAAAAAAAGGCGTCGCATAGAGCGACGTTTTATTCTGTCCCGGCGTCGTTTCTCACCGCCTCTCCTCGCCCTGCAGCGAGAGGCGAAAGACGTCGGTGCTCTCTCACATCTCGTCTTCGAGTCCCCGCCAGCGGTGCGGATTTCTTGGTTCTTGCCGGCTGCCAGGTTAAGGTCTCTCGACCCGCGTCGCATTGTGCCTGAAAATGGCGGCGTTGTGGACCAAGGAATAAAGCTGAGGCGGCCGAACGCCGCTCGCCTGGGATGCAATTAACTCGGGACGAGACGGGGCTTAATCCGCGAAACTCCTCGAGCGTCACGCGCTCTTCGATTGCCCGAGGAAAATCGTGGCTCGATGCATTTTCCTGCCGACGAGGGTTAGGAGGTTTTTCGCGAATTTCCCGTGTTCCGTCGGGACTCGAATTAGAAGCCACCGCCCCCTCCACTCGGCGAACCAATGATTTATGAAAGATCCCGCTCCAGATCACGCTGATTAATTTACTGACGGGGCTTGATCGATTTTTAATTCATCATAAACCATCGTTCCCTCTCGGGATTCCTCCGCGACGCTCTCGAAAGATGTTCGAGGCCGCCGGTCGGACGCAAATTGAGTTTAATGGTTAATCAGGGCGGCGTGTCAGCCTGCCAAATTTTTCGACGATAACGAAGGAAGCCCGACCGCGTCGATACCTCCATCGACCTTCGACCCGCGATGTATATATCAGCTGGAAGGGCATTCATCACTCCGGGAGCGGGTGCGCGGACCCGAGGGGTTGAAATATAACCGGGGCGGCCGGAACGCATATTTTTTATTCCTATCGACGTTTAATTAAAAGTTGGCCACGCCGTGCGTGAGAGAAAGAGAGAGAGAAATCAGGGGTGGTTTGCGGTCGGGGGAAAATGCCTGGGACAAGAGCCGTGGATGCCCATCGGTCGCACCTCGTCACTATTTTCATCTCCGCAACCCCTTTCTCGTTTCCTTTCTTCGTCCTCTGCTTTTTCGTTCTCGCAGGGTCACGGAAAGCTCCGTCAAGCGGAATATTTTTCTAGCGGGCAGCGATCTATGGGGGTCCCGGCGGTGCGTGCGTCTAATGACGAGACGGGACCCTCCCTTATCGGTCCCTTCCGCCCAATTAAAAGCGAGTTCTTCCGGGAGGCGCGCAAACGATTTGGTCAATGGGCTGGAAAGCGATTTCGGACGAGATCCGGACGAGGACGTTTCGAACATCGTTTAATTCAAGAGTCTTGTCGACGTTCCCTCCCTCTCGTCTCTTCCCTCCTCTCCTTTCGTTATCTCGAATCTTTTTCCAGCGTGCAGCGGGGATGGCAGGTTGCGCGGCGTGTCGCGTACCCGAGGAATGGGAATGAAAAAGGAACCAGGGGACGAAAAGGGAGAAAAGAAAGTCTCGCGACGAGACGATACGTGGCACGGAGAAATTTTACCTTTCTCGTTCGCACCGGAGCGTAGTGATGCTCGTCAAGAAGTACCAGGCAGCGGCCTGGTGTGTTATTTCATACCCGACGGCAGAGCTTTAGGCAATTTTCGTTACAGCGTAGGTTTCATCGACAATCTTCGACGGCTTCTCCCGGGGTTCCCTTACCTCGATTATATCTGCCAGCAGCCAGGTAGAACGCGATGGAACGTAGACTATGCCCCGAACAATGGGAATTCATTCTACCTTTTCCCTCCGTTTCCCTCTCGCGCGGAACTTGCTCGGCGGGCCGCGCCGAGGGGAATGAAAAGGATCTTTTCCGCGATTGTTTCGTAAAATTGGGCCGACCTTACGAAAAGATGCATCCCAGAAAAAGGGGGAATCAGGGGCTATCCAGTAACCCAATCCAGTGGGAGCCCGGGGATTCAGTCGAGGGCACGGGATCTTCTTTGTCCCCCTCCTCCAAAGCTATAAATCCATCTTACGGTTTCATCAAGCCCCGCCGATCCCTGCGTTCGGAATGATTAACTCCCGCCGCGGGTAAACCGTGACAAAGCGGGGCTACCGCTGATTATAATTCAGAGCAGACGTCGACGAAATTCATGAAAACAGAGGACCTGGGCGAGCGCGGGTAGCACGGCCGAGCAATTTCGGTTCTCCTCCGCTTGGAAACGGTCTCGCGAGGCCTCTCGACCTCCCATTCTCCTCCGCTTTCTGCGCTCTTATTCTCCGCGCACTTGATGGAGGGTGACAAAGGAAAGGAGTCGGCCTTCCACGGCAGGCTTTTATAGCGCCCCGCTGCTGGTGTCATCGTCGTCGTCGGCCCACCGAAAGTGGAAGCGGCGTCGATAGGGGACGGCGACAGCGACGATGGACCCCGGTCCCGGCCGATGGGAGTTTATTACGAGGATACAAGGGGGTTGCTTGGGATCTGCTGACTCGTGGCTGCAAGGAGATGAATAAGGGAGAAGACAGCAATGGGAGAACGGGAAGGGGCCGATCGAGTATCGCGTGTTGCGGTGCGGTGCGGCATCACGGTCGGAGGCTGCTCCGTGGCGATAGCTGCCCCTGCTCTTATAATAACTTAATACTGCCAGAGATATGTAGTTGAAAATCCGGGTGGATTGTATTGGCGTCGTTGCACGTGAGATACTGCGCCTACATAAGTAGATGTTGCCCTGGGATTCTTGCACTTAGAAGCGATAGAAAGAAGAGATTTCGGACATCGGATGTTTTCAATAGACGTTGCACACAGGAGCCACTTAGCAGGCCCACCTCGTAGCACGCCACTCCGGACCTTTTTTCCGCTCCTCTTCTTCTTACCTAGCGTCCACTCTTTCCTCCTCTCCCTCTGCCTCGTCGTCTTTCGACCTCCACCCTCCACTTCGTGGCTACAGCTCACCTGTACTCTCGTCTCGGAACTCCCTACATCTATATAGATGCCTATATACACTGGGGCACATATATACGCATCAGCTTCGCTGGCTGTGCCTTATAGAAAAGGGTAATCCCACCATCCACTTTTCGTCCCTCCGGGGATTTCGAGAACGCTTTTCCGCTCGGTCGACCACCACCGCCGACGCCACCGGCACACTCCCCAACCACCGTGGGTATGAATAAATATTAGAATTTTGCGGATAAGCCCCGTTTTACGAGGCGATACTTGTTTCCTCGACGGCGACGCCGGGCAGATCGATTGAACGATCGGTTTCTCCCTCTCTCCCTCTTATTCCCGCCGCCTCTCCTTCCGTCGTCCCGACGGCACGTTCCCCCTATCGACGCGTTATTATATTTCAGTTCACTGGCTGGAATCGTAGCCCCGGATAGTTTTATAAACGTCTTTTCCTCGTTAAATGAATGGAGAAGTATCAATCACCTCCGTGCCCCTCGTCGAAGTCTGAACGCGTTTCCTCTTTTTCTTTTTTTTTTTTCATTACGGGAGCCGTGTTTCCGTGGTTCCCGTCCCACTGTCGCGCTCGGAGTTCGCCTTTCCTATTGTGTTATCGAGCGCGCGCGCGCGTCCAGATTCATCCGCTTTCGAATATTTTCCATCGAGTTTCGCTGGCCGTACGACGATTTAACCCCTTTCCCGCGGCCGTCGTGTTCATTTGGGAAACGGTGCCGCCCAGCTGCATATACGGCCGCGTTAAAGAGGCACGGGGAAGTGGACGCTGGGCAGAAAAGGAAGAAAAGCCCCGGGAACGAGTGGACGGAGGAGGGCGGAGGCGGTGGTGGATAACCAACGGTTGGACAGGTACACGGGGTCAGCAGGAAAAAAGTGGGTGGATAGGAAAAAGGGAGAAAAAGGTGGGCACCGACAGTGCTGCACTTGACGTATGGTGCACGAGATAAGCGTACAGATTGCGCAAGACTAGGCTCCAGTTGCGGCCGCGGATCGAAGGCGGGGACGGGGGAATGGGGGTGAGGTCAAGACACACACCCCCGGGGCTCAGCCCCCGTGTCCAGAACTGTCCGGTAATAATATCGCTCTTTCCCTTATGCGCGTACATCCATTCCTGTAACCTATATCTGGAACAGACGAACCGTGGATAATCGATTCTTCGTGCGCGAGAATTATTGTCGCGTGGGTGTCTGACCGGTGACCCCGCGACGTTTGAATAGTCGACCGATTATTCGAACGCGCCCGAGCGTGCCGGCACAACGACCATTCGCGATTCGCGACAGGAATGGGTCTAACAGGCGTCAGATTAAAATGGCACCGGCTAGAAAAACGGGGGTGTCCGAGGCCACTTAATCAGCCGAATCCTCGAGTCATCGGGGGTTCCTGCCGATGGGGTGGAGCGATCTGAAGGATGGCAGAGGCTAGTCCTCGGAGACAGGGGGGAACGGAGAGATACGGAGGCCGACGGCTGGAAAGAGACAACGAAAGGGAGAAAGGTGTTGCTGAGGGCGGGAAAAGGGATGGAGGCTGGTGGCCGTGGGGGTTGGAGATGCTTGGCATCGCAAAAGGGGATGCCGGAAAGACTAACACGCGCTTCTACACAGAGAAACCGACGCAGAAGTGCCGTGTACACGGCCCAGGGACGTAGCCTGCCCGCCAAGGGTCCCAGATGCGAGCAACGAGAATACATAATTACAATGTCCTCGCGCCTGCTTGGGGAGGTTCTCTCGGAGGTTAGCTAACTCCACTCGGTAATCTAGACAATGTTACCCCTGGGAACGGTACCGCGAGCAAACGTATCCGTGGAAAAGCTGAAAGGAGATTGCACGGTATATATACGGTGGCTGGGAGCTGGCTGGCTGCTGTGTTCAACTTCCGCGGCGAGTAGTAGCAGCGGATTTTACCGTGCAGGGATCGATCGACTCGCCTCAGCGAGCCATAAACTTTACTCGCGTCGTTAGGAACGCGAATGGGTACGATAATCGGTCCCGAGGTTTATTTTTTGACAATTCGCACGCACGCCGGCCGTTACGGTGGAAAGAGGGGATTTATGTGTTAATGTCGCTGTAGAAAGGTGTAGGCAAGTAGTCAGAAGCACGTTGCGTTACGCAACGATCTTCGGCCCGGCACTCTCCAGGAAGATAAGAGACGAAACGCTCGAGTTGATTTCGCTAATCTCCAGTAAATCGCGGGGAACGCGATAAAATATGGATGGGGAACGCGGTGTTCCGAGCTGATTCAGGGAATCGAGGAAAGAGTTACGTTCGACCCATTCCGAGATATCTGTTATCGGCGACTTTTTGCCGGTGAACAGTCGTTCGCGACGGGACGCGAAAGTGGAGGAATTCCAGCTCGAATCTTTTTGCCGGTTCGAGTCGAAATCGAAGGCACTCTGGCCTCCCCCGTCTCCCTCTCTCGCCCTCTACCCAGAACGTAAACTCTTCGCTCCTCTGTCTGACGGGCGGAGGATTCCACTTGGACCGGGCAGAATTCACTAGACGACCATTAAGTTCAAATTGCGCGGATGAACGCGAAGAGAGAGAGAGAAAGGGAGAATGACGGAGCCGCTCCAGCCGCAATTGCACCGCAGAAAGCTCCCTGTCAGAGAGGGAAAGGGTGTGGTTTTATTCGGCGAGCGCGCCTGCTTCTTCCCTTTGTACATGTGCACGACCGAAATCGTTCCTATTCTTTCGCGAAGGACGCCAATGCCCGCAGGAACAGAGAGCGCGGAACGGTTTTCCCCCTCGCCGAGTATAAACGACTTACCGAACTCTAACGTACGACTCGTGACACCGCCCTCGTGAATAGGGCGCCCCCCGTCTGGACGAGGGCATCGAAAGTACCCCTGAAAAATTGCGTCCTCCGTCGAGTTTCCACGAGCATCCCACGGGGGGGACGAACGACCCTTGCGATTTATTTTATCGGGTCGACTCCCAGTGTATCTGTATTCCCTGGCGATGGCTCTGTACCAGAGCGGGTATCATCGAGCAGACGTGTCCCTTTGCATGGGCGAAATAAAGATCTCGAATTCTTCCGTGGAAATGCGATGCGTTAATGACACCCGGTTACTAGAGGACGCACTTTCCACTTCACCCGGGCTTGTTTCACTTTCGAAAGTTCTTCTTCCTCATCTTTCCTCGCAGTATTTCGATCCCTCGGCTAACTCTAGGATTTCCAATCGCCGCGTACAACCAGCCACAGCTCGAACACTCTGGCACACGTACGCACACTGCCGCGAATACGAGCCCGGTATTCCCGCAACTGTAACCAGTGGCGAGCGAAGTTCTCGGTCCTGACCGAGGAAATTCGAATTCCCGGCGGGACAATTAACAAGCTCAGTAACGCTCGCGGTAATCATATATTTGCCGTAAGCCCCCGCGTAACTGTGCTAACGTTGCTGCCGGTGCAACTGCGTTGCCCATTTGCAGAGGTGCCGTGTACGGGGCCTTCGAGAACGACCCCCGGTGTACCTTCGGCAACCTGCCTCGTCCGTGTTCGGCCGTTCTGCATGTGTAATCGGCCGTTCGTGTGAGCGTTTCTTCCTATGTCCACGCGGTTCGTGTTCCCCAGGTCCGCCCGTCTAGCTGGCACGGCGGTACGCACGCGTTTCTGACACGAGTAATGCGCCTTACTTCGTCAGGCGAGGCTGGTGTGTGTCATCCAGGTGGTCGCGACTCCCCCCCCCCCCCCCACACACACACGTATACTTTCCCGCGTACAAAGCTCCTCTCTAAGCCCGTGCACCGCACGAGCGTGTGTCCTTGTGTCTACATCCTTAAGTCATGTTACGCGTCACTCAAGACCACGCTCCACCCTCCTGCTGACCACCACCGACCCTCGCACACTTCCTGTTCGCGTACATGCGGTTCCACGGCACCGGTTACGTGTGGGCGTGGGGATAGAAAGAGCAGAACGAACCCGGGCGGTGGGGGGAGTATGAGTGAGGAACAGAGACAGACAGGACGTGCGGGTATTAAAGCTCGCCATCTGGCTTTCCCGTGACCCGGTTCTCGACTTACCGAGTTTTCGTCGTTAAGCCCGGACTAAGCACGCGACAATCGATACCGCAGCGGTCGAGTTCACTCGGAAAAATCACCCGCCCCTTTGGATCCCTGTGATTGTCCTCTCGTGTGTGCGCGCGCGTGTACGGAGATGCGACTGACTCGCAGACCGATCCCCCCTCTCCCTCCCTCTCCCCCCTCTCTCTCTCTCTCTCTCTCTCTCTCTGTGGAATCGCCGATGGGGTTAATACCTCGGACCAGGTAGTAATTAACTTTTTAGTCGGGCTCGCCTCGCAGGAAGCCAGGAAATTAATTGGAGAAGCCGTTGTTGTCAGACGCCAGTTTTTGCGTCAGCTTCAAAAAGTTTCGAGAAGTTTGGTTGTGCGACGGCCGGCGAAAATGCATCAGCGAATTCCGCCCGCGGGCATTCGGCGTTGTCAATGTTCCTCGGTGGCTCGTCGATCGTGACTGCAGTAGCCTCGAAGGCTTTTGACGCCACTCGAACCCGGGATATCGATGTCACCGAGGAGAGCCAGCATTAACGTAACCTGTGGAATATAGCGCTATTATTCAGTTTTAACTCGCCCCGCTGCACTTTGCTGTATCGACAAATCAGTCTGGGACGTAAAGGTCATCCTTGACGCCTGAAGATGTTACAGCCGCCAGTGGGAGTGAATTTCCTTTTCATATGGTAAAATGCTACGATCGTCAAAGCCATCCAGGCGATCCGCACGCACGGGAAACCGTTCCGTCCACTTATCGCAGCCAGCGAAGAAACTCTCTTTGTAAAATATACATGCGACCTTGCGGGCGAAAGAATTATGCGATCCTATCGCCGCCCGCGATATGTAAAAATGATGAAGTTGGACGTGTCACGTTGAGAGTGGTAGGAACCACGCGTGTATTCAGATGTTGTCCGTTTGATAGCGTTGGCGGCTAGGTCTCCTTCAACTAGGCTTTTATACTTGAAAGTGGTGGAATTTGCTTTTCGCACATTTGTCTAGGAAGCTTTCACACAGTAATTCATCACAATCCTCGTCGACTCTTCCTACCCCATAGTTCCGCAAATCAAGCGAACTCACCGCTACCCTCTCCGAGGCTGGAATTTCAATATTACTAATTACCGGCAAGTGGGGCGCGAAGGCCAATCGCTCGAAACGGCCCCAAAGCAGCTAAAGAAACGTCAGTGGAGGGCATAGACACACGGAGCGCGTGCACGAAGTGAAGCAAGCTCGCGGCTCGCAACGCGGTGGTTGCACGGCGTGTATGCAAGCAAAGTGAGTTAGGGAGTAACGAGCGAGGCTGACGAGCCAAGCCAGCCAGCAAGCCGGGGCTCGGAATACGCGAACGCGCGTCCCAACATGCATGCAGTCGCGCGCTAGCGAGCCGGCTTGCTCGCGGGATCGTGCTCTCTGCGCGTACACGTACGAGCCCCCTACCGCCGCCTCGAGAACTTATCTGTGGAAGCGGGAAACGCAATAGAAGTAATAACATCCCTTATTACGACGTTACACGCGATACGGGATCGCGAGTTCGTGTTTCACGAGCGTACCGCCTCGACCGTGCACCCGTTCCCTGTACTTAGCTCACCCACCTTCGTTTGCGCGCGCACACACGCGCGGGCAGCCCCGCATTTGCGTGGCCGAATAACGTACGCGACCGCGCGGCTAGTTATCTATCCATAAATAAGCACGCGTGACAACGGCTAAGTAGCCGTGTGCGTTACGTATTTAATTCCCGCCGCTTCCTTGGCCCCTAGGATATCTTCCTAATGCGGCTTCGTACGCGGATGCCGGGTAATTTGCCCCGCGAATGTGTGCGCGAGGATCCGGACGCGAGGTCCCCTGTAATGCTCGGCTCCCGCATACCTTTCTCGCCGCGGATGTGTGCGTGTGCACTCGGGTAGGTACACTCAGTGTTAGCCGAGCAACGGGCTGTCGCTTGCTTCTCGCTTAACTGGCTCACCTGTCACGGCTGCGAACAGCATGGAGAACAGTTTCATAACGACCAATAAGTCGAACGAATTGTCGGGCCAGCGCGTGGCCTCGAGTCCGACCGACGATCCGGAAAATCTGCACTCGGACACGGGATATTATCGTTCAGCTGCAGAAACGCAACGGTTACCGCGGACATCGGGGATTCGTTAGCCAGATTCGGGCAGAAACATTCGGGTTGGAATTACTACAGACAGCGGGAACAACGGCCGCGTGCGCGTTAACATTTCTCCAGATTATATTGTACATGGCTGCGTGCAGCTTTTACGTGTGTATTTCTAGCGGATGGAAGGAATATATTTGGCCGGGTGGCGGGGGCAGCGCGCACACACTCGAGTCCGGGATTAATATAGTATAAAGCAAGCCGCAAATATGTATAAGTACACGGTGGAACGTTTACGTGAAATATTTGCTCGGCGCGCCGGTGCGTGCGTACCGACCGCGACGCTCGCTGGCAATCGCCGCTGAAGAGGGTTGATGAATTTGTCGGGAAACGGAGGGACCGGGGGGGGGGGGGTGGAGGGGTGGGAGCAAGGGCGTCGTGTTCGGGGGTGCGTTCTTCCACACCGGGAGGTCGAGATTTCGCTAGCGGGAAAACGAAGGACTACCGGCTGCTGCTGTGTATATACACACAGCCCCGTGCAACGCGAGGAAAGGGGTGGCTTCGAACCCCCTTCAAAGGGCCCTCCGACGTTTCTGATAAAATCCACCCCCGGTTCAGAGAGGGTGGCTCCTGGTGGCTTGCGCCCGTGGAAAATTCTTGCTCTCGCGCGCGGGTGAGGCTGAACAACTGTATCGACGCGTGTAATATCACCGGAGGGTACTAATTAGTTGCGCGCGCGTCGCGGCACCCAGGCTCAGAACAACAAGAGTATCGCGTCGGTGTCGGGGTGTGCGGGTGTGTTCGCCAGAGATGATTTTCCGTTTGTTTTTCCTCCCCTGGTTTTTCGTTAAGTGGTCTAGACATCTCGTTATTTCTTCGCGAATTCGTAATAATTTCCTCTCTTTCTCGGTGGCCGGGTGCTTTCGCTCAACGTGCCTCCCCCCCCCCCTGCCCCGCGGAAAAATTGTTTCAGCCCGATTGAATCTCGGTGGGACGACGAAGCTGGTCGATTTTCAGTCCATTCCCTGCAACTACGCTGGAACGGTTCCTTTTATTCGTGCCTCGTAAAAACAGCAGTTTCACGATTCTTACAAGCGCCAAGCACCCACCGCGCCGCTTCGCCCTTCGAGCCGTGGAAATTGTAAGGGCCTAGTAGAGGGATAATAAATCAGTGGACGGACGGTTATCCCCTTAGCCTTCGTAATATCGCGATATTTAGGGAGCTCTGAGCATGACAGTTTTATTGTCTATCGGGCGAGAGGTCGGGGAAGAATATTCATTCCGCGCTTATATCAGAGTCGAGGGTTCTCTTTTAACCTCTGCGCGACGTACAATAAATACCCCTCGGCGTCTTGGTAGCGCGCGAGATCTACCTTGATCGGGGCAAAACGAAAATTCTCTCTGCCAGGCTATCATGAGCTTCGATTCGTTTTGGACTTAAGAAAAAGAATACGCTGGGAGCGTCGCGACCACGGAGCCCCTCGGAATACGAGAATAAGGAGGCATCGAGCGGAGGGGAATAGATGGTGTGGGAGGGAAAGAGAGGAAGCCAGTGGATAAATCAGTCGGAAAGCGCTTCGTTTAGCCGTGATATCGTGGTATCCTCGAGGATCTTGTTGGCGGAAGGGATTCTATTGCGTTCCAACGGCATCGAGCCGAGTAGCGTCAGCAAAGGCGCGCTTCGAATCTCGATCTACTTATTCCATTGAGGGGTGGAGGACCCCCCCCCCCCATCTCCTCGGCGTACTTCCCTGCGTCGCCCTGGAATTTAGAGGCAAATTTCTTTTCCGCCTTCTTCCACTACCTTCCCTCTTGCTCGCTCGAGTTCTCGCATACCCGTTTCCCTCTCGCGGATGCCTGCGACGGTCTCGCTCTATCTTAGCCGCGTTTCCCGTCGCGTTTTATTGCATCGCCGCCTCCCTCACGATCATCGATATCCGACGCAAACAGCTGTAAACTTCCATCAAGCTTCCTCGCCCCGTGCCGAGCTGCATCCGCGTTCCTCCATCCTCCGGGCCAGCCAGCCGCTTCCCTTTTTGCACACGCGCCTGAACTTGATCCACGCCGCGTCTTCTCGCGACGAATCCGCCCCGGCGCGCTGTCGCGTCGCGCGGAATTATTTCGAGGCACGCCAGATTAGAGTTATTCGGCTGGAAGCGATTGGGTGTCGAGCGGTGATCGATGGAAATGGGACGCCTGATTGCTCCCGAATATTCTTCCCGACGAGTCTAGCCCGAGCCGAAACGAGAATCTGGCCCTCCTTCGACGAGCTGCCGCTGCTGCAACGAAATCTTGGAAAAATAATTTCCATTTTCAACCTGCCAACGGTAATCGTTCCCGAGTATTAGTATCTCGTACCCACGTTTCGTCCGCTTAGCCAGGTACCTTAATTGGCCGGAGCTCTCTTGCCCAGCAGATTCAGGGTAATCAATTCTTTCTCTTCCTAAACGGAGTCTCTCGTGGCGAGGAATGGTGTAATAGCCATTGAAGAGGATCGGTAATCTCGCTGATGAAAGAACGGCTCGCGACGCCTTGGCTATTCAAACGCTTTAAGGGAACCTATCAATTATATTAAGTAGCTATAGAGGGACGCCGATGCCTCGCGAGATTAGAGCAATGCACGTTATTATTTGAATAATTCGAGGGTATCCGCGGCGCGGTAATGAGTGGTCTGCATCCCGAAGGTCGAGGCGCGTCTCGGTTTCCCGGGAAGTGGATTTCTACGCTGGCGAACGAGTTGGACAAGTCGAACGGAAGCGGAGTACGACGTCGTCGTCCTTCGGAATGCCGGCGTTTCCAGCCTCCTCGCAACACGCCAGTCACGATTGTCGTTTTCTTGAAGCGTTTCCCCTGCAGAAGCTCACGAGGATATGTATTAATAACGCCGCAGCCCGGATTGGTAACCGCGACAGGGGAATAAAGTCGTATAAGGCTGGAGATTGTTTTATGCCAAGGAGCAGCCGTCTAATTAATTGGGCTAGTTGCGAGCGGGTAACAAAGGAGGGAAGCGTCATCGGGCTGACGCGGTCGACGACACCCGCGCCTTTCATTATTATTGGTGTCGATGAACTTTCTAGACGCGCAATTCTTCGACCGTGGTCCAAATGAAAATTGGAAGGCGAGCCGACACTGCCTTTTCACAGCCGCCTCTCTCTCCCCCCCCCCCCCACACCCCTTCCCGTCGCTCGTCTTTTGACACTGCGATGCTCGCTAGCTGCGCGGCGCCGCGACGACCGTGACAAGGAAAACGGTGTATTTTTAACGAGCAAGTCACCCGTACCAGATGCTCCTCAGATATTCTTCCCCTCGATGTCGTCTCGACTTTGCGCGTTTCCCTTAGCCAGTTAAGAAACCTCGCGTCATGGAAAATCCGCTGTCTTACACCTCACCTCAAGAATTTCCCCTCGTAATTTGTCATTGGACCAGTGTTCGCGTCTCGATCTCCTTAGTTTGCGCGTTGAAACTTCTACCTTGAGGCTTCTACACCCTGTCTCGGTAAATTATAAGGACCGTATGAGAAAATCAGAAATGAGAATTGGGAGAGGTGGGTTAGCTGTACTGGGTATGTATGGCGCAGGAACAGTTGGAAATTCGCAGTGTGCGGTTGAAAGGCGTATAAGCCGCGATATATTAGAATTTCCTGGCTTAGAACATGGTTGGTTCGCAAGCTAGACTCTCCGGAGACCGAGTCCGCGGCAACGAAAGGTGAGAGATCCCTTAACGACCTTTCTGCGGCGTGAGTGCTTCGCTGGATCGGGAAATCTTTAAATAAAACACTTTTAGCGGGTCGCTGGTTTGGCATCGATGGCCCTTCGGTGTACTTTAAGCGCTGTTCCTCGGCCTCGAAGAGAAATGAGCCCCATAAAGAAGTCCCTCGGCCGTTTTCACGCGAGAAAGAGAGACTGTCCTCCCTTTTCCCCGGCACACCTTAAATCCCCGTCTTCGATACAGCTGCTGTCGGCCATGGAAATCGATTCGAATCGGAACCGGCTCCTCCACGACTCGGTTGCTTCTTCTTAATTAATTCGGGAGGGGGGGGGGGGGGGTGGCAGTGGCCGAAACAGTCGCACCTAGCCGCCATTCCGCACCCTCGTCTCCACGGAGTTTTCCTACCGTTGGAGATTTACGGAAGGATTAACCGGAAAGGTAATCTATTAATTCAGCTCGTGGAGGTCTGAGCGGTTGGGTGAGAAATTGAACGTTACTCCATGGGCGCCCAGAGTGGTCGATGCTTTTTGTCACGCGAATGTCCGTGCGTGGAGGTTTGCTTCGCATCCCATTCTGCTTCCTCGGATTCGCTTCCTCATTACTGGCGCGCGTGGGAGAGGGGGGAAAAAGATCGATCTGTTTGTTATGAAACCTTGAGCAAAGGTACCCCGCCATGATCCTTCGCGTTTCATGGAACCCGGGGACGTAGAATTCCTGCCACGCATTAGATGAAAATCGCCCTAGGATCTGCATGTCGCGCGGGGCATCCCTTCAATCAAATCTGGCGAATCAGCCTCCGAAACGATTCCCCCTTCGCGATCCCGTTCACCATCGCAATTTCGAGTGCCTCCTCTCGAGATGATTCCGCTCGCTCGGCTTCGGCGTTCATGGAGCCGACATCTAATCCATAAGCAGCCGTGCGTAACGGAGTTGTGGGACGCGATAATAACCTGTGACGCGGCAATTAAATTCCGTGGAATCGTTTAGTGGCCCATAAATCTTTCTTCCGGCGTTATAGAAGGGAAAAGAAGAGGCCGGAAAGGGGTGCGAGCGGGGCAGCCTTAAATCCGTTAATGGGTTTACAAACGTGTGAAGCCCGCGGAGACGGCCGCCAGACCGTCGAAACATATTTTCTTGGGCGTCGAATGATTTGTGGCGGCGAAAATAGGCGGGCATGGAAAAGCGACGGCGGCCTCATTGGTCCAAACACGTTCCTCGCCCCCTCGTTCCGTGTATCGTCGGTGATTTGTCACACGATATAAATCCTGGAGAATTTGGTAGCACTTCGGGAAGCTCCAGTATGTGGACAGTGGAATTAATGATTCGAGTCTCATCGGGAGATACGGGTAGCTGGATGCTTGCCGCTTGACGTTTGCCGCTTCAATGTTATCTAGCGGGACGCTTGCTGATTACATTAACCCCTCCCTTCTCAACTTCATACTTTATACAAGTGGAATATTGGATACTAATGACTACTAGAGAACAGAGCTGGGCGCACTCCTTTGTTTCGAGTGTTATAAGCTGTAAAAGGGTCGGAACGAGGGAATATTGCTGTGATATAAAAACGGATCGTTATCCCGGAGGGTTCGTCAGTCCAGAAGTAGCTTTCTGGAATATCGGCGTTAAAGTTTACAACTCTTGTTCGCCGGCGCTTCCAGCGAGCACCACTTCCAACAAATCGTTCGTCGACAGGTTATACACACGTCAATTACCTGGTTGAGGGGAAAGGGGCCGTCGTGACGGTGGCATCGATCGTGGAAAGAAAAGGAAGCACGATTCTGCGATTGTCTGAAAATGATGGGAAATTACAGTCGTGGTGGATAGAGTGGGGTCGTTGGGGAACCAGAACGGGAGACACTTTATCTGCATTTTGCATCGGCGAGCCGCCATAGACGTCGTACGCGGCCGGCCAATTGACCATTGCTCGCGAGGCGAATCGCAAATGAAAGAGGGTAGGCAAAGGAGACCCGACAATTTCGTTGTTGCCTTTTTCTTCGTTCCACGGAAAACCCATTATCCGTGGCGCCAATCTACATGCTTGCCCCGGTGCGAAGAAAGCGGCGAGGATGGCTCGCGGTAACGGTGACCGTTCGGCAACTGGGAACGAATCAAAACCGAGCACTCTCGCGGTCGATACCCGATTGCAGCCGGAAATTGCGCCCTCAACCCTGTCTTCCTGCATCGTACCCGATTCTTCTAATCCCGTTAATCCAGGGATGCTCGTGGATCACCGCGATCCGCGATTAAAGCGGCTCTCGAATGGCCTCCCCTGGCTCGGTCTTTATCGTTCCTCGCATCGTTCGCGAACGATCGCGTGTCGACGAGTCCTTTTCGCGAATCACCCGAACGAAATTCCCCGCTAGTGGTGCTGGCGCAAGCGGGCGGCTGATATCGACGCAAAGCGCGAAGAAAACGAGGGGGTTAGTGGGAGAAAAAGCGCTGAGTAAACGCGGCGTGTACGCGGGTCTGGGAATGAAAGACGCGTGCACAGTGCTTACACGACCATGGCGGAAAATAGCGGGCACGCGTGCGCCCGTCACTTATCAACGCTCGATAAAACGGTTGGGGGGGAGGGCAAATAAAAAAAAAAGAGGGTCGGAGAGAGGAGAGAAGTGGCGATAACACGGTGTGCAATTCCTTCTCGGCCGCGTGCACAGATTCTCCGTGCACAGGTCGAGCTCTCTTTCTCTCGCGGCCCTCTCTGGCGCGGGACCGCCGTCCCGCGCATTGTTGATGTTTCAAGATAAATACCAGATACAGACTACAATGCGACCCCCGTCTGTACTTTGTAGGTAATTAATTACCAGCCATTGTCCGTCACCGGCAGTAACGTATACGTTATATCAGCGAGCCGTCAACGGTCGTCGCCGGCGCTATCGCGCCACGAGATTCCATTGTCCTTAACTATTATTCCCGCCGGTGGCAATACCGTACATGGGCCCGATGATAATGCTCGCGACCGGATCGAAATCACCGGGAGCAACATTCCTGCGCCGTTCCGTCCTCCTCTACTTTCTTCGTGCCCCCTGTCGGCGTCGGTGGAATCGCGGGGCCGCGACGCGACGCGACGCGACGCCTCCCGTTGCCCCGCGGTCGCCTTCGATAAAATAACTAACGCTATTGCGCCAGGCACGCCGATGGATTTCCCATTGTATCCGCGTTAGAAGGGGAAATACGAGAAGAAAGGCATCGATCCCGTTGGTATTTCACCCGGCCAGGAATTCTTCGGTAAATTTACGAACGCTCTCGGTAGAGAGACAATGGGCGCCTTCCGATTATCTGTTGGCGCAGTGGGGGTGCGATTGGCGGGGTTTGTGCGGGTAAGGAGGCTCTTTCCTTTATTATATTACAGAAGTTAACGATTGAATAGTGTAACGAAGATGTTCTCGTCTGCTCTCTTGGGATTTTTACGAGAGTACCGACGCCGAGAATCACGCCGTCGGTGAATAAATCGCAGAAGCGCAATTTCCAGGGGCAATCGTTGGCCCTCGATAAGAAAGGGCCGGAAGCATTAGGGGGAACGTATTCACGGCACTGTCCCGGAAGTGTTCGGTAAGAGGAACATCTGTAACCGCGGCCGAAGGTCGGAAATTCCCTGTGCATTGCCGGCCAATCGTGTGTGCAGCGTGGAAACTCGTCGCCTGCTCGCCTAATGCACGATGCACGGCCGTAATGCAGCCGTGTTTCGTGCGAGGCGAGTGTGCGGCTGGCACCTTTTCCGCCTCCTTCGTCTCCTACGACTTCCTCGCCCTTTCCTGCCGCCGTCGTTACACCGTTACAGCAACCTCGATGCACGAATGGTCGGATTGAAATCAGGGTCCCTGCGAAACGCCTCGGCAGAAGGTGGAATGGCGAGAATGCGCGGTTCCCTCGTTCCATCTGTCCCGGATAAGTCTGCGTGGGATTTTGGGTTGTCGAGTTCCTCCGTTATCTTCACACGCCGATGATGAGAACAAACTTCTACGATCAGATTTATATTATTTGCAATTGAATATACTTGTATTTGGATTTCCTCGATGAAATCACCTCCGAAAGAAGCGCGAAATGGAAAGGGCAACGTTCGACCAGCTCCTCTTTCCGTCTCCGTGGCGAGTTCGTGACCGCGTCGGCCGTTGGTGCAACGTTCCGCGAGAACGCCACCGAACGGCAGCAAAGGAGAGGAGAGAGGAGACGTACGTTACCGGCAGCCCTGTTTTACATGGCCGATTGCATCTCCTTTCCATGCGCCACGGCGACACGCGTTCCCGTTCTCCTCGGCTAGCCGCGGCTGTACGGGCGCACGAACGGGGGACGATTTTCTAGCGGCCGCGCGCGATCTTGAAGGGCCCCGCCGATCGCATCCCCCGATCTAGCGCGGCACAATTAGGATGCCCTTAAAGGGAGCCCCGCGGAACAGCTACGCGGCGTTATGTACCTACCGGTTTCCGGCACCGTGCACGGATTACGAATGGAATGCGATTCTGTCGGGCGACTTGCCCTCCGCACGGCTCCCGAGCCCGATTCCGCCGATCCCCGCGCCGTAATATGGTATCTTGACGAGCAATTTCTCCGAGGTTAACGCGAGGAGAAGTTCATCGACTAAGCGCAAATTAATAGACGCTTCCGAAGGGTGCTTGGTTAGCGTGTTGTAAGATATTGCAGCTGACAATTAAATCTCTAGCTAATTGTAGCACAACCGGGATAACTTTGAAAATTATTACTTTGAATTAGAAATAGTAACATGCCGTCGAGTGCGGGTCGTTTATTTTATAACAATTCATTTGATGAAAAGCAGCTAGAACAGTCGTCGAACAATTTCGTACAGCTCGAAGAAGCCGCACGTAACGAGTGACCCTCGAATGTACACGGGGTGGCTTTTAACGAGTTTAATCGAGTAGCGCGGGCTCGCTGTACCGTAATTGAATCCATAGCAGATAGCATGTAATTGCAATAAAATTAATTAATAAATTGCCAACTGCTCCGAGGAGGTAGGCAAATTTCGGCACGGCGTATCGATCGGCGAATCCTGAATACATACTTGCGATGCTCCGTTCGCACGAGTAACGTGCACGCTGCACAGGACACAAGGGTGAACGTAATCGCGCAGTCGCGCTCAATGCGTTCGTTCGTTTCGGCCGGCCGAAGAGCACGACAATTCCCAAATTGATTCGTCCCTTTCGAGTATTCCGACATCGTCCTCCGTCGAAGCTCTCGCCCGTTAAAGGGTATCGACCTGGTGGCGCGAACGAGTCCCGACGGAGATTCATTAACGCTTCGCCCGTGTCCCGCTTAAGTACTCCAATCGCGAAGCCACTCAGGAACGATTCCACGTACGAAGGGCGAGGGACAGAGTGGAAGACGGAAGGGCGAACCACTTGGAGGTCTGTGGATCGAGTAGTCCAAGTCTGGCTGGAAACTCCAGCTCTCGGGACGAGAGTATCCCCGAACTACCCCGACGGGGATGAGAGCCGGAGAAGAAGAGTGAGTGGATAGGGACGCGGCCCGAGAGTCCTGATAATTGTGACACTCGCGCCGCGTCGTCTCGATGCGTCCCCGCGTCTTATTAAGTAGTCCTGGGGTCGGAGGAGCGTAGCCTAGCATCGATTTCGTGGCAAGCTTGCCTCCGAGCCCCGCCGGGAATCGGAACGAGCCCACCCGCTACCTCTTACCACAAATCATTTCCTCGCGACACCGCCCATCCTCCACTCGACGCCGACGTCGACATCGACGGGGATTGTGTACAAAGAGCCCCGACGACGCCTTATTCCCCATTCTTCCCCCGTCCCCAGGCATCCGCGGGCACCGTTGACAACGCCGAAGAAAAAGTAGCTTCCAGTGAAATGTTTTGCTCGTGAATCATAATTCCGCGGCACGTCGCGCGGCCTCCTCCCATCGAACACGTTAAAGGTGGGAGGGGGGGGGGGGTGGTCCGTGACAGCTGGGGTGGCGGGATCGGTTTCCGAGCCGTTCGTCTGGAAGCTTCGGTTACCCAAGCGACTGTCACTCCGTCGAATAACGTTTAACTCGGTTAAAGACGGGGGATCAAGGGAAGGAAGGTGGGGGTACTTTTCCCGTGGAAATCGGGGAACGAGGACTCTCCTCCTCGAGGATTCGCCGCCTGTCAAAGAAGTTTTCGGGTTCGTCGCTGGAATCGAATGTAATATTCAAATATTTAAATGGACGTGTTCCGCTCGAATTGAGCAGACGGCTCCTTTGGAGATGGTGTCTGCGTTTACGACGCATAGAGCATGCATCCCGGCATGCTTCGAAATTTCACGAACGTGATCGATGTGGGCGTTACGGTGCACGGCCCACCCGTTCCTCGAGCAACGCCGCAGAAAGATCGCCTTGTTCTGAAAATAAGACTGCCCCACCCCTTATTTATTCGCGGAAAAGGGAGCCGTTGACGTGCACCGACAACTTTCATCCCTCGCAACGAGCCATAAATATATACACGTGTTGTATGTACGTTGCCGGTCGCCATGAGAGCGACACAGTGTCTCGTAAATTGACCGTGAGCCAGAGAGGGACAAGAACTATTATAGACAACGGGGGATGGAGAGAGACTGGTACGTTCCTATATTACATTTGCCTGGTCCCTCATCCTTCTTCCCTCCGCAGGTTCCTCTTCCTTCGGCTAGAGCACTCCGGCTCTCGTTTTACAATCGGTACCCGCTGCAGGCCGATACTGCATTTTATTCCACGAGGGTGGCCCGGCGGCCCGAGGGGTGAGCAGGCAATTTTATTGGATGTGACACTAACGCTCTCTTCCCTCCGTGCGAGCCCCTCGATTCTTCGTTTGGCCACCTCTTTCCCTCCCTTTCCCTCGCCCCCTGCCCCCCTCCCCCTCCGTTCCCGCACTTGCTACCCCCTTGATTTCCACTCGGCCCCTCTTTCTCGTTTGCTCTCATTCGGACAGAAAGGGGCTTCAAATGGCTGCAATATCCGCGTGTATTGACTCCTGGAATTGGGAAGACCTTCTCGTGTCCGGGAACTGTCCCGAACTCGTCTCCTCCTGTCCCGTCTGTCGGTAACCAAACGCTACCCTCTTTATTCGCCTCCTCTCCCAGCGCCTACGCTTTTCCCCTCCCTTTCTTCCTCCTCCACCGTTCCGGCTGGCTTCTCTCGGCCCCGTTCGCCCGACTGTCCGTGGGTAGCTCGTGCGTCATTAGCTCCCGTTTTGCGAGGGGATCGGGAGAGGGCGATTACCACCCCTCTGCCAGCCTGCCCGAGATTTCGCGCGCGCCCACGGGCCCTGTCAACCCCCGTCGAAAAAGCGATCTCCTTGACTCGCTCCTTCTCCTTGGCTCGGGCCCTCCACCGAACGCAACCTGAACGCGAGAAGAAATTACGATTCCTCCCCTTGTTTGCCTTTCCTTCGAGGGGCTTCTTCGCCGAAATAACGTCGTTCCCTCCTCGTCCACGCTGTACCCCGGCGCGAAATGGATGTCGAAATCCACCCAAGTACCGTGTCACGATCGCGGCGATCGAATAGGAATCAGGGGTCTATTTAGTAGGGATCCCCAAGGGTTGTTCGTGGCCGAGTTTCTCTATCGGAGAGGATGAATTTTTCACGGTAAATACGTGATTTTGGTGCGATGACTGCATCGCTTCTAAAACCGCTCGTCAGTGCTTCCTTCTGTTACACAACATCCGTTCTGACAGCTTTACGGTCGCCATACCTTATGAAAAAAGGCTTTCGAGGGAGTTTCGCGCGGTTGGACCAGCGCCAGACGATCTAGTGCCGTGCTGCAGGCGAACCGTGATAAATCAATTTGAAGATGCGTCGACGTCGGTACAAAAATAATTGGATGGATCGCCGCTCGACCCGCTGGTCGCTATAAATCATGAATTTTTAACTTGTTCAACGATTTCCGTGGGGCTGGAAAATTTGCACGACCGAGCCACTGCTAAACTGCTGAACTGCCTCGGTTCGCGCTAAACGAGCGTTAATATTAAAACGTTTGGCGGAACGTCGTATAGTTGGCATTGCCATCGACAAACTTCGCCCGCAAGCTCCGCTGTTGCTCCCACTCGCGCACCGAAACTGGTCCCCCCCAAAAAAAATGCGCGCCAACTGGAGCAACAAGACGCGGGTAGTCGCGTCGAACGGATAATGCGCCCCGGATTCTATCGATAGGGGGCGACATTAAGCCGAAGATCGAGACGGCTGTCACACAGCGCACGGAAGCGTACGTCCGTGTCCAGCGTGATCGGTTATCAGCGTGGCGTGATTTACAGGGTCCCTTTACGCGGCCCGGTCGAAGAGCCGTCGCGGTTCCCCCGTTGCTCCGGACGAAAGTCAAAGGAGCACTTAGCCGTCATTGCCGGACGATAAATCAAAGACGAGCGACGTTCGTTGCCTCCGACGTCGCGCGTCCACGGTCTTGCCCGTGTACGCGGCCGCGGGACGGAATGGAATTACCGTTCCCGTGTGGCCGGGACCCACACGTATTACACACATCGGGGTGGAACGGGCGGGACACCGGTGACCACGGGGACAAAGTGGCGCGGAGGGGTTCGGGGGAGAATGTCTTCTTGACTGACTGCACGGTGCTCTTGGCAAAAATACGAACAAGAACGGGGCCTCGGCAGTCATCGTTTAAAGTATTGCCTGCGATTTATCATTGGTCACATTAATGGCCCCGGAATTCCGTGTATTCCATTTGTATCTGTCCCCCCCCCCCCCCTCCGCCGCCCTCTCGGCCGGCGAGGAGGAACTCTAACCTCGTGCCAAAAGAAACGGACCTCTTCGATCACCCTGCCTCGTGGCAAAGGCGACCAGACGCTGGAGAAGAGAGTCGCGAGGGGTTATTAATTCGAGGAAGCGACGAGGCCGCCCGATGTCCTCTTTCGACGTTTCCCCGTTCCTCCACCCCCGACAAGGAGGCCGGGGGGTTCCCTTTGTCGAAATTTGATTTATACTCATCGCGGGACGGGGAGAAGAATCATGATGACGAGCGAGGGAACACCGTTATATCGACTAATTCGGTTTTAGGAAAGGAAAGACGACGACGGGGAAATGGGGAGCGATGCTGAAAACGGAGCATCGGGCCCCAGTGACCCCCCGGCACGGGGCAGCCATAAAATTTTCCTGTGGCAACATGATTAATTTACTCCGGCCGCGCCGGAGACCGAAATTCCTCGGGACAGCCTGCAACCTCCTCCCCCGCGTCTAAATTGCATTTGGCACCCAACAGGAGCCGCTATCAGATCGAAGCGAACGTAAACCGGCCTTGCCCGGATTTTCTATCGGCCGATTCGCTGGCGAACTCGGACACGAGCCGGGAAACGAACGTGCGGGAATATACACAACGGGATTCTGATTCTGCTCGAGGTGGAATCGAGCAGCTTCCAGACCATCTGTCCATTTCCTCGGAGAGTGCTCCCGTTCGCCTCGGGGAGCCAGGCCACTGTGCGCCGTGCCGGCTGCTGCTCCGAATCGAAGCCAGGTCAAACCTCTGCTCTCTCTCTCTCTCTCTCTCTCCCTCTCTATATATCTCTTTCTCCCCCGTCTATCCTCGTTCCATTTTCTTCGTTTTCCTCGTTTCTCCCCACCCTCCCTTCCTCTCTCCTTTTCTGGCCTCCCTGCGCACCATCGACAGGAGACCAGCCATCCAGGCGAAAGATCGGGGGAAAAATTCGGCGATCATTTCGCTCACGGACCACTTTGCCCCTCTGTTTCTGCTCCGCTATTTTTCCTGCTCCTCCACGAACAGGCACCTTCGCCTCTGGCCTCGTATTTCCTCCATTTTCCTGCCCCGCATCTTCGGCAGCGTTCGAAACGTCGAAACTGCAGCCTTGCGGCGAATTTTCGCCGTCCTCGCAATCCCATCAGAGTCGCCGTTCCCTGGCGACGTTGCGCGCTCTGCTCGTCTGTCCCGTGTACCGTGGAATCGTCCGGTATATCGCGAAACGGCTGGAGAACGGCCGACGGGGAACGGCGTGAAACGAGAACGGAGCGTAATCGGCGCGTTCGAGACGAGATTATCGTAAGCTTTCCCGTCCGATCGTTCCGATCGCCTGTTCCAACCCCCGTCTATGGATGGACTGCTCATTTCACGCGATGAAAGCGGCATTCACCTGAAGGGAATCCGGGCTTGGTCGGGCTTCAAAGAGAGAGAAGAGCCCCGGGGATCGGACGAATTTAACCAGCGGTCGAGGCCGTTAATTCAAATGGGAATCGAAATTGAGTCCTCTGAAAGAAAATTAACGATTCAGAGGCTTCGACCGTTAAACGGGGCGGCGCGCGTGCGGAATCGACGTTTGAAGCCCTTTGCCTCGGATCGTTAAGTAACTAATCTCTGTTAACCGAGAGTCCGCCAAAGGAATCTCCTTTGCGCGGTTATTTCCGCCGGGAAGGGTTCGGCTGCAGGTCGCACTTGTTAAAATGCACGGAATTAAGTCGGGAGAACCGAAAAGGCAACAGGAAACCTTAACGCGAAGGATCATGGAGCCACGTGCTCGTCGCAAGGGCGCCGTCATGGAGGAATGAGGAAGTTGTAAAGGAGCGCAGCGACGTGGTCGAACTCTCGCGGCCGAATATTTGCTAAGCGTTGCGGTGCATTTCAATCTTTTAACGGTTAATCCGAACGGCGAAAGCTCGCTGGGAACTGCAGGTCCTCCAATCGGAGGGCACGCTCGGCCCTTGGTTCGCTTGTGCCGCGCGCTTTATCCCACGGCGCGTTCCGGCCGCTGCTGCTTTACGGGCAAATAAAGTAGAAAGCCGCAAAAAATGGCGTTGCCTCCTCGCCTCTTTTACGGTACACTCGCGTTTCGGATCCACTCCGCGGTTATACGCGGCGCTTCTGGTGCTCCTCTGCAGGACATGGGACGGGTGGGTGTTGCACCCATACAGGCGTCTCCAAGGGGGAGAGGCACGTCAGCGACAATCGACTTCGCCGTGCGGTTTTTCGAGGCGCGCGAGACCGGGGCGGCTACGTGGCGAGCTTAATTTATGCCCCTTAAAAATGCAAATACCGACGATTTGTCTTCGGGAGCCGTTCCCGGTTCGACGTAGCCCGCCGATCATCCTTGGCGGAGAGCTGGCTGGCCTGGAAAAGGTTCCACCTCGGGGAAAGCATCGACAAAGGACCAGGGAATTTCTTTAATTAATCCCCGCCGCCTTGTCGACTTCTTGCCGGGCGAGCAGGTCGATCCTTTTCTCCGAGTGAGTCGCCACCATATCTCGGTACCCCTTTGAGCTCCCTCTGCCACGTAGGTGGTCCAGACGCGTGCGGCGAGAGCAGGGGGTCATTTTTTAAAAGGAGCTTTCGGTTCACGTGGCAGAGATCCGCGCGAGCTTTTATCCTTCATTACGCTCGGTTATTCGTCTTCGAGCGTGCCACTGCTGTTCGCAGGAGTCGAGCTTCCCCGGGGCGGGGAGCCAACCACTTGAACGGCGCACGAGTAGGATCCTCTGCATCGCGTGGAATTTTATTGTCGCGAAGAGCGAAACGGCCGGCGTTCAGAGAAACGAATGGATCGTGATAAGGGGAAACGTGTTTCAATTCGCGGACAACGATGGAGGGCGGCCACGCGGACGGGCGACGCTGGCGTCGCGACGTCTGTCTTAATCTGCGGTCGGGGTTGGATAATTAGTAGGCCCCTTGGCACCTCTTGTGTCAACGGACGACTTCGATTTAATGTATTTTTAATACGTCCGGTTGTTGCCGCGGAGTTCCAGTCACTCGAAATAAAGAATTAAAGGGGGAAGAGGGCGAATTGCGGGGAAGCGCGTCACGGGGTTAAATTCAAATGAAATATTAACCCTTTAAGTGGAGTGCGACTTTTCGAGAGGGTAACTCTGAATTTTTATAATTGCTCACAGAGAAACAGGTCTTCCCTTTCACGCCAAGTAACGCACAGGAAACTTTTCATTATCTCTTTCTTCTGTACGGGAAATTAATCGAAATTGAACTGCGACTCGTAAATTTATGTAACACGAAAGTTACGACGGGGGAGCGATATTGGACGTCGGGGAAGTGGGAACAAGTGGAATGAAGGCGGGTTCCCGGAAGATATTGGTAGAAACATAATTTTGAGTCCTCCGTCGCGTCGGTAACTGTTTAATTATGTAATCGCGAATTTACATAATTGGTCGCGTCGCGCGCTTCTTCCATCCCCCGCCGACGGGAACTAACCGCGCGCAGAAGAAATACTAAAACAGAATTTTCATTCGACCCTGCGCCAACCGCCGCCGTTCCGCCACAGTTTTCGGCGCCCTATAGGTAACGTGGCTTCGCATTTTGATCCTGCCGAGGGTACCTTGCTTTTTACCAACGACGCTATAAATTAGCGTGCACGAGGCAATCCGCGGCGACCAGCGCTGGGCATCTTGTTAGCCCTTGAGACAGCAACGCCGCGAAGTAAGCGAAATTACGGACAATTTATAATTGCACGGCGTGCAGCGCGTAAAGGGCTCGAGTGCGGGCGAGGGAAAGCTGGAGGGGTAAAAAGGGAACGAGGAGCGGGCGCCAGTTGTTTCCCAACGAGAACGAAATTACAAGTGTTACCCTCGCGATGTGAACTCAACGGGCATCGAAATTATTCCTCGCTCTCGTAGACGCTCCCCTCGTCTTTTCATTAATTCTCACAGTTCCCCGATCCCCTCTACTGTTCCCCGCGATGCCACTAATTATTTTAAAAAAGAAAGGAGGAGAGGAAAAGGGGGAGGATTTTCATTACCGGATACTTACAGAGTCGCGTAGAATCGTGCTGTATTTAGGGCACCTATTAGGCTACGAATTCTAGGTCCACGATTTCTTCTCCCCTGGCAATAGACCGGTTATAAATCCTGAACTGCGACCGGCGTCAGGTATAGAGCAAGATTCGCCGATTCCTCGAAGCAATAGCCAAAAGTGTGAACACGGCAATCGTAGGCAGTACCCCTGAGCGAGCCTGAAAAGCCGCTACGCCCCAGTCGAGTGAAGTTTAAACAGACCCCCCGAATCCCTTCAGATATTCGACCAATAACGTGCCACGGCTACCGTGTCCGGCCTCGTATTCCGGCAGGCAAAGAAATTGAGGGAGGAATCTTTATCGATGGCCCCAAGTTGTGCTGTGTGCAGCTCGTGTGTACCTCGAGTCCGGTCCTCTCGTTCGTTTGAAAAGCAATACAAACGCCTCGGGCTGGCCAGGACGACGCTTCTCCTCCTAGGAAGGAGGACCTCGACTCGGCCGTGCCTGGGCGGAGGGACGCGAAAAGGGAAATCGAAAGAAACAGATAGAAGGCAGATCGTGCGCCGACCGCCTCATAAAATGCCGCAATTTCCGGCGGCTATTGCAAACCGAGGGAACGGTCTCCAGTCAACTTATCCTGCTCGGGTATTTTAAATCGCGACACTGTTCCACGCTCCCTCCCGTCTACCTCGCGACTACTTTGAGAATGTTTGAACCCGACTTCCCATGGCCGATTTATCCCCGCATTTCTTCCGCGCTCGCTGTTGCCCCATGTTTTCCCCTGTAAACGGTTTCCGTCGAAATATCCTCCGCCTGGAAGATGAACTGCGCCGTGTTTGGAGAACCTAGCCGAGAGCAACGCGACCAGCGAACAGGCTTCCCTTTGGTCACGTACTCTCAAGTGGCTACTCATCTTTGGACAGAGTTTTCTTTCCTGCCCGCCGAGACAGCGCGCCCCGGAAATACAAAGCGAAGCTTTCAGCCGGTGTGTTTTTCTTCGTTATTAAGTTGGAGGCGGTGATCTCGAGTTTCCGTCCGTGACAGTCAGGAGACCTACACTTACATACCTACCTACGCCCTTCGAGTTCGCGCGATTTAAACTTCCGTCTCAAGCCTCAGATATCTGACATTAATGAAGAGAGGGGTGTGGGGGGGGGGGGGAGCTTCTCTTCTGCTAGTTCTTCCACCCTCGCGTCGGGGCCACCCTCCGTCCTCCGTGATTCGGAGTGTTCCTCGATCAACTGTCGGCGGGCTCAGCGTTTTCGGTACTCCAATTAATCGAGGGGGTCACGGATCAGCCCGTCGTTATCTCTCGTTCGATTCCTTACCCATCCGCGTCTCGCCATTTTCCTCTCACTGCTATCCGACGCGAGCCGTCTTCTTCCCTCTTTCACGGGGCGACCGCTGCCGCTCGAAGCGAACACGGGACTTAATGTCGTAATTAAAATGCACATGGTAAGCTGCCGCCACGCCGTTGTCCCGCGGCAACGACTAAACGACGCGAACGTTCCCGCGAGGAGAACGCAGCGGAGGAGAGGAGCAGAGCAGCGCCTGCCGGTTCGAGGGAGAAGCCGAGGGAACCCAGAGGCGACCAGACCCTCGCGACCATCTAATACCCTCCGCTCGTGGGCCGCCCCTCGAGAAATATTATAATGCTCCGGCGTATTTGTCCCCGCGCAACGTCAGCCCGCGAAATGAAAGGGATCAAACACGCGCAGGACCAGCGAGTCCCTGAAAGCCCTGTCAAAGGAGGCCTGTCAAAGGCGCGGGCTGCTCGCCGCGCGCGCATTCTCCCGCCGCTGAAATCGTAACGTGTAATTAAACGATTTCTCCGTGACGATTAAACGAGTCGTCGCTGACGGAACGGCGAGGGAATACAGCGTGCACTGAAAGGGTCTCGGGGTAACGACGAGCTCGCGTGAAATATCGTAATGCCCTGACCATTTGTTCGCGGGCTGCGCGACTGTTTCCCGGCGAGGGAAATTCCTGGAGGACTCGCGTCGTTGTCGTCCAACAATGTAAGACCGTTCCCCGTCGCGGGCGACTATTAGAGAGCCGCGAGGCTGTTTTTAATTTCGCGAAAAGTCGCCGAGTCGCTCGAAGGTTTGCCAGTTCCTCGAACCGCTTCCGCTTGGAGCTTGTCGAGAAGGCGACGCCACGGTAGGAAGCTGTTGTTTGCCCGAAAGTAACAGCCCTGGATTTCCGTGATGGGGAAGTTCTCGCCCCGGGTTCGCTCGCGTGACACACTTTTCCACGCTCCTTTGACACGGGCCTGCGCTTCTGTAGATCGCTGCGCGGATAACGACACTCTCCCGCCGCGCCCGTTCCACGGCTTTCTACGGCCTACGCTTTTAGGAACTCATTTCGCGCTCGTGATACTCGTTCCATTAATAACCGAGATTTATTCCCGCGAAACACAACGTGTCACCTGAATAGTTGATAAATCGAATCAAGGATCCTTCGGCCACGGTTCCTCCGCTAATATAATTACGTCTACTGATTTTCGTGTTTGACCCATTTCCTATCCACATTCGTCCTGGCAAACTGAACCACGAGTTTGTGAATGCTAAAAATGGGTGGGTATAGCTGCGACGACGCGACGATCAACCGACTCATATATTTGTAACTTCACCGTGGAAAATGACGCCAGTTCTCTGAATTCTCCTCGTAAAATCGACGTCGCTATTTTCATACTATATTTATTAATACTGTGTAAGCTTCGATAGACATTTTGTTCGCAACCTACATGCTCGAAATGGTATCACTGTGACTCGAATGGTAGATACAGAGACAGGCAAGATGAGGCTGGTTCGGAACGTCTTTTGATAGCTCGGGCGAATCACCATTGCTTCGCTCCGCGTTCCCTTCGCCCATCGTATTTCCCGTGCGTTGGAGCGCGCGCACGAACGCGCACCGGCTGGCTAGTTGGTGAAAATTGATACTCAATTTAAACTCCTTATATAACAGGATGCACGTACTCGTAGCCCGACTACCCGGTAGGTACGAGTCACGTACGGATATGAAGGTGAAAGGAGACCATGATAGACGAACAGGAAGAGAGCCGAACAAAGACCGTGGCGGCTGTGCGAGCTAGACAGAGACAGGCCCCGTGGATGTGTTGACTCGGGGAGAGGATGAAAACGCAATCGATCTCTCATCTATTGTATTACCCGATCACGTTTTACGCGCGCTCATCTCCATCGATCTTTTATCTCTCTCCCATAGCCATCCGAGCCTTCTCCCCCTGCTTCTATCCCCGACCACTGCATCGATAACCATACGCGGAAGGGGCGAGCAAGAGAGAGAGAAAGAGAGAGAGAGAGAGAGAGAGAGAGAGAGAGAGAGAGAGAGAGAGAGAGAGAGAAAGATAGAGATAGATAGGGCCAGGGGTGACAAGAACGGCCATGGTTCGTGAGACAGCGTGGCGGGTTCTAATGGTCTTTCGCTACGTGACTGGAAATCTTGTCCAATTTACGATTACACATTACGTGACAACAACGGCTACAAATCTAACCGCAGCGGGCGGCCAGGGGTGGGTGGGGTTGACGGGAACGCGAGGATGATTATAACGTCCCCGTGAACGGCGCACGTTCGCGCGCTGGAATCGCGAGCAGCGGCCTCGCGATCAAAGCGACTCGCCTTCGGTATCGGGCAACTCCCGCGCCTCCAGCGTTCCCGCACCTGAGCATTCCTCCTCGATCTTTTCCCCATACCGTTTGTCCCCGCGAAGGCGACGGGCAGGCATGCCTCCCGGTGGTTCTTCAACCTGGATGCTCCTCGCGTTTCCGTGGTTCGTCGAAACCGCTCGCGACGTCAGGATGACAAGATCGAGATGGGAGGCAGCTCGTGCTCGAACCGCCGGTGCTTCGAACGGACTTCCCGCACGTGACTGGAAATCTTGGCCAGTTTACGATTACCCATTACCCCGAGAGGGGACACCGCGAGCTACGAGCGTGAAATGCACCACGTCCCAAGCTCTCGACTCGTGCCCGCGACGAAGACCAAGGGAAGCCCCCGTTGTTACGAGACGAAACACCATAGACGAAGAGGAAACGGCCGCCCAGGACTCTCCAGTCGGCGATTTCGATGCCGGAAGTTCCTCCGTGCCCTTCCGTCGCGGCCGCTCTTCCTCCGCGCTCACTTTGAATGCCTGAGTTTCGCCTGAATTGTGGGAACGCCGTGAGGCGCATTAAACGACGACCAGCGTATTTATCGTACCCACGACGACAGTTCCACAGGATTTGATAGTTGCACGGTTTTTACTCCGGTCCCCTGGGTATCCCCCTTCAGACTTTTTAGCGTGACGTTCCACGCTCGCATCTTCCGCGGCATTGGGAATCGCGGCTCCGTTTCCCGTGAAATTGAATAAGCTACCCGCGGGTAATGCTTCCTTCCGTTTCTTTTTCATCCTCTTTACGTCAGTGTGCAAGGAGTTGCCAAGCTCCTCGTACATTCACTTTATTATGCAATTTAATTTGTCCCTTACTGTTCAATTATGTTGATGTTTTGACGCAGGCGTTGATCGACGGGGCCGTTTCGCGATCGTGTCCGAGGTGACGATATTGCGTCGGCAGTTTTCGCGGCCTCGCGCGAAGCACAACAAAATCCAATACGCCGTGAAAAGAGGGACAAGGAGGGGAAAAAAGCATCGTCCACTTTGACGATGATGTCGAGTTACAGCGGGGGCCGGAATATTTCACAATTCCGCGCTCGGTTTCGGTGGCTGCCAATAAATTCGCCGGCGTGGGTCACTTTTTTTTCGTCCCCTTTTTCGGCTCCCCGTTCTCTTTTTTCGCGAAATTTCACAATCCGCCGGCGGCTGATACGCCGGCCGGGCAATAACTTTTGAGCGAATCAGTCGAAAGGGTGGACACCGCGCGGATCGCGCGCGTCTTCTGCAACGTGGAAATCGAGGGCCGATTTTTCCGCAGTATTTCCCCTTTCATTTTTGCGCCGTCCAGGGTAGAACGCGCTGTTTCGTTCTGAAATTTCATTCCTTTCCATATGACAAGATTAACGCGGTATGCTTTGCGCGAGGCTCGCACCGAGTTTATTAGGTTTGCAATCGAGACATGAAACGCTGGCCTTCCTTCAAAGGCACCCCTATTGTCCGCGAATTTCCTGGAAATTGAGTTGCATTTCATTAAAAAAAACAGTCCTCCAACCTTCATATCGACGCGCGGGACGAAAACCAGCTGGTTTCATTTTTTCTACATGCAGTTGTCCGTGAGAAAAAAATGAAACGTGCTAGTCTTCGTAACGCACGTCGATGTACAGGACGCGGGGATTACAGATAGCCCCTTCTACATGGACAATTATCAAAAAGTCCAAACACCATCGCCCAAAGAACTTACCCTACCCCAAAGAGCGGGACATTCTCCCCTCGAATCTATCGTGCAACGCAACGCGTCAATTCGGCCCTTTCATCAGCCACAATACGGTATCACGGCTCACAAAAGGGCCCAAATATTTTCCCCCGATCGAACAACCCGCGCCTTTCGCAGGGGCTGGCGCAAATTACCCCAGGTGTCCGACCTTCCACCCGTATCCCGATCCAAGACACGTGAATGTGTCGGACTCGTTCCCGTTTGTCGTCGGGGAGAACGTCTCTGCGAGGGGCTCTAATGCCTCGAATCGCCCTGGCGGATCCCGCAGCGGGAAGTTAAGCCTGCGGAGCACGTGGTGCTGTCTTGCGCGCGGGCTGACTCGAAAAGTTAGGGCCAGGCTCGTGTACAAAAGGGAGAGGCAGGGGAACAGGAGAGGAAATCCACCCCTCGGATCGGTTCAATCACCGAGAAGGAATCTACCTGCGCGTGTCGGCCCGGTGCAGCCTGGAAAAATGCGTTTCCCAACGGTTAGGAAATTTATGGCTGCGATACAATGGCAACGTCCGACGCGCTCGTTCCCCGACAAAGCTGCTACGCGTTCCGCTCTTCTTCTTCCCTTTCAGCCCGCTGCCCCTACCTTGCGTCGCGCTACTTCCCATCGTCCCTTTCACAGCGCCACCCGTCGTTCCAATAATTTCCGCCGTGTGTTTGCGTAAGCACGTTGCACAATGCGGGACAGCCGTGCGTCTCAATTTTCCGATCGTCCTCTCGTCGCCGAGGACAGAGACCGCAGTATCGCGAGAGTGCCTTTCATCGAGACGATGTTCCTCGAATTAGCAAGTCAGCTCCCGGTACAATTAACCTCCTTAGAAACGCGGCCGTAAAAGTTACTCCGAACCTTCGTTGCCGCCTAAGATAGCGCGTGCAATTCTTATTCGATAACGGAAGGAGGAAACGGTGGAGAGGGGCGGGCGCGGGTAAATTAAATAGAGGACGGGCGGTCTGATATTCAAATGGCACCACCGTACGGGGAACAGGAGCTCGATTCGATATTTAATTTCCGATCTAGCGCGAAAGAGTTGGAATCCCAGTCCCTTCTGGCTATTCCCTTCGTCATCTGCACCTCCTCTTTCGCCTCTTAACGCGTCTCCACCCCTCCCCCCTTCTCGGTTGCCGGTGCGCCGCGGCCGCCTGGCGTCGTAAAGGATCATCGAGCGGCCGATTAAGCGTCGTGTAATCGCGATACCGTTGCCGTTATTGCATCGAGAATTCCAAATTACCGGGCAGATCCTTACGACTCTCTCGAGGAGAGCCGAGACTCTCTCTTACGAGGGGGGTCGAGCGTGTGCGTGGAGGCCCCGAAAAAACCAGTTCGATTTGGTAGCATCGAACGAACGGATTACCGATGCCCGGCTCCTTAAGCCAGCGCCGCGATTTAAAAGCCTCCCTATACGTTCCCTCAAAAATAAAACCAAATCCCCCCCCCCTCTACCGTTTGATCGCTCGCTCGGCTCCCTTTCTCTCTGAAAAGATCGTCCGCCGCCGGCCGGATTTTATTCCGGATCCCGAATGATCGTAAAATCGGCCGGAGTAATACCGAAGTAAATTTTACTGCACTTTAAAGGATCGGGTTCCATCGGACGATGCGGCGGTATCAAGCGTCCTTCCACTCGCCGTTTTGCACGTACGACTCCTTGTCCCTCCTCCTCCTCCTCCACCTTCCCCTTCATCTTTCGTCGCTGAATCGTGTTGGTAAAAATCCTCCTGAAAACTTGCCGGAAACACCTCCAACTCCGAAGATCTCGGGTGGTTCACGTTGAAAGGGCGAGTCGTTGGCTTGAACTCTGCAGGATTTCAATTCCACGGAAGCACGTGCAAGAGTGTAATTAGAATGTAATTAAGGCTAATTAAGATTTTGCGCTTGTTCCTGTTTGTAAGCAGCGTATCGGCCACCGATCAGGCCAGCGCGTTTCGCGGCGCTAATTTTTCTCGACGTCCAAGGAGATCGCTGCCTCCGTGCCTCGGGTCTGCCGGTGCATTTTTGCGAGTTAATCGTCGATCGCCGAGCAACTTCTAATCTCTTTTTAATTGTACCGCGCGCCGGGTACACGTTCCTATCGCTGATAAGGAGCGCTTGATACCGCCCGGGACCTCGTGCCCCGCTGTAATTTATTCCCAACGATTACTGTCACCGGGATTACAGGAATTTCTCACGATAAACGACTACCTCCGGGTCCACTTTCTTCTGTCTCCCCCGTGCCCATTGATCGCGATACATCCAGTCATTTTAAAACGCCGTTTGTCCCAGGATACTTATATCGGCCAAGTCTGTGGGCGCAGATGGAAACTGAAGCAGTAATTTCGCGGAGAATTGGGTCACAAAGTTGCGCCACGATCAGGTTTTAAATACTAAAATGGGGAACGATTATAAAAGCGCTCAACTGTTTCAGTATTCGGTTAACTGGTTGCAATTACCTTGAATTCGTTTAAATAGAAGGTTCCAGCGGATTTCCAGATTGGTTACCCAGGCTGTTAGCAACTCGCGATAATGACACATTACCGGATGAATCTCATTTAACATCTGCAATTGCATTAGGAAGCAGCAGAATGTCGTTCTAGGAAGCTAAGTAACGGCCACATTATTCTTTCAAGACCTATGATTACAATCGAATTATTCGCTTCCATTAGAACGAGCTACCAAACGTCCCTCCACTCGGACTGTCTCCCATAAATTTCTCGCATGACTTTCCTGCATCGTCGCTTCGGAAGACACTCCACTAGCGAATTTAGCACAGTCTGGACGAGTGTCCAAGTGTCTTTGGACACTCGGCCCGTCCCGATTTGGTTGCCAAGTAACAATTAGAGTTTCGCGGTCGTGGGGCGCAGTTATTGCACTTAACGAAGCGGCGGGACAAGGGTCTCGCCGCCGCGAAGCCATCTCCTGACCCTTTCTTGCAGGAATACGGAGAACGAGCGGGAACCGCGACGAGAAGAGGGGCGGAGAGGAGAGGTGGTCGTAAAGTTCCTTCCCGAAGAGCACCCTCGAGTAAATGGAACAAACACGCCGCGTACTCGTCCGCGGTTGGTTAGGGATTATGATTCGGATCCAGCTGAGTAAATAGCGGTCATTATATTATCCAAGAGACCGTGCGAGTTTCGTGTACACGTGTACACGTGTGAGTACGGGTAGGTATCGTGCTGGAATTAATACCGGCAACAGTCCCAACACTCGCAACACCACAGCCATAAGGATCCTGGTGACGCGTGACAGTTAGCGTTCCGAGGGTAACTCTCGTGGGGAAGAATCAGGTGATAAGTTTGCTGGTATCTATGTATTTAGTGGGATTTGAGGTATTTAGCCCGCAGGACGGCTATCCGAAACAATTGAGCTATTCAGATACTAATAGACAGGTTCTGTTTCCCTAAGCTCGATGCCCCAGATAACTACCCCTAACGCAATTAATTCGGGGTACTGGAGGCTCGCAAGGGTGGCTAGATATTACTGATAGTTCTCCAATTCGCCCGCAGAACTCGCTCCACGCTGACCCTCCTTCCAAACATATCATACTCTCGCCCATCCCCCGCAGGCGCACTCAAACACACGTTTCCATGAAACTAAACAGCGCCTCTCAAAGCCGAGCGAGTCTGCGGCCACTTTGGGCCGAAAGAAATTCCAAGATAAACTTTCTCCCGCGGAGAACGCACTCGAGATCTCCTCCCTCGGACCACCCAGCACGAAATTTCACGACGCCGGGCAATTGACGAGCGTAGTAGCTGCTGTGCATGTGTCGGTGCAGGTTCCTGGAGAAGGGGGTCGGTGTATTCGCGACGTCGGCGACAGTAGTTTCCCGTCAGGACGTCGACGGGCATACTTCCCTTGCTTTGCCCGGTGTCTTCGCATTTTTCCTTCGTCCTCGCTGCATCTTCACTCACCACCCCTCGCAGCCCTTTACAGTCGTTAAGCTGCTGGCAGCCAAGTCTGGGATTATTGTAGACCCGATCTCGGAAGTAGTTAAAACTTGGAGCTCGATCCTGTCACCCGTGTAGCGTCTGCCGACGACGTTACCTTAATATTCTATACCCGCTGATGTCCGCGAGGTAATTGACTTGCGACAGAAAATGAGGAAAATAGGAAGAAAAGGGAGGAAGAGGGAGGAGCGACCGATCTCGAGGCATCTTGTCTTTGTTTCATCGATCAAAGCTAGGTCACGAGCTCTTCCCTGTGCATTCCCGTGAATTGTACGTCACTGTACATGAGAATGCTCGGGGGATAAAAATTCTTGAATCAAACGCGCGGCCCGCTATGTGTTAACGAGAACAGATATGAGGGCAGTCCTCCTGCACCTTAACGACCAGTTAACGATGAAAATGAGGCACTCCGGGGGAAGGCTGAAAAGTCAAGCTTCCTTGAGACAGAGGACTACGTCGCAGGGAATATCTGCCGCTGGGAGATCGCGTGAATTATAACGGGATTAAAAAGGAGCTGCTCGAGTGGCCTGATTGAATTGCAACCGACACAGGATGGGGCTTGATAACGCTTGATGAATAAGTTATTCATATTTCAAAGGGTGGGGCGAGGTGGCGGGCGAAGGAAGAAGAGGGGGTTGGACGCATAAAATTATAATAAATTTCCCACTTTATGTAAAATTTAATCTCGTCTGATCGCCGGTTGTATTATCGTTTTATGAATAGCCGCGGCGTTGTATTTAGAAGGGCGCCGCGGTGGATAATGCCTGGACACGGTGCACGCGTAACTATGAATAATCAGTGGGATTACTGTGCCAGCTTTTTCCGCGGCGTAATAAAAAGTTTCTCAATTTCGCGTCGTTAAAGCGTTCTAATGAAATGAGAGGGAGCATGTCTGCGCGCGAGGACAAAAACCGATGGTGCCATCTGAAATTCAACTGCGAGCTACGTGCCACGGGATTCGACGTTTCCGAGCAGCGACGGCGTAAAACAAATGCAGCGAGCTTTCCACGTCGAGAAGTGGGGAAGAAAAGCGGCGCGTCGCGAGGGAGGAGGAAGAATTTTCTATTTCTTCGACGAATGGGGCGAACTGCCGACGGATTTGTCAATCGATTGAAGAGGTCGAATGGAAAACACGAGCACGTCGGACAAATTGGTGAACTTGTCCCGCGACAATTACAGGGGAGCTGTCACCGACGATTGCTTCGTTACTAACATCATTAGGGAGTCGCGGAGCAGCTGGAATCACGGTTAAAGGTCGCCCATCGCTCATCGACGAATTGTGACGAGTTTTCACAATTCGCAACGGGCTTCCGTCAACGTCACTCGCGTCGTTTCTTGCGGCAGCGATTGGACGGCGAACGAATTATCACGCCCGACGTCTGGGACAAGCTGTAATGGGTTTCGACGATTGCCGACGTCTCGTGGTCCCACGAAACGATGTTCCCTCGACGAGGAGGCAGGGGACAGGCGAAATTAATTAAACGCTGACGAGGTTCTGTCGCGTTGAAACGTTTTAAATCTTCTGCGCCTGATAATGGCGGCTCCTATTTTGCACTTTCCATTCGTAAAGCTCTAAAAGGATATTCCTCTGTTGAAGACCGGGCTTCTGCGAACCCCCGTATGCTGCCCAACCCGAAGGCACGAAAGAAGCAGAAAAATATGCGACGCGGGGAGGTATGACAGAGTCAGCGAGCAAATCGTAACGGAATTCCTTTGAGCGCTGAAAGGAACGCGGTGTTACACCAGGCGGAGCCGCCTCTTGACCTTCCCCACGGGTTCGTTGCAACGACAGTCGGCCACCGCTGCGGAAATGAAGTTTTTATCGCGAGGTATCTCTGCGAGTCTCTGCGGCAGCAGAGACGTGTTCCAAGGAAAGTGGAGATGGCCGACCACTCGCGCCACCTCTCGTGTCGCGATCGTTCCGCCCGTGTCCACGGCGTTAACAGAGTGAAGGCGCGCGTATCCATATGCAACGGCGCGCAACAGTGCAGCCCCGTGCACGGGGGTATTAAACGGCACACCGGTGAATACTGCATTTATAGCAGGAGGTGGAGTAGCGCGCCTTCGAGTCGTTTGACAGGAGGCGGACGGTGGATAACACGTCGCGCAAATCCTTTAACCAGATCGCGTTGAAAAGAACTCGGGGATCGAAAGAATTCAACGGCCACACGTGTCTCGTCGCGTATCGTTATCGAATTAACGGCGACGAGGTGATGGAAGGTGGAGACGCGACGTTGCAGTTTGTGCTGTTCCATCGAGAGGGAGGAATTTTAATAAAGCTAAGTTGCAGTTCAAGCGGACACGTTTTTGGTGACAAGCATTAGGGCCTGAGATTAAATAGCAGAAATTTTGATTGAAGTGGAGGAACGGGCGGGGGTGGGGTTTGGAGGCAAACATGTGGCAGATACAGGCCGCAGGGTACGCAAGACATTACATATTAGAGGATTCTCGGCATCTCTGTGTGCAATGGTCCGTGGCCGTGGGGTCGCCGCTTCGTGGCTCGGCAACACAGAACCCTCTGTCTTCGTCCACCCCGTTACTTTTTCCCCGGCTGCTTTCTAGAAGCAGCGCCTCGACCCTTTGGCTTCGTTGGCTACGAGTCTTCGCCGGGAAAGAAGAGCGAGCGAGCTCTCGAGAGCTGGGAGAGAAAGGGGCTGAAAGATAAAAGAGAGAGGATCCTTTCGTGTTGCCGCGTTGCGCAAAACGTGCACGCGACCCAGCCGCCCCCCGTGTGCCTCGTGCCTTCCTCCTTCTTTCCGAAGGGGTTGACGAGGCTTTGACGATCGGCCAGCGACGCGGCGCGCCCCCTTTGACAATGCTGTCGGCTCTGTCGTGTTGCGTTTAGCCGGCCGCCTTTTGTCGGTTTTTAGACGCGATGCTTACATAATTTTCTGCCACACAGCGCGGCCAGAACGGGGGACGGGATCGTGCTCTCCCCCCCTCCACCCCCACCCCACCCTGTGTGTAGGACTGATCAGGGGATAAATGAAGCGTCACTGCCGCGCCACGTTGGAGAGTGTTATAAAAGAGTTTATAAATGGACGGACGGGGCAGGTCGACGAACTTCTACTCTTATTATTTATATTTTCCATCGAACTTTGGGAGTCGTCGCTTGACCAGCCTACGGCGAGGGAGTATCCTCCCGTGAGAATATTAATAATACCACCGCGGAGGGGAGAACGGTCCGCGTGGTATTCGGCGGCGCTGGGGTTACGCGGTGAAGCGATTTCACGGGGACAGGAGATGCGCCGCCGATCAGGATGCAAACGAAGCGTTCTAAACGGCCGAGGAGCTTGTAAAATGTTCCAGCGAAGTACGGGAGGAAGAAAGGAAGGTCGGCGAACTCGGTGGATTCTTCGTACTTTCCACGGACCCCGTTAATCTCGACGTAGCAAATTCACCGTGCGTGATGGAATTACAGGCTTCACTGACACTTCGCACCAACACAATGATTCACCGTGTATCCTATATCCTCGTGGTCTTCTTCTAAGACCGTTTTGCCTTCTTTTCCCCGAAATGATACACGAGCACACATCTCCGGTCGCAAGAGTTCTGGAGGACAGGGCTAACGGAGGAGCAAAGTTGCCCTGTTCACGCGTGGGTTCAATTAAAGGGACGACAATAGGTCCGCGACCCGGTGAAACCTGGCTGCAGGTTGCGTGGAAAAGGGAGCACAGCGGGGTGAATACGGGGCAGAATTTCCACGGAAAACGGAAGGAAATTCAGTGGTGGAGGTTGGCGGCGGTAGCGGCGCGAAATGTATGGGCGTAGCCCTCCGTAATATCGTGCGCGGTCCGCGCCGAGCGGACTCTCTCGCCCTGGCTATTTGTCATCGGCGTGTATATCATGGACGGCCCTTTCTATCTGCACCGGCTAACTCCCCCAAACCCGCCTCTCCACCCCGTTCGACCTCCGCGAAGATTTGCATTACAAATATGCGCCGACCGGAATGCATGTACGTCAATATGATGGCTCTCCGTCTCTCTCCTGCTCGCCAGCCAGCTCCTACTCCGGGCTCTCTCGATCGTTCTTCGTTATACAAGCAATGGTATATATCGATATATACCGGAAACCGGGCAGACAATCGTCTGCGCGCGAGGGGGTGCATAAAGGGTGCGTGCGTGGCTCTGCGAACAGAGGGATGTTGGTAATTTCTTTCCTTTTTGTTTTTGGAGATGGATGGAATCGTGCTCCCCCTGTCGGGGGAGTGCTCTTTTGTTTTGGAGCGAAACTTCTCGAATGAATGTAACTGGGTCGACGGACGTAAAGCTCCGCGGAAGCTCCTCAGATTTATTGCATATCAATTTGGTAGATCGAGCTGCTCGATGCTGGGCAACCGTAAAACTGATGGCGCGACTGCTCCGCCGATCTGCTCGAAAACATCGTCGTTTACGCTGTTAATCGGCTGGAATCTGTTATCGGTTACGGTGGAATCTGGAATGGCAATAAATTCTTCTATCTGCCCGTTCATCTTGCTTTTCTTTTCGGCACGGAGATCCAGGCGGTGGGCTGGGCGCTCTTCCACCTCTCCCGGCTCCGCTGGATCCTTATCGAATTTGGAAGCGTGCCACACGACCGCTGTGCGCCTCTTTTCCCCGACCCGTGAAGATTACACACTAGGGTGGCTCTTATTTACTCTTGGTAAAAATTGTTTTCAAAATTTTCTTCGGGGCAACCACCAGAATAGTTCCAAATAATTAAAAACAATCTGTGTAAAGTAAGAGCTCGATCGGGTGACGGAGGAAAAGGGGCCTATTTAGGAACCCTTGAACGTTTCAAATAATTATAAAACAGCTCACAAAGCCGATTTTATGTAATATTAAAAAATATTTAAAAAAAAAATGGTAAAAATCGGATATGAAATCTTGCACTTTTTAGGCAATAAAAAAGAAACTATGAATCGAATAAACAATCCGCGTCGTCGAAAAGCTGAGTAATAGTTTATAATTATTTGAAACTATTCTGGAGGGTGCCCCGAAGAAAATTCAAACGTCGAATACAAGAGCCAGCCTAGTGCCTACACACCTGTGCAAATCGCTTTACCGAAAAGTTCGTCGACGTCTAAATGTCTATACAACGAAATACGCTGACTACGTTCGCCTGCAGAGTCGCCGGGATCCCCGTGAGACGTCTCCAAGATTTGTGTTCGGTCCCACGGGAGCGGGGCTCTCGCAGACGAGCTTCGTTCGAGCTCGCCCTTATTCCTCCGCCTTGAGAGTCTGTACAGAAGTCGCAGCCCCACGATGCGCGACGCTTGGAACGAGCTCGATTGGAAAACGGGATATCGCGGTGTGGATCGAGCACCGTTCGACCGCGATTAAAAATCAATCACCGTTAAACGTCGAATTAATTACAGGCGTAATTGACGTTCCTGGGTTCCAGCGAAATTATCCGTTGTTTATTTGGTTCGCTTATCGCTCGAAAGGAAACGAGTCGCCAGCCTCTAAACTCTAACGGATTACGCGGGGCGATCGAGAGGACGGGGGAAATGTAGAGGTAAAGACTCTGCTACCACGATCTGCTCTATAGATCGGTATCCACGGGCATACAAACGTTCCCGGTAACTCTCTCATCTGCCTCTCGATAAAGTTCGCTCCTTACCTTGGCACACGCGAGGAGAGGACAGAATGCATTCCATTACCGTTATCGAGAGAGGCTCTCCCCGGCTCGCTTCGTGGTATTACTGAACCCGCGTGCTCGCGAGCTTTGAACTTGTGTGATTCGACCGGCATCTCTCCCAGCTCGCACGAAAATATATTGCCCGGTGGTACGGCACCGCGCGATAAGTTACTTTATTCGTGACCGCGCGAATAAGTCGTACAAACTCCTTTCTATTGGCGCCGGATGCATCGGCGCGGAATAAAATCCAACTCCCGATACGGCTGTCTGAATTTAAAAAGTCCCCTGTGCCTTGCCCTCGAGGTGGACAATCCAACTCATCGTTTTGATTTGCGTGGGATGGTTCGTGGAGACAAAAGAAGTCCCGCGGTGAAAGAGTTCCGAGCTCTGTAGGTACCTCATGCGCTACACATTTTATCAATCGGACTTTAGAGGCAATTTCCGTCTTCAGCGTGTCCATCAATCCCGGTCGACCGTGGAAGCGAAATTACACGTAGGGGGCGCCAGCGAGTCTGCCGGCTCGCGTATCTAGGCCTCGTAACCGGCGCAGATAACCATCTGAATGACAATTGCTGGCGGCGCGGCATTAATTGCTGTCCGCGTAACAAGCCCGCGTAACCGTGGCAGCATCAATTCTTGTCACGCGACCGGGCGATCGTTGCTCCGCGGGCCGCTCTCACGAAGACTCCGCTCGTTCCTCCGGCAGGGATCTCCTTCCGCGTCGTCCGCGAACCAGCGAGGCAACCCTTAACGCGGGCACGCCGCGTTCACGCAGAGAGACGGGACTATCGATCGCGCGCACGCGAAACGGTGGAATTAGCGAGTGATGTTAATACCGAATCGAAACGAAACCGCGCGGTTCCTTTGATCAGCCGGAGTAGGAAGTGGCTTGCGCTCCCCTTTATCAGTTCCGTGGCTGGGGCATCGATCAAAGACAGAAACGGAACGTTGACGGAACGTTCCAGCGGACAGATTCGAGCGTGCACTGTGCACACGTACACAGAGAGGCGCAGACGTTCCGCGGCTGCCTCTGCAACAAGGCAGAATCGCAATATCCGGCGAACGTAGGAAGGATCCCCCGCGCTTTCTCTTACCGGCGGGGGTTATTATCGTGCACACCGTGGAGACGTGCCAGCAACAACGCTATCCATGACAAGCCTCGAGACAAAAGGAACCTTTCATCGTCGAAAGAGAGGAGCCTCGTACCTTCCTGGACCCCTCTGTCTCGTCGCCTCCCCCGTCTTCCTGTGTAATCGTTCCGCCGGCAAGGATGATCGCGTGTCTCGCGTTTTGGGGGGGGGGGGGGGATGGCGGGGGCAGGAGCGATCAAACGACGCTGGTTGTTCGCGTTAGTGGAATTGCTTCTTTTCGTAATTACGGGGATTGGGGGTCTGGCGTACCCGATAGTTTGGAACACTTGCGATGAAGGTAGGTTTGCTACGTTAGTGAAAGTTGCTCGACTGTAAATCGATTCGATCCACCGTTCGATGGAAAACAGCAACACTAGGTATTCTCCGCAGCAATCTGCCCGGTTGAATAAGCCAGCCGGCAAAAATCTCACGTACAGCGTACAGCCTCGGCAACCGTTCAAACCGAGGTTAAAATTATTCCTCGACCAACCGCGAATCACTTGCTGCGGCAGTTATTCTCCCAAAGTGGCGCGTCCAAGCCCCGCGGACTCTGTCTCGTTCCAGAACTGTTCGCGGTCCCGTTGGACATTTCATCCATTAGTCTCGGCCCGTCTGAGCACGCGTGCACTCTCGAAACGGTTGATTCAGGAAGAGCATGACCAAAGAGGCAGGTGGCTCGAACGTATTTATACGGCTTGGTCGCGTGAAACACCCGTGAACGACGCTGCGCGCACGCCTGCCCGCCGCTCTTGCGTGCCACTGCGAGCGCGTCTCTAGGGAATTCGCAGCCAGTGCCAAACAGCGTGTTTCTGGCTTCTAGCGCGTTCATTCATTCCGCTGGCCGGGCCCACCTATGAATAGACGCTATTTAAAGGACGCACTCGGGAGTGCAATGGCTCGCGCGTCGAACGACACGGAATTCCCGCCGTCCGAGACGGAAAACGCGGCCGCGAACGGCTTTTTCTATAATTCGCGGCTAGCTCGCCTCGCCTCGCCGCAATACCCATGAGAAATCGTTCCTCCGCTCGTTCTCATTCCCTTCGCCACGCCGCCGCCGACATTGTCGTCGTGGCGGATTTCGTGTATTCTTTGGATCGAGATGATTTACGAGGCTCAGCTTGGCTTTTCAGCCGCTCGGGCCCCGCTAACGGAGCTTTCGTTGACGCTTTAACGCGTGTAATGGAGGAAGCAGACGCTGCAAATATTTCGTGCATTTTAATTGAGCTTACCAGAAATTGAGATTCCCAGGTGCTGCCACGAAAAATATATGTGTCTGCGATACGTCCTATGTTTCTTGTTTTACGATTGGAAAATAGGACGTGGGGAATGTGGTTCGCTTACGACGCTGTCCTGCTTTTTGCGCGGACATGAATCTACCTACTTAGCTACTTGGCCCCATACGCTTTGTATATTTCGTAGTCCAATATGCCCATTAGCGATTGGCGATTTCGTTAAAAAAAATCGATACTTAAGAATGGGTTCTAATAAAACATCGATACATGGAAATCGATTATTTTCAAAAAGAATCCGAAAAAGAGGAATCGATGAAAAGAATTATCAAAAATAGAATACATTAAATGTGAGATAAGAAGAATTTTTATTGAATCGTTATATTGAAAAATATAATACCTATATTTATAATATATATTCTTTACTCTAAGTATATATTATAAAATCTTTTTAAAAGGTTCTAATGATATAAACTCATACACACAATTTCATTTTTTATATACAGTTGTAGTTTGTTCAATTTGGGACATTTGAGTTCCATTTTCAATTTGTAGAGACTGTAAAATAAAAGAGTATAATGAGAAAATTCTTAAAAATACACAACGTCCATTTTTTCTCGACGCTTTGTTAGAAAATAATCGAGTTATCGAGAATCGATTCTTAGAATAATCGATAAAATAATCGGTTCTTCAGAAAAAGAATCGAGTAGAATTGTCCATTCTTAACGCACACCCAATGAGAAACGTCTCATTGAACTCGGTCGCGTGGGTCAGAATTGTTTGGTCGCGAGCGCGAGTATACTAACGTTTACGACGACGCGTCGTTTCATTCATAACTAGTATTGCGTTGGAATACATGCTCTTTAACATTCTTTCATAAAGGATCGGGAATTCGTGAATGAATAATTAAATAAGTTATCGTAATTCCATTCTAGCGTGTGTTTATGTCTCTTGAGAGTAAAAGAAATATTTTTATCATCAGTGGGATTTCGTACAAACGTTACATTTTTCTAATTTGCCTTCGGGGGTATTTTGTCCGAACCCGAGATTGTGTAAAGCCAAAATCTTGATGGCGGGACAGTACCTGGATAAGGAAGTCTAGCTCCCATATTACTCCAACTGCCCACATTCTGAGAAGAAAGCCTCAGATTCCATCAAGGTAAGAGGCTTTCTCCTGTCTTTTTATACGAGAATTTTATGTATTTCCACATGTTCTATAATTACAAGATGAATTAAACTTACTCGACCACCTTTGGTCCACATAGGCACAGATGCTGCGATTATAAGTTCTCTGTTTCCAGAAATTGAATTTAACAGTGTCCCCCGCGAGCTATCCCTTTGAGCACTCAGGCCTGTCTCGTTAATCAATGTACCCAAACGACTGCATATACATCTTTTTGCTCCAACTGTTCTCCTTTTCGTCACTCCGCGTCTGCTCGTTCCCCATCTTCCTTTTGCCCTTCTATTCTTGAATGGCGAGTCTTCGCGCGAGTTCCGACCCTCCTCTTTAGCATCGCGACGCGACATGGCTCCCAGCTACCCGCTGGAGGGGCCTGCGGTCGAATCGAGCTCGATCCCGCGTCTCAAAACTTTCACCAACAAAGCCTATTGTGCCGGGAAACGAGATAATACATCGCTTCGACGGACGCGAGGTCCGGGTCCTCCTCGTTCTCTCCTCAACCGCTAAATTATACCTTTCGCGGATGGGCACTCGCACGCGGACGTACGAGTGGCCTCTCGCGTACTTTTCGACGCGTGTCCCGGGCCAGTGCAATTAGGGGACGGCTCTCGATGCCAGGCGCTAGTCCGTCCGGCGATCTCGAAAGAATCCTCGCCGGACGTTCTCTATTCACTCGCGATGGCCAAGTTAATTAAAGCCCGGCCCGCGACGTGTAATTACTCCGATCATCTCCAACTTCTTCTCCATGAAAACCATAGACATCATCCGAACTGTTCCCCGCGTCCCTAGAATCATAGAATTACAGCTGATCCCGAAACCCGAGTTAAACCTCCTTCTACCTAAAAATGAACGGATGCACCTGCACCGTCAGCGCTTCTCGTTATCGTAAATAATTTCTCTCCTTTCCTCAATGGAGTCCGTTGTACGGGATAGGTACTTTGCCACGAGGGGGCACCTTGTAAAGACTAAACAGTAGAGTAATTAAAAGCGTTCGTTCGAATATGGAAATTTCGCAAGGAAAAAGGGGACCGTTGCACACGTAGCGCGTGCTCGGGGATACATCGTAGTCAAAGTCCTTGGACAGAAGGTTGCACGAAGGTAGCGGTTCTTCCGAACGGGGAACGGTTCGCGGGGTGGCCAGGGAATACGGTAGCCCCGAGTGCCACGGAAGGAACGTCACGCTGCACTCGGCGTGCATTATCGTGTGCCGTTCGGCGTATAAAATATGGCAGCAGGTCGAGCACGTTTCATTGAGCGGCACGAGAACCGTTCCATTTCTCCGCGCGCCCGCTGACTTTCCCGTACGACTCGGAACACGTTGGCGGATCCTCGTCCCGCTACATTAACTCTCGTTATCAATGCGTTACGTGCGACCGGGCCGAATCTGCGCGTCGGTGCTTCTGCGTTTCTGTATGCGCGGCTACGTGTGGATCCAGGAGTGTGCGCGTGCTACCGGTGTAGCCAGCTTCCGTGGGATCGTCCCCGTCCCCGTCGCCGTCGCCGTCGTCGTCGTCGTCGTCGGCGGCGTGCATCGATAAATCGAACGCCCGTAAATCCTTCGGTTTCCGTCGTCGTGGCCCCCCGACCACGTACGATCGATCGCGAGGAGTCACTCGGCTGTACGCTCTATCGACAGACCTATCGAGGATTAAAGGCCTGACGACAGCTACAACCGACGCTAGTTACCTTCTATTTAACGTGATTTAAGGCGCTACCTGGCTTTACGTGCGGCTACGTGTCTCTCTCGCGAAGATACGCCGTGGTCGACGCCGGAACCGGCGACACGAATGTTTGCTCTCCGCGCGGCGCTGCCCCCGACCCTCCAGCGAAATTGTATCGTTTTCCTGGATGGCCGTTTATCGGGGCTGTATCTGGGGACGGCTAGGACCCCATCGCGTCGATCCTGCCGATTCGGGGGCTCCGAGTTTCCTCGGCATCGAAAGCCTCGGTTGATTCTTACCTCGGAGATCCCGGCGGTTGCTCACGTTTGTTCCCTCGAAATCGTCGGATCTCGGTAACTCCATTACCCTCTGCCTGCATCTACGGTAAACAGGTAGCTCTATTAAGAAAACAATCCACCCGCGTAGTGCACCTGCGTCGTTCACATTTTCCTCGTCACGGCGAATGATTTTCATAGAAAATTTATGCCCGCGCTCGTCCGTCTATAGCCGCGATACAACCGCATGCTACAATCACTGATGTAATTGTACTTCGGAGAGGTTACACCTGGATTATCGTTAAACGTGTGTCCCTTCGCGTGCCGTTAAGCGTCATACTTACGGCGGCCCTTCCTTTCTTTAATTACGCGGTAATTAACCGATGACCATTTACGGGGGCTGATTGGATACGCGAGGGAATGCCGGGAAGGCTGTAGAAAGAGGGCAGGGGACTCACGGCTGATAAATACGTGGTCGGCTGAAGGCAGATACGAGGAAGGGGCGTGGGGCGGAGAGTGGAGGTCCGCAATCATCGTTTTAAAAGACGAGAGCCATTGACTCGGTCCATGCATTGTCTCACTGGAACGTACGTACTTACACGGTCTCGCGGCTGCGTATCGGCTCGATGACGCACGCCACGCAACTTACCTATGCACGCACACGCGTCCGCGCTCCACCAACACGTCTTGACGGCACGATGAAGATCGCTAATTAACGGTGACTGTGCCCCGTCGCGGTATTGTCATCCGCCGACCTACCTGCCTCCGCTCCGCAGACGCGTGCTGCAGCTGCGCGCATCCTCGCGGTGTCCCTGCAATCCGCGAACAACGGGGCGCTAATAAGTTATACATAGACCGATGATTGACAGGGATTATCGAGAGCAGCGAAACTATTTCGACACCGAACCAGAAACTCGCTATTTCACCGACACGTCATTTCCTTCTCGTAATTTTATCTTGCATTGTGTCGCCGAATAGGTACTGTAGCTGATGCTAAGTAAAATTAAACGAATCTGGATATAGCAGCATTGAACAGATTGATATTAAACAGCGAAAACTGATGGAATCGAGTTGCAGGTATTTTTGGGCGACGTTCGCGAAACCCGAATTAATTAAATGCTTGGCACGAATTGGTAAATTCTGTGAGAGCGCCATCTACGGTTGTAACCTCTGCAAATCGGGTCAATCGCGTTACAGAACTGGTCTCACAGAAGTATTGAAATAGTGCAATAATGTTTTTATCATTAAATAGTCTGTTAAATATTACAAAATCGATCATCAAACAGTCGAAATTCACAATATTGCCAATTACATGTGACTGCTAACCCGATTTGAGTGCTTTAATTTTCGCCACCAGATTGCGTAGCGGAAATAAGAAAATGCCAATACCGGCCAGATAATTTATATCCGTTAACGTCACTGTGAATGAATTCCTGGCTCTTCGATTGCTAATGCGAATTGTTTCCTTTCTGTTCCAGGTATGTCACAGTCTGCATTATCTATTCCGACGTCTACTTTCTAAGCACCCAAGGATTTGGTACGTCGAAAGCTTTACTTGCCTCTGCTTAGCAAATACATAGGCACATATTGTAGCTAAAAATCAAACGTCTGCTGGGCGTCACGTTCCGTTGTATGCGTGTACATGCGAGTACACATCAGTAGCTTTGAACTGCGTCGTCCAACAGTGACGAGCCCTCCAGCCCTTGTGGCTTTAGTACGACTAGCGCACGACGAGCTCTGGGACGATAGTATAGAATTGCGAGAAAATATCTCAGATTAGCTGAAAAGAGATTTAGTTTAATTATACGCGTGGCCTTCCGATTTCAAGACTTCGTAACGAGACTCTTCAGTCTTCCTACGTCACTTCCGAATTTCATATTCTCTGATCCTGCACCTTGAAGCCAAGGTAACCCATTATTTCGTCGCTCTGGATATCCCCCAAACCGGCCATAGTTCGCAGAGAAGAATCAGGCCGATGTTAATGAACCAGATAGCCGGCCGAAGGAAGGTCCGGTCGCAAATAACAGAGGAATGCTACGATAATAACGCATACAGATTCTCAGAATAATAAAGCATCTATCCAACACGGAGAATCCGCCGCCACTCCCTCGGGAGGGCTCCCTCCCTCTGCGGATTCAGGTATATTCATCCAGCGAACCTTTCACCTGGCTGGGGAGATAGAGACGTGTCGGCGCGATCTTCGGAATTAAAGGTCTCCGCGCCGCCGACGATCGTTAAATCCTAGCGCGATTAAGCTTAGACTCAGGATACGATACGTAACCTTCGTCCCTGCTCACACATACACTGAACTAGAATGTTTGTCGTCACCGTTTGAACACGTGCACATGCCAGGATGGAAGCCGGTCCGTTCTGGCACTGTATCATCCTCGACGACGCCGAGGACGCGTAGAAACGAGGAACTAGGGCCTCTGGTTGGGGGCGAGAGGGACGGAGTTTTGGAAGCGTTTCATGGCTGGCGTGAAACGCAGGTGTCAGCTGAAATTGGAGCGTCTTGTACGTGTCTTATTTGGAAGCCACCGGCACGTAGGCGTTTCGGGTGGGGTATACAAACGGTACATAGTATATCGCTGTCGGGGGGAAACAAGGATGGCTAGGGAAAAGGTGGACGAGGATAGGTAAGAAGCGGTTGCAGCAACAACGATGGACGTAGCTCCTACGGCGTTACTTCATCCGTTCCGCGGCGTAGCCAATCAACGAATCCGCCTGTGCTCGCCTCTCGATGGCTGTCCGCCTGTCCGCCTGAAACGGAAGCCATCCGTTTCTACCCGCTTCATTCTGCTCCGGTCTGCTCCTCCTTAGCCGAGCACAGGATGGTTAATGCCGTGATTTTGTCTTCTGTACGGACACGTTCAGTCTAAAGCTTTCATGGTTATCTCCCGTTCCCTGGCGAAAAGGGCTTGTTGTTTTGGATCCACGCTCCTTTCACGGCGGACAGAAAGTAGAAGGATCGCTCTCTGATAGCTTTTACAAAGGAAATTCTGAATTTCGCCCCAGTGAAAAGTTAGCCCAAAGGGTGGCGAGATTGCTTGTCGATGCTCGCGTTTTCCGAGTGTAAGTGTACATGTAACTGGGTGCGAGGAAATTAAGCAAAGGAGTCGAGAATCGAGGCTATCTGGCTCCGATGAAATGGACCTCATTTATTTTATCGATGTAGATTAGAAAATTAGTGGCGTCACGCATATGCCACGTACAGTGGGGACCGTGTTAAATAATACTAAATTTTCCTCTTCGTGTTCCATGCTCTACGTGCTTTGAACGTTGAATGTAAAAAATTGCGAGTGCTTTCACCGTCTCGGATATCAAAGTTTACGCGTCAGCCAGCCGTCTTGCTTAGCCTTCCGTCTGACCACAAACCTCCAATTCTACTGCGCTTTCCTCCGACGATTAAAACCTGCTGCATAGTTTTTCTTCCTCCGCGTTCCGGGCGTCGCTAATTATATTTCCGTATAGTTACAAGGAATGTTCTTCCTTTGACGAAAAACATCCTCGAGAAGAAGAAATCAGTGTGCAACGCTCGCGCGAACACACATATCCCTCAAATCCTACTACATCTTCTTTTTACTGCATCACGTCCAAGAATACTTTTTTCAGATAAATTGTCGTGGAAGATACAAGCTAAAATCTTCCAGGAAAAGTCACACGTTCCGCCCGTACCCTCCGTCTGACCACTGGCCGTCCAATCTACTGCGCTTCTACCAACAACTTGCTCTTCTCACGTAGCCGGGCGTCGCTAATTATATTCCCGCACGGATAGGTGGAATGTTCCCCCCTTGGAGCTGGAACGAATCCCAGGTATCGGATCGCAGAAAACTCGTGATTCATTCGTTCGAAAACGTAGTCCCCGTTAGATACGCGAGCCCAAGCCATTCGTTTCCCTGCGCGCACAGGTCGAATTCTTCGGGGAAGCTACAGCAGGTTCACGGATTCCCTGCCGCCGCGACAGCAGAAATGCTGAGAGAGAGAGAGAGAGAGAGAGAGAGAGAGAGAGAGAGAGAGAGAAGAAGAAGAAGAAGGCAAAAAGCCGCGCGGAACCGCTTCCGCGTTCGTACCCCGATCCCGTCCAGCCGTATAACCCTGGTAAGGTCTTGCCAGCAGCATGGAAACGGCCGATTACACCTGCTCCCTCTCGGCTTAATCCCGAAGGATCGCGGATCGTATTCGAGGAAATTGTCAAAGTGTCTTCGCCGCCACGGGGAATGTACGAGGCTGCAGCGCGGAATATGCCGGTCACGCGCGGCGTGCTCGAATTAGCACGATTCGATTCGTGCGACACCCGGTCGCCGTGGCTTTGCTGAATCCGCGCCTCGTCTTCGGCGAGCAGATTTTTTGGCCGGCCCCGCTATCCACGGCATTTTGGATCGCGTCGATGCTGCTGACGCCGCAGCGAATTGTAGTTCGACGGGAGTCTAGCCGCAACGCCAAGTCTTGCCACAGAATCACCGTGGCGCAGTAAAATCTGCATTCTACGGGCAGGGAACCCACTCGAAGTTGGGTCTTCCGCGGAAGTTGCCAACTTTCTGGAGCAGCGTTTTTGTTCCCGGGGAAATGTGCGCGAATTGTATTTCAGAGGAAGCTTATGATGTTGCTAAGCTTCTTGTTTCTCGAAACAATTGCTGCCAGCACATGGCCTCTGTTTTCTATGGTGTTCGTGGAAGTTTCGAAAATCTCGACTTCCGAACGGGCGGCAGTCTCGCGCGCGGTGCGAGAACGGAATTCAAATGGGCAGAATGTATCGTGGCCAGGGCGGAGGAAAAAGGACGGAGGAAAAAGCCAGGCTCTTAACCAGAATTCCCGGGGCCGTAGGACGAGGGAATCGCGTTAGGTGGAAATACGATCGTGAATCGAGGCGGGGAACGCTGGTCGGAAGCCGGCGGGGTACGGGAGAGATCGCGGAGGTCGCAGACATTGTAGGGGTTTCTCCTGGTGTCGCCGGGAAATGTCGTCTTTAATCGAATCCCATTAAGATTTAAGGGCAAGCCGTGCAATAAATTACGTTACCTCCCAGCGCGGAGAGAAGGCTATCGCCTCGATAGGCAAAGGACCATTCGAATGGCTTACGAGTCGTGGGGAGGCAGAATTATTCGACCGGCTCGATTACGGGATTGTCGTAGGTCGTTGTTACATCTCACGAGTCGCCGCGGCCGCCGCACCGCCCCGGAAAACGGAAATACCCCCGTAATCCCGAAGAAAATCGATGCGTCCGATCGCAGACCGAATCGCATGCTTTCCCGCGGCGATATTCAAACCTCGCAGAGCCCCCGGCGTTCTCTCGGTTCCTCCGTGGCAATAATTTCCCTTTAAATCGAAATAACGATTTACTTTAATAACTCTGTCCGTATCGAGCGTAAATATGCCCCCCCCCCCCCTGAAAGACAAAGTGGAGCTTTCTTATCTGCGTAGATTGTACCTCGTGTCCCGACCGCGTTTCCTTTCGAATGGGATCGTGTCGGGTTCTATCCAACGCAGCAAATCCGCTGGCTCTACGTATTGAGACGCATCGATCGCCTCTCTGTAGCACGATCGCCGGGTCGCACGACGCGAAAGAGACGCGGGGGGATATTTCGAGGATCCCCTCAGTCACCGTGAATCGTCGAATGCCTTATCCATCGCGAGCTCTCCGAGTAAGGGCAACCAAGGCCTCGGAATTGGTTATCGATGCGAGACGCGGCCTCCTCAGCGCCAAAGAGAAAAACTCGATTGATCGCGGGGCCGACGGTGTCGCGCGTGCACCGGAAATCCCGCGCGATCCAGGTGACACGACGCCGTCATTCGCTAAAGGATCAGCCAGCATATAAAAGACTTGGCTCGGACGGAGTTGAGACGTCGATCGTGTTACCTGGATCATTTGTCTTTCGTTTCTTGCGTCGATCCTCTTCCTGCGTGAAACGTTTGATTCTCTTATGGGCATATGGTTGTTATTACCGTTCAATATTTTTATATTACTCCCTGGTACCGTAGACAAGGGCGGGAAGCACTCGCGTTGACAGACCGTGGCGTATAAATATTTATTTGCGCTATGATCACGTGTAGTGGGTGGAGAGAGCCACGAGGAGAGAAAAACGGCAAATCGAGTTACGATCGCCATTATCGCGAAACACGAAGGCAACGGCAGCGAACTATCGGAAACTGAAATTTCGCAGTCGCCTCGCACCTGCCGTGCGCCCGCCGTGCGAAATTATGCGCGTTGCAAATCGTAGCCTCGCGTGCATCCCGTAGAAACGCGCGGGGCCGATCGATAGTCGATCTCTCGCGGTGTACCGTGTTGCATACCAACGAACCAGAAGAAAATGAGCTTGCCCTCTCTCTCTCTCTCTCTCCCACGCCCGCGCCCGCGCCGATACCCGCTGCCTCGGAGACAAACTTCTAACGACGCGTCGTTACATCGCGGGAAATCGCCTTCCACTTAATCTCGCCTCCCCGGTTGACCAGGCGAGCGGGCGCGCGCGGATCCTGGTAATTGATAGTTGATCGGCGGAACGCATCGGTGAACACGGGAAATGGAAGGAAGCCGTGGCGTGGCGCTGGGAATTATTGGAAAAACTCGTGCTCGTAAACTCGGATAGCCAGGGCTAGGGCGACGCTAACCGTCGCGGGTGAAACGGCCGAGAGGAAATTTGCATTAAAAAGTTTATTGCCCGGTGGCTTCCCTCGAGCAGGAAATTGTTTACTCGAGATTGTGGTTAGAGGGTCGAACGATGGAATGACGAGAAAGTGCGATCGTAGATCTTGAGGGATTTAAGAGGAGATATAATATGCGTCTTTGAATCACTCCTTTAAAGAATATCCAAGGTTCGCAGATTCTTCTCCGTGCAAATACAGAGCGGGAGAGTTTGAATTAAAGTGTGTACCGCATAATTGAAAGATAATTATGCTCCTCCACTCCACGCGCGCTGGGCTCCTCTTCATCGAAGAATACCGCGTCTCCAATACCGTTGCGTCGTTCCGCGCGCAATATTGAAAGCAAATTGTCCGAGATAATATCGATTAGGGAGGTGTTCCGTCCGCCGCATCTATCACGCAGCGTTATGGAAGAAAGGATGGAAGTTGGTGGAGGGATCGGCCATAACTTTTAACAAATTCAATAATGTCTTCGCGGAAACTTGGATAGCGATGAAATAACGTCCCGGGTATTACCGTAAAATACTCATCGGGACACAAATCCTCATCGGCCTGTCATACTCGGCCAACTTCCGCCCTCGTAATGATGTCAGGAATTAGAATTCATACACCCAGCGAAGTTCAACGAAGAATCTCCCCGCAATATAGTAGCCTTTAGCTTCCAAAGGACCTCCCTCCCTTCGATCTCTAATATCGCCTGGATCTCCTTCAAGCTGTCCCGTAATTCGTCCGCCGAATTCGCGGGACGACATTCCACTTGGCAAGTCGTTTCTATCGTGCTCCACCTCGTGGCTTCGACTCCGATGAATCGCGGCCACTCGAACTCCGGGCACGATAAGCCGGGACAAATGTCGAGCGGTCGGGACACCAGATTCCCTTGGTCGCGATTTGCGGTCGACAGGAATCGTCGTGGGCTCTGGGAGGTGCATTCCGAGCAGGTCGTGCTCGCAGCCTCGGCCGCGGCCGGTGCACCGACCCGGGTAATTGATAGTTGATCGGTGCAACGTGTCGGTGAACGGAAAAGGGGGAAAAAAAAACGAGCGCCCGTCGGAGGGTGTGTGGAAGAGGAGGGAGAGAAAATGGACGAAAAAAAAAAAGGCGAAGGGAAAGAAGCAGTTCCGCGGCTGTAGTTAGCAATAAGGCAGATCGCGGTAGCGATACAAGCTGCGTGGTAGCCAACCTGGCGTGTTTTCCCTCTACCTGGTTCTCGCGCCCTTCACCAGCCCTGTCCTTCCTTTTTCTCTCCTCTCTTTCTCTCTCCCTTTCTCTCGCCCCGTCGTCGGCGCGTCGCGGGAACGCGAGATTGCCGCACGTGAATGATAGCGAACGAAGAGTGGCGCTTCCCGTTAAATATGCATCGTTCGAGAGATAAATTGCGCCTTAACCAAGAGCCAGTCGGCCGGGTATTATAATAACCTAATAAAAGTGATTAATACCAGACTGCCGCGATATATTACCCTGCGGCTCCATGGGTAGCCGTCGCGGGGGTGGGCAGGGGGAAGCAGGGAAGCTCAGACGATGGTGTCTTTTACGAGCAGGTTCGACCAAGAAGACGCTCATCTCGGTCAAGGGAAAGCGGGCAGCTTTTGGCGTTGGTGAAATTTAGTAGAGCGATCTTTCGGGATCCTTTGCGGTTCCACGGTCGATCGTTAGCTCTCCACTTCGAACACTCTCTTCGTTAAAGATAAAATCGTCTACCTACAAATATGCAAGATTGACATCGCTTACCCTCCTCCTTTGTTGTGCGCGTTATCAGCTTGAAATTCAGAATCGAGATACTGCGGGCGAAAGAATAGCGCAGCTTCCGAAGTTCCAACCGCGGCCGTGCGTACCGGCGCGGGCGCGACGATCGGCCATTCGCCTGGAAAATACTTGAAGCGCGGCTAAATGGAATCAAGAAGCGGCTCGAATGGGAGTTTAAATATTCAACGATAGATTCGCGTGGCGCAGCCCGCGCAATAATCTGCCGCACGATTCCTATGTTAAAATATGTATACCTTCCGGGCGGCCGCATTGAAATTCCCTTTAAACTCTGACATTGTTCCGCGACGCTCGCTTCCTCGCGGCCAGGGGGCTCGTTCGCCGGTTTAATGTTATTCATAGCCGTACGGAGCGTCCGGCAACGCGTGTATGGATCCCCACCCGTTCCCGGAAGACGCGGCCCGCGACCGGCCCGGGCTGACCCCGTTTCCGGCTGCAGATACCGCGCGGGGCCCCCTGAAACGTTCGACTGGACGTGGCGTAATTGAGCCGTTGATTGCGAGAGTGCCCGAGAGAGCACGGGGGGCGCTGGGCCGTTTTACGAGCGCCTTTTCGGCGCCTTTCGCGCGCCAGTAACACCGCTGGCAGCCTCTACTTTTCTCGGTGGCGGCGTCGGCGGCGGTTGTTCGCGAAACGAACGATGCACGGGGAAAAGTAATTCGCTGAAAAGGCGGATTCTTATTGCGCCGCGTTGGATCGCTGTAATTTCAGTTAAACGGCCGGCTTTACGGCACCCCTTCCTACCAGCCGGGGCCGTGCTGTAAATCCCGGTAATTCTTATAGTCGCGTAGAGAGCGCGGTGGCGAAGCCCAACTACCGGCCGAGCTCGGTTCCTCGAACGGGAATCATGGATGCAAACGCTTTCGGCACGATTCGCCGATTTCCCTCGTTACTCCTGCCCGTTCAATCGGCCGCTGGTAATTGCTGTTTGTTGCAGCAGCTAGGCTGCTCGCCGTCTCCACACAGTTAGAGTGTAAACTGTGCTAAGAGCCCCGATGCAACGTAACGCCATCGGCGAGCATTCGCTTCTTTATGGAGTTCGATAATATTCTGTCTCGGGCATCGCGGATATATTCCACGTTACAGATTTAATAAAACCTACGTAGGAAAAATTCAGCCCTTTGCTTCAGTCTGCGCTCTGGGAATCTGTCTTCGCCCCGTGTATCCGTAGATCTGGCGGACGTACAGGTTCCGCGAGATGGTACGAGACGCAATATCGCCGTCCCCGCCCCTATCCTTTGTTTCTTGGAGAAAAGTTTTGGCGGAGAACACTTGTACGCCTGTTGTAACGAAGCGGGCCGCCTCGTCTGCGAAAGCAATAACAATACCACCTACTTGGCCCGCACGATGCTCCCCGTATGTAAACTACGGCGGAACGCGGAGTAAAAGAACGATAAGAGGAGCTCGTGCAACCCCCGGAGTGCAGCCGAGGACAGCGCGGAGAGACGCCACAGAGGGAGAGGGTTGCTGGAACTTTCAGAGCCGGCACTCGAGAATATTTCTAGGTCGGCGTCGTCTACCTATGCGGATATTCGTATTCCACTTGTCCCCCAACCCTTCGTTCCCTCTTCTTTTTATTCCCGCCGCTTTTTTCTCCCCTCACTCTCTCTCTCTCTCTCTTAACGCGCGCCGTCTCCTCTCTCGTTTATCCGTCTCTCTGTTCCCTATCTTCGACCTTCCACCCCCACGGACGAGCCGCCGCTGCGCTCACGACCGCGTAACCTTTGTGCCTGATTTATAGTTTTTAATTTGAGTCTCATTTCGACCCTGCCCGGCCAGTCGGCCGCGGCAGGGGGAGTGGGCGGTTGCACGGAGGTACACGGAAAAATTCTGGCCAATCTTTTCGACCTTAAGTGGCGTCGTCCTTCTCTTTCCGTCCCGGCAGACACCAGGGGGGTGAGAGAGGCGATCGTGGAAATTCACTTTGGACGGATCGAGCCATTTCTACGGTCGATTACGCGCCCTCCACCTCCGCCCACCCCCTCATCGCGTTTTAATTCCTTCCGGCCGTGGATGGACCGTCTTAAGGATGTCCTAGCCCGGGGGGAGGCTCGGATGTAGATCGATTGGGTGAGTGTACCGGGGAGCGCTTAGGGAATTAATGCGTCCGGGGGCGGTGGTGATTGATAACGTCGACGCGGCAACTTTTGATATTAAGTAATGGGAAAACAGTTGTCCGGGGTGGGATGCTGCGCGGGTACTCCGGTACGCTCCACCAATACGCTGAGTGTATTATCAAAACGCGAGCGTAATATTCTCGCAGTAGCTACGGAGATGATAGCGCTCGATTAACGACGCACACATCCTGGATATTGCATGGGGGAACGTCAACGTGCAGCGATAGGCATCGATCGCAGCCAGGCAGCAAAAACTTTAACGCATCGTCGTAAATAGGTGGTCGAAGAGTCTCTCCGGCGTAAAATCGATTCTTCCCCCTGGCTGTTCTTGCGTTACGCAAAAACTAAATCCTCGGAGAAATCGCGCGGACGAAGCACGGCCAGACATTTCCACATTTCCGGCGAGGCTTTCGTGAACCGTGACCAGGGAACTCTGCTCGGGGGTCCTCTCCCGTCACGTCCACGTGACGCCGATTTCCTAGAAGCGAAGGATCGAGCGTGTCAGCAATCGTCGTTCCTCGATGATTGCCGCGATCATCCGTCCGAGGTGGTGCAGGTGTCGCTCAGGTTTCGCACGTTCCAACCGGATATGGGTTGGCATTATCCCCGTCGGAGAGGAACGAGGGTCGGTATCGTCGCCCCGGCCACCGTCTGTCGCTCGTTTTTCCGACCATTCCGACTACGCTGGCCGCGCGAAGACGCTGGGAAATGAGCCCGGTAATTCGCGCCTGTTCCACTTCGCAAAAAGAAAAAAACACTTTATTAGCGTCTACCTTTTCGCGGAACGGAGGCTCGCACCGTGCTCGATCCTCGACCGAGCAACGGAAAAACGTTTTAATTAACAGGCGGTAGGTGCGACTTACGCTGGGACAGCGGTATTTTCGCGTTCGTTAATCCGCCGCGCAGTTTTTACCCCGCGGCAGGGTGAAGTGGAACGACTTGAACCGTGTCGCGTTTACGCCGGTGTAACGGGAATTTTTTGGTAGAGTTTCCGGAGAATTCTGACGCGGATTGCTCAATTACTTTCTGCTCGTAGACTTCGTCGTGGGTGGGTGCAAATTTAGGTCGACTTAAATGAGGATAATTATACTGTTAGGGGTGGTAGGTCTGAAGCGAATTGAACGACGATGGCGCAACAGACGCATCTACCGAGGGAATTACCGATCGCTGCAGAAGGAATATCCCAGCTGTTCGTCCATCAGGGGCCGCGGGTGGTCGCTTTAAAACGTTATTCTCGAATAAATTGGCCGATATCAGAGGGCGCGGTCGGCTCCTCGATATTCCGCTGTCTCCCGACCCCGCGAGCATCGGGAAACCGTCCCGGGGATAATACTTTAAACGCTTCTCTCCGGTTCGAACGTTCGAGATGTCAGAAACTTCCGACAGAGAATTAATCCTCCGTTTCCGCGGGATATTCCGGGGGAATGAAGCCCGGGCAAAGTTCCGCCGTTAGACTGACGTTCGCCGTCTCTCTGTATATACACCCCTCTCGTTCCATCTTCGCCCAGCCTCCAGCCGCCTTTCCATTCTTCCTCGTTTCTTTCGGTTTCTCCCGTTTCTTTCGCTGCGCTCGGGCCAACCGGAGAGACCGTTTTTATCGATGGAAAAACCGCGTACCGCCGCGTCTCTGCCGAGTTCTTTCAACCACGGATTCGAATCTGGAACGCTACACCGCGATGTTGCCGCGGGAACGAAGAAGATTGATGGGAAAAGCGTCGCGGCTAAGTGCAAAGAATATCGTTTCTGTTTCGTGAGTTTTTCCTCGCGTAACTTTGCCGCGCTCCGCGGAGAGAAAGTAGGTACTAGGTATAGGTACGCCGGAGCATCGGAGAGCCGCTGAAAGCGTTGGCGATCTAATTTCATATGCGATCCCTTCGAAAGGGTCATTGAGGTTGGCGTGCAGCGGAGGGATTGTTACACCTACGGGTCGTTTCTTTCATTATTTGCCGGGATATTCCGCCGCCGAGTTGGAAATGAAACGACCCCCGTGCGCTGCACATTTTCTCGCATTCACTATCTGCCGTTCCGCTTCCTGGCTAGTAGATACAATCTTTCCCCGCTGTAATAAGAAAATTAATAATTTTATACCCTCGGAGCATTCACGGGGTGGATTCGCGCGGCTATTACCGTTCGAGGCATCCGCCTGCGGGCCCTCAGCTGCTGCAACATGTATCCACCCTTTCACTAATACCGCGCTTAGCCACGCTCAGAGAATTCAGCCTCGAACAGTCGCGGAGAGAGGAGCTGGGTTGCTCGTGACGGTCCTTAAAATTCATCGATCTGGAAACGTCGCACCAAAGTGGCTTTCCAAGTAAGAGCACGAAGGAGGCCACGGGGCCCGTGGCAACCTCTGTCGCGGGGAAATTTTTCGCCAACGGCCGCGTTCCGCCTAATCGAACCCGAAATCGGCGAGCCAACGAGTCTGGCGTTGAATAAGGCAAACGAAAGCATCCCCTTAGAATGCCTCGCTCGTGTGGCCGCGCTGTCGATTCGAAGAAAAGAGACTCGGTGAATTTCGTCGTCGCGGCCGCATTTGCGATTCCGCTCCCGCTCCCTTGCGCCGGGGAAAAAAAAGAACAAACGCCGGGAGGAGCGAGAGAGAATGGAGCGGCGGAGAGGGAATCGATAAAGAGGCTAAACCGAAGTGGAGGCGGCGGCCCTTACGAATTCCATCGGCGAGTGTCTCTTTTACGGCTACTTAAGACGCTGGAGGGGGATGCTGGGTCCGGTCGGAGAGGAAGCATCGAGGTGGTCGAAAGGAGGCGAAGGGACGATCACGGAGAGAGTGGGAGAGAGTGAGAAAAAAGAGGAACGGCCGTGAGAGTGAAGGGTGAAGAGGGTGCAGAGGATCGAGGAAGCAATCTTCGGCCGGGGCACGCGCGTAAAATATCGGCGTACGGGGAAATTACTCCCCGACGTGGAATTTCACCCCCTGACTGCGGAAATATGTTACGTACGGCGTGATTAGTATATTAAAAGTAACGACGGAAGGTTATAACACCGGCATGATTTATTTCGCCCGGGTTATATCGCTCGATGGGTCGAGCTGGCTGGCACCTACCGTTCGATTAATCTCTCGCTGACTTTTCTCCGCGCGCAGACCACGGGCGCTTCTAACTTGACGGTGACAATGTAGATTGTAGAGTGACAAGCACGAATTCGACGGGAAATCGGGGTCGTCGGGGGCGAGATGTCTGACGTGGGCGCGCATGCTCGACGAAACTCCTTCACAGCACGAAGACAATTTCGCGCGGTATCGCGAGCCTTCGAGCGCGAACGCACGGCCAGGCTGTTCGTCATCCCGAGGCTCCTCCGGCGGGGCAACTGTCTTTTTCCTCGGGGTGGACGTGCGACGAAGAGTGTGTCGGCTAAGATAGTCAACGGGGAGAAGTCGGGACGAGCCGACGCACGTCCCACGCGATAATACCGAGAAAAATTTGGCTGGTGGATCGCGAGGGTCCTGGCGAAAAATGAATACAAACAGGAGCAATTTGTCGCGTCGTGTGATCGCGTTTCGTGGCCACGTTTCTCAAAACCACCCCCAATTTTCTGTATAGTCGGTGCTTCGACGGGAGGATACGTAACTGGCTTTTCGATGTGCTTACGAGCGATACAAAGTACCAGCGCGTTAAGCAAGACGGTTTTAATTGTGAATGAGGAAAAGGGAGAAGTTCTGCGCGTCGAGGGCACACGAGAGGCATAGAACGTAAATATCAACTCGTTTGATCTCGGGGGCCCCATGAAAATGACTTGTAATGGCGGGGCCCCGCGTACTTTACAAGCCGCATTCGGAATAAATATTTCGACTTTACGGTCCCGCGAAGGGACGCGCCGCAGTCCCGGTGTTTCACGAGCGGACCACGCTGGAGGCAGATCGACGCCGGACATTAAAACAGAGGGCTCTCCGCGAAAGCCGTCGGTATAACAAGGGTCCACCGCGTTCCTTTCCTCTCGAATATGTCACGTGCCATTAAACTAATTTTTTTACCGAAACGTTTAATACGAAGAGCTCCGACTATACGCGTGGCTACGCTTCAATATGCCCCCCCCCCCCCCGCAAGGGTGTGGGCGAGGCCTCAGTATCGCCGATGGGACTCGTGCGTTCATTCTTTCTGCGTATAACGACATTATACAGCTTATCAGGGGGAGAGTCTATTCGACAAGATTCTACCACTTGTCCATACTTTGCCATTGAAGGGTTCCATCAGCCCTTCGAATAGATCACTGATCCTATTGCTGTGTTGCCACATTCGAGACGTAGGACAATTAACTAGCGTCACTGATGAGGTACCCATCTCTAACACCACCCTAGTTCTCTTCTTTTGAGCTTGCTTAGCACTCATAGTAGGCCTCCCTCGTGGGCCCCTGCCTCGCGCCACTGTGACCCCGTTTTTTTCACCCACTTCTAAGCATCCCCTTCGCCATCCACTACCATCTACCGAGGAATCAGAGCACGGGGGTCGCTGGAAGAAGTTTATTCGACACCCCGCGTCAGATCCCCCGCGAACGGTCGTCATAGCTGTCAGGGTCGTGGCGCTGGGCTTATCGAGGACTCGATTATGTACTGCTCTTCTCCGCCTCGTGTCGCCCTTGTACACGAGTTGGCAACCCCCGGCGCAGGGACTCTCTCTCCTCGTAAGACCCTTATCGGCTCCGTCCATGCCTTCGACCAGGCGGCGGTAATAATAATCTTTTTCGACCGGCTCCTATCCCCGCGCGTGCCGCGCGGCTTAAGATGCATATAAATATTGCTGAGAGCGAGGCAGCGAGCGTGAAACGCCAGGGATTACCAGCCTCGGCTCGAGCGGAATAAAAGAGCTCCGCGCATCGGTCTTGGCCGCCGCTTATAAGGCGCCCCTTTGTCGAGTCGTTTATTCCGCGACACGGGGTCCCGCGTAGCCACGGCCAACGCACCATGGCTTATTGCGCGTAAGTAATAAGGTGAGAACTGTTGGCCCGTGGCTCGACCAGCAATCACGGCATTTTATTGCACGTACTGTCTCTGGCGTTCCCAGAGTCTCGAACTCGCGGCTATAACACTAGTTTACAGCCATTTTGCTGCAACAGATGCCACTATTTTTTTCATATGTAAAATGACCCGCTGATTCCGAAAAGGTCTAAAAAAATTTCTATGGATACATTTTCGAAATATCGACAGGTGAACTCTTTACCTGTCTGTCAGAAAGGTAATTGCGAATATTTCGTGTTGCGAATGACCGATATGGTCGAACATTGTATGAAGTTAAAGATAATTGAATCGCGAACAAATGTACCTCACAAAATTTTCATATCGGTTCATTAGTTCGGATGAAATCGATGGAAAAATATTTGAGAAAAGGCATTTTTTTGGACCGAAATTAATATCGACAGTTCATTTGCAGAGGCGGATTTACCATTAGGTGCACTAGGCGCGCGCCTGCGGCCCCGACTTCGGAAAAACCAATTTTCCACTTTTTTTTAATGACACCAAATTTGATTTCATGAGTACATAATCTGTTTATGTGTTTAATAATATGGTTAACTGATTTTATTCTTCCTGTCTTTCCCTTTTTTGTAAGGGGCCCAATATTTTCTTTTGCGCCTAGGGCCCCAACCGACCTTATTCCGCCTCTGTTCATTTGGGAAAAATCGAAATTGCAACAATGGATCCAGTTTCTCATTTCTTACGTTGAGTCTGCACTTTTGCGAGGAAAACAAGGTGTTACTGAAGAAAATCTATGGATAAATACCGAAGCTAGAGACAATTGTGTGAAAACACTACAGTTTCATTTTTTCTCGGTTTGTTTTTCATTTTATTGTGTTATTTCAATTATAATTAATTCTGTACAATTTTTCAAGCATTTTGTTATTATATGTGTGTTTTAGAAATAGTTCTGGCTCTTTTTTAAGTAAAATACTTCTTTTCTTGTACTACAATTTCGAGGGCGTTTTTTTCACTTTAAATAAAATCGTGGAGCAGGATATTTCATAACAGAATATGAAACGATTTAATACAGCATCAAGCATTGAAATGAATTTATTGTGAGATATCCTGTGCCACGATTTTATTTAAAATGAAAAAGAAACATCGAACTTGTAACACAAGAAAAGTATTATTTTTTTAGTTTTTAGTGCTTTTTTAATAAAACCGTTTAACATGAACTATTTTTATATATATTTCTACTACATATCTTGTATTCTCACTTGAATTTTTTCCCGGAAAATTGTGACGAAAGAATGACGAACACGGAGAGAGATCATCAGGCGATGAAGGGTATTGGGGGGCGGTATCATGGATTTTGGGACCAGACAATGATTGGAGATTATATTTGGCTCCTCATAAAAGAAACGAATCCCAAAACGAACAGAAGTTAAAAAAGAGCCATAAGTATTTCTAAAACACACACATATTAACAAAGTACTTGAAAAAATATGCACACTCAACGTAAGAAATGAGAAACTGGATCGACGCATTGTAGCGATTTCGACTTTTTTCCAGATGATTAAATGAAATGTCGATATCAATTTCGGTGGAAGAAAATGACTTTTTTCACATATTTCCATCGTTTTCACCCAAACTACGGAACCGATTTGAAAGTTATGTAAGGTACGTTTGTTGGCGATTCAATTATCTTTAATTTGATATACCTACTGTTCGTACATATCGGTCATTCGCAACACGAGATATTCACAATTAAGTGAGGACCACCTTTTTGGCAAACAGGTAAAAAGTTCACTTGTCGATATTTCGAAAACGCATCCTTAGAATTTCTTTTTACCATATTTTCGGAATTAGCGGGCCATTTTACATAAGAAAAAAATAGTGGCATCTGCTGCACTAATTTTTTTTTACATTGTAAACTATTGCAATTAGTCCCTTTAAACTTTACGTACAGATCCTTTAGAGGGATAGGGAACGGAGTATAATGGAGAGACTGTGCAAGATCGTGTAACAAAACGTTCATTGAAAAAATTACAAGGGTTACAGAGAAGTTTATTAGTGAATAAACTTGAAAGTTTCCCAAGTCGGCGTCGCCTAAATCGTTGACCAAACGCCTAGATGCGTTCGCCATAATTTGTGCAGTTCAGGAAGATGAAATTCAAAGTAGATGCAAAGTACTCGGCAGTGTTCGCTGACCTTTGCCGGGACTGCACACACTGCTTTTCTAACAGAAGTTTAAAAAAAACCGAGGGAACTTGAATTCGAAGATCCCCGGTGCCGCGACCGCGTGCCTAGGCACGGTATTAGCGATAAATAATTGGATTCCAGGCGGGCGATGTAGCGATTAGCATTTAAAGGTGTTACGTTTAGAGACAGCAGATGGGGTGAACGTTGAAAAAGCAGGCGTAACGATGTGTAGGGTTCGACGAACAACGCTCCGGACGCGAGACAGAAAATCGGCGCTGTCTCGGGGCGCGCACGGTTGCTCGCTCGCTGGCCTCTTTGTCAACTCGTTCATACCGCAACGCGCCGTTTGCATCGCGTTACTTATGCGCGTGCACCTTATTGTGTGTAAGTAACAAGGTGAGAACGAGCATAGCGCAGCGAAGATGAAGGCAGAGGGCTGGCGGAGGGGGTGGCTGCCGCGATCGCTAGAGAAGCATCACGCGAACATTTATTATCGACTAAGTATCGTAACGGCGCGCCAGCGCGCGCGTTCACGGGGATAAATCTGAACTTTATTCCATTTGTAACGTAACTTTCGCATTTGCAAATCCCTCGCTCGCAATCTCGCGTCCCGTGCATCGTTAGCCCGCGCGACTCGTCATTTACAACGCTCCGGTCGCGCAGCGCGCAACGTAATCGCGGGATATTTATGAGCCGCGGTGCCTCTGCCAGCGCGGAAAACTGAAAGAAATATAATCGAAATCGGTGGGCGCGCGCGTATCGCGCCACCCTGCGCGATGCCTCCCCCAAAAGTTTAGACGCTGCGTTAATCCTTTCGCGCAGAATTTCTCATCCGCCTCGTCCTCGATATAGGGGCAGAAAAAGATTTGAAATAATCCATTACTTTCCCTCTCGTCCGTTTCCCCCTTCCCTCCCGTTAATTATCCCCCTCCGCGGCGCTGTGTCCCGCCACGCCGGCCGCGGTGTTCCCGGTATATATAAATGTACATTTTTACGAGGACATTAAATATGATTATGCCGGTTTTTCTTCGTGGCCACAAACACGTCCTCTGCTCGCTGTCTCCTTTTTTCGCCGTGTCTCTCCTTTCTCTCCCACGGCTCTTTGACTTTCAAAGTCTTTCCTTTGCTGAAAACGCAGTGCCTCCAGTGGGGTCCAGAGGCAGACATTCAAAGGGAAAAGGCGTCGCGATAACGCGACACGATATCTGACAACGTTAGATGCGCCTTCGAGTTCCACGGTCACCACTGTCGAATCGGTTGTCCCGGCTCCGGGAGTTTCGAAATCTTCCGCTGAATCGCCGTCAGAAACGTCGCGCAAACGATCAGTCTCCGTGCACCTGCTCATTCTCGTTTCCATCCCACTGGATGTAGCTTCGCGAGCGGCGACCATAATGCCGTGCATCGGCGTGTCCTCTTCGTCCTGTTCCCTCCGTTGTTTCTCCGGTTCGTCCGGATTCCTAGCAGAGTGCTCGCCCGTGCGCGGGGCGACGGCGTTGCACGGTTTACTTAAGGGCCGCCCTATCGAGACGAGTGTTTCTCGGATTAACGTAGACTTTTGTCGTCTTAATTAGCTTACGGGATACGCGGCGGATAGTGGTGGCGCTCATACCGGGCCCGCTGCTGTAAAAGAGCACCACGACTCACGCCGTCTCGAGGTCATCTTCTCGGTAATCTGCGTGCACTCCTAATGAGCCCGGCTATAGGAAAACAGCGCTTATGTTAAACTCGGCTCTGGCACGCCGCATACCCTCCCTTTTCTTCGTCTTCTTCTTCTTCTCCTTCTCGTTCCTCTTTTTCTTCTGGTCCCAATGCTGCATCTCCTCTTCGACTTCTCGACCTGCTTCTCTCTTTCCTTTTTCACGGACGCGTCCATGCGCGGCACAGGTAATCGATTTAAATCGAAGGAACGCGGTTATATATAAAAATCGGGGGGGGGGGTGCCTAGGGGGATTAATTCATACCGTAACGTTTCGTGGTACGCGATAAATCCGGCGGACTCATCGTGGGACGTGGGGATAACCTTGGCATCCCTGGAGCTGAGGGAAAGTATCGCACGCGGGCTTCTAAATGGATAGATAATCGTCGGTCGTTTAATTAATATCGCCGCGCGTTCCGGAATTCGTTGTGGCTCGAAAACTCGCGGCTCCAACCTGTTTGATGTCGCGCGATACTTTGGCGAGCCTAGCGAGCCACGTTTCACCGCGAGATAACACTTTAATCGGTCGGTGCTTCTTAGCTGGATTTTCTTCGAATAACTCTACTTGATCTGCGGGGGAAAAGAAAGTACAAGAACGGTGGCACGACAGGTGTATTCCGGAGCAAACATTGAGAGCTCATCCTACCCCATCTTCTCGTAATAACAGTATGTATACCGTACACTACTAACAAAGGAACGAGTGATAACAGCACTTGTACCTATGTATCATCCTGTCAGCCAATCTCCCGAAGCTCCACCGGATATAAAAACTGATTATAACTCCGAGAACTGTCTTCCAGGCATACGTACGATCTTTTTTCATCCCCAGGCTGACTAGAATAAGCTTCGGAAGTTTAACCACTTATTCCAACGACACTCTGTATATCCTCCACTAAAGCAGCCTTTTATTCGGTCTTGTCGTTGTGAGCAATAATGGTATAACACCGCCGCGCGGGTCTCATTTCGCGCGTCGCCCTGACACCCCCGCCGCGCCTGTGGAAACCGAAGTTAGACCCCCGAACAGAGCCGAAACTGCGAGAGGGTCGAAGGGCGGCCGCGACGCGGCGTGTGCAGCCGACGGAGGCGACGAGGAGAGGCTATATCGTCGGTCATAAATAACGAAAGTAGCAACGGCAGCCCTCTCCCTCTGGCTGCTCGCTCTCCACGCCAACTGCTCTCCAACCCCTCGTCCGCCAGCGCCGTGGAAACGGGTGAAAAACGGCCTAAGGCCGTCGGGGTTGGACGCCGTTTGCCGGAAATGCCCGCGGCCGAAACATCGTAAGCAGACCGGCGTCCCTGCGAGTGCCACCAGCGGCGTTACTTCCGGCGCTGGCGCTCGCGTGACCGATTTCCTCCGTTTCTTTCGCCCCCTCCGCGGCGGGAATCACCGTGACCCGGAATGTTTAGGCTGGATCCCGGATCGCGGGACGCCGGAGGGAGGGGGGGGGGGGGTGTTGAGAAGTGATAGACCGCGCGATTTAGCCCCCCTTCGTCGCCGAATCGCGAGGAATCCGATGCTATCGCGTACAAGTTACAAGAATGTTGGCGAGCATTTTGAAGGCGGCCGAGTGTCTCGGCTCCTTCGCGCGGTCATCCTTCTTTCCCCTCTTCGTTGCTCCACCCCAGGCCGACTCGTCGTTTAAACCTTCTTCTCCCGGTGTTCCCGGCGAACTTTAACGTAATTAATTATAACCACCCGAAACCCAGGGGCTGGAAATATAAATTGCGCAACTTATAGCGCGGGCTGGTGAATTTACCGAGCGGGTGCTTCTTCTACAGCTAGAGGAGGATCTCGAACCCACCCTTGCCTGCACGTTTTCGCTTCTCCTGCGACTTCCCTGAACGGAACCGCCTTTAGAGTTTGCGGGGCCCGGGGCAAAAGTCGATACTATTGAAAGCAATTAAATGAAAACTTCTTTCATGCATCACTTGCCAAATATCTATTCTAGAAAAAATCATACCTTGACAATTATACTTAGTTCATTTAATTTTTACAAACTGAAGTCCCTAAGCGCGGGGCCCGTGACAAGAGCTCCGTCTGCTCGATGCTAAGGGCGGCTCTGTCCCTGAAATTGCACAGGAGTCCAGCACAACTGGCACGCTCGAACGTCGCTCCTGGTTTTGTACTTTCGCAAGTGTACCGATCAGTTGTCAGTTGGTCGTGTATATTTCCACGGTTCTGGTAGATCAATTGAGATTAATTGTTCCCCGTCACGGCCGGCCGAACGAAATCGAGTTTCACAATTAGCCCCACTTAGGAATCGAAACAAGGCGATCTGTCGCAGGGAAGGGGGAACGACAGGGTTTCTAGAGCGCGACTAACACCGCGACGGGAGTTAATTAGCCGTGGAGGAGGGAAGGGGGGGGGGCGCATACCAATCGCACCTTCTTACAAGCGAATTTATCCGGCGGTCCGTTTCCGCGTCCAGCTCAAGGAGTCGTCCTTTTTTCCCCCGGTTAAAAAGCTCCGACCGATCGTATAGCAGGTTAATTTCACGTGGACCCTTCCCGCGTGACGTTTCGCGCTAATGGATTTTCACCTCTTCACCCCTGCCACTCGCGCTCGAGCGTGAGCACGCGGGGCCGACTCATCTGGCGTTAATTACACGGAGAATGGCTACGAAACGCTCGGAATGCTCGGATACGCGATAGAATTTATGACGCCTATAGCGTCCCGATACCGACTCTCCGGAGAGTCCCTCTCGATCCTTCCTGCCGCGCGGATCACGCCGCGGTGATTTCTGAAAAATCGACGCAATTAAACGGGGGACTGGTCGGCGATCGGCGCTCGCACGACAATTAGCGAACCGAACTCCTCTCGGCGTTGTTTTATTCTTACGGATCGCCGTGTACGCCCGTGGTAAATTCACGCTTCTTACGATGGGGACCAGGTCGGCCCGTACTTATCAAACTAATGTCCACCCATTTTCGGTTGTTTGTATGCGAAAGGGTTTCTCGGAGATCATGAAATGTATTGGACGAGATATCGGGAGCCAGAGGTGAACTACTCTATAGACACCTCCGCCTGAGATGCAATCGATCAAGATACATGTCCGGGAACACTGAGAAACAGACGTTAAAACCAAATGTGGTACACGCCACCTGGATCGATCGTGGGCACCCGAAAAGGTGGTGGGGCTCGTTGGTCACGAGCATGGGGACCAGTCCAGTCGACTCGCGATACTTGGACGATTATATACGCGGCGGTCGCATCGTCGACGGGATCGCGGTTCCCTGTGCCGCACAAAGCACACGATGTCGGTTATATTACATGTCGGTATAACGTGCGCGTGATTTATGTCGCATGGCGGCGCGCGGCATTAAATGGATCATCCGACGTCCGACTACGGTATACGTGCCGGCCAGCAGTCACCTACGTAGAAATCCGCGATTTATAACGCAACGGAGCGAAGGGCAATGCGTATATTCGCGTCTCCCCGTTTCTATCCCACTTTCCCTTTCCCCCTTTCGCTTTCTCGCTTTCTCGCTTCCAGCAGTTCCGCGGCACCAAGCACCTCGCGTTGCTCCGTTCCCTCTTTCAGACGTACACCGAGCAGGAAAATAAAATTGTCGGCAGAGGCTGTAGGTTCCCTCGAAGCTATTTCATCGAAAGGGACATCTGTTCACAGGTGTTTCGATTGTATTACCTAAGTAGTTTGATAGAGGAAGGATCGTCCCTCTTCTGCCTTAACATCGTTCGTCGATACCGACAGCGTTCGCTCGCTAAAACGTCAAGGCTATAAATTGGACCCCGCGGCAAACAGGCGAACTTCCTAGTTACTTCGATAGCACGGTCATCGCTATTCGATTGTGCATCAGAATTATCGAGGCTCTAACCGCAGAATCACTTGTATTGTTTTTTCCTTTCGGACGCATCGCGTCGGCTGTACACGGCGCCAATATCACGCCTACCGTGTTTGGATCAATGATTCAACGGTGGAAGTGTGTTGAGCCGGAAATTCTCGATCGTGTGGATAAGATGTTTGTCTGCGACGACGGCGGTGTGAACGCGATTGGCTGCGATTTCACGTCGAGGAAGCGACAGGCTAGCGTTAAAGATTCACGACGTCGCGGGTAGCGGACCGGTTGCACCGGGGACGACCTTAACCCTTAAACGCGCGTACTGTTACCGCTCGGGGAAAACTTGAAACGCACTGGAACAGGTTTCCTGGCAAAGAGACAGAGAGGAGGTGGCTGCAACAGTGTCACGGTACCGAGCAAAGGCGCGGCTAGAAGTTTCATAGACCGCGGACGATTATATTTAGTCGCCTGTGTGACTGACTTCGGGAACGAGAGCTTGGATTTCACCACGAGGCCGACGTAACGGTACGATATTAGGTTTCTAAATGACGCTGCTTGCCGATCAATCCTGCGATCGAGGCAATATGGTGCACGCATCACCGTACATCCTCGAGCAACTTGTGTGACCTCACGTAGCACCTACCAGGGACGTAATATCTTCTGAGGTGAATAGAATCGCCTCCCCAACGATGGAATTCACCTCAGAGACCTAGGGTATTGAGAACTACTACTGGAACTGGACTCCGCGAGCGATAAGCGTTGGAACATTCAGACCTAATAGACCCATCATCGAGACACAAGCATCCGCGGCTAATTAAACGGACGCTAGTGGTCCCTTAAGTATCTATTTCAATTACATTCCGTTTGAATTTGATGAAGCGTCGCTGCCACGGAACCGAGGCCAATACAGGATTACCGGAGGATTCTCGGCTGAAAAGCAACCAGTCCGACGGGGAGTTGGACGCGTGCAGAAGCTGGTATCATAGAGGCCGGTTGACGCGGAGCGATTTAAAGCCAAGTGCAAGGTTCGAGATCGCTGAAAGTCCCGCGGATCTCGAACAGCCCGGAGTCCCCGGATGACTCTAAGTGCCATGTCTCGGTGGTAAAGCAAAAGAGGGGCAGCCGGCAGTCGTAGCAGGCTACAGAGAGAGGAGAGAACCGGTTCCTCGGTTAAGAAGACTCAGTTTCTCTCTCTCTCTCTCCCTCTCTCTCTGCACGGCTGCTCTCAGCTCTCTGCCTGTTCCTGAGCTACCTCGTCCTCCCAGCATCTCCTTTCCTCTTTCCTTCTCGAGCCGCGCTCGATCCGACTCTCCTCTCAACCGGTGAGGTTACTACAGGCCATCGCCTAAACCAAAGTGAACACCCTCTCCGTCTCTCCTTTCATCCTCCTTCCACCCTCTTCCTCGTCTCATCCCGCTTGCCAACGCACCCTGTTGCAACTATACGTACACGTCGCTGCTGGCTGATCTCTCTCGATCTACGTATCGTCCCCGCTCCCTCCCGCACGCGTTTTCCCACATTTTCTCTAGAGTATTCTGCTGTTATCAATCTCCCGCACGCTGTGTCGCCGCTTTCATCCACTGTTCTAACTGGTAGGGGCGTTTATTCTCTCGTTTATACCGCTCCTCCCACCTGGCTGCAAGTTTCCGTCTTTATTCCTCGTACTGGACACAGCTGCCCCCCCCCTCCCCCTCCCTCCCTCCTCGACTGGCCACCGAGCAAGATTACGGATCGATCGCGCGTCAACCTGCCTTCCATCGACTGGCAGCCGATGCACGGCAGAGGCGTCGGATGACTGGATGGATTTCAGCGTCCACGGTACATTGTACGGAGGGATTTTGACCGCTGGGAGCTTCTGGATTCACGTGGATCGTTATTGAATCTTAAGATCGTCGAACCGTTTCGAAGCGAATGCTTGGCGGCACGTCCGAAATCCAGAGCGCTACGAGACGTTTAATTTATAACTCGAATCATTTCGGGGATTGACCGCACTCGTCGCAAAATTTCGACTGGAAATGGGCACGGGGAACGGCACGCTATATGTACTTTTCTCCGAAGTAGGCTCTATCGTTGCCGAAGATATAGCTGAGCGGGGCCGCGTTCCAATACGTCTAAGGAAGCGGTAAATCGTCGTCGGCGGTCCTTGTTCAGTTGGCCGTCAGGACCCTTTACTCCGTCACCCTTCTCCTCCCAGTTTTTCTTCTTCGCCGCTCACGGTCTTTCTTTTCCTCCTAAAAAGGCCGAAGGTACGAAACGAGCCAGCCGTCCTCCCCCTCTCCCTCTCTCCTTTTCCCTCTCTTTCTCTCTCTCTCTCTCTCTCTCTCTTTCTCTCTCTGTCGTTATTCTCCGTTCACGTTTCTCCGCTCCGTTCCACCCTGTGTTTCTCACCCCCTTGAGCACGCGGGACAAGACCAGGCCAGCCCAGCCCTTCCCTTGGAAAGCCCGAAGAAAAACGGATCGCTGGCGAAAGTACCGGAGAATCTCGGCGGAATCTTAAGCGGCCCGTAAAATTCATCTCGAATCGCTTAATTCTCTTTTGGACGGTGCCCGACGTCGAACTTTTCCCTGCCTCTCCGCGAGCTTTCGTCGGGTCACAATTAACGCCGTATCGTTCCGTTCTCAGGGGCGGCGGCTGTTCCCCAACCGTACCGCCACTCCGCGGCAATTTTTCTCCTCTCCCGCATCCCCACCCTCTGCTCGTCGGCGAAAGCCCCGCGTTAAGAGGTGGCGCGTTACAAAAGCTCTCTCTGGACTCCGCGGCTCGTATTGTCTCGATACGTACGACTCCCTCCTCTCCTCCCCCTCGGTTTCCGTCGTGCTTGCTCCCCGTCTCTCCTGGCCGAGTAAGATGCCAGAGGTACGCTCTAAGCGCCCCTTTACGCGAGGATATAAATCGTCGAATCCTTAACCGGTTCGAGAAGGGATCCCGCCGTAAGAAACGTCGAAATCCTCCGCTTTCTTTCTTCTTTTCGTTCTCTCGCCCTCGGGATGCGCCAGGGTCCAGGGAAGAAGGACCGGAAGGAGGAGGACGGCCGTTCGTTCGATGGCCCTCGAAAGTGTCGCGCGACTGTTGCTCTCGCGAAACGTTTAAAAACCCGAAATCACCCTCCCTCCCTGCATTAGAGTACAAATTCAACACGATCTGCGAGTCAACGAGCTTCCGATCGGCAGAGTACTAATTAGTAGGATCGATTCTATGCCACGGAAAGTAATTAATTACGGGGAAGAGGCGGGGCACGCGATAGCCAGATGAAGCAAACACAGCATTTCAAGATTCACCTACTTCGACGCGATCTCCGTGTCGCCGAACCACACATTTCCCCGCTAACGGTGCACGCTCCCGTCGCGGCGCTTTCTCACGTCGCAAAATTTCCATACTAGATACACAATACGCCCATAAATCTCGCTCGGATCGCGCGCGACGCGCAGATAGAGCGTCGTGGAAAGAGTCCGCGACCAGCCTCCCGCTCACGCCTCCCCCTCCCGCCCTCCCGGAATTTCGTCGCTCCCATCGATTTTTAGCGTCGCGCGAGAATTTTCTCGGATAGGTGGGACGTGGGCACTAAGCCGCGATAGAGCACGCCAACGCCTATGGTGCAGCTACGCGTCCCGGCGTAATATCGATCACCGGTGGACAATTCCTCGCTTCCTTTATCGCGCCAGCTATATTCCCCATCGTTCTCTTAGCACGTCGCACGTGCGCCTGCAAGATCGAGCGGCGCTTTTCTTTTCCGCCGTCCCCCCTCGGCGCCGAAATCCCGGCGGTTCTTGACGGCTTTCGAAAACACCGATCCCGCCGCGTCGTAACCACCCCCCGCGAAGGGCAAGAAACGTCGGGGACGTCGACGACGCCTCGGCGCGACCCGCACGCCGCTGGAACGGTCGACCATTCAATATTTTCAAAAACCAATTTCGCGTTAGACTGTTTGCCGTGGCGTGCCGTCGCCTGGAACGAGGAGAGAGAAAGGGCGCGCGTTGTCGAACGTGGGGATAGGGTCGCCGGCATATCGCGAGCACGTGTGCTTAACCACGTAGAACATATACGGCCGTGTACAAGGGGAGAGCTCTGAGTAAACGCCCTGCCAGCGGGGGTTAGCTCCGATATCGGTGTCAGACGCGCGAGACAATTTTCAAGCAGATTGTGATAACAGCCCGGGTGACTGGCAATGAGGCAGATTGGGAAACGCGCATCTCTTCGGGCGTTTATTAACAGGGTCGTTCCGCGAACTCCGTGTATTTAAAATCATCCCACCTCGCGATCAACCGACTCGTCCTCGACGCAAGTCGGGCATCGACAACAGCGACGATTCAGCCCGTTTCCCCCTGACGGTTCTACCCGAGTAAACGGGTGAATGGAGAAAGAAACGTTGGCGGGGAGGTGGGAAAGCAGAGTGGCCGAATGAAAGATAATTCAGTGTGCGCGATGACTCGTTATTTCGTCGCTGGTAGCGTCGGAAGCGTCACGATCCGCATCAACCCTCGGCCATTTAAAGCGCCGGGGACCCCGGTGCAAATGCGAGTGCGCGCGTGCACGCGGGGTCGTTGTTCGTCGTAAGGGCCGTCGCTGGCGTTAGCGTGCCTGGGGACCGTTGTGGGTGCCCTTCCCCCTCGCCCGCCCCCCCCCCCGCGCCCGTCGAATATTCAATCGGATGCATTACCGAGGCCACGGGGGTGGGTTTCGATGTAATCCTCCGGCGCCAGCGGGTTTCGCCTCTGTGCGTGCCATAGATGCAGCATCTCGTGGGCGAGACCGTGGGGGTGTCCGTCCGTGTGCCTCCGCGTCGCTGTGTGCCCGTTCCTGGCTGAATAGAGAGCCCGGTGTCGGTGCATTCATCGAGCGCTGGCTGCTTTTAGCGCGACACCACGGGCGAGGCAGCGCGAGAAACCACCGCGAGGCACACTTACGTAATTATTGTCGGCGGTTGTACAGCGGGGAAGAAGCTCGCGGAGACGCGGGGCGGGTTGTAATTTCCGCGGAGCAAACGAGCACGATCGATTCCCCCGGCCAGATACGGCCCCAACGATGCTTGGCGAACGATGAAAAGGGCACTTCTTTCCAACTTGGCTGCCCCCGTGAACAGCGACATTCGGCGGGATCATCGAGCTACCCTCGCAGCTGAATGAGACCTCGGGTCGCGACGCGCGGGGGAGACCTGGTGGCACTGTTCGACGCTGCCTGGAACCGTGTCAACGATGTTGACCCGTTACTTGACCCGGGATAGACGGCAAAGTTTCTTTTCAGGATTAATTCGAACGGGGTTGTCTTCGCTGTCGAGCGAAGGGGATGCTGATAATGGTTTCTTCGGGCGAGTTTTCAGGTAGCTTATCGGGTAACGATCACCCCGTTGCTATTAATTTCACCGGCCCGGCCAAGTAGTCACTCAGCCATTTTATTGGACAATTAGAATAGCTATAATATAGGAACGCTGACGTAATTCCGCGCAGCAGGCTTCCCCGTGGTACTTAGGGGCGCTTCCGAGGTGCATTTTGTAGACTATATACGAGAACGAGAGTGCATCCTGCATCCATCGAACGGCTGCTTTTAGTATAGCGTGCAACTAAACCGCCGGGCCATGAATAGTTACGAAACTATTGTCGGTAATTACGATAAGAAGCAGCTATCTTTCCACGGTAATTCCCGAGACGTTGTCGGGGGAATGCGATAGACCGTCCAGCGTTTCAACAATTATTTCGCGTATATGGAAGCTCCTCCGGGGCCTTGCTCTACTTCTTACCTCGCGGGTATCATGGTGGCGGGGTGGTGGGGGGAGGGTGGGGGTCAGCTAGGAGGCGCAGGAAACGTGGAAACAGGAAACGAAAATAAACTGGAGGTCGGATCTCTGGAAAAATGGCCGCGCAGAGTGCATGTAAACTCTCGGTATCAGTCGCTTTTCAGCCTGCATAATTCTCCCGCCGTGAAATGCGCATTATTCAAGCATCCCCACGAACACAATCCTCGCGTGTACGTAAAGAGCGAGGGAATTACTTCTCCTCGGATATCCTAGCTAGCGAAGTGCAACGTTAAGGGAGATATCTTCTCCGCCAGCAATCTTCTTTCACCGTTCGTTCGATAGGACGGCCGAGTTGCCCTCTCGCGCTTTATTAAAAAATTAAAGGAGCCGTAACGCGATAGTTACGGACGCGATTCGACGCAAGCAGCTTGTTCCTGGTCGGATCCGCCGCGCCGTAACTCGCCGCCGCCCTCTTCCTACGCTATGCACGGCGATGCGAGCGCATCCTGCGCGCTTCGAATGACCGCTTTTAGTGTCTCATCCGACGACTGCGAGTCCCGGGTAGGAAACGGGTCCTGCCACCTCAAATTATCCCTCGTAATTGCGATAAGACGGCATAGTGCGAGCTTTCCGTTATCTTCGTCCCTTGCAAAACCACCGAGCAAGCAGCACTGTCCGTTCGTATTCAACGTTTACGGGGCAATCGTCGTTCGCGCTATGTATAACGGGTTGGCTGGGACCGGAGGAGGATCGAGGCGCATTCGTCTCGTCCCTCGGAGCTCGCGACGTCTGGAGATCCACGCGACACTGTTTTCAATCCCTCAGAGGGTACACGGGACTTAGGGGTGTCAGGTTGGTGCCGGTGAACTCGGTCGAAATAAGTGTAACCGCGGGGGCGCGCAGTAGATTTCCAGAAGAGAAGGATCTCCCGGCCGTCATAATTCTCGTGGCAACGGGCAACCCAGCCGTGGGGAACAGAACTGCAAGAAAAAAAAAAAGATATCGTAAACCGTATCACTTACAGTCTCGACGGAGGACGCAGTTGCGGGGATTAGGAAACGTTTTTCTCTCGGCAGGCAGCGAGCACTCAGAGGCTGTCGTCCGTTTTCCACGCTGGTGTTTTACGGCTTGGGGGTTCAAACATGTGGAGGAGATGGTGGGGGAGGGGATGGAGTAAAACATCCTTTGCTGCTGTATACGTGTATCTTAACGCGAGGCGCGCGGGGCAGGGGAGGGGGGGAGGGGGAATAGAGGAAAGAAGAAAGGAGGAGAATAGCCCTGGGATGGGATGGGAAGAACGGACCTAAGCCTCCGAGATACATGTACTTCAGGTATCTCCGGTTCTGAAGAGGAATCCGAAGGCATTAGCCGCTTCGTAAGTAGCCGTTCGCGCGCGTACACCTACCGTGCTCGCCTAGAAATTCCTCGGGATACATGGATTCGACCTGGTTCCGTCTACATCGTGGCTGTTAGACATTGTTCCGCGAAGCAGCTGCCGAAGAGCTCGGTGTGTTTGATCGTCGCGGGCGCACCCTGGCTCCCAGGGAACCGCGGACCATGTACCGCTGCATCTGGTAGCCCGGAAATATCGAGTCTGCTCCAGTCTGGCTCGCGCCCCTGGAAAATAACGGCCCTCTCCTAGAAAAAGCAGGGGACGTGACGGGAATAGGAGGGCGGGATCGTTAACGCGGCCGTCTATGGGGAAATTTAATATACACGGCAGCGTTGGAGTATCGTGGATCCAGCAGGAGCGTGTCTCTCGCACGCGGACACTAGTCGGCAGCGGCCCCCGCGTACGTACGCCCGCGTCGCCGTATGAAAAGGGGATTCCTATAAAATTAGACTTTCAAACGACGATCGACGCCTGGAGAGCCAACTCCTACGGCGATTCCCTCCCGTCCGCCCGACTGTCGACGGCGAAACGAACCACTCCCCGCTCCCGTTTCACCCGCAACTTTCGCCGACGTACCGCGAAATTAACGGCGCGACCTTTAGAAAATCCGAGCCCCGCCAATCAACCACTTTGCATGGGGGAGCGGAGTGATTACCATAATCGTTATCCCGCATACTCCGCCACGCACTGGCCGCGATAAATTAGACAAATTCCAGCTTCGAGGCAGCGTCCACGAGCCGCGTTAAAACCCTGCACAAGCAAGGGAGGGAAGCTCGGGAACGGAGGATATCGGGGGCCCGTGTGTTCGTGCCGCGCCATATTGCTCCACGCCTGCCGAAGATTTATGTTTTAATAATTATTGTGACATTGCCGCTCGCGTGCGTAAGACCAATCAATGCAGGTGTGTACGAGGGCTGCATGCGGACGCGGACGGACGGACGGTTGAGGCCGACAGATCGATGGACAGGGAGCCACGGGATACGCGAGGAGTGGTGGTTGGGGCCCGAGGAGAGTGAGAGAGAGGGAGGGAGAGGGAGGGAGGAGAGAGAGTGAGAGTGAGAGAGGGGAGAGATGAGAAGGGGACTGAGCGGACGCGAGAAGGCACCAGTGGGCCCCTTTAGAAAGGGGGGTGCCCCCCTCAGCCAAGATGGCCTCCTCGCATTCCTCCACCATCGACCTGAGCCGCGGCTCTGCTCTCGCCTCTCTCTGTCTCCTCGCCATTCCACCTTGTGGTGCTCCTCGGCTCGTCCGCTAATACCGATCGACCGCTCTCGCTCGCGAGGATTCACTGCACTTTCGATGCAAGTTTAGGGATAGGTACCAACGCCGCTGTTTAAGGCTTTACCGAAGACTTGTAATGCGGCCGCGCATACGACGGTACGATGTTCCGCTCGGCTATTGAGCTCCATCACTTTTTCAGGCTTCAAGGATCTCGATTTCTCCAGAGCTTGCGCGCGCACTCGCATCGTTAGTTACTGAGATATCAAACGATTCTACAATGTCCGTAGCCTCCGTGCCTGCGTGCCGTGCATCCAATTAATTCAAGCCCGATAGAAGTTTAGTGTCAGATCCGTACCTCCGACAGTAATGGTCAGCCACATCAAGGTCCTGGTTGATAATGTGCGCGCACAGCGAATCACCTGCGGTATGAAATTTCTATCACAGAACTCCCAGCGATAATTTCAGTCCCAGCTATCCTTCCCCCCGCGGTACCAATCAAGCCCTCGAACGTTCGTCCGCTCGAGACGTAACCCAGAGCCGGGGAGGAAGGGAGGGCGCCTCTAACAAGATCTCGGTAACCTTTCACGCGCCTCTCCCATCCACCCGACGGTACAATAATTGAATCCCGCGAGGGAGGGGGGATCCAGTTTGAAAAAATTCTATCGCTCGCGTCCGCGGCGCGCGAACCGTCGGGAGGCCGATCCTCCGCGCCCAACAGCTTCCAGCCGGCCTGAAATTATCGGTTATCCGTACAGCATCGCCGATTACGTGCCCCGTCGATCATCGAACTTTCCACGCGGAAGTGAAACGGACACCGGCGCGGGCTAGCGTCTTCCCGCGCGGATCTCGCGCCAGGCCCCGAGACGCTAGGTCTAATAAAAATCTGCATTAACGTCACGACGCGACTTGAGTTACCTGCGGCTAGCCGCAGGCGACCAGGGGGGCCGGGGAAGCAGGGCGAGGCACCGCTTCGTTTCTATTGTAACTCACACGGGGCCCGCTCGGGCCAGGCGCGCGCAGACACGCCTCTTAATTAGCGAGAGCGCGTCGCGCCGGGGGGCGATTCCCGATGACTTACGTGAAACTGCTGGAAAAGCAACGCCGGCCGCGAACAGCAGGTTTTTTTTTTTTTCTTTTTATCGTCCAGTAGAAATGCGGCGTGCGTGCCGCCGTCAGTCGCTGTAACTTGTCTATTATCTGCCGTTTGCATCGGGCGGGCGTCGGGCAAAATTGAGATGCCCAGCGTCGAGCGATTCCTCAGCGCCGTACGGTTAATATTTCCATTCGTTCTCGAATGCTCCTCGAAGCGCGGCGGTTCGGTGCGGCTTCCCTTCGGCGCCTCGTTTTCTGGGAGAAACAATAACGACGGGAGATCGTTTCACCTGGGGGATTTATGAACGACAACGCCCCGGAATGCCGTCACGTGGCTCCCGTAAGCATTCGCGGGACGACGAATGAATCGCCGGGAGGAATTTCGAGTTATGAATCCGTTTAATAGACACTGCCGCCGGTCAGATGAATTTGAGCGATAGGGGGCACAGATTCGGCCCTCAGATAGAATACGTGGGTTTTGAAACGAGCGAAAGCGACAAGTTGAAGATGGCTGCGCGAGCATCGTGGAATTTAAAGGACACCGTGGCAGCCCATGGTTAAAGAATACCATCGATTTGTCGCAGCCGGTTCGGTGCGTTACGCGTCGCGCGATATTAAGGTAAAGGCACCAGTAGTTGACCAGTTAAGAGAAATCCTTCACGTAAACAATAGCAACTACATGCTCTGTCATTAATTAGTGAGACTAGCTGCCTGAAGATACTCTTTAAGCTTTTTAAACTATGTAACGAGAACGATGTTTTAAAAAAGTTATGTTATACAAATTTTAGAAGCATTTTTCAAAGTTCAGTAATTGCTTCAGAAGTTGACCCATCTTTGAAAATGAAAATACTAGTAGTTGACCCTATGACAGTCCGTAATTGACCAGCTATACTAGAAAGAGAATTAAGGCAATGATGTAGGTAACCGTTTTAGCATCGTTTATTGTCAATAATTTAGAACAGGTTACAACTAAAAAGGAAAGTAAAATTAAAAGAAACTGAGTAAATGTACGAAAAAGTTGTATATATGTTACTGATTTTTGAGGTCGCGGATTCCGAATCCGACATAGGATTTGTAAAATTAATTTGTTTAAACAATTTGCTTGAAGAAGGGGTTGCAAAATTACATGTTTTGGTACATATTCTGCGGGGAAAATAGCTAAACAAACATGTATAAGTCTCCAAATTTTTTTATTTATTCTAAAACTTTTTTTACAATATAATTTGTTAAACCAATTGTTGAAATAAATTAATTTTATAAATCCTATGTCGAATTCGGAATCAGTGACCTCAACAACCACTAACAATATATACATAGGCAGTAATTGACTATACAGTAATGCCTCGTTAGTATCCCGACGAACGGGGCTGGCGCCGCGATTCTAACGCGATGCGGACACTATTTCTTTAGAGTAGTATATGCTCTAAGACTATTCCGTGCAGACGATGCCGCGAGTGAGAAAACTCCAGAGCCGAGCGAGAGGGAACGAAACAGTTGACATGAAGTTGTCGTCGTCTCTTTCGTTCTCCCACTCTCGACCGAAGGATTCCAAGAAATGGTGGGGATAGTGAGCGGGATTATAACGCATGGTAAAGACGCGACACTAACGACGTATTACTGTACCTGTCAACTTCTAGAATCAATTAGAATGACAAAAGTCATTACTTGACCACCCCACAAACTGTGTTTTTGAGGTTAATATAACAAAAACGGTGACTTTACTAAATATAGAACACTATGAGAGTTTAACAAGTAAAGGGTTCAGTCATAAAAAGTTAATAACCTACGAATTTTTTACCTGAACCATACACCTATTCTTAACAAAGTCATTAAGGGAACAACGATATAGGAACACACTACTCACCTTGGTGTAAATAACCGTTCGCCAACAGTATTCATAGTGGACTTCAAACTTGAGTGTTTTAGATTTTAGTTGGCAAATGTCTTGGCACGTCAACTGCACTTTTTTCAAATGATCGTCACTTCTGAAAACCTTATTTTTCATGTTTTTCTGAAAAGTGGTCAACTACTGGTGCCTTTACCTTAATTAGAACGTCCCCCACCCGTCGAGGACTTCAATTACGATACGTTTGGAGAATGTAGGTCGCTGTCGGAGTTTGCCAGAAGCAGAAAGAAAGAGAGGGACCGGAGGAAGTTTTATCCCGTGTGATTGGGCTTAACCGATCAGTCGGCGAGAAGAAGAGAGAGAGGACCAGGCGTAGCAGCCGCGTCCGCGGCAGCTGCATCGAATCCGTGGCTTCTGAAAACTTCGCTGTACCTGCCGATAAAAAAGTTGGCCCCCATAAAGTGGCGTCGATGGAGCGCAGTAAAATTTTCTATAAAATTTGATTCCTCCGGGGCTGTCTCGGCTATTACCGCAAATTCGCCCGAACGAAAAGGAGCGCCGGCCGCTATCCAGCCGTGTACCTATTACTTTTAACGACTCCTTCGCCTCCTCGCTACATCGCCCCGCGTACACCATACATCCGAGGTCATAAATGGCTAATATTACAACTTTTATTACTGTCAAAGTAAATTACATCGGGGCCACTGCCTCCTCGACCTTCGGTCCGCGGGAATTCGGGCCGCGTCCACTCCATCGGCCGCTGCTCTAACGAGAATCCTTGCACCCGCAAGATTTTTCATCTGTCAGCTTGTTCGAGACCGATTTCTGCCCACGGGTTCGCCGAGTTTACAGGTGGGCTTTCAGATCCAACGTACTCGCTGTCGATTCAAATTGTAATCAGTTCGTCAATTTCAACGGCATTCAGTGTCCTCGAGAAATAGGAATGAAGGAAGTGAACGAGCCATTGGTTGGTTGGAAGTGTAGCTGGTTGAACGACCATTGCCAGATGGTGGCTAGATAAATGAAGACACCTAGGCTCTCCCCCTGAGCCTGGGCTAGGCTCGCCTGGGGTCCGCGAGGGCATCTCCCTGGGATCATCGCGACGCGATCCCGGTGCGTTTCACGCATTCTCGCGTGTGGCCATCCTCGCCGCTGGCTGCCGTTTCACGTTCGCGCGTTTCCCCTTGCTTTGTACACCCTCGACGAAGGCGCTAATGGCGATCGTCTCGCTTTCTTGCCGGTTGGCCGGTTTCTGCCGACTGGCGTCGTCCTCCCTGCTCCTCTCCCTCTTGTCCTCTTTACCACCAGAGCGTGCCCTCTTGCCCCCGCATCGAGAGCGAGAAGGGTGTTCCTTTCGAAGTACTCTCCGGTCATTATCTCGAGGAAAGCTCCCTTTTTCTCGCCCAGGACCAGAGAAATTCTGCCGTATACCTCGATTGCCGGAGAAAGAAGAAACACAGAGGAACCTGGGCGTGAGAGCTGGGAGCGGGGAACGGGGTAGGGGGGGGAGGTTGAAGGGTAGGAGGAAGGAGGCAGAGGAACGCAGCCGGGAGAGTTCCAGCAACGTGGCTGGAAGAGAAATTGCTTCGTTTCCGAATCCGCTGTGTGTGTTCTGGCTTGATTGGCCTCCGCCGCTGCCACCCGCTCCTCCGGCTACATCAGCCACCCCCGTGTGCTCACCTTTGCCACTTTGGCCCGACCGTGCCGCGGGGGGAGAGAGAAGAAAGTAATGCGAGACCATTTTCAGCAACGCGTCGTCTCTTTCCCGATTAGTCGACCGTGTGCGTGGGTCAGGGCGGAGCATCGCAAGTTCCGTTCCAGGGAGGAAAAAGCCCCGGCGCGGGAGTGTTAAGAGGGTGAGAACGAAGGCAACCACAGCCACTGGGCGAATTACGAGCTGTGTCTCGTTGCGCCAGGGCTCTCGTAGCTCGTAACTTAGATCGTCGAGGGTTCGAAGCAAGAATTCTACCGGGGATTTATTCTATTCTTCTATTACTCACAATCGCACTGGCTACAAAAATCCCAGAGATTCCGATCCGACTTACGCTCCTTCTCCCCTGTCGCGATTATCAACTCGCGGCCTTTCTTTCTTCCGCCGCTTCCTTTCATTGTTATCACGGGGCCAGGTGTAATTACACGAGCAATCTCGGACGACGATAAACGCGGCAACATCAATTACGACACTTTATCTACGCAATTACCAGCCGGACGATGAAACGTTTCGCGTACACGCCGGCCCTCTCTACAGTTAATTGCGCCGGTTAAACAGCCGGGGCGATTCTTCGGATTTGAACCGGCTCGCGAAAATACTTTCCCGTCTGCGCGGCGGACCGTTCAGTTAATTTCGAACGGAACGGCTAATTAGATCGATTGATCGTTCCTCCCTCTGTTTCTAGAACCGTAGCGCGCTATCTAATAACACGCCGTCGGCCCGCGTCTCTCCACCCCCTCCGGCTTCCCGGTCCCTTCCGCCCGTGCAGCCCTTTGACCGTTGATACTCGCGGGATAATTAGAGATAAACTGAATTTATTCCCCGCGACCTAATTACCCGCGGCTCGTTTAATTAATGGTCGGCCCCGCGAGTCATGGCCGCCATTGTTACGCGCCACCTGACAGACTCTGTCCGTAAATGTCCGTCACGCTGTTATTGATACGCGTCTAAATCGCCCGAGCGGGAACTCTTAACCCGTGACAGGTCGATGGCGATTAGCTGGCCCGCTCGATTACGGCCTGCTCCCTTGTCTGTAAATATTGGCAGAGTTGGGCGTAATTGGAATTTCACAGCGGACGATAATCGGACGGGCGAGAGCTGGCCTTTCCCTCGCGCCCACGTTAGATTTATCGTAATCGACCGCGATAGGTGTCTCGCGGTGTTTATCTTAACCGACGCTGGCCCTTTTTCGCGCGAGTAACGGACCGAAAATGTTGAGGCTTAATCCCGATGAATAGTGGCGCTATTTGCAATGTACATAACACGTGTTTTTTGTTTTCGTTCCGTTCGATAGAACCAAAACGAGCGGCCACCGGCTCGAACGCGCGTAAACACCGCTGTATCTTATGAAAATACACGCGCGGGTGTTTTTCGACGTATCCTCGTGCATTATTCATCCGCCGATGCTGGATCAACGATCGAGGCTCATAGCGACAAATTGATTGCTTCCGGAACGTCCGTTGTGACAGTTGAAAGCGGCTCCATCTAGCCCTGACGCGATACCAGTAATTGCAGCGGCTAGTGTCAGCCGCACAGAGATATGATTTGTTAGGCGGCACGTAACAATGCGGTTGCAATTCGTGGAATTACCCCCTCTGATTTATTCGACCGGCTCTCTCCCCGCACGGTAATCATACGGGGTGGGCAGGAAGAAAACGCGCTCCACTTGGCGCGCGTGCAACGATTTCTGACACTGCGAGCTGCGGCTTTGGCGAACGGATGCAAAAAGGCGCTTGCCCATGAACGTGCACCCATTTCCCACCTGTGAAAACAATATTTCCAACCTCGTAGTCCTTTCGAGTTGCCGTGGTTCCCAAGAATCGCGGAGCGAAGGTCAGCGCGTAGATCCCACGACGACCGAGCGTAGAAGAAGATGAGAGGACAGATTAACCGGTGGCTTAGAAAAAAAAAGCAGGTTCGGCCGTGAAACGCACGGACAAATCCGTGAGGAAACACGGGGAAACGGCTGGCGCGATAGCGTAAAAAGGTGGCGCGATAAAAGGCAGTGGCAACGGCGAAGAAGCGGCGGGAGCAAAGAAAAGACGAGGGTGTCGGAGGAAAGCTCAGGAGAGAGAGCCCCGACACTCGACAGACGGGTCGACAGTCGTGAATGTTTCAGCGCGTGGAAAAAACAAATTCCCCGTCCACTTTCCCTCTCTTTATCAGCCGCGTTTCCCCGCACCGCTCCGCCTGAAATACCGCAGGGACCATTACGGGTTCACGCATTAAACCAATCCTCCCTTTGGGTCATTAGACCGGCCGCGTGCCAGTTTTCTGGCGAACCGAGGTCGGAAGGGAGCCCTTTGATCGGTTAGAGCTTCCGAGAGGCGTCGAAGGGAGACGTTAATGCCGTCGTGTTTCATCTAACCCTCGATCTCATCCGGATCCCGTGATTTGCTGGACATGCGCTTCCGGGTAAGAGCTGCGCCCTCCGCCGGGGCGCGTATCACCCTCGTTGGTAGAGAGGGTTATCGATTTCGCATGTTTCACGGGGATTTATCGTCGCTGGCTATCGCGGATGATCAGCCAGCTGACAAAATCTTATCTAATGACTAACGTCGCGCGAATCCTGACCGTGCGCGTAGCGAGACGCTGGGATTTAATTGTCGACGCGAGACGGTAGGGAGATCGCTGATTAGCCAGGCAGGACGATTTCGGCGGAGGAACCGGGAGACAAGGGATAAAGGATCGAGAATGAATGTGCGGCGGGGGAACGCATGGAAGACACTCGATGCTCTTCAACTACACAGGAACCCATGGTCCAACAACCGGGGGCCTGTTGTAATGCCTCATGGGGGCGAGGCTCCATGTCCGAGCGGGAACATCGATATATCAATCCGATGGCCCGTGGATTGTGAATCTCCGGCCTCGCCGCTCCTCCCTTTCGTTTGGGAAATCGAGCACCGTCATAAACTACCTTCGGACCGGTTCGAGGTCAACGCGGTCCGCGTTTCGGGACTCGCGAGGACACTGCCCCCAGCGAGGAAAGCCCTTCCTCGATATTTCTGCCCGAAAAAAGAATCTCGCGTATCCCCCAGAGAAGTGTCCCGCACTCTTCTCGTCGCCCCCTATCCTCGTCACTGGTGTTTTTCATCTAAGCTCGCGCGATGAAACTCCGCCCTCGATATATTATGCAACGCGCAGCGCTGCGAGTAATCCGCAGCGACACAGCTGCATGCATTTTAGGCGTTTTACACGAGTGCACTCGACCGGCAACGACTCTTCACGCTGGCCGCTCGCGCGATCAGCTCGCCGCTGTTTATTTACCGCCGACACCGGCCAACGGAGAGGTTATTAATTATCGTTTGATGCGCGTCAGCACGAAAGAGGCGAACGGCTGCACGCGCGCAATTAGTCCCGCGATGCATCCTGGCGAACGAGTCGACGCGCACAAAAGGCAGCGCCCTTGCCTCGCGCCGGCGGACGTGGTTCTGGAGCGCGCACCAATCTGTCGTCGGATTGCATTGACGCGCGCCAATGTCGCTTGTCAAACTCGCCTCGTCGCGTAGTAAAAATTCAACAGGTGATCCACACTTGGAGTAACAGGGCTGGAGATGTTGGGGGATGATGCGAAAGCCAATAGAGTGAGTTAGCGTTCGATCGCAGAGATCGATCCATTCAGTAGATCGGCACAGATAAACGATAAAGATGGTTTCGCGGTGAATTCCAGGGGCTACAAAATTTACGGGAGAAATCAGGAAGGTGGTTCCGGCGATCAGCCATGACGGAGCGACTAAGTAGGTCACGCTGCGAATCGAGCGTGCTGTCCGCGGCTTTCAAACCGAATCGCAAATTACAAAGTCCATTTTCAAGTTTTTCGGCCGGCGTTCAGCTCGAAAATTCGATTTCCCAGTCGTGTAACTTCGTGCTCCTCAAACGTCCCAGCCGCGCGCTCTTTCGTTTTTCAACTGGCTGTCGACAGTTTGAGGACTCGTTCACCGGTGGCCACGGACTTTGACTTTCACGCGAAATAAACCCTCCCTCGATACTCGCTCCCCACGGTGTCCAGGCGGGTATTCAATTTCCTGCGCCATCGCTCGAACAGTTAACACACCGTGCCATTTTCCCTTTGCCTCCGCCTTCCAAATGCTCCAGCGAAATTTCTGCGTTTACGCTTGCGAAAGTCTTCTCCGCGCATGGGTGGGGCGGTGCGAGTGATATAATTTTCTGCGCCGAAGGAAAAGGAAGCTATTGATAGGTCAGGCGCGGTCTCCATTACCCCGATACAGTGACGATTCTGCCAACAAGGGAGCACTTTACGCTACCGGGGAAGAAGCTCCGACAGACAGCCCCTTTTCCCGCGTAATTAAGTGTTCCCCGACGTTGGACTGCATTCCGTCACTCGTTCGACGGGCACTCGAGCACATCTCCTCTCTTCTTCGAGTGCCCGAGTCCTTGCCACTCGAGAAGGCCCCGCGTGCTCCTTCGGACCGGAAAGCTCCGGGGTCTGGACCACTCGTCCGTCGTTGGGGAATGATTTTAACCAGAGCTCCTTTGTGCTCCTCTCTCGCGGCCGAAAAGAGGGGGGGCTCGATCAGAAGGGAGGCCGCTTAGTAGACAAAAGGGGCTGGGTTTTCCCGCCACACTTTTCGGCCGCGACGCGCCAAAAAGTGGTCAGAGACACCACCGCGGAAGAATAGATCGCGGGAAGAAGGAACGAGGCTCGAGGAGAGCGTGGCGAGGGTGAAAGGGAATGGGAAACGAGGTGAAGGGGTAAGGAGAAAGGCGGAAGGGCTTAAATCAATAAATTTCAAAAGCCAAAGCCCGCCGCCTTACCGTTATAACTCTCGAAGCGGGGTACCTTTGCCTCGCGTATATGCCATCAGAGGAGACAAAGAGACTTGCACTCGAGCAGTCAATACTGCAGGGGCCGCCCCGCTGCAAAGGTTTCAGAGACGAGGAGTTACGAAAAGGGTCCCGAGGTGCACGGAACCGCGACAAAAGAGATTGATGTTATTCGATTTTCGGATTCGAGATAAGTTAAGGAAGAGCCCGTGGTGCCCGCCGGGTCGTATAGATCGTGAAATCGGTTTCGTCTCGACGCCTCCCTCGTCCAGCCGGCTTCTCCCGCGTTTCCGTTCGCCTCGAGCCGCCTGTGCGCTGCGGGGCCTTCTTCGGCTCCGTTTTTCCCAATAAACCTAACCCAGACCACTTTTCTGAGGGCGGAAATGCTGTTGGAAATACTGTACGAGCTGAGATTGTAATTTCTGATTAATGAGGAGCAGTACATTGCAGCACTTTCAAAGTCATCTGGATACTCGTTCATCAGCCTCGAAGGTGGACCTCTCCCCCAGACCACCTCCATTGTACCTCCAAGGGCACCAAAGACATTAAACAATATCCCCGAGAGCGTATCGCGTGGTGCACATCACGTCGAGCTCCGAAGCTCGCCATTCCATGCACAGCATCGTAAGTTGGGGGTATAAATTCAAAATTATTAGCTGGCCGCGGGGGAAACGGGCGAATCGACGCGTTCTTTTTCCCCCCCCCCCCTTCCGTTCCCTCGTGTCCCGGCGCGGCCGGTCTCTGGTACCAACGCGCGCGTGTTTCGCTCGTACCGAGCTATTCGTAATTAGAAAGCCATTCAGAGAACTACGCCAGAATCCACTCTACGCTGATGGATACGAACCATATCTCACACAGATCGACGCTGGTGGTGCGCGCCTTTCATCTCTCCAAGTGCGTTCGGAGAGCGTTGAAAGTGAAGCCTCTCGTTGATTTCTCATTGTGACCGAGTGGCCGAGCATAGGCGAAGTCTCCGGAGGCTTTGATTAACCTATCGCGTCCATCGGTGGGGGGGGGGGGGGAGTACGATTTCTCTTTTTAATAAAAGCGAAAATATTCCAAACCGGCCGGAAGCATCGTAGCTCGAATTTTGACGAGGTCCACCCCTCGACCGGGGCAAGGCCGATCGATCGATACCCACTCGGGGTCGATCGCGCAGGCCGCTCACGGACATTCATAATTACGGTTAGACAATAAAAGAGGGTGAGCCGGAGAGAATCGTGGAATGCGTTTAATAAACGTTGATCGGAGGAAATTGGCGAGGGGCCCAAAGTCGAAACGGCCTCCCGCGAGCCACGCGCGCGCTACGTGAGTCACTTTCACGCCTCCCGCCGTCCGGGGAATTGCCGCTCCCAATTAATTCGCTAGTCGAAGGAATGTTTCATTAAGGCGTTTATTAATCCCGCCTTATTTCTATTAACACCGCGGACCTTTGGCGCGGGAACGCCGTCTCGTGATCACTGAGAAAGCCCGCGATGTGAGAAGACAGCGCAGCTCGCTGTAAAATTACGAAACACCCTGGGGACCAGTTGAGTCGGGTCGTTTCAAACATCCCGCGTCACATAATCAATTTTACCGCGAGTGCAATAATCGTGGATGCGAGGAAATGAAGGAATTTGGGAAACACTGTGCTTTTCACTCATCCCAGAATCGTGGAGTTGCTCGTAGAGGGGTCGTGTGGCTGGTGAAACGACGCCAACAATTGAAACAAGTACTTAGGGCTGTCCATCGCGATCCTATTTTCGAGTCTCGTGCATTCTGCAACGGGAATAGGTAACTGGAACGGAATCGCCGAGTCGACACACTTTGGACAGCCGTGTTCCGCGATCCTCGGCTCGCCACCTTATTCGCCCCCTATTTTTTTTTTCCAAGCTTATCGCAGCTCCCGAGGCGTGTTGACTTTAACGCCTGGCCAACACCGGTTCACTATTGCGATGCCAGCGTCCGCGCACACACACCTATCTCCGTTGGACGACGAAAAAAGGGGTCGTAGGGTTATCTTGGCGCGTAAAGTAAACATGTTTCGAGCGCCGAGACAAGCGAAAAAACGGTGTGAGAAGTTCTCGATACGCCGGTGGGGTCGTAAAACGCGCGTCTAGCTCGCTCCAGTTTTCATTCACGTCGGTGAAGGATGCATGGAATGCTAGAAAAGGACGGCGAACACAGCCCCAGGCGTTTCTGGTTCAATCGGCGCCGCCACGCTACCGAATACGCGGCTGAAATCGAACGGCGCGCGCTGCGGGATTCATTCCTTTTCATACCTGCCTCGCTACTGGCTGCACTTTTCACTGATTTCACGGTATCGGTGGCTGTCCACCCACGACACGTACGATGTAATCGCTTACCAAAGATATCTGGGAGCATCCTGGGTACATCGAATTCGAGGCAGCCTTCATGAAATATCTTGCATTTACTATGCTCGTTCCGCGATCTGAAATTTCATTAGCTCCTGTCAGGTTCGTGCCTGCGAATTTACAAGTGTAACCGACGGAGAGACGCGTCGTATTTCACAAGGCCTTCCCAGCCGTCGGGACAGCCATTCTTCCGAAAGTGAAATAGAAACGGCAAGCGAGGAAACTCGGAACAGCGACGTGTCGTGACTTTCACGCGCGCGCCCCAGCTTCGTTATTCATGCTCGTACCCCGTCCCACATTCTTCCATTCGCGGATCATATATTTTTCATCCGGCGTTTCCTTCGTTGCGCCTCGCAACGCCCTCAGATATCGTCGTTAAATAATCAAGGGAACGATCTGTACGCGCTCTCCTCGTTTGCCTTCGTCTTCTTGCTGTAGGTACGTTGTTCGCTTCCGTTTCTCCTTTTGCCCCGGCTAGTCCGCTTCCCCCTGCTCTTCTTCCATTTCTGCTTTCCGATTAATCTTCTTCCTCTTACCCCGCGATTTGTCTTCATCTTATCCGCAGGTTTGTCTTCTCCTTTCTCTGATTCCTTCCTCTTGGCTCCTCCAATTTCTCACTCCTCTCGATCTACGATCTTCTTCTTCGTCTTCTTCAACAACTCGCTGCCCTACGATCCGTCTACATTCCGTTCATTTTCTCGGCCTGCCTTCTTCTACTTGCATCATCATCCACAGTCCCCTTGCTCTGCTCGCTCCCTTCCTTCTCGTCGCCTATCTCGGGCTTCCCCCCCCCCCCCCCATACGTCTGACCACCACACGCGGAATCGACGACACCAGCGGTCCGAGGATTTAACGACCACCGTAAACTCCGCATGATAATTCTTTCTGTCCGCGGGGAGACGCGTATTGCACGGAACACGATGCGTGCACGCGTGCCCGAGGAGCGTGTACACGGTGTCAACATGCTCGACCCGTCCAACAAATCGGCAGGTGGGTGGATAAGTTGGTGCGTTACGTGGCTCGCAGACCAACTTGGTCATTTACAAGTGCGCAGATCTACGGGGTGGTCGTCGCAATCCTGACACTTTTGCCACGAATTGCACGGTGCTAAAGATCGGTAACCGTAATTACTCTGGGTACAGTTGGAAGTGTGTACCAACTTCAGTAAGAAGCACTGCTTTCGTTCGTCAGTCGGAGTTTTCGACTCGGCACATCCTCGCGAAATTCACAACTTTACCGTTCCCGCGTGGGCGGGAATGCATATGGAGCGTTGGAGCGAGCGGCTAAAATTCACCAACGACGATGGTTCACGGGAAATTTCACCCCGTAACGCTTGGAGCGTGATAAAAATCAGAGCTGCAGAAGGTAACGCGTGACGTTCAATTAACGTCAGTTGGTGCAAACGGACGCGTGCAATGCCGCTTCGAGTGGGGAAAATATTTATCGTGCAATTAATTATCGTTAACATTTTTCAAGTCCGATCGGCAACGAGCGCCGATGCCAACGAACGATTCCGGTCACATTTACGTACGTTACACATCATTATCCGTACGCGGTGTATTTCTACCTAATGCAATTAATCATTATCGGGATAGACACGAGCACGTCGAGGTATCGATTGCGCCTCTCTTTGACAGCCGTAGGAATATTTGGGGCGTGCAAATGTTAGTTATGCACGCAACATTGCTCACAATTTGATCGCGGCGTGTTCGATCAACAGGCCACGGCATCTTCCGTTTGTGCACGTGCCCGTAATACAGAGACTAGGATCCGCTGCGAACGGAAGATAGGTGCCACGCGGCTTCATTAAACGGGAGAATTAATATTCGCACGGTACAGCAGCTAAGGCGTGATGGCAAAGATAAACTTCTATCCTTCCCGGCGAACAAATTCAACGAGTGGGTATCAAGTCGAATAATTCGCGGCTCTCCAACAGTTGCTCGAAAGTAACAAGCAAATGTGACCGAAAGTGAAGTTCCCACGAGCCGTGAGCTGCGGAACGGAGCCCTTTGCTGGTGCAGAATGACAGATCCACCCCCACCCCCCTCCCCCCCCCGTCGCGTCGGGAATCCCATCAGTGATAGCTATCGATCCGTGCCCTAAGCATAATTCCCCGATTGCATTATCATACGACGGACCACGATAATCTCGCGGCCCACCAATTTCGCTATTTCGCGCCCTCCCCCGCCCCACCTTTGCCCCCTTTCCTGGAAGGCTTATCTCTGACGTGGACCGTACCGCAATGAGAACGGGACTGATTACGCCACTCGAGAGAACATTGCGCCAGGCGATTCGCCGATTCCGCCTGGAAGGGCGACAATTCCGTCGCTGTTTACCGGCCACCCTGTACACAGAGACCGACCGGCCCGATAGTTGCACTGGTATGCACTTAGGCTACAATACGCCAAGGTACATTGTGTCTCCCGCGTAAGCGTTAATACCGGGCACAAGAGCGTCGTAGGAGGCGGTGTGGCCAGAGAGACGGGTAGGAGGGAGGCAGGGGGAGGCAGGGTGCAGCGCCACAAAGAGGAAGATCGGGGGACACAGAGGGAGAGGGGAAACAGAGGAGACAGAAGGACCGAGGACCATGCCAGGACCAAAGAGAAGGCAATACCTAGTGGGTGAGAAGGAGAGAGGCGTGGATAGAGGGAGAGGCCTAATCCGATACATCTCCGTTGCTTGCCAGAGGATCGCAATGCCCGCGACATTGTTCCCGTTCGCGGTGGCAACGTCGAACGTGTTGTGGGCACCGGGAGCTCCCGCTTCCGTGTGTCCCGCCAAAATCCCGTATCATCTGCACCGACATCACCATGGCCGCGAATATCGCGCGATTCCGACGCGATTCCGACGCAGAGATTTCCCCGTGGCCAGCACCAAGAGGAGCGCACCCCTCCCACGATGAGTGCGCGCGGGGAGGCTTTGGTAACGTTTGATTTCGAAAAGCTCGCGACTCTTAACACTCGGCGATGGCTCCCGCGCACCTCGTCCGCCGTCTCGAGTATCGCGAGACGCCGCCCTGCAACGCGTAGCCACTGCATTAGCCCCCGCAGCGTGCAACGGAGGAGGACCACCCTTCCGTCGGCGGACGCTTTTGCGTCAGCTTTCGTCAGCTCCTCTTTTGAAGTATCCGAAGCTTGGCACGAGATACAGAAAGTCGGGAATAAAAATCGACGTGTCTGCGCGCGAAGGGGGTGGGCGCCGTTGGGAAGTGGTTACGGTGAAGAGGGTTGAAGGGGCGGCGCGCTAGCACGGGACGGACGGGCGGCGCTTTGGATTTGCGGCGGAGAGCTTCGACGAGGCTCTTTCTATCCATTACGATCAGGTGCGGGAGAGGCCGGCGCGCCCGGTGAAAAGTGTTTTAAAGGGAAACGTCGATGCGGCGTGAGATCGCCGCGCGCTCCTCGCGTGTATGCTTTTTATGCCCATGAGATTTTTATGGTTTTAATGACGCTCTCTCGCGGCCGGCAGGATTTAAACTGCTTTTAAATTCCGTGCGTGCCGGCTTAAGCGGGAAATCTTTTCCCTTCTCTTCCCCATTCTTCTCGCCACCTCTCCGCGTAATCTCCTCCTCCTTTTTTTTTTCGGGGGTAATGGTAACCGCCGAAGCCAGAAACAGATGAAATTGTTTATGGCTTTTAACCGAAGTATGCGGGGCAGGGAGGGGACCAGGGAGGATTGAGGTGGAAAGCCTCGGTGTTTACGACGCTGGTGCTTTTTATAAACCCATCGAAGGTATTAACGCGCGACGACTCGGATTTAAGCTTCCAGCTCCTTTGGTCTCTTATTAATCCGCTGGAAGAGGATTCCCTTGGGAAGTTGCTGCACGTCAATGGTGTTTAAGGTGTTAAGGTGGCCACAGGTAGATCCAATTTTAATTAAACTGTAGGCAGAGCGTGGAAAAGACGTCCGTCATATCGTTCCCTTTTTTGTTTCGGAATATGCAACCCTCTGTGTATGATGCTCCTCGATCACCAGCCGGGCTCGCGTTCTTTCATAGGAGAGTTACATTATTCAACGGCCAGTTTGTTACGGTGCTAGGTGATTTTGTGGGATAAGGGCCGCCTAGCGTAGTAAAGGAAACGATGAACGATTATGGAGAAGCCTCGAACGGCGAGGGTCGATCGAATACAATGTACCGCGCTATCATTGCGCGGTCCTAAGGCTCTGGTATTCAATTATGCAACGAACATCATCCTCGTTCTGTGGTTGGCCGCGCTCCATTTCACATTCGAGGGGGTTTAGACGGGTCCCTCTTGCTCGATACAAGGGTGGAATCACGCACAGATGCCACGCGTTTGTGTTTCTCCGGATCCACGGGCTCAGGGTACCCACGCCCACCGCGTTCCATCTTATTGTTCAGGATTATTGTATAAAGTTACGCGTACATTTCTTGAATGGCCTCTCCGACACTACGGAATTCAAAGTATAATCATTAATAATACAGATTATGCGACGCCCTTGGTCCGAAGGTCAGGTAGTCTCCTCTGTAACATATTTAGGGTTCCTTCTCCTTTTTTTTTCGTCCTTTTAAGACGCGAGGGTTGACACGCCACTGGTCCATCTGCCTGAAATACTTACACCTCGATACGCCTTCGCCTCTATACATAATGCATTCAGCATATAAGAACGTTTCGCGTGCTCCTATCGAGTAACAGGATTTAGAGCGCTAAAGAGATGAGGGCAGGAGGATAGCGAGAAAGAGGACGAGAACCGATCTATCCAACTGCAAATTATTCATGCTGCCCCACGAATCATCGTGGGCCCATTTCTTTACACCGAAAACGGGATCAAAGATGTCCTGGCTGCTGGCGAATTCGATTAACCCTATTTCGCTAGCGAGCCCAAGAAACCATCCACCGTTACGCTATCTGGCTGTCTATCTACTGTGCCAGTTATACCGGTGGCTTTTCCTGCTCGTTCGGAACTGTTCAACAAGGATCAAAGTCCTCCAGCAGATCTGTGCTACACAATCTTGCCATTGAAAAGTACTTGAGCTCGGAGCAGAACTTGCTTCCCTTTACTTTCCCTTATTATTTGTCAGTGACATAGTAATATCTTCGAACACTGACTCCTCGAACGCCCCTCAGCCTTCAATGCCAGCACCCACCCTCGCCATTAATTGCAAAAATCGACTGACTCCGCCGTCGAGCCGTTCTCGCCCCTCTCGAGCTGGCTTTCAGGCTTGATTAAACGGCCCCATAGAAATTCAAAATTCCTCTCGAAGGGATCGCGCGAGGATTTAAGGGTTTCGATCGAGGGCGAGTGCTAGAATCGGTCGAGGGGCGGTGTTTGGGAGGCGATGTCGGTGTATGCGCCGGTCTTTAACCCAAAAACGTCCGGCGCATTACAGGGCGATAATCGAAAATCAATAAGGTTGATAAAAAGCGTAAGGAAACCGGAGTCAGTGCACACGGGACTTCTTGCATAATAAATCTCTTCCCCCCCCCTCAACCCCCGGGAGATCGCGCAACCAGACATCGACCCTGTTACGCCCGAAAAGTCGACTGGGAAAACGTATTGATTCGATCGCCAAGCTTGGTTGCCCGAATAACAGCGACGGCACATTGTCGCGCGATGATCGAGTCAGTTTTTCCATGGAACTAGTCTTCAACATTGTAAAACATGTCTCGAAACTCGCGACTGATAAGGCCAGAAAGGTGTCAGCTAGAATCACCCGAGGAGCTTGGACGGTAACCGAGAAGCTGACCAAACTGGGGTTGAACAAACAGGGAAATCCCAACATCTGGTGATATTTCCGCTATTCCCGCTGCACAGGGCGGAAGATCGAATTGTCGTATCGCGTATAAGGGTATCCCAAGGCACCTGATGACCCCGGGATTATTCCAAGCGAAGTGTAGTACCTCATAATCCCAAATGGAACAAGTTCCAAGGCACACCTGTCCTGGTGGACAGGGGCGCGTGCTGGCGTACGCGTCCCGATATCGAGCGAATCGCGTCGATTTCGATAGACTCCGCTTGAATAACCGTAGACGAGGGAGCGACGGTGAACCGAGGGCCGATAAGTCTTAACCCATCTTGGATCAGTTCCCTGGAGCCGAGCGGACTTAACACAGAGCCCGTTAATTGTTAATTCTCCACCTGATGCTCGGTTAATCGAACGACTTGCAGCGCAATAGGCAGGCTTATCCAAATGCCGATCGAAGAGCGGCTTCACTGTTCTCATCAGCGGATCACGCGAGATATGCCTTTGAGGATCAGAAGGGCAGGTCGTGGCCCTCGGGGGGGGGATCCTCGAAACGCACGTGCGCACATGTCATCGAGTGTACCAGCGTGTACGCGCGCGTTCGGTCGCTTTCGCCGCGAATATGTCGCAATCTCGGCGCCACAGGACAGGTACATTTGGTACGTAAACGTGGCCGGGCCAATAATCCGTTTCATCTTGCGGTCAAACGATCGGCCGCCCCTGCTGCGATACGAAAGCTGCATATGATCTTGGGCGTGCACGTATGCACCGTATAGTTCCCTTTCCTAGTGCACCTACGCTTTGCTTGCACACGAATACACCAGCTCCGGTTGCCAGTTGGCGCGGACGTTCTTCCATGCCGCGATTCTATTTCCCAATCAGTGCGACCCGTGGATCTCTACTCGGTCGATCGACGCAAGGTTAAAATAAGCACGAACCCGGTTGATACTCTTCTCTATCTAAAGTGGCCGCGCTGTTCGTGATAAATTATAAAGAGCGAACTCTTTCCGGGAGCAGCCGGGATTGCTATTTATAACGCGAAACGCGGAGCCAGTGTTCCACGATGCTCGGAAGCAATCAATTCTTCCTCCCTCCCCCGGCATCGATGCAAAGGGGAAGCCACTGGAACGTTGAAGAAGCGAGAGTAAAGGGTAGGTACGTCGCCCCCGATATCGGGTCCGCGAGATAATGAAAAGAATACAGGGCCTGGTGGCCTGTGACTTAATGTGCCCGAAGGAATAAACGTGGCCCGCGGTATATATCAAGCCGCGGACAGGCGCGGCGTTGCCTGTAAATGATATAAATAAAATCAAGCCCGGGTATACCGTTGGCTATTTATCATCCAGCTAAAATGCCTTAGCCCTCCTTGGCCCCGGTTGGCCCCATTAATAACGCGGGGAAAACTCATTTTCGTTTGGCTGAGCGCTGCGTGCTCGGCTTACGCCTTCGACCATCGGCTGCGAATGGGTGCTCGCCCGTGGGAACAGACCCGGTTGCGGAAGGAATCTCAAGATTCCGCGCGATTTTCTTCGCATTGAATTATAGCGGATATCCCGCGCCGGCCGGAATAGCTCTCGATGGGACCGAGCGACGTTTCTTGACGTTAGAAAATTAGATTTACGTCTGGATGCTGCGGCTGCGTTGGTTTCGTTGACGTCTACGACACAGACGTTGCCTTTCTAATTAATTATCCTAGACGATCGTAGCGCTGAAGAAAGGTAGATCTTCTATCTGGGAATGGAATAGGAGAGAGGCGGACAATGCGTAAAGCCACCTAACCGGGTGTCAATGGAACGCGTTGCCCGCGCAGCCGTTAATATTCCAGCGGCGGGGCAGAAATCTAGTTTTGAAGCGGCTCTTGAATAAATCATGGGACCATCAATCCCTTCTTCTGCTCGCTCGGTGCACCGCAAACTGCATCAATAATGGACAGCGTATAAACAGGCACGGTAGGCGGATAAACGGAGGGAAACGAAAACCGGTGGCCCTTTTTACGTGGCTGGTACGTAAACATATATACACTCTCGAAAATTCGGCGCGCCCCGCGGCTGGCCGCTCAGGGCCGACGCGTTTAAACAAATATTTTCACTGTGTAGAGGTGCGGCTGCTGGGAGCCGGCGACGATCTTCTTTAAATATTACTACCAGATAAATATATCCGACAGAGCTGGAACAGGGCTCGGCTGGGGAGTGAACGTTTCCCGCCTATGCCTACGATCGATCTTCGTCGATTTCGCCGACGTTCCGTTGAGAACCGCTGCGGCATCTCGTATGCCCGTGTGCTATCGAGACGAAAGATCCGAGCGTGATTGAAGACCGATGGGTCCCGGTCATAGGTGCCGGATGAACCTGAAGAAAGATCAGAACGATGTAAATGTATGGTTCTTGGAGATCCGAGTATCCCTCGCCTCATCCCGGCTCTCTGGGAACTATTGAAATTTAACGGGACCTATTTGAATAGTGCACCGGGTATTCCTCGGAGCGGTACAGATTTAGAATGGCTATGTCAGATACTTGATAACTACACCATCGATTCGTTCCACTATTCCCACTTGGCCATACCTCGCGATAAGTCACTCCCCTAACAATGATTTACAGGACACGCTGCATATTATCATCGCTCCGTAATTCGTGGACGGATTTTTATCGCCGGCCGCGCGAAATTCGATTCGCCGTTGCTGCTCCACGTCCCCAGGCCGTCTTTATTAAAATTCATGCCCAGCGTCGCGTTTCGCGCCCGTCATTAATTACTTCGCCGCGTTAAATCAGACTTCCCATTGCCCCGGTTAATAAATAACCGAGGAACAACGGCGAGCAGCGCGCCCCCCCGCAAGAAGTCGCTCGCCGTGAACACGTAGATTTATCGGCGAGAGGAACATTCGAAAACCTGGCTGGACCACGGACGTTCCCCTACCGTGAACATGATTACTCGAACAACAAACGCACGTTGCCCGCGTTGGTACCGTTGAATATACTGTTCTGTGTTCGAAGAACCATTGACTTCTTCCACTGATTGCCTTGGCTGATAGCTCACGCGTTCGGGGCACATTACTGCTCGCACGAAGCATCAGGCTGGAAAACCGAGGGCTCCAGTTTTCTAAACTCTTCGATTACGAAAATCGATTCTTCTGGACCGTGGTACGCGGCCACGCGAGAAATATTCGGTTTATTATTAGCTTTGAGCCACTCGATCGCGATTGCTCCGTTCAGCGGGGGAAAGAAAAAGAGGAAGGAGTTAGTTACATGTGGGTCTCCGTACTCTTATGCTCGCGCTATCGTGACGAAGGATCCGAGCGTGATTGAAGACCGATGGCCGGGGCATAGGTGCGCTGCGCGGCTGCGGGCGAGGGGAGGCAGCACGTATGAGGCAGAAGAGGAGGCGAGGGAAGGGTGGAACGGATGAGAATGCGACCGGTAAATCGTATCGTGATACGACGAATCCTCGCCACAGAACGTGGGCGACTCTCCGCTTCATTTGCGTGCACGCGCTTGTGCGTGTACGCTCGGCTGGCCGCGTGACCGGCGTCAAATCGCGTGAAGGAAAATCTCGTGTTCCCTCGGACCTGACAACGTTCCAGGATCCTAGCAGCGGAGATGCAAGTTCAGGGATGTAAATTTTAAAGCGATTCTCGCGCTCCCAACAGCCCCGGGGAAGAATCGGGGATAATAGGGGGCGAGGGTATTAGCGAAATTCACGTAGACTCGCAGTCTAAAGCCTCTTATCACTGTTGCCATAAGAGATGGTAACATAGACGCCAAGTGGACTTGCGCTACTTGGCGTTTGGCTCCTTCAATTATTGATAGTTTCGAGCAGCTAATTTCAACCCCGAGTTTCAGCTGCTTCGTGCTCGACATCATTCAGGATATTACGCGTGCGTATCCGATCAGATGATCAAGATGCTGTGACAAGATGCTTGGTGATACATGTATTAACTGCTCGAGTATGGGGTCTGGTAGAATGAAGTTAGAGTAGAAATATTAGGTTTAGAAATACTTTTCAGCTGTGCGGGGTTACTCCTCCCGCGTTGCAACCCGTTCCTCACATCTTCTCTCTTAACAGTAATTATTACATTCGAGTCATTAGAAATTGAGAAATTTCAACTTGCATGGGAAACAGGTGAGGTCGACGGTAACCTCTACCAATGTGACAACATTGACGAAAGGTTTGAGCAGTCATTGTCAGTTCGACTTTATCCGCGATAGTGATCGGATCGGTTAATATCTGTGAATGTCACAGTGCATATTATTTCCTGATTTCTCGATTCCTACATCAATTCGTTCGACTACTGGATTAAATAGAAGACCGTTTAACAACATTTCACTGGAATATACCTATTATCTAGAAGACTTTTTGACGAAGCGTTGCCTAGTGTTTGCTCACATATCGCAATTAAAATGATTTAGAATTTCGACCGAAAAAATGTTTAATTTCAATGATGAGTGTTTACGGTGCGTAGGTTCGGTCTATAGAATTGTAAATTTAACAATTTATTGGAAGCGGAGACTGAGGAAGTGAAAAAGCTAGATCTGTTCATTGTATTGTTAGAAATAAATTTTGGGATAACATCATGGGTTCTACATTTTAATAAAAATATTTTTCGATTACTTAAATTAATCATGTTTACGTTGTTATTTGTTAAGTCCTTAAGATTTTTGAGGGTTTCTTGTCTTGTGTAAAAGCTTTCATTATTTGAAGAGGTAGGGATTACGCCTTCCATTTTAAATAAAATGATTTAGAATTTCGACCGAAAAAATGTTTAATTTCAATGATAAAAATCCGTGTAGAATGTACGGGGTGCACGACTGTAGTCGTGAGAAGTGAACATTTTGCAATAGACATTGCTATATAATATTAGCTCCGGCCTTGACGAATGTCAAGTTAGCTGGGAGTCGGCCGAGCGCGACAAAAACATCAACAACCTCTCCCAAAGTCACTACATTGCCGAACGGGGTGCCCTAACAGTTCGACTTCATACGCGACGGTGGTCGGATCACTGAATATCTGTACAGTCACAGTGGATATTATTTCGTGATTTCACGATTCCTGCATCAATTCCATTGATTACTGGACTCTATGGACACTTTACTCGAGTCCGAACACATCTTCCCACTGTTGAGAGATGTTTAAAAGCGTGAAGTGCTTTTGTAATCGTGTGCAATGCGATTGTAGAATCAGTGCTTATTTCGTGATAAAGTATTTCATAGTGGACAGTAGTCCTGCGTGTTAGTAATGTTTAACGCATCTAGAACTATTTCAAAGCACCGGTGCTCTTATTGCTTCTTCATCACGAAATTAATGCGACATATTTACGAGTGTGACACGTTCTATTCAGCACTGACGCTGCAGCTGCGGGACATTGGCTTGCAGATCGAATAGCTACTGCTGAAGGGAGATGCTTGTCTCCATGGATAGCAGTGAGTGCGGTATTCTCAGTCGTTGCTTATTCGTAAGATGCAGCCAGGGCCCGATCTAGCTCTTCCGCCGCTCTGGGCTAAAGTGATTTTTGCCGCCCTTTGCATTGAATCATAAATAAGTATTTTAAAATATATTTTTTGACACTGAGCAAAATTTTTTGTAGGTATTTGTCTACAAATTTTGCCGCTCTGGACAATTGCCCTACTTGCGCTTCCCTAGATCTGGGCCTGCTTCCTCATTAATAATTGCCTCGCTATTCGAAAACAATGATGCACCTATGAATACAGTCGGCTCGTGAATATGCAACCCCGCGTGCTTTCCCTTATTTCACCAACGTAAATGCCCCCGGCAGTACGCACGAGCCCTCAGGAAACCAGCGAGATGTCATCTCGCCAAATATTTAGGCGGCGCAGTGAAAGCGCTTCCACCGCGTAACCTCTGCCTAGTTTTTCCACGTGGCTCCTCTTCCATGGGGTTCGACGTGACACGCAGTTTCGAAATTTGTTTCCTTGGATAGAGGCAGTTGATAGGCGGGCTTGTTTATTTGAACGGATTGCGCGCGCGGACTGTCGCCCCCGGTTTGTATGTTTGAAGAGGATCCAGGGATCCGAGGACGATGAAAAGTGGGGCCAGTTATTTCTCTGTTTTATTTATACCCCGTCATCTTTGTGTATATACATTTTCCAACCGGCAACTTTTGTTGCGAAGTGCACGAACGAGCCGTTTATTATATTTCACTTGGCATTCCGACATTTGTTACACGGATGACAAGCAATATTTCAGCGCGTATTGTGCCACTTGGATGTTGATTAATTAACAGGATTTCTCGTTTCTTTTCAGGTAAGTGGCCGCAATATCTACGCCCGATTGCAAGGAACAGGGAGATTAGAGGAGCACGTGAAACGGTAATGTAACCAGCACGGCTGGCGGAAACAATTTAGATAGGGGTAAAGGAACGAGGCATTTGATGCCGTTTTCGGTTAAGATTTAATCATTCGTCTTAGTTCATCATATCGTACCGTTTCGGTAATAACTTTCTCATTGAATTTCGCCGAATTCTTCTTTCTACCATGTTTCAAAGTGTGCGGTAATTACACCGCACGTAGGACAGTAAGAGCACAGTAAGAACACGAAGGTTAAAAGAAACTGGTGGCCGCGTCTTGTTTCTCGTCGGCGCGGCGGGCGTAAAACGCGAAACTATGGGACCACGGCGCGCCACAGAAATTTCGTTCGTGCCGTTGTTTCATATCGGCCAGCTCCCGTGATTTATACTTTTAGTTTCTGTTTTATGGTCGTCCAAGTTTGTTGCTCGTGAAAAATAAAATCCGTGATATATTGCTTAATATGGCCGCTCGTGCTGAAATAATGCTATCGACGTATCGGACGTCCGGAATGTAACTCCCGCTCGGTTTCGTTTAAATGATTCGAAAGTGTTCGAGCCACGGTTAAGCCCGAGAGTTATCGACTTTATCGATCCCTTCGCGGATATGTCTTCGGCGAGCCTTGAAGCAATGGTACCCCACTGACGGTTTCTTAGAACTTTGGTGAAATGAGCGTATTACTTCGGCGAAACCCTTTATCTATGGCTTTAAGATACCGTAACCTTTCGACATTCTCTTTTTATATCTACAACTTGACAAGTGCCTGCTCGCCTTACAAATCCTAAGTACGTTCTCCACATTTTAAGTGCTATTTAAAGAATTCCTACATGCGAGGATCATTTGCAGCTATCATTCGTACCACCGGTGCAAGCTTATTTGAAGGATAAGCGAAAAAACTGGGAATGACCATTTCTCGTGATATTGCGATTTATAGCATATTTTATTCGTGGCATTTGGAAATACAGAAGTGTCGAATCACAAGGGGTTATAAAGTTCAAATACGTCCGTAAGATAAGTTTAAAGATTTGGCATAGGCTGATTACTCACTCTGCACTCTTTTCCTAAGCACAAGCTTCTGTCGTCAAGGTAAAACAAGATATTATTTAAGAGAAAAATTAAATTCGTTGAACCTTGCTTCTTTACCGATGGACTAAAGTATGAACATTTAATCGTCTCGATAAAGTCTTTTGTGACATTCCCTGTTTCTCCCCCTTGCATTTCAATTCTAAAAAAATTTAACGAAACTGAAAAGGTGAGCGTAATAAATGACTCCGATCTCGACCCACCATCGAGGGACTGGTTTCGTCATCGAAATACCCTGAACTGTTGCTCGCCTGCTTTGCACGTGCACGTAGAAGTATAAGTGCACGAGTGGCGCGCCTCGGACGTGTTATCGACCAGTTATACTGCCTAATGCACGTATCAAGTTCTTCATCCGGCGTGCATCAACCTCGATGCAGACGGAGGAACGGTCACGTAGATCGTTTCGCGTTTCTTGTCGCCGTTTACCTTGTTATGCCTGGTACCAGTTGCGCTCACGGCGCGGCTTATCGTCATCGCGAAATTGTTGCGCCCGAGACGACGAACATTAATACTCCGATGATAAGCCGAACAAACGATGCCAATTAATCGCGAGACCGCTGACCCCCGATTCAGGGATTCTCGGGTAACTTATCATGCTGCTCTAATTGGATCACGTACATTCGGAGCGGAAATCAAACGATATTCTCGCAACTTGATCTGCCACGAACACCATACTCGCAAGTAGGCCAGCAACTCGACAATGTCATTTCCACAGTTTTTCACGCTCGCCAAAGAGGCTTGCATCGATATCCAGTTAAACAGAATCGCGTCTTAATTGCCCCGGCCACGCGAATACCCTATCGCCAGAAGACCGGGCAAGGAGAAATTGAAAATTGGCCGCAAACCGGCTCGTTAGCGCCGCCAAGCGAATAAATCGCGTCTGGGCGTTCGATCGGAGCATGATTAGCTCGTAACATCGATGATTACGGATCGGCCCCGCTCATTGTCCGGCATTATCGCGCGGCCACGGTTTATTACAGATACGTTTCTCCGTATTACAGTCCCGACAAATTTAGCAGGGCCTCGTTTCGTATAAACGCGCCGCCGTTGCGGCCTGGGGCCATAGTTGCCACTATAATGCACGAGGATAGCGCGGGGGAAATAGTAGCGGCGTAATAGTGGACGCGGTGCCAGATTGTCGGGAAAATTAATTACGTGGCGAGCGTTTAGCCGTGGCCCCAATGAGAGGAGCATCCCGGCCGTAAATGCATATTGCACTGGCGCGTGTACGTGCCTAAGAAGTTATTTAATTCATTAGCTCGGCGAAAGATCGCGACCAGCGTCGGTGGAACCGATGGCTCTACTTTTCAACCAGTAGACGACAGGAACTGGGTCAACGCACAACACGACACGTTGGTATCATAAAGCCCAATCTCGCTTATAAACGTATCGACTTGATCGAAACTGTTGCGTCACGATTCCCAGCGCGGATTTCACGCGCGTCCATGAATAAAGTCGAAGCTCGGTGCATCGTGTCGTCGAGCTTTTATCTTCTGTTACCAAGCGACAGGAATCTTGATTGCAACCGTATCCGCGGCACAACAAACGCCACCAGCCCTTTATTATTACCACCGTTTCGTCCGTCCACTTAACGAGTCCCACTTCTTTCGACCAACACCTACCGCCGAACGAATTACGCGCGCGTAAAGTACGAAAAGACCACGGCGCGGCTAGCAAGCCTGCTCGATGAAAAACTGAGTAGTTCCCTATCTCGCCGTCCTATCGGGACTCTATTTGTTTTTCGGGGCGGGCTAATTCGCGGCGCGAAATACGCCACGCACGCTCGTAAACGGCCGCCTTAATTGCACGTTCGTATAATCCTATCGATCGGCAATTTACAGCGCTGCATCACCGTAAATGGGAAGTTTAAGAGCCTGGATCGTTAAGGCGGCCGGTCGTACGACAGGCCGCGGGTGCGTTCTACGCGCTTACGCAGCGCGTGAGAAACGAGCCAATAAAACTCCCGCCGAATGTCAGACGAATATGGTACGCGTGCGATAATGACGTCGCTAATTAATGTCGGTTAAGCAGGGCCGCGGACATAACGAGAACTTAACGGGTCAGCAATGTGAGTCCCAGAGATCGTTTTAATAAAGTCATTAATGCGAGCTTCAAAGCTTTTTCCACCGCCATTTCGTAAAACTGCTCGCATATACGCCGCGCGTTTAGAGTATCAAGGGCCATCGAAAACGCTCGCGATCCGGTTGAAATCGACATATGCTTCTGTGGGGAATTGAAGTTGAAAATCATGGTTAAAATTCACGGTATCGTTGGTATTAGTTCGATGACTGGATGGCCATTGCAGGGCAGTAAAGTTCTAGTTAAAATTTAAAATACGATAGGTCGTTCTCGGTAGCCTTTCATTTTGCCACATTTTCTTCACCGTCATCTTCTCGCCGACTGCGCGCTGACCACTTCCAACTCTGTCTTACCATCAACCTTCATTTTCTTACATCAACTTCATTCGTTCACCCCGCCTCGGCATCTTTCTTCCTCCCTCTTTTTATCATCCTTCTGTTTCCATCGCAGCCAAGAATAATTGCGTTGCCCCCCCCCCCCCCAGCAGTCGCCCATTCGTTCTGCCGCCTTTTCTCTGCCCTTCTTTCAGTATTGCTGCTTTACACTCCCGGTTATCCGTGCTCCCCCCGCGATGCGTTGAAAAGTTGTAACGATGCAACGTTTCGTACGGCGATTCAGGGCTATGTTGGCTGGTGAAAAGGGAGCGGGAGGGCGTGGAATCGTGTTAACGCGGAAAAAGCAGAGCTTCGGGCGGGGTGGCTTGTGCGCGTGCGAGGCGTGCACACGCGGAGCTATTCGCCGCTGTCGGTTTTCGTGCTTTATCGGCCACTTAAGGCGCGCGGCTTTACATTACGCGGCTTTCTTGTATGAGAAACGGGGCCAAGGGCCGCGATTGTCGCGGCAACCGCTGCGGTATTAGTTTCCCGCGTCAGGAAAACCCGAAGGATATTGCGCCGCAGTCGCCTACTTTACGCTCGGCGCGAGAAATTAGCCGCTACGTGCCGCGAAATAATCACGCGCCGGATAAATCACTCGGGAAATATTCGATGGCATGGCTCAACGAGTAGAGCAATCTCCCGCGGGAGGGGAGATTAGGCGGCGGGTATTGGCCCATCTCAATTACGTGCTCCATTCCTCTTTAAACGCCGATCTTTTCCCGTAAGTAGATACGCGTGGCGCTCAGCTTAGAATTTGATCGAGGACACCCCTGGAGAAATCGGTTAATTTAGAAACAAGGATCTTTCGTGTTGCTCGATAATTAAGAAGAGTTACGGCGCGAGGGAGACGGCGAGGCTGCAATTTGCACGCACTGCGACGTTTCGACCGGAAGCCAAAAACTCGCGCCACCCACCCCCGCCCCTCTTCCCTTCGTTTCCACGCTGCTCTGTCGTGGCGAGCCCGGATGCACCTCCTGCCGGTCGGAATTCACCGGAATTCCGCGGAGGCTGCGTCGGACGAGATAAATTTTATTTAACTCCGCCGGCTGATGGGCGCCCCGCAGGAAAAGAACGAGGGTCGCGGGCCGAGGCTTGGATAGGGAAGAGAAGAAAGGCGCGGGATGTAGGAGATCGCCGTGTTTTCCACTCTCCTTCGCGGAGATTCGCCGCCGCTGTCGATATGAATCGCGGAAAAGAGGAAGCACGGCCCTCGACTTCGCCGTTCTCTGGCAACCCCCGGCACCGTCAAGTAAGGGAGTTGCCACTCCCTTCGTCTCCTAGTATTAGAGAATTAAAGTGGCGTCACCGCTTCCTTCTTTGTCGATCCACGAACATCGAGCGCCAATTCGAGTCATTTCCTGGGCTTCCTCGGGGGTCGAGTGTAGCAGTTCGGGACGTTTTATTCGTGAATCTTCGGAACGGTGTGCTCTGGAAATTGTGACGATCTTCTTAAGGGATGTTTAACCAGGGGCGTTGAGTTCCTCGAAGACTGGGGCGACAGTGCGCTCGTCTCTGGCTCCTCTGGCAATTCGACGATGTCTTGGTTCGCGGCTGGGAGCGGCAGATGTTATTAACGAACTCCTGCCCCGCTCCCATTGCGGCCCTAGAAACTGGCGGGAATTTACGGTTTTCATATCACACCTGCGGCAACTGGAGCCTCCTCGTTCGCGGACTCTATTGGAATATTAATTGCGCGAAACGGAATGGGAACGAACCCTCGTTGAAGAATATCTCGATTGCTTTAACCCTCTGAGCACTGGGAATGAATCACGGGCTTGCGTAAAGGGGCCATTAGCAGCTCCTATAATTCTTCCGTATTCCGCGATTTAAAGGAAGGAAGATGTCAGCCGATTTCGGAACACAATTCGTCTGCAAACACTCCACTCCATTGTTAGTAGCCTACCCTGTAAAGGAAGCAGCATTTCGTTCCGTTCCGAGCGACATTCGCGAGCGCAGTCGAGGCAGCCGCGCCAAAACAGGCCCGAGAAAGCGTACGGACGCTCGTAGTATCTAAGCGAGTTCCTCTATCTCCTCGTGCACGGCTGGCCGCTTGAGCGGAAGGTGCAACGATGCCTCCGAAGCGTGATCCCGAGGACGATAATCGGCTCCGGAGATATGCATAAACGTTTTCCGCTCCGTTTCACTCGCCCATCCACCCTCTCCCCAGTTTGTTCTCAGCTCGAACGAAACTTTGCTCGTCCCCCCCACCCCCACTCACGCGTATCTCTTAATAATCTTTCTCTCGAATCGAAGCGGAGGAAGAGGGGCGAGGCTCGTAATCGGGGCTGCGCATTCGTACCAGCGACACGCACTGCACCTTTAATTTCGGCGCAAGGAGAGGGTAATCCCTTAATGGCGATAGAATCGAAAGTTTGAGCGTAGAATATTAAATACCTACCCCGGTATCAATTGGAATAGAAGTTCGATCGCGAATGAACGTAGTAGGTACGTCGCTTCTCTCCACCAATTTCCCGTCGATTCACTCTCCACCGTTCCTTTCTCTTCTTTTTTTTCATTCCCGAAATAATTCGGTATTTCGCCATCGAGGCACACTCCGCACAATTTTGCCCGCGCGCTCGTCCAATATTTGGAAATTAAATTAATCGCAGTTATTAAATTATTAGAGGGGTATCGATCCCCCGCCTGCGCCGCTCATTAATCATCCGTCCGTCCAATTAGTGGGCGCCGTTCGTCACGGATTCTTCGCCAGAGGGGGTGGAGAAAGCGTGGATACCACGGAACAACGGAATGAAACCGTGTAAAGCTGTCGCGCGTCAAACGATCGACTATCGATACCTACCTGAAAGGCCGCGGCCTTTGTACGACCAGTCAATTTTTCTTAAACCACGCTTGAACAAGGTATCGAAGCTGGAAACATTTCAGTAGCTTTTCAACCATAACGATCTTACCACTTCCCCTTCTCAATTCCTCCACCCGTACGAATGCCACCGCGAAAACAAGAGGATTCGCCGAAAGTGTCCGTCGTCCGCGAAACAAGATAGCAGAAATTCTGGTTCTGAAGCCCCGCAAGTCAAGGTGAGCTAAGAAAAGCTCGGTTCTCGTTATTCTCGGAGGTACAAGCTTCAACTCCTGACGACTTACAGGGGCCGGAGGATGGGACGGCGTTCTCTCTCGAGGACGAGGTTATTCGCCGTGTTAAATGCTCGGCTAAAATTGAGTGGCTCTTCGTCGAGAGCCAGCGAGGAAAGAGGAGACTGAAATGCGGGGCGAAGGCACGAGGTAAAGGTTAGGTACTAAAACGAAGGTTCATCTTTGTTAGCGGCTTGCTAGCGGGCTAGATCATAAGGGCGGGCTTTAAAGCGCGGTCATTTCTTAAACTGCGCTCATCGCGAGGAAACTTTCGGCCGAGCCATCCCAACCTCCTCAGCCTCCCTTCCCTCCCACGGTCTTGGGGACAGGAATAACGGCGGGACGGAGAAGAAAAGCGAGACACGGTGCACCTGAGGGGCGAAGAGTTAACTTGGGACTATAAAACTTGGTAGACGTTGTTAATGTTTCATTTACATAAATGACAGGCCGGAATCGCGACTTAACGTGATTTTCGCGCGTTCGCGCAAACACCGCGCCGCTCGGGGGAAAGAAAGTTGCCCCTCCTGTGGCATCGACGGTGTCTCGTTCGATCCTACGTGACGCTTCGTGCGATTTACATCCGAGAGACGCGACTCCCGACAATCCCCCTCCCCCAGTAATCACGGGCCACGTGAATTATCGTCGAATTCCGCGAGTCTCGGTTGCAACCGATGAAAGAAATGAAAAACGTCGGCCGCATCTTTTTTGCGCTGGTTTCTGCGCGCTTCTTCGAATCGCCCTCTGCTCGAATTTAATCCGGCTGGCTTAATCGCGCGATCTTTTAATTTATGAATATCCCCGATAAGAACTGGCGAGCAGGGGGGATTCCCGCGTGATTTACGATCGAATTCGTGTACGGAGATTTGTAAGAAATCGATAATATATGGAAGACACAGAGGAGAGTAGTGGCCGATTCTTATGGGAGCGAGCTGGCCACTGCTCCGGCTGCATTCGCCGCGGCGCGTCCTTACCGAAAGGATCGGAGACCCGAACCTGTCTGGAACACCGGCGGCCACCTGCCACCTGCACGTCCTTGCCCGGCCCAGGCCCTGCCGCTTGGGAAAATACTTCAAAACTTCCAGGGACCCACTCGCCCCGCGTATAATTCTCCACGAGCTTCCTCGAGCTCATTAATTCGTCTTCGTATTTCGCGCGTCCCTTCTCCTCGCACCGAACCACCCCTCGAGTTTCCCTGGCCCTTGGAAATGGGATTCTATGTATCCAGGGTGAAGGAAAGTGTTTCAAACAGTTTTGTCTTACTAAATTTCTATCCCAAGATTTTCCTTCGCTGCAGCAAGAAGCATTAATGTACTAGAACTTCAAGGAGATGGCGAAACGTTTGCCACCCCCATCAGAGTTTCCCTGGAACGTTCTTACTCGACCGTCTTGGAGAATGGTATCGGTATAACTTCGATGCTTCTGGCAATGGTGCATCCCAGGTAACGAGCACGCCGGGCCCCCGATTCGGGGATCGTTCACCTCCTTTTCCCGTGGCGATAATCGGCCTTATCTCGCTCGCCGGCATTAAGGAGAGACGGACCAACCAGGCCAGACGAGCAGCGGCATTCTTGGATACCGGGTGGCGCCTAGTCATCCCGCCGGACGAGTTATTATCTCGAGCCGAAATGCCAGCCAGCCTTTCCGGGGGGCTCTCGGTGCTTAACCTGCGTCTCGTCGCGGCGTCCTCGAGCAGAAACGTCCTGGCCCGTAATACCTGCGCACGGTCGCGCGCGCGCGGGCTCCGGCACGACAAGTGGAAGTCGCGGTGACTGTGAATAATTGTCCCAGCCAAATATCCGGTATCCAGAGAATGCTCGACTCACCGAGGGCCGCAGGGGCACCGACTAATCGTCGGGATGAATATGTTAAGTTGCGCGAATTTTTCATGCTTATCGGGCCCCCTGATCGGATCGCGGGCCTGCCCAGGAGCAGTCGCGGCCCTCGAATGTGAACGATGATGGGGACGAATTCTGGGAGCCAGTGAATCCCGCAGGTGCTCTTTAACTTCTTCCCGGTAGTTGTAACGTAACACCGAGTTCCTAACATTCCCACCGATAAATATGCCAGCGGCAAAATCAGTCTCGTATTCGATAGCGAACCACGGCGCTCCTAAATGGCATCGGACAATTTCCCGCCACTCTGTACGTCGGGGCGTGGAAATAAAACAATCAAGGGTACAGGGAATGATCGCAGGTTCGCCCGACAATTATAAGGCGATCGTCCTCGGTTACGACTTTGAAGCTGTTGGGAACCACTCCCCGTCTCGCTCCCGCGGCTGCCCGCCTCTGTCCCCCCCCCCCCTTGCTCTCTGTCCTCTGGAGGCCACGGAGGCAGGGCCGCGAGGTCTATATTGCAGTTAATCTATGTTCCGATTGTATCTGTTCATTGGGTTACGAAGTACCCAGGCACGGGCCCTCGGACATTAACTGCCGTTGTTACTGCCTGCAACGATCGCAGATACCAGCAGTTTCACCGCATTCGCCCCCGTGTCGTGTGTGTTTGCATGGGAGCAAGGCTGCGGAGAGCGGCCTGATCGATAGAACGGAATAGAATACCGGGGAAGATCACGACACCGGTGTAAGAAGACGAAAGAATAAGGGGTAGCTCGGCTCGATAACGATGGATTTAACGCCACCCGCCTATCCCGCCGTTCTTTTATCAGCCACCCTTGTACCCAGGCCGCCCCTCCTTTTCTCCCTCCTCCTCCTCCTCCTCCGCTGTTGCTTTTAATCGCAAACGGAGATTAGCGGCGTTTTACTCGGTTAATTAAAACCGCATCGATATGCAAACTGGCAATCCGTGTGCCGTTCCAGCGGGCCGTGTGACGCGATTCGAGCAATCTCGATTTTTACTGGATTCCTCTTTTCCGACTCTAGAGTTGCTAGCAAGGAGATCGCTCCAAAATTGCTACACGTTGGCAAGTGATGCCTGGCGTGAATGGTGCAGGTTTCAAAATTGAATGGAGATACCTACAGCTGCGAGTGGTGTTGAAACTCCGACGCCAAGTTACACAGAACTTCGCTGCGTGTAACTCGTCGATTCTCAGGATTAAGGATAGGTACACGGTGGAATGAAGATAGAATTTCGTTCAGTTAATTGGTAAAATAGGTACGTTTATTTGCGTATGTTGGATACAGGAATCTTAATCGGTATCGCGGTTAGGTATCTATTTCAATCTATTTAATTGTATTCCCTATAATGCTTATGATCTATCACGGTGGAGATATTGAATAATCGTGTTAGGATCGCAGTCAAAGGCGCGCTTAAGGGGGCGGCGGGGTACGTCTTTCAAAATCCGCGGGTTGAGTCTCCGTAGCCGTAATTCCTTGGACGTCTGGGATTCCCCTTGAACTCGAGCTCGACAGGCTGAAGCAAGACGTACGATTAATTACTGCGCGGCTCGTCCAAATGCGGCGACGGTAACGGTAATAGAAGCGCCGTGGCACTCTGGCATCGGGTCACAGGTACGACTTGTACACCAGTTCCCGAACTTCCAACTAGTCCCGACTCTCGCCCTGAAACCGCGTAGTACCTATCGTAGAACGTACGTGCACCAGCGACTCCTGGGATCAGATTAGACGCTATCAGTTCTAGGAATTAACCGTCGCCTCTCTCCACAATTTCTTCCATATTTCGCCCTGGCGACGGAGTGTCCTTTAAAAATAGAAACCCCTTGGTGTGCTTATAGCTATCCACAAATTTTAACGTCATCTCCTGTCGACGTACCTACAGGCAATTAAAGAAAGTTTTGCTGCGGGAGTAGCTCTGCAGAAAAACACCGATCTTTACCAAACACATCGCGCACCTCTGTAATCACGCGGAATGATCCCTTGGACTCCTCGATCGCCAACTCCGCGTAGGTCTGCTCGAATATGAGAGTTGCCAAAGTTGGGGAACGTGGTAACGGTGGCCGTAGCAGGGCGGGAGGGAGACGGAGACGTGGAAATTAGCGGTGAACGCGAAGTGGTGCTTTCCGGCAGTCGTACGGGGAGCCTCATACGGCCGGGTAAGGAGCCGAACGGTTAATTAGAAATTCTCGGTGGTAATCGGCGGCTCTCGGGGTGGACCGCCGATCGATGGTGGTCAACTGGGCTCATTGTCGGGTCTACCAGACACTCCCCCGCTTTCTGTACGCCGTTGCAACTGCGTTGCGCGCACACACGGCCTCGTTTCGCCGCTCTCGCGAACTTTCCAACCCCCACGGGTGCCACGTGTGTTGTCCGTTGCCGCTTTATCGAAAATCGACCTGGTACCCTCTACGCTCTCTACCCCCCATCCCGCTCCCCACCATCTTTCCCCCGGATTAATGAATACGCCCGATAAAATCACAGCCACCGACCGTTGTTATCAGAGAACTCGCCAGGAGCTCGACGGAGAAACAGCAGAGTGGACCAGAGGTGTTATCTAAGGCGAGCGAAAGGGGTAGGAAAAAAAGTCTGCAGGCAAAAGTTTGCAGGCTATTTTATCCAGGTACGATATCGGGTATCTACTATCGCCAGGCTACTAGTAACACACATATACTGTCGGGGTAAATGGTCTTTGAAATTTTAAGATCATAGACGATTTTGAAGATACCTACTCGTGTAAAAGGGAGAAGTGATAGAGTGTAGAGAGAGGATAGGTTTACACCGTTTGCAGGAACAAATCTGGAACATTAGCTGAGACGAATTTAGCGTAGAACAAAATTGTGTAAAAAAAAACTGTTTATTCCAGTCAGGTGAAATATTATATTCTTATTCTGTTTAAAGATTCGCATATCGCATATACGTGTCTGTATATCCACATTAATTAACCATAGAGAGGCTAGGGAGGATCCACGACACTTTTTATCGGACCCCTCGCGGATGGCCAATCCGGGACGAGTCCTCCGCGAGCAGAGCCCTTTTTCCTCTTTTTCTACTCCCCTTTTTCCTCTCCGCGAGCGGTCGACTGACCACCTTATCTCTCCCAAAGATTTCTCGGCTTTAATTGCGCTAGTCAGAGTCCCATAGCCCGATCGACGGTGGCGGCGGAGGAGCCGTGGCGCTGTCGTTGCTGGCCTTTCACCTATCTCCTTACGTGCCGCTTGTCTCCTTTTTCATCCGACCGGAGCCCCATCGAGCCCCTGTTTCAGTGCTGTATTTAGATGTTCCTCCCGGTGATCGAAGCTCCGTCCCCCCTGTGCCCCTGGAAACAGAATATCGGGCGACGTTCAAGCGGGCCAACGAACATTCTTTATTGAGAAATTAAAAGCGAATACCCGCTACGATCGAAAGGGTGTGACCGGTGCTTCTGCCCGTGGCGCGATCAATTATAGAAGCTGGCGCCTCGAACACGTCGGGGAATATTCGATGGCATTGGCGTCAGTGGTCCCGAACAGTCGATCCCCCGTTACTCGCGTTTATGTTAATTGCGGAACAGAAGAGACGCGTAGATTATGCTAGTCGCGTGTTATGACTCGCGCCACCAGCTTTCCACCCCCCCCCCCCCCGATCTCCTTCCTTCCTTCCGCCCAGTCCCCTTTTTTTTCCAGCAGCTTTCGTGTCCCAGCCGCTGTTTATACACTGGACACGCTTTTCCACGAAATGGAAGTGCTTATGAATTACGCGCACGCTGGGAATACGAATGGGAACGAAATTTCTGATGGAACCCGGGGAACGTAGGCGCGAGCGGGAATCTCGTGTGTCCTGAATTTATATGAATTTTATAAAACCGAAAATAAGGGGACCTCTTCGCTGCGACGCGATATTGCGGAAGGGTAGTTCTGGAACGGGAGGTGGACAGAGCGGGATGGATGTTGGGTGACATTGCTTTCCATCGTTATATTGTTTATCCATCCGGTTGAAATTCAACTACCATTCGACTGCGAGGTAAAACCGAAGGAGTCGGCTAATTCAATTTCTCCATAATTCATATCCAGACGGAGGGCAGATGGCCCGTTTCGAGCAACGAAAACCGAACGCGAATTTATCAGCGGGCAGCAGTTCATTAGCTCGCGAATCATTGAATTTCAGAGACGGGCACCGGTAATAGATATTGTCCACACGGTCGAGGAGGGCCGCGACAAATGAACGAAAAAGTAACCGCGCATAATTCAGCGGGGGTTCGTCCTTCTTCGTGGCGCGGTGAATCGTCCTCCTCTCGAAGGATTCGCAGACACACGCGCGGCTTTTTTTCTCTCTCTCTCACTGGCTGCGCGCCCCCTCCCCCGCCGACCCCCTCGGGTGTATGCGCGCGGATAGAGGAACCGAGAGGGAAAAAGTGTGAGAACAAGAGACGGAACGTAGATCAGGGACGTCCGAGCTTAATCCACGCTAATTAAATCGCGGACGTAAAAGAGAGGCGCTTTGCCTTGGCGCGTTCGTGACTCGCGAAAATAAAAACAGCGACGCGCGGCCTGAAAAGGGGAGAGCGGAGGGCGCGCGAGAGCGTACCCCGTGTCCGAAAGAGGACAGGCCGCGTGCATAAATTATTCCCGAAACTGCACGACGATCGAGCGAGAACGAGGGGCCCCCCGATATGAATCGCCGTTAATCGTGCTAATGGAAATTGATTTGTCGACCGTCGACGCACGAACCTTCTGGGTAGGTGGTGTTCGAATTCGCCCTACTTCCACGCCGTTTCCGCTCCCGATTCGCCCGACGAAACGACCATCGACAGGTCGACCGGGTCGACACGCTCCGCGATTTCCCTTCCAGCGACGACGGGACGGTGAATAGTTGAATACTAATGACCGGTGTGTTTGTTGACAACTATATAATCTTCTTTAAACACCATCCCAGTATGAGCCGCTGAAGAAAGGCGAATGCGAATCGGTGCGTTTAAATGAAACCGTAGCCATGGGTAGAAAGTTGTTACAACATGCGGGGACATTTGTCGACGCGTCGTTTAAAATTCGGTCGAACGGTAGATCTAGTAGGTGGACTAGCCAGAGGTAATGATGTCTGTATTCACGACTGCCTGGTCGCGTGACGATATTCTCTGTGACGCGTTTCACGGCTATCGATTAAACGGAATTGTTATTGCTCCGCGGACCGTAATTGGGCCGACTTCGTTTTCGACCAATTTAACGATAATTAATTGCCACCCTATGCAAATGAGCCCCCGTGTACCCGCCTGCGACTTGTTCCCGACGCGTTAATCAGGCCCGGCGGAGAAAAATTTCGCCGCGGCGTCCGAGTCGGAAAGATTAACCGCGCGTTTAGCCGGCGCGCCGGAAACTCCGCGCTTAATCTCGTTCACCGCGGGCAGACGCTCCCTTTAAAAGCCCCACGGGGCGGCGAAACACGATTAGAACGCTCATTAACAAAAACAATTGCGTTTTTAAAAACGTCGCCGGATTCAATTGCCAGCGAGCCGTGCAGTGTGCACCGCCCGTTCGCGTGCCTGCGGGGCGTCAGCGCGCGAAAAATAAAGCCAAAGAAAGCGCGGAAGGGCGATCGAAGCAGTGGTCCCTACGTCCCTCGTTGCGTTTCCATTGTCTGAAAATCGTGTCTCGGTATTTCTGCGCCACTCTGCTCTATCTTGACGTGTTAATCTAATCGATCGAGAGGCTCGTTGCAAGTCACTTTTTCGTCGGAATCGATTTGCGGCGGCGGGGCCAGACGACACGCACCGTCGTAGACGCGACACGACCGCTGGTGCACGAACACCAGACGGTCCACGGCGCGGCGACCCGGCCGTGATTTTCCGAATCATCAAAAGGGTGTGAAGCATGCATAATGCATCGGAGAGAGGCATTATGCGAAGGCGTGTACGAGTCTCGCGGGTGGGTCTCCCCATTACAGATGTACCCACCTATGTAAATTAAAACGCCGTCCCTCCACTAGCTCGGCTAACCCAAATATGGATTTTTTCGACGCCTCGGTTAGTAATGACACACCAACCTCAGATTTTCTGGCATTTCATTCTCTATCTTACCACGGAGCTAACAGAGATCGACCGTACAAAACAAATTGTCGTTCCCCGGATAGAATTATGCCGGTGCTACTCCACTCTGTTTGGCGGAGAATATTTATTTTCATTATTTAACCATCTTTTCGTCAAACAACTGGCCGGGGATTGGCCGCAACATTGCCGATAACTGGTCTTACCGACTCCAAATGGCCGAATAACTGTCGAATACATTGGGAAGCGGGTGCGTCTGGCGCGAGTATATCGTTGAATTTTTAACAGGACAGTCATTTCCATCGATCCACCGACACGGTATATTTCGTGTGCCAGGTCGTCGAGCGTTTTCAGGGACGGGGCCGACGGCCGCGTCGATTTCGCCGTTCTATCAGCGGACGGAAATACGGTTGCATCGCGAATTCCGAAATAATCTATGACGATGATAGAATTGCAGCCGTCTCGGGGTCTGACCGGACAATTGGCCCCCGCCGAAATTCCGCGCAAACACGAAAAACTGCCGGTTCCGTGGAAATAATCGCGCGGGCGCCATACCACCCGGTCTCGATTGTGGCCACCGTCGAATGAAATCAATCGCGCGCAATATTTCCACGACGCGCCTTGATGCAGCAACGACTTCAACGTCGGACCTCGGGAAATTGTGAACACTGGCCACGTCGGAACTGCCAGGTACAGGTGGATTCATGGGCAAGTGTTCGATTCAACAAGTTGCAAAGGAGGATGTAATTGTAAAACTCGGGTGATTTATGTTTACCTTGCTGTGGCTTTAATAACTCATTGACTTATTCTTGACGTGACTCTTATTAATTGTGTGGATCAGAGAGAGCGGGAAAAACTGAATACACGGTGGTGATAGTTATAAGATAGAAATATATATTTTTTAAACGTGCTTTTATTTGTATCAAAAATCTAATACTGTACATCAAATTGTAAAATTTAAAATGGCGGATCGACATACGTATTTTTACAAATTTTTAGGCATCTCATAAATGTGTACGTGTTTTTGCATATTTAAGCCCGTTCGTCTGGGTTCTTATAGTTGACTTTTCCGATTCAGCATTGATGAGCAAGATTTTTAATGTGTGATATTTTTAGAAGGTCTGATTCAGTTAACGCTTTAACGCAGTTGCCTTTAGTAACCCGATTTTATTATGTGTAATCTTGTTTGAGGAGTAGGATTTGTGTTTCTGGAAGCAAATCTCTGATTTTTTATTTATGTACGTGTTTAAAAGTATCAACCATTAAAAATCCTGCTGATCAATATTGACTCAGATAAGTCAATTATATTCGGCATATTGGATTCACCACGTTCAATTTCGAAAATCTGACTTTAAATGCGGAACCGGCTGTCAAAAAAGCCCACAGATACTGATCTTCCAAAAGTGCTGTATATTTCGCCCCAATATAAAAAATCAGCAATGAAAATCAAAATTCCGGCCTGTCGGGTCGATAGAGAATTTAATTGCGAAGAATTTAAAATGAAAATCGTCAAGTTTTCTGAAAAATTACGACCTATAGGGTGATTTGCACTAAAACTGTTATTATGTACCACTGTGCGGCGCTCAACCGAGCTTCGAGGATAATAAAGGGTCGCGAGGCCCGCTCTGCGCAGCAATCGTGCCTCGCACGTTGTTTCGCAACATGTAAATAAGTACCTCGTCGCCTACAGTTGCTCCATCGATCATCGGTCAAAGATCCTTCGAATGAAAGCAATTATTAATCTGTTCTCCCAAAGTCTCGGCCAATTTGGTGTCTCCCTTCAATCGTCATCGAGTCACCTTCCCCCGAAATACGTATTCACGGTTTCCCTTGAAAAACTACTAGCCTGTAGGAGACATTCTCTCCGAGGCCAGCACGCTTCCGGTATCGTGCGCGAGGAAGACCGTGGTCGTGTTTCGATTTCGCAAGGATAATGTCATCTTACGTAAACCAGCCGGAATGCGCGTGTAGGTGCCGGACGGAACGGTGCGGTCTGAGGGTGAGACACGGTGCGCAACGGCGTTACCTGGGCCGCTGCATACATTGCAACACCGTCTCGCGATCGGCAGACGACGAAATGCAACGAAGGCGGAGCCGCGGCTGGTTGCTGTTCCTATACGGGAAGGAACAAGGGACGAGGGGACCGACACAGAAGGCCTTGTTCGTTGGGACTACCTAACTGCATTGTGCCCACGCGATTGCTGTGGAAAAAAAATAGCCCAAGGGTGGGGAGGAGCTGACGAGAACAATCGATGGAAAGGCTTTGGATACGGAACGGGAAAAGGAGAGTCGAGGAAGAATCAAACGCATAATCGGCCGAAAGAGGAACGGAGTGGGGATTTAGAAACGATATCAGGAATCCCCGATGCAGGACGATACAGTAATGACAGTGGTCCGTTTCGTACACCAAAGCTGACTCTTGTACAATGTGTAGAAGGTCGGGTCAGGGGAAACATCTAGTGGTACGAATTACGACTGGCACGGCATACAAGATACAATGTAGCGAGAGGTTAATGAGACGAAGTATGTTTTCTTGTTAATTGAGGATCCCTGTGCGCAGTAAAAAATGGAATACTGCGTTAAGCGTAGGTATTATCTGAATGAGGATATCGTAGTGAATATGAAAACAATTTTTTTATGAATCGTATCTCTGTATTTATTGTAATTCCTTCTTACAGTTTGATGTGACATTTTTTCCATTTTCTCATGTTATTGTTACACTCTTACTAATTCGATTGTAACCTTACATTTTAATGTAAGTGTATATACACTATACTGTTTCCGTTATTGACATTATTAATACTCTCACTGCACCACGCGCGACAGCACACAATACACATCATACTTCATAAGTTCGTAAGCTTCTCGCGAAAACGCAACAATGTTGCAAAGGGCGAATTTTTCAACAATGCTGCAACACTCCGCACGTCTGAAGCTGCAAACGGAAATTTTGCTTCTCTTGCAGCTGCAACAAAGTGGCAAACCGATGGATTTACTTCTCTTGCGGGAGCAGCGCGAAAATCTGTTTCTCTTGCAGGTGTAAGAATGGCAAAATTTGGCGATGCACCTGCAAGAGAAGTTGCGGGGCCGATATTTTGCTTTTTGTGGGAATTAACGATGAATACCTCCGAGAGCAAGAAACTGAACCCTATCCAGCTGAGAAAATAAGAGGAGAAATTATATTACAAATTAGACAACTTGGGGGGAGGATCAGCGGAAGTAGCGCGAGCGTATCGCGAGGCCTTGAAACTCGAACGGAAAGGTCCCTCATCGACCATTGTTACGATTATCTAACACGAATCTTGCCCGACTCGAGTCCTTCCCCCTCGGAATGAATATTCCGATTTTTCCAGCAGATTTGTTGCCCGACAATCAGCATTCGAACGAAATTACCGACGATCCACGGCATCAGCCTCCGGGGCAATTATATTAAACCACCGTGACAGCTTTTTGCGCGGCGTGCAAAACGCGTGCATGCGCGCGCGAGTAAGAACACGCGCACCGAACCACCGAGCATGGGAAGGAGACAGAGCGAGCTGGGACAAGCGTACAGCGTGACGGAGGAAGAAGCGGAGTAAAGGTCGTAAAAGAGGCGCGCCACAGAATGGCATAATTGCGGCTTTAACGTGCCTTAAAGCGCGCGCTCGCGGCGCTCCGAAGGCTAGAGCAACTTCGTCTAACCCGTACCTTCTCCTCTCTTAACATCGTGTGCAGATTTTCTTCCTTTTTTCATAATACCCTCTGGTCGATCGAAAAGTTCGTTCCGGCGACGTGCAATGAGCGATAATGCTCGTTTCCAGAGGGGAGCGATACATCCTATCGCGGACGCGATAGTAAATCGCGTCCATCGATAATCTACCGCGTCGATACCAATGGGATATGTTCAAGTGCTCACCAGTTACCATTGCCGCGTGCCGTCCGACGCGGCTTTTCCTCTCGCTTGCGATGACACCACGGCTCGTCACAGAGGATCCACGTCCAGGATAATAACGCGACAATTCACACAGGACGTAATTAACCTTTTCGGTTAACGGGGGGGGGGGGGGGGGGGGGATCGAGGAGCGACTTGGACACGGAATCGATAAGCTTGTGGGTATCTGCGGCTACGTCACTCGTGATTATCCCCGAATGCGAATTTAATGGCAGAATTTGAATACCTCGTTAGAGACAAAGCGAGGGGGGGAACGCCGCGCCGAGTCGTGATTCAGATAAGTCCCCGATCGGGCGAGAAAAGAACCCTCGGCTGGCTGAAGAGTAATGGGCGTTTTCAGACGCCCGCGATGTTTGCCAGTGGCAAATAGGATTTCAGGCTGATTGTCACGGAATTGAGAGTAACCTGGTCCTCTGGTAGTTTTGGCCCGCGAAGGGTAGTCGTGGCGACAATTAGTAACCGGAAATTACGATTGGAAAGTTCGAACGGCATAAAAGGAGCTTGAAATTATGAGAATATGGGTTGTTTGAAGAGGCGAACAAGAGCGTATCGCGGACTATTGTTTAGACGGTGAGCGATCAATTTGCCACTTTATTATATAAACTCTAAATTTGCCCGTGCTTTAGCGTAGACTTGAACTACTTGACTCTCAGATGAAGGATCACTCGGTGCTTAAAAGTACGAAGCAGGTCGATTACTTTCATGCTCGACAACCGTGGCCTTAAAATTGTTGAACGACCCGAGGCGCGTGTAGCTTTGAAAAGTATCGTAAAACTTCCAGACGGAAACCAGCAAGTGCCCTCGACGTGTTTGACGACAATCTCGAATTTCCGATAGAGGCCAACCAGCGAGGACAAAGCATCGGCTTCGATACGTTTCGCGTGAACGACACGCGAGAAATAGTCATAATGATCTTTGCCATTAAATACTGTATCTCTTATTAGAAACGCAAAGATGATCAAAAGAAGAGAGCAGACTCTTTCGACCGTATCCCTTTGTCGGACTCCGTTTGTTGCCCTGAGAGAAATTAGCGGGCGGCTCGACGCGATTAGATTGCAAAAATGAGAGCGCGTGTGCGGGGGGGGGGGGAGGGTCGCAGCGGACAACACATCGCTGACATTATGGCCGTTGTGCATGCACGCCGATTCGATCTGGCGCCGCGCCTTCGCACGAACTAATAATTAGACACCTCTATGCAATTCCACCCTAGGCGCTAACCGCGCGACAACCCCCTTGTTCCATGGAAAAGCGAATTTAACCCCGAGTAGTCTTTCCATTACCTCCCTTCACTCCTCTACCCCACATTCACGAGCTTCTAAATTAAAAACTGGCCTAAATATTCTTCCCTTTAAACGTGCCCAACGATTGTATCAACCACAAGCACTTAAAAGAATGTTTATCATGCAAATTCAACCTTTCTGTCGCATTAACTCCAGCTACGACCACAACGACAAAATGCAGTACATATTAAATCGTTCGCATACGTGTGCCCCTTAATTCGAGCGTTCAGCAGCGATACTCCAAGAAGACCGTCCCCCTTTCCTTCGTCGCGGCCCTCCCACGTGGTGGCCCGATAACCCGTAAAAGGCGTACGATGCGCAAAAGTGTTCCATTAGCCGAGGCAACGGTTAATTTATCAGAGAAGAGCCGCGCAATTTCATTGCAACCGTGCAATAATTAGTCGCGTTTATGCACTTCCACCCCCCCTCCCCCCTCATCCCGTTTCTCGCGCGAACCGGCCGGGCCCCGGCGGCCGAAGATTAATGTCGAATCCTCGGCTGCTTTTTTGCGCTGCCCCGCGCTTCATTATCTAGCACGGCCAGCTGCCACAAAGTCACTGGCCCTTGAAATTTTGCAGCACCGGGCCTTGGCTGCCTTTTTATGCAACCCGGCGAAACCTGTCCTTACCACTTCGGCTTGCACCGCCACACCTCTGCGCGCGCCCTGCTCTATGAACGATTAAGCGGTCCCCTGTATCGGGGCCCCGTCGAAATTATACGGGCATAACGTACGCCTTAATGGTGTTTCATTACTTATTACAAGCAGTAATTCGAGCCCGAGCCGTGCAATTTCGCGGGACGTCCGCGGCACGCTGCAACTGGATGCTGCGTGATTCACAACTCTCGCCTGCCTGGAGCGGACGGTAGGCTTCGCGTGTACCACTGTACGTACAGCGGCGCCGTTCGATTCTTGTCGAGAGGCAGTCGCAGCGACGGCGACGCCGACGGGCGATGATGGGGGAAAAATTGGACACTTTCGCCGATGACGCGGTGAAAAATTTATCAAGGATCGTCTGACGGTGGACGCTACTCGGCGGCGCGAAGGGAGGAACGTACCATAGAGACCTGTTCAGCTCACAATGGGACAGTGATTCCATTACAGTCTCATTCTTCCGGCCGTCGATTCCTATTCACCGTCACGATCTGCCTCCCCCTCGACGATCTTGCTAATTCGAAATCAATATCCGGCAATACCGTTCGCGGGCCACGATTGTCGCGTTAATAAAAGCCCGGCTGATGGATTTCGCCCAGGTAAATTGCCTCGAACAATTGCCGGGGTTCGTGAGATACCGGCGGGAAAGGGGCGCTCGGGCAAACAGAGAGGAAAAATAGTTTTCCTCTATGATTGACTCGACGGGAACGCGATTTCTGCCCAGCGAGGAGGCGATTTTCGGGGCCGGGCAAGGAGGAAAGTAATGATATCGGCGATCGAATCGTTATCGAATCAAAAATTCATCTGACGGGCCGGGGGAACTCGATAATTTCGACGGAACGTTCTCTGTTCCCTGTCGCGGATTGAAAAGCGAAAATTGCTACCGTTATCGGTGATAGCCTCTGTGCAATGGGACGGAAGCAGATTCGGATCGTAGAACGATCTCAGTCTAGGTAGAAAAAAGAATTCTGAAACCATAATCCCACGGAATTAATTGAAGCGATTGTGGGGAATTTGCAGCACTCAAGTAGTCGAGCTTTAACCCGATCTTCCAACACTTCGACACTCTGTTTTCCGATATCCTCGTTGAATAAGTGCACAATGCAACAATAATTTAAAACACGTACATAAATGCATTTATGCACCAGTGGCCCGATGCACTAATGCACCAATCCAGTTCGAGCGAAGGGTCCACTGTGTGCAGTTCTCATCGGAGCTCCATTTGATCGCTGAAACGACGTTAAACGTCCCGTTGCCGTCGGATAACCGGTGTTTGACAGCAACCGTATACCGTTACCTTGCTTGATTATCGTGGCCCGTTCGTTAATCAGCAGATACAGTTGTGTAACTGCGACCACAGAGCTCCCCTCGCGTCAGCAAGGAGCTACCGTCGTAGCCTGTAACAGATGTACATACCTACCAAACTGCGACAGTGTCTCGAGCTTCCATGTCGTACAAAAGCCTCGCCGCCCGACAGAGCCATACTCGAATCTTCTCGGAAAGCGCAATCTCCAACGACTAAGCAAAGCGCATCCCGGCAATCGGAATGAAATTCGATCGAAGCATTCTGTAGTACAGAACCTGGGCGCCCCTTAACGCGGTCGTTTGTAAAGGAAACCCTGGCGGGTGGAAAATAGACTTTAAAAAAGTTGGCGAAAGCCAACAACCGGCGCGTTTAATACCGCAACCGCGGGGCAAGATTTCATCGCCAGCTTTCCCACGAGCTGGCCACGTTAAAAAAAATCCCCCTTTCTCGTTACCACCGAGCGTCCTCTATCGCTCGGCTAAAAAACTCCCGATCAAGAAACTCCATCTCGTTAAGTGGCGCCGTTGCGTTCAAATCGCATTACCTCGATCCTCTTTCGCGATCGTTCCTCCGAGCGTCTCGGTTCTTGGCTCGCGCCGACTTCCGGCCACGTGGACCGCTCGGCTTACCCCGTGGAAATTAACCGCGTCTCAATTGTCCGCTGCGATCACTCTAGGTCTAGATACACTCTTACAATCGCCTGCCGAAGGTGGACACAGCAAAGACTTGTCGCCGATTATGCCACTGCGACTCGCAACGAAACACGTCCGAGACTGTTGCAGCTCGTCCGCCCATAGACACACGCGTACCCCGCCGACCCGATTCCAGGGCTGGGAAGCATGGGTCGACGCGGGGCAGATATTAGAGGCGGCTCTGGCGATCCGCGGAGTTCGGAGAGCGCGTGTTCGTGCGCGACACGGGAAACGAGCGGCCATGCTTCACGGCGCATTGTTCCGCGAGCGGTGAAGGATCACGCGGGGGCCCCCTTTGTATTCCGACGAGCCACCCGGAGCATAACTTTTCTCGGCAAGACTTCGCGCTTGTAACGTCGGCCCCGCGACGAAACACCGTGTCCCAAGCAACTTTCCGTCGGCGCTCCCAAAGCGGTGCGCGACCCTCGGACAATGGCGCACGGAAGGGTTTGTATCCCAGACGTAACATCTGTTAGACGGGATTCCGGGGGCCGGTGGACACTCTTCCGCTGATTAATCGCCGCGGCAGGGATCGATTGGGCGTAACGGATCGGCCGACGCCGCGGCTGCCACCGGTATCGGCTCTTCGCCAATTAGAGCGCATTTATTAAATTAATCAGTACCCACTGTTATTTATTAACGGTGCCATTGCCCGTGGAATGCACGTCGCCCGCGGCTTCTCTGGGATTTATCGATAAGCTGCAGCGAGAAGAATCGAGACCCCTGGGGAACGGTGGGAAAGAAGAGGGACGCCTTGAAACTTGGAACGCAGATTACGGGAATATCGAAGCCATAGATCTTTAGTGGGGAATGGTTGTAGCGTAACTAGCTGCTCATAGCAGATACCTGCTGTGTCAAATTCTTCTTTCGAGCATTCTTGATGCAGCTATTCTTGCACCCATACTATTTAGCCGCTTGGAATCTTGGGACGCTTTCGGTTGCGGTGCTCGTTATCGGTCTTAATTTTCATCTCAATTGCGAAATTAAAACTCTTGGGAGAGGGGGGCCTATGAAATGGGTTGAGTTCTAGGTGTCTGTCAGGGACCCGGTCGATGTATCTCGGCTGAAACTCGCGCGACGGAAAACACGTCGCCGAAGGAAGAGTTAAGGACGTGGCGGTCGAGAAGGACGAGCAGCGCGAGGAGAAAGGAGACGAAGAAAGCTGCGGAGGCGTGTCCGCGTGTAAAGTCCGCCGAGAGAAGACTCCTGGCGTGGGCTAGGCGAACGAGCAGCCTTTTGCCGCATAATGGATGACTTCCTAACGACACTTTAAGATAGTTCTCACTCCTCCTCGGTGCGCGTTTTTCCCCCGCAGCGAAATACCCGCTGTATCGCGGACACAGCCACGACGAGGAAGGAAGAAAGCAGGAAATAATAGATTTCTTCCCGATTCCTCCGTTTGCTTAAGCAAGTCTGATAAATAATGTCTCCAGCGGGTCTCTTCCTTGAGTCAGAGGGGACTAACATCCCTCAAGTTAGGGACTATTAGCTCTCCCCATCTCTTACACCCTCAGGAAGCATTAGAGCTCCCTAAGAATCCAATAAGATCTCCTAAATAAACTTCTACGAATCTGCTGAAATCGCTCGTCTGATCAGACCACTTGCTGCGTTCAAAAATTTCACAAGCCACCCTCGAGAAATTCTGACGTTTCAGGGGCCCGCGGATTTCACGGCGAGGGGGGGGGGGGGGGGCACCACGGAGGATAGCGAAATTCATAGAAGCGGCGGAGGAAGACGTCTCCTTTGAACTTTCTCGCGCCGGTATTTCCTACTTTGCGCCTCGTTCCCTCGGCGGACTGGCGCTCGAGATGGGGGGCCGCGGGGGGCCGACAAGCTCGGTTAATACTACCGAGGCACTCCACCGGGACATTAGAAACTTTCTTTCCAATTTCACGACTCCTCTTTTTCTGGCCAACGGGGACGAGTAACATTGTTCATTACAGGGGCGTACACCGCGGGTTGCTCGTTACGCGGCGTCGCATCATCGGCTTCTTCGCCCCGTCGTTTTTCTTCACCTCTTGTTCAATGGGCCCGCGGATTACCAAGTCTTTTCGGCACGTCACCGCATTGTCCGTGGATTCCAAAGGAATTTTCATTCGCGCCGCGTTTGTTTGCACGCCGTTAACCGCGTTTCAAAAGAGAGTAACCGCTGCAATTCGTCACTGTTTTCGCGGATTTTCGTGTCGTCCATTCACTCATGATGCATGCCACGCGAGAGGTGACTGCGGGATTGTAACTCGAACGCTGTAATCTAGACTAAACCGATCCGCGATACTTGCTACGATCCTCAGCTTGCACAACTTTCAAATCCCGCTTTTTTTCCCACGCGAGTGTAGCGAATGATAACATCGACTCGAGCACCAGAAGTCGAATCAATGGTTCAATCACGGCCCGATACGATCGATCGAGTTGCCCGCCCGGGGTCGAGGCAATCGATGCCTTCGTCAAAATGGAATATACCAAAAGTAGCGGGCAATTAACGTCACGGAGAAAGAGCGCAGTCCACTCGAAAGCGCCTTCCCGTCGTCCATCCGGCGATCGATTTTCCACGATCCCGACGGTCCCGTGCGCTCCTCCCCCCCCCCCTCCCCCCCAGGTTGGAAAAACCGATCGCCGCGTGCCCCGCGAAGGCACGCTCGTCCAGGCTTTAAATTCTCGCAATCCATCCAGCAGGACACACGGGCCCGCTAGGACATTGATACCGATAGCGCAAGCGCGATGCACTACGTCAACGAGATACGCCATGCGCGACGACACACGCACACGCGCTGGCAGGCGCTGGGACTCGCGTTCCTCGCGAGCAAGAGCGAGCAAGAGCGTGGCGTGCGAGCGAACCAGGGAACGGCTCGTGAATCCACGGTGCGAATGTCCTGCGACAGGCATTGTCCTGCGGCAGGAATAACGCGCGCCCGCGCGGCTATCGCGATTTGATTCCGATTCAGGGAACACGGCCGCGCGATATCGGGGATATCGATGAAAAATAATCGCGGTGATTTGTGACGCGGCGTGGGAAGCGCGCGATAAAGATACGCGACGATGAGGTGGGCGATAAAAATGCCCGCGAAACAATGTGCCAGGTATCTGGCTTGATAATCCTCGGTTTAAGGTGAAATGTATGTTAAAGATGAGAATGTACATTTCGCGGCGGAAATTCAAATGCGGAGTGTGGATTCGCGTGGCTGACTAGCCTTGAAGAGACTGCCAGGCTCCTATCGCCTGGCATTCCGTCCCCTCGGTAGCGAATAACGATACTTTCACGTGCTTTCCAAGGCTCGAAGCTCGCGTTTAAATCATTCGAGGAACGATTACGCGGGACACGTAGCTGTCGGTGGTTCTCGCGTGGTTCTCACGGCTACCGCATCGCAGAGATTCCCGGTGGACGTGGTCATGGGAGGAAATAGACGAGCGATCGACCGATGACGACGATTCGGATCTGAAACGACGGGACGGAGGCGAAGGTAAACAGGGACGTCCTGCCCCTCGTACCGTTTCCCGCCACGCTAATCGCTCAACCTGCAACGCGACGGGTTAATGGACGTGCACGTGACTGGTGGGGTCAACTGGACGCTGTGTCTATTCGTGGACATGGAATTTATACAAATTGCTTGTGCTTCGGGAGCTTGCTTAGCACTTGGCAATGAAGAAAAACGGTATTGGTAATTGAATCGAAGGGTCCTAGACAACGATCGCCTCCCTCTGGTGTAATAAGAGGGGGGATATCATAAGAAAAAAGGGAAGTTTCAGATAGCAATTGAGGAGATGACTAAGATATTAGCAAGGTCCAATAAACGCTGGTCTAGCTTGCTCTATACTCAAGCCACTGATCGCAATGTATCGTTCGGTCCGAAGATAGATTTGTCCCATTACTTCGGAAACCCCTCATTCGCGTTTGCGCAAAACTGAATCTCCTCGAGGCCTCTGGAACGAGTCGCCATCTATAAAACTTCGCCTGCACGTCGACCAGCGAAATGATTAGAAGCCAATCTCGATGATTACGCGGTAATTTCCCGCGGAATCCATTTCATCGCTCGTCTCCTTTAATTAATTAAAATTATCGGCAACCGAACGGGCACGCTGGTATCGATGGGCAAACGGAGGGTTAGGGAAGTAAAGGGGAGAAGGAGAAGGAGAAGATAAGAAACAACAACCGATGGAAGAACGTTGGTCGATTACAGAAGGGTTCAAGGTGCATTCCACCTATTTCTGCCGTCCCTCCTCCCCCTTCAACCCTCTCCGGCACCGTTGTTCCTTCACCTCCTTCGTCCCCGACGGGTTCGTGGATTACGGTCGTCGGGGACTATTGGCAAGCTTAGCTCTCGTGGTCGATTGCCTTTACGAGTTACCGAGCATTTGCGTATTTCACGACGCGGACCGTTATGACTGCCACCGCGGGAATAGTGGAGACGCTTATCCGGCAAAGGATCGACCGATTCAGGATCCGCCGCGACTTCTCTCTGGCCAGCCTGACAGGATTAACGCGATACGCGTATTCCCTCCCGGACGCGTACGCCTTCTTCGTCGTAATCCTCTGATTATCTGCCGCGGGAGAAATCCGTGCCGAGGGTCACGCGTTAAAAATAACAGGCGCGACCGAAATCCTAGAGACACCGCGGTGCGCGCAAGTACCTACTTTACGACAACCACCATTCGGAATGGGACAACCAATACGTACGCTATAACCACGGTTATGAAGCTATCACAGTAATATCAAGTCTTAATAGCCTCGGGGATAGAAATATACCTACCGCCCTTACATACATAGTGTAGTACTATAAAAACGCTCACGTCGAATCTGTACTTTCTGTTTCAGGTACGTAAACGAATACTTCTGCACCGATCGATCTAGACCCTAGACGACTGTAAGCTTCTGAAAAAAACTGGCACGGGTGCACGTAAGTCCCATCGATCGATGCGCTCGCATGCACCCAGCGTGTCGTTATCGCTGACAACTATATCCAACGGGAGCACGGCTGTCCCCTCGAATTTCAGAAAACACACGGTCCCAGGAATCCCGTTTTTTTTTCGAATGCCGCGCGCGTGCTTTTGCCCACGAGCCCTGTCCCCTTTCGCCCCCCCCCCCCCTCCCACCCGATGTCTGTCGGGCTTCGAGACGAGCCGCCATCGGTGCATGACCGGAATCGATTATGTTTTTCTTCCCGTTGGACGCGAATTAATGGGAGAGCCCCCGACGGCTCACGTGAAATTCCGACGGCGACGCGGACGTTCCCCGTCGATCGAAACGAAAAGGAAGAATGGGCCGGTGGGGTACGGACGTCGGATCGCGTGTTATCGGACCGACGCGTCTAAATGCTCCGAGTATATACGCCTAATGCCAGGCCACCGGGGGCCTAATCGTCGTATGCAAATCACAGGGCGGCCCCACGGCCACATTCGTATAATCAATGGCCTAACCTGTGCGATCGATGCCGATACCGCCGTCGCTCACGTATTTTCCAAACGCACTCTAATTCGACGCTCCCTAATTTCCCCGGCAATTTTCGTACGTGCTTTTTCGTGCCAGACGACGCCCGAACGCAGGGAGGGTCTCGACTCGAGCGGCTGGGCCCTCCTTCGGAGGGTGGCCGACTCGAGTTCGTGGCGATTGCCACGAATAGTTCGCCTTGGATCGATCTCTTCTTCTCCGCCCCCGCGCGTGGCTTTCGTACATGGCTCGGATAGGGAAATCTTTTACTGTGCTGTATCACCGCCTGGATCGCGCTTGGAGCGGGATGAAATTTTGAGGAGCCGGTTACGTCGGAGGCGATATCCTTCCCGAACAGAGCGATTAATTTGCATGTGTTTCGTGAATAAAGGATGTACATATCGGTCCCGCGACACCGCTGTCGTTTCTCATTCATAGTCAAATCGTAGTCTAGACAGTACGTCAGATTGCCGAGCGATAATTACGAATGTACACGAGAAAAAAAAAGTGACAAAATTGCTAGTAGAACAGACCGAGATACCATCTCGGCCGGCAAGGATTTCTCCGTCGTCGACAAGCCGGGCTCCGCCACTTTTTAACTATGTGCCACTTCACATTTCGCAGACGTCGTATCGATCTTCCGTTTTTTCTCTGCCGTAGCGGCGCGCCTCCACAGTACAGCTGTCTGTTATTTCATCCAACCACCGATTAGCATAATCACGCGCTTCTCCGCGCCAAACTCTCTTGCCTCGGCGTAATCTAGCGCCGTAAACTCCGCGGAGGATGCAACGTCACGACACGTGTGCGGTACGCCATCTGATCCCGCGAGCGTAAGCAATTGTGCGCGCGACGGTCCAAAATCGTACGATCTGCCAAGTCCATCGGGGATCTCCCTCGGGCATGATTCATCTTCGAGACGAAGAAACGATGATATCGATCAGGTAACTCGCGAGAGGTGTCGAAACTTGGATCGCTGGATGCGCGGGCAATAACGTCAACAGGGGCCATTTCTGAGAAAAGAAAAAGAAGCTGCTGAACGTTGTCTGGAGAAAAGGGGGGTTGGCGCAGGGCGACAAGGGAATTTCCGCGAGCGTTTCTGACGAGCCCGGAGGGGGCGAGATAAATCGGCGAACGGTATCGATCAGCCGGAGAAAACGAAGAGAGCCCCCGGTCGACCGAGCTGTCGTGCTACGAGAGGCATCCAGATTCGGGCGACTTTACGCTCCATCGCTCGTCTTACAAAGCGTAGATTCCAGCTTCTTTCAGCGAGCTAACGAGCCGAAAGGCGGAGGGGAAAGAAAAGGAGCAATTACGGGGCGCTGCCTCCCAGGGAAATGGCACGCTTAAGCGCCGCGGGACAATGGGGGACCGTTGCGCGCGAACATGATTTTATTTTCGCCTGTACGATAATTGCGCCCTCGGTGGTCGACCGGCATCCTCCCCCGTGATAATTTTGCATTATCCACTACGTTTGTTTATGTTGGGAAACCTAGCAGAGTGGGCAGTAACTAGATAGAGCAAATACATACAATAGTATTTCTTTATTGATACAATGAAAGGTAAAAAGTAATAACGCAATAATGGCGAATACAAGAAATAAGACTGTTCCCGAATAAAGACGTCTACTGTGTCTGGAGAAGAACTGAATCGGGCCAACCCTGGTCTTCGGTGGTTGTCAAGCCTCAAACAGGCCGAGCGGTGCGTAAGGCCATAAACAGTCATTTGACACCGACAGCGGCGAGATCTTAGACCTCTGTTTGTAGCTCGTATCGCTGTTCCGCGTATACGCCAACAGTTTAAGCCTCCTCGCGCTGCTGTTCCGAGGCTACAAATTTCGCGTTTCACCGCGAAACCTTCTGTACGAAATGGATGAACATCTGGGAATAACGGTCCTTGGCTACCGAGGCAACTAACCGACGAGATCACTTTGGTAATCGGGAATTCTTTATGTATTATAATTGGCAATCAGCGATTTCATGTTCGGAGACGCGCGAGCAGAGCAGCCGCGGATGTGAAATAAAATACAGACATGATCGAGCGCTTATTACAGAGAATATATCAACGACCATCTCTCGCAGCAGATTCGCAGGCATATTACTTACAAGTACGCTCGCCTTTGCGTGCAAATATGCGAAAGTTGTTGGCAGAACGCTGAATGAAAGCAGCGCTTCTGCAATATCATCGCGAGCTGTTCCAACGGCACTAATTCACCGCGCGCAGTTCAACGGGGTATCTAACCCAGACCTAAGCCTCCAGCTATCTCTCAGCCACGGTATGAATTTATTGCTGACAGCGATGGGTCCCCCACTTACGAAATTCGCGCGCCCGCGACGGCTTGCGCGGAGCTGTGGCGTTGATAACTTTTCGTGTTCCGTGCGCGGGGCCGCGTATACGGTGGCTTAATTATTACGTTTCGCTCTCGACCGTGGAATCTTCGATCTCTCCGAGGCGCGTCGCGGTGGACGTCGAGAACAAAGGGCCGAAGGAACATCCTGGAGCCCGGAGGGGCCCCCGTGGAATTTCGACTCGCCGCGATTGCATTGCATTCGCGCGTAAGATCGTTCGATTCGATTGCCGCGCGCGGAATCGTGCGTGAGCAACACGCGGAAGACATTTCTGCAAATTTTTCTCCGCGCCTCGTAATTTTTGCGTCGCGCCGCGAGAAAGGGCACGGCGCGGGGCTCGCGTCCGGCCTGTGCGATACGGGAATGCTATTCGAGATCTTTTCGCTCAATATCCCGAGGAACGCGAAAACAATTCCCGATTCTCCGCTGGCCTACAGAAGCGAATGAAAAGAAAAAAAGTGACACGGCTTTAAATGGCGCAGAGGCGGCGGTGTTGTTAGCCGGAGGGAAATTTATAATGCGAATAATGAACTTTCAAACTTCTCTCTCGTCCGCGCTGCACTTGGGGAGGGTTAGTCAACGAGCCTTCGAATAGATCCAATTTCCTTCGATAAGAGGATGAAGAACGAAGGAAAGAGGGAAAGAAGGGAGCGGCCGAAGGGGGAAGGGGTAATCTTGAGGGAGGAATTTTAATTAAAAGCCACGGTTATCACGCTCCCGTTGCCGAACACAGACGGAGGAACCCCGAAAGAACATCGAAAAATACCTTGGAACGAGGAACGAACGCGGCCCTGCAGCAAATCGACGCCTCCAGCCCCCGCCCCCCCTCCCCCGCCTCGTCCTCCCTCAACCCTCGTTTGCAGATCGTCACGCGTATTATTTATTCACGTCACGGCCCACGGGGATCGAAGAATGGCCGAACGTCCTCGGGTGCCGCGCTTGGTAGCTTGAAAGGTGCACGGAAGAAGGGAACGCGTTTGGCCCGATGGGGTGGCGAACGGAGAGAGGGGCCCAGAACGGGGGAGAGGGGATGAGGAGTGGGAGGAGTGAGGGAGGGACAACGAGAGGAGGATACGAGGAGTAATAAGTCGAGATAACGAGCTTTTCGATGCCTCACCCCCCCTACCCCCCACAACCCCCCACCCCACCCACCATCCTCCTCTAGCGTCGAAACGGAAAATTAATTAAGTGACTCCCAAGGTTCGCCGGGTATTCTTAACCTTCGAAGACACAATGAACGAGAAATTGTGCGACGGTGGGACGGAGAGGGCAGCTGCCCGATTGACCAGGGCGAGAACGAGACGGACGGACGGTGGAAGATAGCCGGCTATCAGGGTCATTAGTTACGGATGTCCCGTCCGGACCGGGACCACTCTCGTCTCGATAAACAGGAGGCCCTTCGGCCGAGACAGTCGGAGAGAAAAGGAGGCGGCCCAGCGGGGGGAAGTTTCGAAGATACCAGGAAAAAAGCGAAGAGAAGGAGCAGGCAGAGAGGGGAAGGACGGAGGAGAGGAACCAGGGAGAGGGGCCGGGTGGGCAGGAATAATAATTATAGGGCCGGTAATATAACGGTCAGGGTGCCCGTTATCTGGCACTCTTAAAGTGCACTACGTTGTTTGGAAGATAGCAACCGGCTCGCGTTCCATTCCGTTTCTCGTCACCGTCGCTCATCTTCTCGCTCATTTTATCGGCCCCGCGACGACGCGTCTTCGTCTCTCGAAATCCCTCCGGCGGCGGGACGGGGGGGGGGGAGGGATCCCGTCCAGGGAATCGCGCCAGGAGGAATGGCGCATCGACGCGGTTCGTTACAGCGAAGGTTGCAGTAAATCTTGATATATAGCGCGTATATGGAGTTGGCTTGTGCGGCGGATGCAATCTGTCATGAAAATCACAAGGTCCCGGGATAGAAATCTTTCCAAGGGGGGATTACGTGCCGGTGTCCCGCCTAGGGACGCCACGGCTGCCCGTTAACAATCGGTTCGAACGAGATTACCGCGCGAGAATTTCGAGCAGCCGCGCGGCGATTTCGCCGCTGGATAGAGGCGAGAGAAGGAACGTTCAAATTTCCACGTCACGTAACTCTCCCGGGCGAGCGGGCACCGCCCGGGACGCATTCAGCGTGACGAATCACGGTCGTCGGACACGCGTGAAAAGATCCGCGCGAAGTCGGTGTGTCCAGCCGCCTTTCAACCGAGATACGAAGAGATTTTCAACGACTTACGGGAGGCGGCTGAGGGCGAGACGGCACGGATGGCCCTTTCCAAAGGGTCCGTAAGACTCCGTGAAGTGGATTGCACGGGTGTCACGGTTAATCGGATAACTTAGAATCGAGCGGTGGCCGGACTTTGACTCTTTCACCGGCCGAATCGCGCCGCCACTCTCGGTGCGCCCCGCGCACTATTCACGGGGTGGAGATGCACCAGCCAGCCACGCTGGAAATTAATTGAAGCGATAATCTCGAGTGCCAGGCCCCGAGGAAATCCGCCGTCCTTGGCTGCCGCGCGGGACAGGTGTCTCAGAAAAGTGTGACACCGATGGATGGATAGAAGGGGACAGCCTACAGCTTGAAATATGATGTCCGCGGTGACAAAGGGGGATGGATGTCAGTTGATGCCCACGTTTCTGACCGAAGGATTTCTATTGGCGTGGAATCACGATGCTGAGATGCAAAATATTTCAATGAAAGATAGGGCCAGAATTTTACCATCCTGAGAATGTTTTCGGTGAAACAGGTTCACCGGCGATCTTACGCTCGAGCCTCTGTTCCCTCCGCTGGCAAAGCTGCCACGTCACGACACGCTCGCGCGAGTGTGTGCGCGCGAGTGCGTGCACGCGGCGGTCCACTCGAGCGAATGGCCACTTTGTGCGTGCGAGGGCGTGATAACCGTTGCGGCGAGAAAGGGTTGGCCTGTAATCCGATGCAATGACGGACTTCAGAGTCGAGTAGCCGAAAATGATGGAGAATTCAGCCCGGAAGCGCGGTTAACAACGAGCCAGCATCCGACACGCTTATTTGTGTTGCCTGTCAGCGTGGAATGAAACGGCCGCGATGAATAAAACAGTGTCCGTTAAATACTGTATCTTCGGTGTGGTTACAAATATTTCTCGCATATTCTTTTCGGCAGTCACTAGCGGACAGATTGAATACGCGGTAGACAAAACTGACCCCGCAACCGGTACTTGGAGACCTCGTGTTTCGCGCTCATCACTTCGACGCTCCGCAACGCACCCTCTCCTCGTTTCCCCTCGCGAGGACAGAACAGCGTCTTCCCGTCGCAACGACTCGCAGAAAAGAGCCGCGAAAGCAGCCTCCCCTTTCTCGAGACGGACACGCGACCAGGCAGAATAAAAGCTAGCCAGCCAGTAGCCAGCAACAAGTGCATCACTTTCGTAGCTCCGCCGAAGGGATGGATGAACTGCGTGCAACCGCGCGGAAAGCAACAACCGCGGCTACTTCCTATGATTCCCCAGCCCTCTTCAGCCTCCTCTTCTTGCCCCCGTGCTGGAGACGCCAGTTTCCCGTACGTTTGACCCCGTTCCCTCGGCAAAAAACCGCGCGGCGCTGCACTCGACGCTCGCATCCGCTGGAAAACGAACGAAAGGAGCAAGAAGGCTGCCAAAATGGAATCAGGAAACTGCCAGTCATCGCCTTTCTGGCGAGTCATCCGGAAGGGGGATCTCCGTGGCCAAGACGATCGGTACGGTGCCAGCTTTTACAAACTAGCGCTCGGACGTTCCAATTTTACGGAGGGAGGGCGACGGGACACCGATCGCTCCCCCTCCCCGGGGCCGTTGAACCGTGTGCAAATCTCCGCGGGCAGATTTCCACGCGATCCCGTTTCGAACTGATTAATCGCACACGCGTCGTATCGAGTTTCGCGCCAAGTTATTTGACACATTGTGCGCGAAACGAATCCCGCGAGCGAGGTATAATGTCGGACTTGTTTCCGCAAAGTTTGCGGGACACAGCGGGCGGGAACGCTCCGCGCTTGCATATTCATGGTTGCCGCGCGTGGAGATATCGACCGGTAAAATTGAAGCTGCCTTCGTGGACTTTGATATTTTCGTGGTGTGTCGGGGGCGCCTGCAATGGTAAGAGTTCTGCGGCAAAGTTTTGACAGGAGGGGAGCTTCGGTTTCTCCAGTTCTCCGTTCCGCCTATTGCGCGAACCGATAGTAGAGTCCTTGGTCCTTCGCCCTTGAAATTTCAAGGACCGTAAACACGCGGAAACGTGCGCTGATGGCGATCAGAGAACGGTCACGGGCAGGCTGTTGTCGTAAAAATATCGACATCGCATCCGCCGATGGTGGACGAGGGAAAATCCGTCTAGTAGACAAGAAAAGTGGCTCGATACGGGGTAATCCTGGCACGGGGTGGCTTGTGTTGGTGGATTTTCAAGGATGTCGGGCCGCTGGCACCGGTATATGTACGTAGGTGTACGCCTCTCTTCGTCTCTGGTTAAAGTCGCCTCCACCACCCTGGCCACTTCTCGACGGGGAGGGCTGGGAATGGGTGTAACACGGGCTGCCACGAGCCTGGCCGAGGGTTGGCGGGGTAATATTTTAAAACGGCCGCGAGTCTGTTGCGAGCAGAGGCTCTTGTCGAGTGCACACGATGCTGAAGGGCTAGCTGACTCGTAGAAAGAGGAGCGGGAGGAATGAGGAGGAACTGTACGTTGACAGAGAGATGGAGAGAGCGAGGGAGAGAGAAACGGGGAAAGTAAAGGGAGAGGGCGTGCCTGCTGTTATCTCGCTTGTTCCCTGGATGAAATATCGACTAGCAGTTTCAGGCCTTCTTCGCCTTCCACCTCCTCTTCTTCATCTTCTTCGTCCTCTTCCTCGTTCCACGGCTACAGCCCCTCGAACGATCTCCTCCACGACCCTCGTCCCGGCTCCTCAAACCTGAAACACACTCCTCGAATGCCCGTCATCGTCCTGGGACCGTCCAAATCGGTCCTTCTCCTACTTCTCGCGGGGGTAATGGTACGTCACGTCCTGGTGACGTATCATTACCATACATTGCCGACGGGCCCATCGATCACCTTCAGCCAGCATCATGGATGAAGATGCGGCTCCTCCGATCGAGGCGATCGACATCGAGGGAAAAAACGGTCACGGGAAGAGGAGAGTGGAATGAAAGGGGCGGGGGGGGGGGTGGAATTGGAGGACCTGAAAGAGGTGGAGAAGATAACGCGAGCACGGTCTTCTTTCGATGCTTCCTCGTCCTTCGATCGGATGAATGGATATTAGCTGGGACCAGGGGTTGCTGCTAGTTTATGCCGCTCGACTATCTTCACCAACGTCAACGTGCCAATTTTCCGGGAATGACAGGCGCGAGGTTGGGGAAGAGTATTACTGGGTTAATGGAAGAGACTGACTCCGGAGTTAAACGGTAGGAAGATCGGCGCCTAGCGACGGAATTTTTAATTAGGAAAAACCGAGTTGTTGGCGTGCATCGAATTAATCGCCGACTGTGATTTTAATTAGACCGCGTTAACGCGCGCCGCCGCCCCCACTCGCCTCGTCGCGAGTTTCACGGTTATTTATTTTATAGAGCTGACAACAATTAATCAGCTCGATGTCGCGCCACGAGGCTATTTATTTACACGTACCGGTATATTGACCCGCGACAACATAAACGTTACAGTGGAATCGATGGCAGCAGTACCGTCGACGATTATGGTCGAGCCGGAGCGGTATAAATTTAAGCGATCGTGTTAAATTCCGATTCACCGCGAAACCGCGGATCTGTCGGGTGAATTGAAACGTTCCAGAATAACGCGAAATATCAGCGTCCCATGGATGGGAACTCGAATCGAGTGACGCAGAAGCGGGAGCGTCTTGGTGGATTAAATTATAATTGCCTGCTGAGGACATCTCGGGATCGGGGATTAACATCAATCAGATCTTCTGGAATTATTGAGGAATACACGGGGGAGCAACTACGTGGGTTGTTGGTACTGTAGGAACATTGCTAATTTTGAAATGTCATATTCCTCCGAATCGAAATAATACCGGATAAATACCGCACTGTATTCATTCCCCTTAACTAAATGCTTTTACCAAGCCAAATGCTCCTCGTCGAACGTGAAACTTTCTCTACATCCTGACGAATCCTGGCCCCTCCATCGCGGTAACCGATTCACCCACCGAAAGAGGAAGCTTCCTAAACAATTGCGTTACATAATCATCACTCTGCTCTCCGCGGCATGACCGTTGGTCCGCGCGGAGTTAAAAGGCATCGATCCGCGAAATATCCTATACCGTAACGGGGTACCATTGTGCTAGGCTGGATTTAATGTCGGCGCCGCGAGCGAGTGTCACCGAGGTTCGAGGAAATACGACGAGGGGTTGCTTCGGTTGCGAGTGGCGAAGGATGAGCAGAGGGAAAGAGAGAGGAAGGTGGTGGTGACAATGCGATCTCGGCACCGATACGGAATTGTCGGCGGTATACACCGCCACCCCCCCCCCCCCCTCTTCCTCTCTGACTCGTGAAATGAGCATAAGATTCTTCGGTTATTTCGCCAGCCGTGCAAGCCGACCGAACACGGCCTCCTCGCGCGATATCTCGGCTTCCTATGCCTCGAATTGCGCGGCCGGGAACGTTCCAAATATCTCCGACGGTCCTTCTTCGTCGGGCCCCTCCCCACTTCTCACCCCGGGCCCTCTCCTCGCCACGGTCAGCGATGCACCTCTTGACCCCCGTGCCGGGCCTCTCTCCTCGTATTTCTCACATTACTTTTCGGATGCCGTGTTTGGTGGCGGCGGTCCTTTTCCTCGGCCCAGGCCCGTTCCTCGCGCTCCTCGCGTAAGTTATTCGGCTTTCCGTTGCCCCGCGCGCGAGCCATCCGAGAATTTATCGATACGCGATACTCTGTGGAAGGAGCGAGGCTACATCGCTGCGTTGGGGATGCTTCTCCGTTCGGAGAGGGGCCACTCGTTCTTCTTCCTCCTTCTGGGTTGGTACGGTCGTTGGAATACGATGGAGATTGGCAATGACAATTGCTGTTTGTCGTTATGTGAAATATCCCAGCAATTGATGAGGTGGTTAGTTATCCGCGAACTGAGCGACCCACTTTCCTCGTGCCACAATACACCACTCCAATCCAGATCGCATCCGTAAACCATCATCGTGCAGAGGATCGACGGGTAACGGGGGAAGCTCTTCTGCAAATCGCTCCACCTTCGGATTCATCGAATGGAAAGAAAACTTCCACAGCGATCCCATTCGATAATTACCCATTCCCTTGGTCTTCTACATCGTTCGTTCATCCCTCAATGGCTTCTCTCCCCCAGTGTTCTCCGTTTTCACCCCATTATACCGGTCGCTCTCGGGGTAAACACCCTTCGAGAAGATCGTCTTCGAAAGCCCGAGCATCGAGCCTCCAAGGTTCAGCTCGCCGAACCGACGTTCGATTCAGGGGGCAGCGGGAAAAAAATTCCCTCGATAATCAGCCGTTGCTCCGCATCGCGCGGCCGCCGGTGCACGCCGACAAAAAGCCCTCGAGGGGGTATATCGAGCTCGACGAGCCATTCCGAAACTATTTCCATGGGCCGGGGGCATAGAAACGGCAAACGGCCGGCAGAGAAATTCCCGATTCAAGTGGAACGCTCGATTCCGTGAATACGACCGCCTATCCTAATTCCTGCGCCCGCGAACGCCGAGGCTCGTTCCTGGCCCAGCTATGGGCGATCCCAATTCCGTTGGTTAGCGCCTTCCATGGCCTCTTCGGAACGCCGCTACCCTCGCCCCGGCATTGCCGAAGCACTGAATGTTTAAGAAAGCTCGCCGGGGTGTATGTATCCCGCTGCCCCTTGTTCGTGCGCAACCCGCTCTCAGGACGACTGCAACTGACCTCGACGAAAAGGGCTCGATTGTATGATCTTCGCGGATTAAGTGCAACCACCCTACCTCCGAGCGTGTATCCACGGGGTGGTTGCGCACGTTGCTGATGCTACTGAGAGACGAATCTTGATACCCATTTTCTCCGCGCGTCGAGCCACATTTGAAACTACATCGCGAGCTATTACTGGAATTTCGATAGCCAACAGATTTCCCCCCGCCCCTGTTGGCGTCGAAACGTTTAAGCCCGGTAACGGGAAGCAAGCTGATTCGCGTGAAAACGAAAAACCAGGCGCAGCGGGGGGAAAAAGATACACGGAAGCGCGGTGCCGGCGCAGCGGTGACAGTGAAAAACGTCGTCCCGCTAATCCGATTATAAATAAAATTGAATTTTTAATCGCGCCGCCGCCAGCCCCGCCCAGCCCCCGAGGAGCGCCAGAATCGCCGTGCACCAAGAATTTAAAGTCGAACGAACGCTATGCCGGGGCAAGAAGCGGAACTGCCCGGCCCTATTAAATTACCCCTGTGTGCCAGCGACTAAAAAACATCGCGGTAACCTCGTTAACGGACGCCGTTCGATAATGAATCACGGAAGACGCGCGAGTAGCCACGAAGAAAACGGATTTCCACGATTCGCCCGCTTACAATGCAACGATCGCCGAGCAGTAAAACCTTTAAACCAATCGTGTAATTAAATCTCTCGCCGGACTCTCGTCCCCCAGGGTCGTGTTCCCTTTTCTTCCGCAGCGTATTTCTTCTCCCCCGCCCCCCCCCCCCCCCCACCTTTCGTCGCTCTAAGCCGCTCTCCATTCATCCGCCTTCTTCGCACTTCGCCCTCCATGTCCCGTGGAACCGACTTCTTGAAATAATGTAAAGCACCTCTTTCAAGCCCGCCACCCTCGTCTACCGCCGTTCCAACCCACCCCGTGTTTCCCTCTTCCCACGAGCGAACCAACCCCTCTGGCCGCGCTCGCGCACCTCCGAAGATCCGAATCTCTTTCGTGCGCCCCCTGTCGCGGTCGTTGCGGCTGTTGCTTGCACACCACCCTGGAAATTTCTTCCGGCCTGTTTGTTGCCCCCCCCCCCCTCCCCTAACGATTACACCGCCGACACTTTGGCGGTCTGAGGAACGGTATCTCGCGCGAGATTAGCCCACGTCTTTTGGGGGGTGGCTGCGGGAGTTCGGGATATTAGTGTCTCTTTTTCTCTGCGCGGGCAGCCGTCTTCGGAGATAAGGCTGCACGAGAATTAAATCGTAAGATCGACGATAACGGGAACAACACGGCGGAAGCCTAGGGGTGTTGCCTCTCCGCGGGGACCTAAATGGATTCATCAGAGTACGTAGGTACTCTGTTGGTTAATAGTGTAGCTGGATACAGGGTAGACTTGAATTTTAGCAAGACAGGGGATGAAGCTCTAAATTACAATTTTGGAACACTGAGGGATCGTTTTATCTGTCATCTTCACGGGATTTTGGAGATAGATTAAGCGGACTACTTACGTTGGAAGTGTCTAGGATTTTGTAGACCGTCGCGTCTACCTTACGGGGTATTCTCGTCTAGAAGGCCAACTTTTTGCCTTTCTTTAGGAGCTGTGCACAAAAAAACTACACAGTTTTCACCGTTGAGCATTATCCACACGTATTTATTAAAATTTCACTTACAATTAGTTGCAAAAAATTTCAGCCGTGTATAATAATAATTCATGGAGATATGGGTCATCTCGTAAATCGTCTGCAAAAAAAATTTGCCGTTCCGTTGATCCAAATCCAAAAAAAAAACAAAAGGATTCTCAATCAGTAAGAGCGTGGCTACAGCCGGTAGCACATTTATGCAAATAAATTCAAAATTCACAAAATGGCGGGACTTTGAATTTAAAACTCATCTTTTGCGTGTTTTTTTTTTCGTCTCTCAATAGCCTTAAACTTGTGAAAAAAACTTTCGCTTTGATTCTGCTATCGGCTAGAATTATATGTTTTCTGAATGGTGTACGAAAAAGATATCATATCATGTACAACGTATCAAGTACACATATCATGAAAAACACCGTTTTTAGAAAAACCCATATCTGCATTAATTACTGTTACATATAACGGTGTTCTTTTTACAAGTTACTGAAATGCTAGTAAATACGTGTGGATAATGCTTATCGGTAAAAATTGCATAGTTTTTTTGTTGGTCGTCCCCAAGTAGAATAGAGGATCTCGTCCCTCTGGAGAATACCCCCTTAAGGTGATCAGCTACCGTCCCGCTGGCTCTGCAGTAAGGATTCGGCGTCCCTAGCCTAATTACAGGGCCGCGCAGCCGTGAGCACCTGCGTCTTCTCTCGTTTCGTTTTCGTGCCTTCGCAGCGGACACCCAGCCGCGCGGATACGAGGAACGAAGCCACGTAACGCGATCCCGCCGCGGAATCGGGTCAAATGTCTTCCGACGAAAACGGCGAAACGTCGACCTTTGACTAACAATAGCGCACGAGCCAACCGGATATCGCGCCAATCGCTTGAGAATATATGAAACAAAAGTACGAATATCCACATCCTTCTGACAGATGGATGTTTGATTGACTAATAATGACCTGGATGTCTATTATTTAAGAAGCCTCCGAATAGCTGACGTTAATCTACAGAAACGTAGCCCCGGCCAATTTAAACGATTCCACCGTTTCCAAAGAGTCCGCATGTCAAGCACTTTGATTTCCTGGTTTATTCTTGGGTAGTATGGCGCTTATTTCCACGATCAAATAATTCCCATTGTAGCAAGAATGGTGGCAGAGACGGGAAAAACGGCTGTCAGAGCTATATTCACCAGGAAATTGGTGTTTGTTTTTAGATAGTGTATTTAAGCTGCTGCTCGATGACTGTTTTTATTGAAAAGAGGAAACAGCTATTAGCAGCCTGGCGCATCTACGGAATTGCTTGTCGAGAAAGGCGTCAAGGTATCCATCCACGTTCCAGCCTGTCCGAAATACCGCAGGAATGCTGCCGTGCCGTGACGACGGCCACCGTTTCTCCGTTGCGTGCCGCGACCAACGTTTCTATCCCGATAACGCCCTGCTTCCTTCGCGGAATCTCGACGAAAGGCCACGGAACACGCGGCGATGCTCCCGCGATCTCGGCGATCCTGCCACGATTTCGGTCTAAACGTTTCCACAGTCTCTCATACCGAGCCCGAAGCGCTTCCTTCGCGAACGTATCGACGGTCTTATCGAGGAATGACTACAACGTAGTTAGGGGAATGAAGTTCAGTTTCTACTCAATACATTATCAAAAGCTTTCAGTCACTGTGGATGATAAATGAATCGGTGCCAAAGTATACGAGACAGAGAATATCGAAGGAAAGTTGCATGCTGCAAGAGCAGATCAAGTTTTATCACGGGTAAGAACGTGACCGAGCCAGTTACGGGGACGCTGCTCACGTGCCAAGCTATCTGTGGCATCCATCGAACTTCTGAATGCCTGTGCCGCGATTGCTACCTTTTCTCTGCATCTTTTTCTAGATTCCAGCCTAACGAGAACATTGCTCCGATTTTTCCTGACGCCCAGCACGATAACCATAGGCAGTGAAGCGTAGTCGGTGCCCGTAATCAACGCATTGGATATTCGCGGGTTCAAATCTGATCTGGATCGAAGGTCGCGTGAATAAATAACGCGTTGGCACGCGTTTGGTCGCCTGGACGTCGCGACACCGGGGCCACTGAGATTCCCCGCGAGAAAGAATCGCGATAGCCGTCGATACTGAGAGTGCTTCGATCAGGCAAGCATTTTTGTTAGCTTCGATTCTCATCCAGCTGATGAGAACTCTTATGTTGGATTACGTCCTGGGTTAAGTTATGAAACGCAGGTGTTGTATGTAACACGGAAATTAAATGACGTTGGTGTACTGTGATACTGGTGGCAGGATGACAAATGCTCAAGAAGATCTGCTGAATTCTTTAAGAGTAGTGTTTTAACTTAATTTGCTATAACGTTTGGCTGTAAAACACTACAATATTTCACTCGAATGAATTCAATCTAGCTTCGAACGAATAACACCAAACCACTTTCCCTTCTATTTTTATCGATCCGGAGTTGGAGATTCTTAAAATTTAAGTTCGCAAGGATACAAGCTAAAAATCGTAGCACCCTTAGCCCCAACCTGTGCTCTAATTTAGAAACTTTTCAGCTCGAGGGAAACTTGCAGCGAACTTTCCACCCTGCTTCAACGGCTCGGACGCGTTGTTGATCTTCCTCGATCATTTCGCTGCTCGGCCTTCTCGTGTACCAACAGAGCACACGCCCTCGCGTTTACACCCCAGCCCCTGGGTCCGTTTATTATTTATGTACGTGTATTAAACTCGGTCAGTGGTCATCATCGATCGAACGGGCCAACTTGATCGCATTCTCTGTTTGCTTTCGTTCTAAGCGAAGTCATCAAAATTGCTCTTTCCACGGTATTTAATTCCCCCGTGGACTAGTGATTTCGAAACCTACTGTATAAGCTTCGCAGAACAAACAGAAATGTCTTATTTAAGGGGTCATTCTGGTTCAATGGTTTGAAAAAATCGATTTCTTTTTTTTAACACTTTTCGAAAGTATATATCCTCAAGAATGTACTGTTCCATTTTCATGGAAAAATTCCAATTATCAACCTCCATAGGTGAAAACTTTAAACGCGTTTTTCTGGAAACGTGATTTTTCACATCGTGTAGATAAAATCTCAAAATCTATCGAACCGATTGCTTTATAAATTGCACTGGTTATTCCGCACACCTATGACTCTGGCGGGGACTACAACCAAGTATTTTTATTGAGTCTAATCTAGTTTGAAAATCGCTAATAGCAAAAGAACAAAGGCGAAGAAAACATTTTTCTTGGATATTTGCCCGCGATTTTGCTAATTTTAAAGATAAATCACTAATTATAGTCCGAGCAATAGCGGCAGCCATACTAACCAAGAATCTGCTTGTATATCGTCTGCACGAGCGAGGCATAAAATTTTAACCATGTAATAAAAATTGCCTTTGAAAGCATTTTAAAAGCAATAATCTGATTACTTTTATATTTTTCATTTACTGTAGAAATGTAGTTTAATCAATAGAAAAATGTTTTATTCCGTTACTATAATTCCTTTCTTCGCAATAATTTTCTGAAAATCGCTGAATTTATCAGCGCGCTAACCAGTATGACCCTTTAACTGAAATAGAAAATTTCAAATCTTGTAGATAAGCTCGCCAGGGAGCGGACTCCCCAAGGTACTCCATTTTTTTCATCAAACTCTCACGATCATTTTGGATGGATTTTTCCCAAATCTCAGCGTCGCTGGATCCCGACGAAATCGCCGTTTTATTCGAGCCGCGGTTAAGAACCGCGAAATGACCCTCCTTTCGGCCAAGAGCCAACAAGTTCATTAGTCTTCTTTCAGCAATCCTCGACGCTGCTTTCTCGCTCGCCGAGCAGAGTCGTAGGACTTATTAAGTCACTCTCGAAATGTTATAAAGCGCGACCCGTGGGGTTCTTTATTCTGAACCACCGTTCCCTTCCACCCCCGCGTTCAACCTTACTGAATTAATGAGAAGCTCGCCCTAAAATTCTCTGAATATCCTGAACGCAGCCGTTGTTACAAGAGCAGGATCATTGGACAGATTTACCTTGATCTCGTGGCAGACTCAAATGCAAAGCTTGCTGAAGGAAACACGGGAAGGCGAGGGAATACTCTCAAGATAGGTCTCTCGAACGAGACGCCTTAGATTTTCGATCGATTCCTCCCTGTAAAGATTACGAGGCGAGCACATGCACAACGACAGACAATCTTCCATTGGCTTGCTGGTCGTAAAATCCGGTCGTTCGATCCATAATACTGCTGGTCGGTTAAAAGCAGCGGGCGACGGGAGACGAGGGGCGAACGACGCATTGTTTCTTTAATTAACTCGAGTATCGAAAAGACTGGCCTTTTCCTGGCACGGAACACGTGCTACGTTTATTAGCCCCTGTCTCTCGGTGGTCTTTGACCCGCGGAGGCGTTGGTCGTGCAGCATCCCCCACACACACGTGTACACATACACGAGGATCGCGCTAAGAACGCCGGTTCTATCGTCGTTTCTTGTCGGTACGCCGACGTGGAGAACGATATACGTCGATCCTCCTGGAAACTCGATACGAGTAGTATCTCAGGAAGACGTACGACCGATCGGAACTGGCCTCGGGGACCGGTCCCCCGAGGTGTCCGCATCCTCTGCGTACAATTATCCGCCTTGCCTCCATCCTCATTCCCTTACGAGGCCTTCCAACGCGAGGATGGTGTAATCAGAGGCTCCAGTAATAGACTGGAGAATACGGAGGATAGATTCTGTATTCAAGGACATTTCCCGAGGCAGTACCTATCGAGCTTCCGAGGACAATCTGTGGACTGTACAGTGGACATTCTATAATAGACAAGAAAAATCGAAAATTGCAAAGAGACTCAGTTTCCCAAGCCTAAGAAGCTACAGTGATCGTCAGTTGTTACCTGTCCCTCTATGCGGACGATCGATACCGTTCCCTAGCTCGGGTACAAAAGAGCAGGTAAAACAACTTGATATCAAGAGACTCTTCCCGCCGACGCGGCTAGCGCGCGGGCCAGCAAAACGGCAAGCCGGAAGACAGAGGTAATTAAACAAAAATTCCTTGTGCTCGCTGCAGAAAGGGACAATTCGACAGTTAATGAAAGTAACGAAGAATTTTCTAATTAGCAGAGAGTGACCCTTGGACAAAGGGCTGCTGCGCAACACCCTTTGCCAATGCATATTAAATTCCTAATTCAAGTTTAAATGCTGCGTTAATAAACGTCCTTTCGAGCACAGGCCTCGACACGAGCCCCATCCACGGGAAGATTTTTCTCGCCACGAAGCATGACCGCGAAGCTTCCCTTCGAGCCTGGCAATAATCTCGACGTATCCCCTCGCGGTTGAAATTTCCCGTTCGCCTCGCAACCCCCATCGCGCTGGATGCAGAAGAATATCCGATAAATCCGTCCTCCGTTGTACTTGCCGACGTCTCCGATGTCAAAGCTTTCGAGTGGAGTGCGCTCGTCGTAGCGAGCAGGGGGTTGGAGCGGTTTAAGCTCGACGCGTGTGCACACGCGCGTCTCGTCTGTGCGAGCCCCGTCGAGGGACAGATAAAACGAGAGAAAACAGGTGGAAAGATGAACTGGCGGGGGAGTGGGAAGGACACGAGGCGCGTGCTCGCGCACGGATACTACCACGCGGGGAGGGGGGGGGGGGTTGGAGGGAGGGAGGCACGTAACGAGACATGGCACATACGCCCACCGACTCAGACGATGTCATTTAATGAAGTATACCTCGCAATTATGTCGTCCGTGATAGCCGTAGATGTGCATTAGACATCCCTCTCCTTCTGCCGTCGCCGCTGGTCCTCGTCCCATCGACAGGAAGGTGCGTCCTTCGCCGTCCTACTCGCCTGTCTACGGCGTCGGTTGCTTCCCCGCGCACCCTCCAGTATCTGAATTAATCAAGACATATATACGCACGGTGGGACGATTTTTTCCCGGCGCGTTCGGCGCACAATCGTCCTTTTGTTCCAGCCCGGTCTGGGAAATTTATGAAAGCCGTTCTCCTTTTCCGCCGCCTCCCCTTTCCCCCGCGCACTTGCGCATCCCCTTTGTCCCGGGAAATTAATTCGTAATGCCGTTAGCCCGTACACGGGAACGACTTCCTTCGATACGCGACGCGAAAGAGATTTAATAATCCCTCGCCGATAGCTAGAACCGAATGAAATGAACCGAAACAGCTCTGGTAACGAGACCATTATAGATTGGATGGTCCACGTGCCTGGCGATGGCTAATGACTTGCCCTCGATTTTAAATCACCTAGCCAACAGTGGTGGTACTATTTCTTTAACAATCCGCCTTGTCAGAAGGGGATGAAATACCAGCGACGGTGCAAACGTAGGTTTTTCAATACGAACACGCGTCGCGTCCTCCCATTTTGGTCCCAGGACGGATGCTCGTGCCTGCGGGCAAGAAATATGGCGCCGTATTTTCCGGCGTTCGCCGGCGAAATTAGAAAAATCCCGTCACCGGCGGAAAAAAAACCTGTCGCGGCTACCGCGTGTCACGCGGTACCCCGGGGTTTTTCATTAAAAAAAAACAGGATCGCCCCCGCGACGGCCCGCCGGCCTACGATACCGACGCTTTGCATACAAAGCGTATTTCCCCGTGGCCGATGCTCGTCCGTTACATGATTCCGGTCAAAGGCGGGCAATTACGGCTTCGAAACGGCCACGGGAGGATGGGCGGGGGGGGGGGGTAGGGTTCGCGATCCCGCGGCTCGGTTGTGTTCGAAAATTGCTGGGCGATCGTTTCGCTCGGGAACAGCTGGAAATAAAATGAAAAAAATACTGGGAAACCTCTCTCGGGCAAACGGAAACAGAGAGAAAGCGAGGGCGTGAAAAAAATTCAACAGGAACGGGGAGAAGGGAAGGGGATAAGTAGAGAGTGTGAAGGTGGAGGAGGGAGATGAATCGGGGGGGGGGGGGGAAAGGTCAGAGGGACAACGGAGTGCGCGACGAGGGAAAGAGGGAAAAGAGAGGGACGGTGACGACAACACGGCATTCCGCGAAATGTCATTTCCATCGCGTCGGTCATCGATCAAGCGACGCGCGGCGAGTGGGGTAACTGATATCGACAGGGGTTGGACGACGGTGCCGACGTCCGCGATGAGTGACGTCTCGCGACCGGTGCCCCATCCTCCACACGGCTATATTTTTCTCTCTTTCTTTCGGCGGGGAAGGACAGTAACGATTTTTCGTTTCTCTCCGACGCCCGATCGCTCTACACGCTCCTCTGCCCCATCCCTCGGGGTCTGCATCCACCCCCCTCGTCTTGTGGCCGTTTACACGCGACCGGGCGTGTTAGCTGCCATGTAACGCGAATCGAATTTGACGTTGTAAAATGCGGGCCACGGCGATTATTAGCGAAATGGGAGCCGTGTAAAGGATGTAGGTTCCCTTGGAACCGTACGCGCTTCTATTCCTGTCCCGGGTGACGATTCCTTTCGGCAGTTTTGACTACTGTGGTTCGCCGGTTAACAGCGTGCCAGACGAATATATTGCCCTCATTAGTTAAAACGTGCTATCTAACATTACGAAACATCCGAGAAAACTGAAGTTTAATAATTTCCTTTGTGCCGTCCTTGTTTTTCGTTATTTAATTTAAAAAATGTAGTCATTATTTCGTAGCAGTCAAATATAATTTTTTGCCATAGGTGTACCGGCATATAATGTATTATTATTAACGTGGCAATTAATTAATTGTTTCAGATAGGATACTTTGACTTAGTAAAGAAAGTAAGATAGGATACTTTAATATAGCAAACACTTGAAATCGTATTTAATTCATACTTTTAAATGTACAACTTAAACAAAATTAACATTGACATAAACTAGGTAGTTCAAAATTAACATACCCACATAAACATATACATATAACTTAAACATACGAACAAATTAAACATACAGATGAACGTAACGGCTTTTTATTATTCCCATGGAAGTTCGGCGAGGTGGAAAATGTTACAAGAGAACGAATGCTTAAACGCTAATCTCGAAAATGCGGACTCGGTTGCGGTTCTCTTTCGACTGTCCTCCTCAGCTATCCAGTGTACCCTCCTTCACGCTGGGCCCAGTGTCTTCGATGATCGCACCAATTACCAGATGGCCCTCTCATATCTCTTCAGGTATCGCGAGGCCTTCCTCGCGTAAGCCGCCGTACCGCGACCAAAACGAGGCGCGGCCCGCCAATCCTACAGGCGATTCCAGGACACTGCGAACGAGCGCGAGCTCAGAATTCGAAGAACGATCTAATGTGAACGAGACCTGAATGATCCACAGCGTTCGTGATGAACGGATCGTTCCGTGTATCGCCCGATAATTCGTCGCCGTTGTAATTGGATCGGCATTCCGTACAAGACGGGCACAATGAAAATATTATGAATGGGAGACGTATGAAACGTGATCGCTAAATAAGCCGGATAAGAGGCCTCTCGGATTACCAGCCGCGCTATCTGCCGTCGCGTCATCGTGAACCGTGAAAACTACGCGATAGGATGTTCAATACGGTTTCTTATTTCCGGCCCCCTCTGCATCTGCCTTCGACCCGCGTAAGCGATCCGCGTGGCAATAACAATACCGCAGCGAAGACGGCCGCGATCGCGTCGATGGATCCTCTGGCACCCTCGTTCGCTGTCTCGAGAATTAAACCGTCGCCCGTTGCCGCGTCCGGCCGCCTCGCGGGCTGTAAATTATGCCCACGTGCTTTCCTAAGCGCGAAATTACGCCATGGCTCGTATTCTCCTCGCGGGGAGTGGGCCGCGTGGCGAATTAACGAACACTTCATAAATACCATACCATCGCTCGCGGAATGTAATTACGATTGGCGCTTAATCGCGTGTTTTCACGTCGGGGCTGCACACGCGCGGACGGCACGCACACGAGCGAGGCTGATCGAACTCTTCGAATATTTCTGCGCGCCAGAACTAATTAAGGCCGTGCAGCGACCTGTATCTTTATTTTTGCGAAGCAGCTCGATGTCGCCGTGGAGGATCACTCCGCGTTCCCACTCCGATCGAGCTCGTCTTCATAGAAATTTAACAATTCTCAAATAGATTTGGAGCGAATCAAACCGAGACGAAAATAGTAAGTACCGCTGGCGAAACGCTGCGCGCTGGAAAGCCCCTCTGCACTCTGCAGATCTACTCCGTTCCTTGCACCTTCTCAAGATAGACCACGAGAGAGTGTCGCCCTCCAGGAGATCCATACCTCCGCTGCGCACCGAAATTTCGTGAGCCCGGCGAGATAATCGATCGCTCCTCGGAGCGGGGAAACGGCAGATAATTGCTGACACCGGCTCCCCGAAGCCGGTCGACGATCTTTTCTATCTGCTCCTTATAATTTATTCGGCCGCCATAAATCAGTCGGGCACGACGAGACCGCGACGTGCAACAGGCCGACCATGTAAATGCCGATGGGCCGAGCGTATCCACGTATATTATACACGCACACGCGCACACGCGACGAGGACGCGTCCTGGCCGGCAGGTCCTTCTCCGCTGGTGAATTGATAATGTAATTAGAGCGGCGAAAAAGGATTAGCTTGAATTAGAAATCCCGCCGACACGCTCTCGGGTCTACGTCCGAAGGAACGGGCAGAAGGCGGAGGACGAAGATGGCTGGCTCGTGGGAGAGGACAGGGGGAGAGAGAGAGAGAGAGAGAAGGACAGGGATGCAGGGAAGATGCGAGGGAGAGCGAAGGAAGAACGTAACCGAGGCAAGTCTCCGCGGAGGACTTTGATTTATGCGTCCCGGGAGCGCTTCACGGAGAGTGCAGCAACCGTGTGCAGCTCGCCGAGCCCAAAGATGCATGGCCAACCGAACCAGCGCGCACCAGACGCACCGAACTCGCGTCTCTATAATGTTCCCCTCGATCGATAGCCGCGAGGTTCATTCTTTTTCGCTCTTTCACACTGGTCCAGCTTCCCACTGGACGTCCCACGCGTGAACTCGTACGCCGAAAGGGAAACGTTTCGCCACCCCTAGAAATCAATCGAACTCGACTTCATTCGTATTTCCATGTATGAGCACATCTGGACCGAAGGCTCCAGCTCGCCCATCCATCGATCACCCAAAATCAAACTTTCCCGCGGGTCATTAATTCCATTCGAACACCGAGCTTCTTCCGTCCGCGAGAAGAGCTTCGAGAACGTACATATATCACGTTTCGTATCGTTCCCTGGGGATGGCTATCGGTTGGACGGGGGTGGCGCGACGAAAACGTCCCGGGGAATCGTGGCTGCGGGCAACAATGGCCGAACAGTGTTTCAACGAGGCATCACCCACGGCGAGTGTACCGTGGCAAAGGTTTCGAGGTCTTGGATCGCATCAGCCCGGCGACATCCCGCTGTTAGGTCGGCCCTTTCAAGTCGGCCGCCGCGGCAGCAGGAGGCACGGCTCCACGGACCTCCGATATATTATTACCCCGAGTCATTAATGGTAAACTGCGATTCCTCCTCTTTTCCCTCCACGCGCCTGTCCACGGAGCGCCCGGGCATCCGAGGGGGGGGGGGGATCTTCGTGTCTCGCGGCCAGCCGCGACGAATCTCGAATTAATCGAGAAATATCGAATGGTTTATTGGCGATACGCTCCAGGCCTGCCTCGTGTGATGGAGCAGAGAGGGTAATTAATTATCCCCCACCGAGGAACGCTAATGCGCGGCTACATGCAACTTTTTCTTCCCTTACAGCCCTCCCCCTCTCTTCGAACGCCAGGGTGGCTCGCTTCGCACGAAACACCCAGACGATATTTAATTGCAGGGATTCAGTTCCGCGGCTGTGTCGATCCAGCTCGTCGATTCGCCACGTTTCGCCTACTCCTCGGTTCCAGCTTAAGTAGCATTGCCTGCGAATCGCCGCCATTTTTAACACCGTCTACGCACGATTCGCCATGATTAACCGCGAACCGAGTTGTCCGTGACCGTTTCGAATGCTGTCCGTCGACGACTGCCGAATTATTCAGCGACAGTGACGGTGCATGGAACTCTTCCCTCCAGCTGTTTAAATAATAAAGCGCGCTGGCGGATATTGAATAGAAACTATTGCCTCCGGTATCATTGACAGCAGTTTCTAAACTGCAGGCCGTGGTGCGTCGTAATTAATCGTGGAATGAATTGGACAAGTCACGACCGTAACTTCTAATTAAATGAAATAGAGGATATCGGAATAAACCTGACATACTTCCCTTCGTTCCCATCTAACTTGATTCCCAAGTAGTCGAACTTTAAATATAGCCCCGCGCGCGACCACCCGTAGATCGCAGCACCGATTCCAAGACGTCCCTTCCCTCCCCCCCCCCCCAACCCCCGTTCACGGTGGAATCAAAGTCGACAACCTCCGTGTCTCGGAAGTTCGCCAGGTAGAGGACTTGGGACGCGTAAATTCGCCGACGGCGTCCTCGCTTTCGCAGCTTCCCGGGCCCCGTTCGAGCCGGACGAAGTACGTAAATCCCAGGGACGATCGAAGGACTGGAGGCACAGATAGCAGGTCCAGCTGCCCCCCTCCGCCCTCCCCCACCCTTTGAAACTTCGTCCCCGGAGGAAGGTCCACCGTTCACGGGTCGCACGCGTGTGCCCGCGCGCGCGGCTGAGTCGATACACACCGAAGTCACGAGGCGCACAGGGACGCACGCAGACGAACAGCAGAGGCTTCTGAGAGCCGCGGCAAGTTTGAAGCCCGTTGTGCCTAGGAATCCGTACTTAGAATCCCTGGACGGAGTTCAGGCTGCGCATTGACCGCACGAATTTCTGCGGCGTTCTCACCTTCCCTGGCGACTGGCTGTCTGATGCGAGCAACCGACAGGACAGCGACGAGGGTGACTTCAAAGAACTTTCGGGCCGCCATGCGCGAGGAAAAGTCGCGCCCCTGCGAATCTCGGGGAACGCTGCGCGAGGTGTAACGGACGAGTATCAGCGCTGAAGGTAGAGGAAGACTCGCGAGATAGCGCCGACTTGGACTGACAGAAATTTGCAAGCTGGAGGCAACGGAATCGAAGCAAGGAGAAGAAACTTGGAAGTGGGTTAAAGTGACACTGTGTGGAGCTTCCATTGATCTACTTAAGTCGCTATTTTCACTGAGACTTTAGAAAACGTTGCGACACCATTTTTACTAGAGAAAGATAGACAAATCCTGCCAAGGCGTTAAACCTCTAGTGCATACGCCAGCCCCAAAATAGTGCCACAGCACACATAGTGATTTAAGAAACATGTCAATCTGAGTTTTCAATTTGACAGAAATCTAGTTTGAAGTGCATTTTTGAGCTACGCACGCTGCAAAAATTATTATTATTATTATTATTATTTCCTCCAGATTGAAAATTGACATCGGATTCGGTCTATTCATCCCCAAATGAGAGTAGTCTAATTTTTCCAACTGAATTAAAAATCTATGCACTAGAGGGTTAATTAACGTCGCGCACGACACGTACGTACATAATCGACAGAGTCATCAACCCATGCATCACTCCTCTCGCGTTCATTTTGCCATGAGTGTGCATTGTAGGAAAGCTTTAAAGGGACACGGCAATTTCGTTTGAATATTTTTCTCCGAACGACGCCGGTGTCGTTACTGCACCGGGTCTCTCGTCAGCGTCGTCATTCTCGCCAGATGCAGCGGGGCGTTGCAGCCGTGGGAGAGAGAGTGCACTCGTTAAAAAACTTTTCGCGGCATTCATCCGAATGCACTCGCGTCAAAGTGCGATACGCGAGGGTCAGGAGAGAGCCGGGCTAAAAAGATGGCAGATTTACGTGTCGCGCCGGGACGACGACCCAAGTTATCGCGCCAGCGCCGCGCATCGTCATTATCCTTCCTGTTCGCGTGTTTCCACGTGGAAATTTCTTGTACCCTCCTGCTCTTTTTCCCCTTTATTTTTCAAGACACCCACGGCTGGCGACGGATTCGCGAAAGCGCGGAAAAACGCTTCGACAGAGCCTCGCCCGATGAGACCACTTCAATTCCGCTGCTCGCGCGAATCGCGATCTTCCTTTTTACGAGTCCCGTTTTTTAGCTGCGAGTGACACGTGAGCGAAGCACAGCCACGGCTACAATGGCTCGTGTTCGGGCCTCGCAAAGCGAAAACCACCGTTAATCTCCCTTTCGTTCATTTACATTGCAGTTAATTGAAACGCGATCGCTTTGATCCTTTAAAGGGTCCTTTTACTAGCTCGCGAGCAGAACTCTGACGCGTCTCTTCAGCGACTGTTTGCGATTTTTATGCTGCAAAGGAACACGCGAAAGCTGCAGCATGCAAGAATATCGTGGGCCACTGTGCCCAATTAATTCGGAGTGAAAAATTCAAAGTCTGCAACGGTATGACAGAGCGAAACGGATAGAAACAGCGGCGTGCGAGGAAGAAGGGAGCGTAAAGTGACCGTTCTGCGGCAGCGAGAGGGGGAGAAGTGGCAAGAGGCCCCTGGCTCGAACGAGGAAGCTGCTGCAGGCCGTGTTCCCTTACGTCAGCTTGAACGCGGCCCTTTTTTTTCACCGTGTGCACGTTAGAGGTGCACCCAGAGAATGCACCGGTTGCAGGGCGCAGCTGCGTGTGACGGGCGAACGACACAATACCTCTGTTTTCAATAACAGCGACGTTTTTATCGACACATCGTACAACATTCTTATTCCTTTATTGTACAATATTACGCGATCTACATCACGTCAAAGAAACAGCACTTTACTTAAGAATAGTATTAGGTTGATCTATGGGCATAAAAGTGCCGTCTCACGTACGGAAGTTTGAACGAAAATAATTTTTGCTTCTCGGCTATTTTAATTATCACATTCTTTTGAGTTTCTTCTGTTAACGTTTACCAACCCAACAACTATGTGTTAGAAATTCGCGCATGAAATCAGGGAGAATTCTTGAGCCGCCCCCTTTGAGTAATCCACCACGACGGAATAGGAAAAGTTAGACTCACTAACAGGCTCTGCGGTGATTTAAAGACGATTCAACTTGCTGATGGAAATTTCCCTACGATGCTCTGATATATTGTTGTCTCGCCATAGGTGGTGATCGTGCCGCGATGACGGCGTGTATCGATTACCCTGCCGCTTACGGTGTTATCGAGACACGCTTAATTAACGGCGAACAAACTGCAGCGCGGAATTATAAGCGGCGAGCCTCGGGGTCGGCCGGTTAATCGTGGATGCCGGGGGAGGGCAGAATCGAAGGGGCGAGAAATTACCTGGATCCTATAAAATATACTATTCCTTCCCGCCTCCCCCTTTCCCGCCCGAGGAATCCATTCTCCCGTGACCAGCGATTTTGTTCTCGTTCAGAACGAATACTTTGAGACCCTTTACGGTAATGGAAAGCATCGGGGCACCGTAAAATCGCCATTTCTTCGCGCCGGTTCTGCCCAACGTTCGCCTTTTTACGGCTGTTCTTCTATGTGCTTTCGTAGAATCGCTGCCGGTAGGCTTGTCCGCCACGGGGTTGCCTTTGTTGACCGTCTATCGGGAACTCTTCGGTGATTTTACATTTTTTAACTGATCCTCGTAACGATTCACCCGTTTCTCGTACAATACTGACAAGCGAGGGGGGACAATGTAAGACACGCTCAGAGCAAATCAATAGAGCTTCCATAATAAAACTCCAATACCCTGATTACCATCAAGCATATCTAATTAAGTTCTCATTTTTGAAGGAGAAGGAGGTCTTTGGACCGTGGCTCCTGTTCTAAAGCTTGCGGGCTTCAGCGCCAATGGCCCCGGTCCACGGGAAAAAGTAACGAGCTGATATCAGGCACGTAATGAGCACATTGTCGTAAGTCACCGGTGAAAAATCGTTCAACGGCGGTGCTATATTTCAGTCAGCAAGAAATCCGCCGTCGACGCGCGGCGTTCGCGGAAAGTCCTAACAGCGCTCTAAAATGGCATTGTGGCGCGTCGGTATGGAACTAATGAACTCACGGCGGGGCTTTCACGGACAGAGTTATTACAGCCCCTCTCCTCGTCTACGGAGCTCCTCTCGTCCTTGCCCCCGTAGCAGTCATCTGCTACGTTCCCCGGGGTACTTCTCCCGTCGCCTGCCGCCTGCCCTTCCTCGAGAGGCGCACCGTCTGCGCCCTTCGTCACCGACCCGGACACCACGGCTGACCGGTATTATGGCAGATCTATCGCTCCCCCCCCCCCCCCCCGTCTAAATAAGCCCGGACCTAGTTTTACGGCCCTTTCTTCTCGCTGTTATTCTTCTTAGCAGCTCTTCCTATCTCGTTCGAGCATCTTCCCCGGCCCTGCGTGCCCCTGTACAGCGCTCGCCTGTATGATCGTTGCTGGCACGCTATTGTGGGTGCTGGTACGAGAATGATGAACTATTGCTGCGAATTCCTGCAAGGCGACGATCTTCGGTTCTCAAGTATTTCTCTCCGCAACGAGTATTTTAGAATGAATTCCAAATTTCTTGCGCGTCAAACGAACTCTGTGCTGGAATTGATCATTTTACTGTAGCCCCTGATTTTCCACAGCTATTTTCACAATATCCAGCTCCTACGTCAACTACGAGCCCTTTTCATTACGTTTCGAACAATTATCTAGAGTCGTTCGCACTGCATCCGCGACAATCCTGCTGGCTCGCCAAACTCCCCCGTCTACTTTCATCCCCTTTGTCCACCCGAGGCGAAACATAATTCCACGGCAAGCCGTCTGATACTCGAAAGGAAGATACACCCGGTGCCCACTTCAGCCATTTTCGCGGCCATTAAACCGAGCCTCGTTACGGCGACGAAGAAAAGCCACGTTGCGGAAGAATGCGTCGCCAGCAGGCGCGGAGCGAGGAGTCAACTCTTCCCCGAGGAAAGTCGTGCCCCCTTAAATCCGCTAATTTGCTTTCGAAAGAAACCTCCGGGCGGCAGATTTTCCGCGGAATAAATTCCCCCGGAGGAGCGGACAGATGGCTGGGGGATGGTGGATCGACAAAGGCGAGCCAGAGGCAGGGCTATCTCGGGCCTCATTTTCATAAGCGAGAAGCAGCGCGACCTCCTCTCCACGACATCTCTCATTGTTCTCGCCTCCACCTTCCCCTCCGCTGTATACACGTCTATACAGAGTAGCGTCCTTTATCTTAATTCCATTACACTTGGCGACACGGCCTACCAACTGCGCGCTCCGGCAATGCACCCCCCCCCCCCTCCTCGACTCGCGGCCAGCCAGCGCACCCAGCCACCCCTCGCTGACATTCGAATCGTCACTGTAATCCCGCGCGAGCTACTTTGACGTGTCCTTGACTCGCGCGTCGCTTGCAAACCACGACCCTCCTCGCGGATCCTTATTCAGTGGGGGCAATTCAAGCAGCCACGCAACTGGGGCCACGTCGCCAACGGTGACGTTGCCATCGGCGTTGTTTCGTCGCCGTGCAACCGTGACGCCGGTATTTTATTCGCTTTTCCCATTGTTCGACCATCCCGACCGACTAATTAGCCATCCATTGCGCACGGCTGGCACGGTGTTTGACCACCTGGGTGCCACCGTTGCGTTTAAGGGTGAAAACGGGACAAGGGAGCCGGTGCGCAGCCGCCCCGACGGGATGTGTATTGTGATTAACGCGAGAGGCTCGCTAGAGCTCTCCGGCTTGACGACATAGGTACTAACAATGTTCTTTTAATGTTTGCCGTTACAGAGAGGTACGACACCGCGTACGCCTGCGAGGGCAAGACACTATCGATCGAGTGCGGCGAGGGAAAGCTGATCCACCTGATCAGAGCGAACTACGGGAGGTTCTCGATAACGATATGCAACGAGCATGGGAACACCGACTGGAGCGTCAACTGCATGTCCCCAAAGTCCTTCCGTGTGCTGAACAGCGAGTAAGTTTTTACCAGAATCGACGTCCTCGCTTCCCACTGTACACGTAAATGGTCCCCGACACGATCCATCCCCTTTCCACCAGTACACCCCCCCCCCTCTGCCCTGCGAATCGCGTCGAGGAACCCGAGGTGCCAAGAACGTCTCTTCGATCCGTGCGGAAAGACGAAATGGAGGGGGAGGGAGGAGGAGGAGGAGGAGAAAAGTCGAGGAGCTTCGCAGACGTTCTCTATCGTTAATGAGTCGACCAGCACCAATTAAAGGAGACGTCCGGTGATCCGAGATCGAGCGTAGATCGCGCTTGTCATTCGTTTCCAAGGGGTTATCGGGCGATCCGACTTTCCACGTGGATCGGTATCTTACCCCGGCGAAGCGTTTACGACCGTTCCATACGAGATATCCGCCGTGACACCTGCAGCTCCGCTCGTTCCCTCGCGGTAACGAGAAACGCGTTTCCTCAACCGACGCCGCGCTGTGTATATCGATCATAGTCTACCGATGACCTTGCACGGGGGCCGATCTATACGATCTATCTCGCGAGAATCTCCCACCGATCTTTCGCGGCGGTAAATATTTTTAACCGTGTGGAAATTCGAGGACGCGCTTATTTTCAAAATTCTCTATAACCACCCTAGGAAGACTTCCGTCGAGCCTGTGCCCTGAAGTAACTTCGAAACACTGAAATGGAAAATTCAGTGAAACTTGTGGAATGCAAAGTAGATTTGAAAAAAAACTCCTCCTAGAATAAACACCGAACAATTCGACGGGTCGGGAAGAATCAAACTGGGAAAACGTTTAATCGAATCACCTCGAATAAAATATTCTCCGAGGGGGACGCGTTCGCGAGGTACTGAAAGCCGAAGAATGTTTAATTAAATACGCTCTCGTCCAGAAATGATTATTCTCTGGTCGAAGAAGGAGCATCGACCTTCGTTCATTGGTCACGGTGCACTTGTGTAATCGCGACTCGCGTTCTACGGATCGGGACCGCGCGAGATTGTTCGTCGACCTCGATGAAGAGTTTCATCGAGACAGCGGGATTCTCGAAAGGAACGAGGATTCGAACGGTGCGGCTCCTCGGCGCGATGTTCGGCTCTTACATCCTCCTCCCTATCCACGGACACGGAACGAAGAGCACGGAGTCGAGGTCGAAAGGAAATAAACGCAGGGGGAGTAAAGGGGAGCGGTGGAAAAGGATATACGTCCAGGGGAAGAAAGGAAAATGAGGAAGGAGTGGACGGCTTCATATGGTCCGGCGAACTGGCCAATTGCTTGACCATTGAAGAGCGTATTTCGCGGCGGATCAGAGCGGTAGGAAGAATCGCAAACTCAGCGATCGCTTCTCTATCCCGGTCCCTGCGAACATCCACTCCATTTCCTTCGACGTCTCCGTGTTTCCTCCCCTCCAAGTCGCACGTATCCCCCCCCGCACACACACACAAACACACAGACACGCACTTGTATAAGAAACTCGGGAAAAGGGTACGCGTTACGCGCGTATTTTCCACGCGTCACACCATCCTACGAGATCCCTGGTCCGGAGACAACCAATTTGACGAAATGTCCTGCGGACTCCTGATTCTATTCTTTTTTGTATCGCCTCCTTCTTCGTTCTTCCCCCGTTCTATTTGGTTCGTTTCGGTCTCTTTTATTAAACGAATCGCGGTGATGTCGGGATTCGGTGTCGATTGGTCTAGATCGCTTCGATTCGAAAGAACGACGAGCAGAGAGAGAGAGAGAGAGAGAGATAAGCAGAGATAAAACGCAATTTTGCTAGTCGATCGTGGTTCGTTTCTCGTCGCGGATAGGTTGTTGAACGGAAATTAGCCTGGCGCAGATGATAAGAGGAACCGTGAGTGTGAATAATTGCTAAAGATAATCGGGATGACGAGTCGGAATTGTGTAAGTGCTAAAGCCACCGTGGAGAAACTGAAACGCTGAACCAATTCGTTCCCTGCTAATCACCGCTGTTGCAACACGGAAGACGCTGGGGTGAGCGGGATGTAACCGCGCGAGAACCGCGAAGGTCGCGTGAAAATCGAATTGCACCGCCTACGACGGTTCAAGTGCGCTCCCAGAAAAACGTATTTAAAGTTGGAGCAACGCCTAAGGACCTCCGAGTCCGGAGTAATAACTTTCGGATTAACTTTAAGTGGAAAAGTTGCACGGTCGTGTCGCGGCCGTCGGTGCCGCTGGATGTTGGATTCATAGAACGTACACACCGCGATTCTCTGCTCCTCCGCCATCTGAGCGCGTTTCGAAAGACGACGAGGGGGAGCCCCGACGTCAATTTAACTCCTTCCAGCGGAATCGATCGGCAAGATCGCTGATCGTAATCACCGTTCTGCCCCCGACGTACGCGTCCCTAGTCTCTTCTCTCTCTCTCTCTCTCTCTCTCTCTTTGCGTCATCTATCCTGCCCACATCCTTTCCACTCGTCGCGAATCAATCTAGACCGCGAGCAATTTTTTGCTCCCTTCTTTGCCGTGCCTGAAAAGTACGCTCCGCGGAATCGAGGAATTTTGCGCGGCGCTCCGTCGGCAGCCGGCGCGATTCGCCGATATCCGATGATATTAAAAAAAAAAAGCGTGCCAGCGGAGACGGTCCAAGGGATCCTGATAGAAAAATGCGTATCGGTGGTTCGTTTAATTCTGCAGGCTCGAGTGGATATTTCCCTGAGTCACGCGTGTTCTATATTCTTTAATCTTCGCGGATAAGGGACTCTGTCGCGAAATCGACTTTCAGAATGACCGTCTTATCTGGCACGTGAAAGGGATTTTCTCCCGTCGGAACGAGAATCAACGGGGCAACGCGTACATGCAAGTTTCGTTTAAACGCTAATTAAAACGATCGGGTTTCAGCTCGGTACGGTGAGAAACTGTTCTCGCGACTCGTCGTGCTTCCGCATACTTCTCGCCGCTTTCTTTATTTTTCCGCTTTGTTCCCGTCCCCCGTTTGTAATAATCGATCCCTTGTGCAACGTTCAACCCGCTCTATACTCTAACACGTTGGGTGTGGCTCGTGCAAGGTGTAACCCCGTAAGAATGCACGTTGCATGCACGTACTGGCTTCAGACATTTACCTGAAGGTGTTTTGGGGACTTTGCTGGGCGCCGCTTCAAAAGATCCTTTGTCGAAGCGGCTCCAGATAGCCGGACTTTGTTCCCGTCGTTAACGCGTCGACTGCCACCTGGAAATTAACGTGTCGTCTCTGACTGGCGGTGCTCGAACGTTCGTTCGCGTGCTCCTGCAAATTGAAAACGAGGACACGTCGTTAACGCAAGTTGTTCGATTGGGTCGGGGCAGAGTGCATCTTATTCGATTTGAACAGAGCACACGTGACTCGGTTGGCTTCGATCAGAGACTTGAGCGAGCAAGGGAGGAACCAGATGCAACGTACAGTAAAATTAAGAGCGAAAAGTCAGAGTTACACCGTAGTTGTAAAGTTCTTTCTGTTCATAAACTGAGAACTTTCACAAATTAGACACGCTAATTTGGGTTGGACTTGTTTCAACGTTACTGTAACACCGTTACAATACGTTGAATCTGGGAAATCCTCGCGTGGCAGTCAACGCGTTCCTCTAACTCTCCTTCTTAACATCGTACCCCAGGGATCCCCCTGTCCAGAGGTAAGCAAAATGGAGCAAGCGTATCCTAAGCGTCAGGGGACAAGTAGTTGTAATTCTGATCGACGGTAACACTCTCCCCCTCTTTTCTCGCAAGTTACACTCTGAACCTCCTCTTCTTAACGCATTCACGTGTCTTGGACTGGCGATACTATACAGCAAGTTCGCGAAACGTGGCATTGTACCGTAAAAAATTGTCGTCTCACAAAAAGATACATTGAAAATGTCGAATAATTGCCAAGGCTTGCAAACGAATGCGTAGCGTTAAGAAGCTTTATTCCCCACGCTTACTTTATCTTTGAATGAAAAATGTCCACTCTGTGCGGCGGATTCTTCCTCTCTCTAAACACAGACTAGCAAACGGTGGCTTCGCTCTTTTCCCACGTTTATCTACTCCGATTGTGCCAAGATCTGTTAATCTCTCTCGCCTAACGCCGCGTGCCATCGGCAGACGAGAACGCCCCAGGAACACCGCGCGGACTACCACTTTCCGCTGGCCCGGCTTGAAAGGATCGGTCGCGGTTTGGCGCGTCGATGGGCGGCAGGAACCGCTTGCCCGGGAATTCCGTTTAAATCGCGGGAAAAGACCGATCACGGATCAACCGTGGACAAAGCCGGAAGCCTGGCGTCGAAACGACGGATTGACGCGCGTGCACGGGGAGAAAGAGAGATCGGGTTGGTTGGAGGCAGAGATTTATCAGGCTGGGGAACGCTCGAGATTACGATTTAAGTGAAACCCCCGGGCACGGGGTCGAGAGGACGGCTTTGGCTGTGGGGGGGGACGATTAATGAAATTGAACGGGCGCGGGTCGGGCTGCGAAATTCCCTCCATGGAATTAATGACGGCCCCGTGCGTAACCGTGGAAATGTTCATTACGCCCGTTGAGAAATGACGTGAGCTGCGCCCCGCTTCGTTTCGAGCAGTTCCCATCGAGAAAGTATCGCCAATCAGTGGAACGCCGGCTTCCAACGCGGAAATTAGCCCAATTCTCGTCGAACGGCCGCGCGATTCTTCTTTAGCCGCGATGTTTGTTTCTTGTTTGTTAACCGTGTTTAAATATGATGGGGCTCGCGGAGATTTAAATAGATTTAAAGTGAACGCGGCAAGCTTCTTCGGGCGTCATTATCCTGCGAACGAACAAGGTACGGAAAGAGGTACAGCTGGCAACACGAAACGTATTACGTGGTCTGCAGCGTTGAGAAAGGTAGCCGAAAGACCTCGCAAGGAAGGTTGTTGCCATCCCGGGGCCTTCTGGGAACGGATTCTTTCCTCGGCGTTGCGCAATCGCGGCGTAATTACATTGCGCTAATAGCCACTCGATGATTCGACTCTCGTCGTTAACTGGGCCCGCCGAGGCAACCAGTTCGGAAACTTCGGCAACCTCCAGGATTCTTTTCTATTGACTTTTTTCTCCTTCATCACGATACCGCGACCGGTAAGAGCCTTTGGGTAAGAACGTGCTTCCTTTCTCAACGCCTCTCTCGACGCCGCGAAAATCGCAGACACGGCTGAAGTGAAATATTATTGAAACTTTTGAGATCATCCGTGTAATGGCACTTCGCTTCGTTTCCCGAATGTATATATGTATATATTAAATTTGTTAATCGATGCGCTCGTCTCCCGTTACGGTTCGCGGATGAAATTCAAAGTTTCCTGTTACCAAGTGCTTGTTTGTTCGCTAATTAATAACGAGGCAATCGACGCGACGAGACACGATGGAAAAAAAAGGCGGGGCTCGGGGAAAAGAGATTCCTTCACGGTGCGCGGGGTAATCGATCCGACGTGGATATATTAAAACACTTTTACGATTCGTCATCGCGCTCGATGAGGATAATTAACCGTGGCGGGGAAACGCGAGAAGAACGTAATTTCGTGGCGCAATCAAGCGGGCAGGACCCGTTGGTAAACAATTACGGGGAACGTCTTCCCTCGAAATCCTATCCGGCCCCGTCGAATGTTTATCAAAACACACCCAGCCCCCGTGGTCGTGCGGGAGGCAAAACAAAAAAGGGAGGAGAAACACGCGGCTGTATCTCCACGATAAACAAGTTTCTGGTCCCGTTATCGGGAACGAGCTGGCCACCTAATGAAATGATCACGAGCCCGTCGTTTTCGCGTGGAGGAAACCCTGGGATTGGTACGTGTTTATCCGTCATTTCGACGCGAGAGCTCCTTTTCCGTAACGGGCGATTCGCGTGCGTGGCGAGCAACGTACGGTGGCAATACGAAAAATGGGAAGACGGACGTAACTTTCCCCGTAAAATCGATGCGGAATTCCACCGCGAACGTGTTCTTCGACCTCGAGATCCCCGTGGCTGTTCGATGTTTACGGCTTCCGGTAGAGCAGCCAGTTGTGTCCAGCATTTCGAGAATTTTCAAATCATTTTTACAGCGCGATTAAGTGGACCGAGTCATTTATAGTTCCAGTCTCTCGCAGATGTAAATGCTTCGGTTTCGCGTGGACGATGGTAGACTTTATGTTGATGGGAATAGCTATTTAGGTGACCGTGTTTCTAAAGAATACGAGGATACGAACGGAGTTCTTGACGGAAGAAATATCGAATATTGCCACATGGTAAATCAGTCGTTTTTCTTGTTCCTGAATCCATGAATATATTATGTAGATGTCCCGTGATTTTGTCCTGTAATCAGCTGAGAGTATTGCTTTACTACGAAGCGCTAGCCAGTCAATAAGTGCGTAACTACGGATCAAATGGAACGCCAGTGAATGCTACGTTCTAACCCAGATATCTATTCTCTTTTTACAATCGTCGACTGATAAGGGTAGTAAACCACCATGGACTTCGTTGCAACACAGCACCCGCGCCCAAGCTCGTCCCACTTCCTTTAATTTGATCAGCCCACAGTATTTTTTACCATCTCCGTCCCAATCTCGGCCTCGTATTTAACCTAACCTAATTGCAGCAGCGCCAATTCCGGCCGTAATCGCATCAAACGAAATTAGCTCTTTTCGAGAGACGGTAACGCGATCACAGTCGCTGTCGTGGTGGCTCATCATCAACTCTCGACCTCAACCCCCGATCGTTCCTCCCCTTTCGTTCGTCTTCTTCCGATCGACCGCGGTCCCTCGCGTACGTAAAAAAAAAACAGCCCGCTCCCCGCTTTGTTCGAAACCCGATTTTTAAACTCCACCGCCAATCGCGCCCCTCTCTGTATTCAAAACACACTCCAACAGATTTATCTGCCGGCGAGTTTTCCTTCGACGGGCGAGCGGCGGCGACCAGGCTCTTTCGGGATTTTCATTAAATCCCCCGAATTGACGGCTAAAACCGATAGACGTCGGCTGTAATTGACGATTAAGCGCTGAACCGGTGATAAACTATTAACTCGTCGCGGTTCGAGCGTCAAACCATCGAGGCCGACCAGCTTAGTCGCTGATGGAGCCGATACCGCTCGGCCCTGTTCCCTCCCGTGATGTTTTAAAGGATAGAGCCGCTAAGTGAAACGCTGTGGTATTAAACGATATTTCTTCCGTTCCCGGTTCCATTCATTCTTCAGAATCGCGGGGAGGCGCGATCGCCTAACTACTTGATAAAAGTGCGAAGTAATTAAACCACTGGAGGACGTACACCGCGATAGCCCACGGTAATATATCGCGCGAGGAGATAATCCAAACATCGTCAAACGACCATTTCACGTTTGAACCAGTTTGCACCTCGCCCCGAGGAGAAATTCCCGACTAAATAAACGCGCGATATAAGCACGTATTCGGGGCGTGGGTGTACGTGTACGTATCCTCGAGTTCTCTCGACAAAACTCGTTTAATCCTCCGGCAGATTAAGAGGAAGAGACTTGAGCGGGGTGAGGTCTGCGAGGCGAACGGGGAGACAGAGATCTCTCTCCCCGGTTAGGTACTTAAAAGTATTCCAATCACGGAGAACGCGGCGAAAGTCCGACGAATATTTCTCGTTACCCCTGCGGAATGGGGCTGCGCGGGGTATCGGACAGGTGGATGCA